>JBBJLS010000140.1:11547825-11592916 GCA_037577275.1 Bryconaethiops microstoma | reverse complement strand
CCTTTATTAGTCCCACAAGCGGGAAATTTGCTTTGTCACGGCAGAAAGTGGACAGTACAAAGTTAGGAGCAGCAAAAATTAAGAAAACAATAGAATAGAATAAAATACTATATTGGATTTTACCAATACACCTGTATTGTTAATTATATACATACATGTATATGTTAACTATATGCAAACTAAATGTAGACTTAGGCAAGTTGTATGTATGTACCTAGGAAATTAACCGGGGAGGAGCAAGGCCTGCAACAAGTGACTGCAGTTTGGAGGGCGGTCCTTTCTATAAGTAGAGCACCAGGGGATGTTCACTATTTTTGTTGTTGAATGCGTCTTGGAACTCTTTCTGAGACCACCTCCTGAATTGGTTTGAGCAATAGGTTGTAGTTGTGTTTTAATTGTGTATTCGGCGTGTCTACACCTGAATTTTTATGTGGCTTTGCTTTAGCAAGAAATGCATGAAATGACCAGATGTAAACAAGGTCATAGTATATATTGTAGTGTATAATGACTAGGACAGTCTTTTGGGCTTGATGTTTACTTTGAAAATGGTCTGTTTTGTGCAGGCTCAGTGGTTTGAGTCTGGTGAGTGTGCTCTATAGCGCTCGGAGAAAGTGAAGGAGCTTGATTTAGTGCTATAGGCTGTTAGCTTAATTTATGTTGGCATTTCTGCATAACAGTGTTTTTCCTCTGGGTGATGGATAGAATACTAATCCCACTTTTTGGTGTAAAAAATGTATTCATCTAACAAGCTCACCGAGTAGAGGTTGGAGATCAAAATCAGCTTGTAGATGAATAAAGGCCTAGTAAAATTCGCTCAGTCTGAACAAATAAAAGATGCCATCATTTCTGCTAGCAGTCATCTTGGAGAGATGCCAAGACTCTCATTAGTAGCACCCTGGCTAGCATAGAAAGCAAGAAGCTTGTAATAATAGCATCAGTTTTCCATAGAAATGGTTTGGTTTCTCTTTTGCTTTTTCTTCCCCCCTGTGAATTCCTCCTCCTCTCTGAATTATTATTCTGGGTGCTCCCAGTCTCCACTACCTTGGGACCTAGAGGCTCTTTTTTATCTCAACAAATTAAGGAGAGTGGTTTTACTGGCTCAGCCAGGCATTTAATCAAGTAATGGCCCTCTTCACATAGCCCCTGCAGATCCCCTCACTAGCACATCAGAGGAAGATTCATAATGCCTGAATCCAGCATCAGCTCTAACAAGGTTACAAAGACCTGATAGATGCTGCCATTGGTTTCAACATTTTTTTTTCATTGTCACTTCATACATTCCGGTTTCATAGTATCTAATAAGGCACAAAATTAGTGACTTTCGGAAAATAAGGGCCTACCCCCACCCCCGTTTCTGTGTAGTGTACTGTTTTTTTCACTAATGATTGGTCTGATGTCATCTCTTTGGCTTCAAGGGCAATGGTGCAGTGGGTGTTTCTCCTGCTGAAGATGGCGGCACAGAGACAGACTATACTGGCACCAACACATATGTGAGATTTGATGTGCCTAAGCTAAAGATTAAAAGAAGCTGGCCAGGGATAAAGGGTAAGGTCACACAAGCAAACGTCAGTTTAAATGACATTTTACATTGGGCAGATGTCATTTTAAAATTGCCATAAAATTTCAGAACACATTCAGTGACCGCCCAATGATGGAGGTGTCTTAAACACCTGAGCACACTGTCGTCCACAATTTTATGAACCTAATTCAGTACACGAGAACAAATGGATACTCACATACACAGTTTTTAAGGCTCCGAACAATTTGAGCAGTTTTATAGTCAAAACATTTGCTTTTTTGTCTTCTAATACATTATGATGAGTGCTTTTGGCTAATATCTTCATCAACAACGTACACTGATCACCCATAACATTAAAACCACCTGCCTGAGATTGTGTTCGTTCTCCTAATGCAGCAGATCCTTTAAGTTGCAAGGTGGGGTCTCCATGGATCGGACTACTTCGTCCAGCACAAGTTTTATAGATGCTCTGATCCAGTCCTCACAATTTGGCCTTTGTCAGTCGCTCAACACTTCACACTTGCCCATTTTTTTACTCCCAACACATAAACTTCAAGAACTGACTTAAAAGTGTATATCCCTCCCCTTGATAGGGGAGATGCAGCGCTCTACGTCTCACCTGTTGTCCAGGGATTGGGGGTGGGGTGGGGGGGGGAGGGGGGTGGCAGATAACGCAGTGCTCTGTCTCGACTGTTGTCCAGAAGGGAAAAATAATGATTTTTGGCCAAATTGTGATGACTGGACCAGAGCATCTCCAAAACTTGTGCTTGACAAATTAATCCGATCCATGGAGGTCCGACCTTGCAATTTAAAGGATCTGCTGCATGACAGGAACCAACACACCTTTCAATGGTTTAAATGTTGTGACTGATTGGTATAAGTATGTATGTGGCCCCACACTTAAATGGTTCTCATTACTACATAACATACACATTAGTTTTTATTGCAGTTCCTAAAGAATTTATTCATTTACAGTAGCAAAAATCAAATTTGAACTATTATCTGCTTACCCAAGATGTGGTCAGTCAAACAAGATATGTTTAATGTCCAAATCTAGCTATGAGGCTAGTGTTCCTAAAAAAAGAACTCAGTAGTCACACTCTTAGCCCAAAACGGTTCCAAATACATGAACAAAACTTCTCCTAATGAAACAACTTCATTAAGGTAGCGCAGTTCATTAAGGTGTCTTCATTAAGGTCGCACAGACGTGTCCATATGTTTTAAGACACAGTATGACTTACAGTGAACTACGAAAATTAACACAACTTCACCTCAATAAGCAGCCATTTCAAACAACACTGGGGCTGTTCTTCACAAAGCAGTCGTTAATTAGAGGACTGAGTCCTAGACTACATGTCTGCTTGACCTTTATGTAGATTTGGATGCAATTTGAACATCCTGAGGTTCATTTGTACAGAAACTATTAGTGTTATGTCAATGACAGTTCAGTTCTAGTGTTGGAAATTATATTAAAGCTGCAGTTCTAAACGGAAAATAACCCTTGGACTAAAATGTCTTTTTAGATGATTGACTGTAGAAAATTGTGGAAAATTATTCTTTTCCACAATTTTTATTAAATTAAATTCCTTTAATTGATAATAATTCTTAATATAAAGGAATTATACACCTAGTGTTTAAGGGCTTAAGAATATATGAGGTTCTTTAAAAATCTGATTTATAATAAAATCTCAAATCATTGACTGTGATGTCATGTCATGAAACAGGCATAATGAGCGTCTCCCATTCTTTCAGATATGATCCTGCATCGCTACGTGGTTTCACGTGTGATTTGGACCTACATGTTGTCCATTGCGGTGACGTACTTCATCACGCTGTGCCTGTTTCCAGGCCTGGAGTCAGAGATACGCAACGAAACACTGGGAGAGTGGCTGCCCATCCTTATCATGGCCATCTTTAACATGTCTGACTTTGTGGGCAAAGTAAGCTCCTAAATAAAGATACCGTTCCACTGCAATCTTAATCTTGATTGTTCAGCATCTGTAGGCTACTGCTCTGATGATCCTTATCTGTACTAATTTTGCAAGGCAGAAAGGTTAACATCAGTAATGAGCAACTGCCTCTGTTTGTGTGCAGATATTGGCAGCTCTGCCTTATGAGTGGATTGGGATACGCCTGTTGTTTTTCTCCTGCTTGAGGGTGGTCTTCATCCCACTCTTCATCATGTGTGTGTACCCCATGCCAAAACCTACACTTAGTCACCCAGCATGGCCCTGCATCTTCTCCCTCCTCATGGGGATCACCAATGGCTACTTCGGCAGTGTGCCCATGATCCAAGCCGCTGGCAGGGTGCCGCCGGAGCAGAGGGAGCTAGCAGGTAAACCTGCTGACTTTAAAAGGTCGAATATGCTAATGCTAATTGCAATGATTATAAGGGCCAGTTAGCATTATTCAGATGAGAACATGAAATTAGCACTTAGGTGAATCGGTTAAGGCAATCAAATCTGCACAATTGTTCACGTATTCCAAATGTAGTCAATCAGGCAAGACATCTAAAACATGTCCATTGTACATGTGCCTCAAATTATGTTGCTATGGATAACATGACATCAGTCGGAGTCAGAAAGCAATATTTACAAAACACTTTATGGTATGAAGCATACTGTTTGCACAATGATTATTTCTTTTATTACATACAAGCTACAATAGCCTTGCAACTGCAGTACCAAACCTGAGATTTAAATCCAACTTCAGACACTAATCATATCTTGGATCATCAACTGCATTTGGCATAAAGTGAAATTAAATTTTTGACTAAATCGTGGCTATAAAAGATCAAATACACTAAAATTGCCAGTAATTATGGTAGGGGTCGATTAACGGTATACAAATGAGGCCCTGAAATTGTCAGGTGGCCATTAGCTTTCATGCATTATTAGCCACATTAGCATTTTTTGGGTAAAGCAGTTAAAGTGATTTTTCTGAGTGCGGTGGGGTGCCCATTATATGCAAGCATGTGTGTGCATGTGTCTGTGAGTGTACAGCACTTGAACACAGCTTTCTGAGCTGTGTCTCTGCTTACTCTTTTCTACAGGAAACACTATGACTGTGTCCTACATGGCTGGTCTGATGATGGGCTCTGTTGTGGCCTATGCTGCTTACCGTTTTACTGTTCCAGGCACAGGCTTCCACTCAGAGACTGGTTTAAACTTCACCCAAAGTAATTAGTGTGCTGCGACTGCACTCCAGTGCTCCATACACCGCATTCATTCCTCACATCAATCTCTTCAGGTGGCACTGTTTCCCATGTAGCAACTCAGCAGTCCTCACAAATCAAAGTTCCACAGCCATATTTTGTCCTGGCTGCAAGGCTGTGCTTTTGAATGTAGTGAATGTGTGAGTGTGTGTGTGTGTGTGTGTGTGTGTGTGTGTGTGTGTGTGTATGGGTGAGACACTGTATTGCTGACACTGTAAAGAGTTGTATGTAGTCTATACTTCACTGTGTTGCTTAATCATGTATGAAAGTGTTTTGAGAGTGTTAAGAACGTCATAACACTGATTGCATTGGATTGTTCCTCAGAGACTCCCTTGGCTACGGTTTGTAGCAGGAAACCATGAGCTTTTATTCGTATATGCTGTATAGACGGATTTTACTGGAAAACTCCAGCGGCTCTAGGCCCATCTGCATCTACCTGCTCCAGAAATCCTGTCTTGTTGGTGATGTTGGATGCTGGTAAACACAGTCTTTGAGACGAGAAAACTGTGTCTTTAATCGTGCATTATGAATGTTGTATGTTTTTGCTAAAGCAAACTGAATGTGGACCTCAAAGAATAAAAGCTTTTTTTGTATATTTTCTTTTGTTCTCCATGTATGTGTCCTTTTTAAAGTCTTTTTCGGGGTGACTGTGAAAACTAACGATGACCTACATGATAACCTACAGCTATATGCAGAAGTTTGGTTGCTGTGGTTTTCTAAGTTATAATATATACACAGATACAGAGAAGACAGTTATGCAAATTTAATGAACAATTTTAACATGTAAGGCAATAATAATAAACTGTAAAATGGACGGTGCAAAAGTTTTAGCATATTTTACATTTTATGTTTCATATGTTAAACCCAGTAAATAGAAACTGTGCACTAAAATGATCAGAAAAATCAGTAGAAAATGAACATGTAATCTGTTCATGGATGTCATTTTTAAAGTAGTTTGTGTGAAGCATGGAATCCAGGTCCAAAAGAAGGCAGCCTGCTACTATGTAGAAATGCAGAATATAGGTAATATTTTTTGACTGTAGCGTAGCTAAAAGTTCATAGTGCAAGTTATATATCCATACCCATTACTCAAATGAAGATTATACTGACACATTCAGTATTAAGTGAGAATACTTTGGAAAGACGTACCTGAATCTTGTATGTTGTATTTATTTTAGCCAGCAGGTGGCACAGTTGCACAATGTTTCTGCAGTGATGGAGTGAAATTTACAGTTGGTCAAGCGTGAACAGCACTATTTTAAATGCGTTTCTGGGTTTATTACACGAGGTTCACCTCTTTTCACTCGGTCCCTCCACAATTACCTCAGTAAACAACAACGTCACGTCGCATCAAACTGTTCCTTGCTTCGTAATAAGATACATGAATAATGGATGCAACCGGGGCTCACTGTGTGTGTGAAGATATGCCCGCTGTACTTATTGTAATGCTCAGCATGTCTGGAGAATATCAGAACGGGCCTCTGGCGTTTCAAAACTGACATATTTTTCTGAAGTTTGCTTATTTTGATAGACACGCCAGACACCATGTGTGCATACCAAACAATTTGTGGTAATGGGGGGCGTGGGGGGGATCATTTTTTTCTTTCATATTGGCTTCAAAAACACTGATGAGGACAGTGTGTGTCATGACTCTGTATTCCTGAAATGGTTTCAAAGAACAGAATCACATGCAAAGAGTTAGATGCTTTCAGCTGGAGTCAAGGCCTGGCACAGAAAATGCGGTTTAGCAGGACCTATGGAAACAGATGACCTACTGTGTTTGTGTTGTGTGTATAAGGGTGAGTATATTGGACAGCCCCAGAGCGCTGCCTGCTTTCTCACTGAAGGATGTAATAAAGTGCAGCACTGTTGCTGACAGCAGTAACCACAGATCCATGTCCATGGTCTCACTCAACGTACCTTGGTGTGGAGCCACTGTAGCCAATGCCTGTCAACATGAGAAGGCATTCTGGACCTTATCATAGCCCCTGAGTGGTTCTTTCCACTGATGTTTACCCACTGGAGACTGGCCCATCAACACTGGAGGATGACGGGAAATCTCTAACTGGAACGCATTAAAGCATAAAGCTTAGAAAAAAAACTCTGAAGAAGTGAATATCAGTAGGATGCTTTGGCAGAGATTGAGGAATCAATCGTCATGCCTTAGAGGTTTAAGGCAGATCTGTCTGTAATTTATCTAATCTATTCTGCGATAATTTATTCCTCTGAAGCCTGCTGGGTGGAGGATTGGCACCTGTCCCAACTGGTTATGCGCTTTTTAGTCAAAGTGCCATGGAAGTATTATTGAGATAAATTTCAATACAGCTGGAGGACTGTGTCAGACATTATTAAACCATCACAAGACATCTATATTTCTGTATTATCTCATTAGTGGCTTAAATGGAGAACGATACATAGGGAAAAATGGAAATGTGTTCATTTGGAATAGACCTATGTAAGTCTATCTCACAGTAGAGAAAAATAAAAAGGTGATTGCCTTAATATCTCAGTATTTTTCCATGACAGCGGTGAGAGCAGCTGGAGAGACACTTTTGCATAAATCTCCTGCTGCTCAGAAAGTTCTTTCAAGCGAAAGAGCCCAGTTATCTCACACATACCTCCTCTTGAGTTTTAGTAGAGATCTAAATAAAGTCACACACAGGAACCCTAATGTTTATCTACAACCGAGCTAAAGACTGGAGTCTCAGCACAAACACAGTCATTTCTCTGAGAGCTTTCTTAGTAATGATGCTGTGAATAACTATTATCATTTTTATAATGATGTATTGTGATATCATGATTTTGCATCACATCTATTATCTGAGTATCTCATGTGTCTAATATTCATTTTAGGAGAATCACAATAAAGTATTTTGAACCCTCAAAAACATTTTAGACATCATTTTTTCTGTTATGATGGATCTAGTCTTACACAGGTCTATTGCCTGGGTAAGATCAATACTTTTCATGTTTTTCCCTGTCAAATATGTAATACTCTCCATCTAAATTATTAATTGCTTTATTATTAGATAGAGCCCCACATCTTATACATGTATAAAGAGCGCAGGGTCAAAGGCCCAAGTATGTTGCGATGTTCATAAATCAAGTCACGTCAAGTATAACAACAGCAGGCTAAGTTATTATTCTGTCCATATGGACATGTGTGGCAGACGTGACAGGTTGCTTTGAGGTGCCATTACCCATCAGGAGCTGAAAAATGAAACCAAAAAAAAGCTGCTGATAGTGAGATGAGATAGGAAGATGCACTGCATGTCGTATCATGCATATAAGTCGTTATCATGGTCTCTCGTGTCATTAAAACGACTGAGTGATCAAAAATGTTTGAAAGCACTCGTTTATAGCTGCTGGAGCCCACCTGGGAGTCTATGCTGCCTAACATTAATGAAGGAATGTGAAATAGCTCCGTACTCCCTATATAGTGCGCTTAGTCGTAAAAGTATGACCTCTGCACCCTAAATAATACACCCAACCTTATGTGTAATGCATTATTTTTGGGTAGAAGTTATCCTGTAGTGATCTGATTAGTACTCTACATAAGAAAATTTCTCATGATGACATCACCGTTGACTTCATCTCAAGTAAATGTAGAAAAGCAGTAACTTATGAGGCACAACAGAATAACTACTGGGCTAAAATGTTGTATATTTCTTTAGTAGAGTATGTATGAGGTTTGAGTGGCGAGTGGGCCAAGGGATGTGTTGCTTGGGTCCTTTGTCTAGAAAATAGTATTATTTTTATGAACTCAATAGGCAGTTGAAATAGCAACTTGACCTCATTCCCCAATCAACCACTGACCGACTCACAGTAACCGACTTTGAAAAACTTGAGAGTTCCATTAGAACATTCTACATGATACATATCGCGCGGACGCTTAAATGCAGAGCTGGTCTAATTACAGCGAGTCCACTGGGGCATTGAATGGTTGGTAACTGGGTTCGGTCACAATGAAAGCGCTAATTTTGGCCTAGCCGCAGGAGGCAGTTCGCCTCCTGCTCGTCCTGTCGCTGATCATTTTTCACTCTGCTCCAGTTCCGTGCCACGCTTTGAGCAGCCTGAAACACTCAGGAGGAGATGGATCATCCCAGTGGAAGAGAAGGAAGCCAGGACACCCTATTCATCACCTAGAACTCATCTTCTGTCCTCCACCACTGCTGAAATCGTACACGGCTTCCTCTCATCTCCTCTACCTGGTCGCACTTAAACTCCAGGGCCCCGGGCACCCACGGGGCTTCTTAGCACGACCTTGAGAGAGAAGTTCTGTTGTCGGTTGCTGCTGTTGTTTTATTTTATGTGTGTGTGCGTGTGTGTGTGTGTATGTGTGTGTGTCTCACACACGTTCTTCTACATTTTGTTTTCCGCCATTTGTTTGTTGATGTCTCTCTCGTGCCACTGTCGTTCTGCGTGTTCAGACGTGTATTCTCCTGGGAGCCCTGCAAGAACACCAGTGCATTTGTAGATAGTGATAGGGCGCTCTAACCTAAACCTGGATTCCTTGCTCCTGTTCCTCACACACTTCCCAGCAGATGGCAAGGACGCAGCCAAGGGCAGACACACACACACACGCGCACACACACACACACACACACACACACATACCACTTCGATAGTGTCTCTCATAGCTTTCTATATTGAACGAAGTATCATTATTCTCAAGGCTATGGGAGTTATTTGGTGCCTATCATGTTATGCCAACATTCATGTTCTGAAAAGAACGCCTATCTCTTTCCTGTCAGGGCATGTCCTGTAGGATATCTCTTTGTGACCATACTGCACGTCCCTGTCCTTACCTACAGCAGAAGGGAAATGGCCAAACACGCAGAGGCCGCCGGTGTAACTATTTACAGTTCAGGTAGTGGGCCAACCACACTGCCCATACAGAAAAAGATACGTGTATTCCACAGGTGAGGTATCTAAAAAACACATGTTCACAAGTAACCAAATATAACATCATGTGAATAATGTGTGATCATATGTTACACGAAATGGCATATTTCTTTCCCATGTATGAAAAACAATATGAGGTGTGCAAAACAAACACGTGATTATGTGAAAAAACTCTTCTTTTTTTTTTTTTGAAAGGGTGAAGCACACAATATCTAATAACGGTTATTGGACGCCTTTTATCATTTTTATGCATTTGTTTTTGCACCCATGACTCAATAATAAAAACAATAATACCAATAATTACAGTGTATAAAGTAATACACTTACTTGCATATATGTATAAGAATGAATACTTTTATCATCATCTATAACTATGAAAATACTACTTTATCGTTACCATTATAACAAGTTATGAAATCATACCATTACAATGCAAATATACGTTACAATTACCTACAACCATAATAACTATGTACTTTACCATTTCCTTTAACTATAACTATATTTATCCCTACCTACAACTATGAAAATAATTTACTTTACCATTACTTAAAATAGTATACTTTCCCTTTACCTTTCACTATACAATTAACATACTTTATAAATACTTATCACTATGAAACTATTACATTTGACCTAGAACTATAAAGTAATGTATTGTACTTTACAATTACCTTTCAGTATAAAGATAATGTATGCTACCATTACTTATAACCCTAAGATAATGTACTTTACCATGAACTTTAACTATGAAAACTTTAACTATTTACTATTACCTAATTATTATTTAATACCACACGCTTTTTATATAACTATAAAAAGAGTGCACTTCACCATTACCTTTAACCATAAGGCAACCTTTACCTATAATTATGAAAACAAAAAATACTTTATGATTAACTATAGCTATAACAATATTTATTAATTTATAAATACTTTATAATTACCTGTAACTATAAAATAATGTACTTTACCATTACCTATGACTAAAAATGATACACATGACCTAAAACTATAAAAATATATAATAATGTAATTTACAATGACCTATAATGGTAAGAAGATGTCATTTATCCTTATCTGTCACTATAAAAGCCCTCCTGATATGCTCATAAAATGTTGCAACTTTGCCTACAACTAAAACAAATACAACACCATTGCCTCTAACTATAAAAATACCATACTTGTGAATGTAAAAATACTTTGCCAGTAGCCTACATTACAGCACCAACGTGGGTGAGCCGCCCCAACAGTGAATGACCGAGTAAATTACATTGTCCTTTTTTATGTTCACTGAAGGTAACTGAAGGCCCATAAGAGCCTAGTTATGCCACAGGCGGTGGTGGTGGACTTGGAAAAACAAACCAGGTTGCTCTTGATGGGACATGTGTCATTTGGTGTTTAGAAGAAGCATTGCTCGGGTTCTCAGCAGTGATGAATGTGCCACTCTGTTCAGTCACTCCGAAGAGCAGCTACCTGAAACACACTCTTTACCCAAGAGCCGGGCTCTCTGACCTACATCCTCCTCATTCATCAGCTGCACTGATGCACACTTTCTGTCTGACATGGGAGAGAGAGCTTGTTCCACATGGGACCCTCCCCTGGCAGGGGAGCTCACAGTGAGGATCGGCGTGACCTGGAGCAGATAAGGTGCAGCGAGCCAGTCATCCAAATGCTGAGAACCCTCATCCAAGCATTGTTAAATGTTTAATGATATGTCAGACGCCAGGGCACCAATATTATGACTTATGCTTTTTCAGCTGGTGATAAGGGCCCAGAGAAGGCCCATTTTTAGCCTTTCTGATGGATTCTTAATGATCATAGTAAATGCAGCCGCTGCTCTCTGCCTACAATATTAAACTGCATTTATGGTTCGAATGACATTACCAGGCCATGTAAGTCCTGCAGTGCTGTATAATGTTTCAGTTTCGTTCGAACACTTGTAGAATGTGTGAGAAACTACATTACCGCGCCCTTCAAAACCACACCAAACTTCATTATTGTAGCAGCGACGTTTTTAAGGCAGAACGGAATTACGTTTCCATAATTCATTTTGTTTAGACAGATAACCTGTTTGATCGGTTTCAAATGTAGCCAGCAGATGGGGTGCTAAAGTTATTATATTGGCCTTTATGGAGTGAGAGGAAGGAAAAAATATTAGTTTTAGGCCTGCTGAGTGAGAAGGGGCCTAACCAAAATCAAAAAACTTTAACCAAATTGCCTCTTTTCAAACAGAAACCATAATGTTATTTTATTTTATTTTTCTTTGTTACTAGTATTGTGTTCCTTCGTCATTCAGATTTTTAAAGTGATGCTTCTTGGAATTTAAATGAGATGGGTAACACGTATTATCTTTATTCTTGTTATATTAGTCAAATGTGGTTAAACTGGCACATTTACAACAAGGCTTATTAATGGACATGGCGTGGCTCGTTTCCAACAGTTTGAGCTGAAATGGGACATAGTTTCTGTAATAATAAGCTGAAATAAGTATCAAAGCATCTAACATTCGCCCTGAGGGACGAACACGCTGGGAAGCCAACGTCCACAAAACTTCAGTGAACTGTAGTGTCCCACATCAATTACACATCACGGCAGACTGAATGCTACACTGCGAAAATTGCAAGTGAAATAATCTTTAAATAACGGAAATGTTTCATATTTCTCATGAGATCGTTTTAAGAATATTGTAATATCATTAAATCTATTTCTAGATCTGGTTTGCTTATTTGAAGTCATTTACCTACTGTCTATTTCCGCTGGCAAAATACTGTTTGAAACATAAAAAATAATTCAGTATTATACTAGAAATAATTCAGTATTATACTGAAGCCAATGTGAAATGACAAAGTTTCAGATATTTTTTAAAGATGATTTTACCTACCAAGATGTTTCTGCAGTATACTCAATGGGGAATGTTTTCTACACCCATTCCCATGCTACAGGATAAAAATACATTCCTTTAAACATTTGAACATGACTGTGAGCTCCCCTAGGAAAGGAACCACCTATCTAATTGGCTTGTTGAGCCCCTGAAGTATTCCCGAAAGTGACGTTGCTTTTGTGCAGTTTGTCTCACACTGACAGTCGTAAATAGAGAAGTATTGGCCTGTCAGGGAATGTTTTGGCTCAGAAGCACTTTAAAAGGCTCATGCTGCTCACACACACTCTCTCTCTCTCTCTGTCTCTCTCTCTCTCTCTCTCTCTCTCTCTCTAGATCTCTTTCCTTTCTCCCTCTTTATTTCGCACAGACTGTCAAATCCTGCCTTTCTACTTGTGGATTAAACGATAAGCGCATGCAAAAGTTTGACTTGAAGCGGCAAATATAATCAGGATTATGGTTCAGTTGTCTGAGTCTGAATACAAATCAAGTTCCACGATGATAATTCAGGTTGTGTTCATGCGTTTTCAAAATAAAGCCCTTTATGTATAAGAATGGCAGTAGATTGATTTGGGATATCGTTTTATTTAAAGTGTTCTCTTTCGCTACACACGGCATTAGCTGTAGTTTATAGGCTTTTGTGAAAACTCGGGCTTATGTGGGATTATATATATACTTTTGCAGCTCTTCAGAGGCAGGCTACGGGTTGGATTATGATTTGGCAGCGGGAGAAAGAGGTACAGATTAGGATGACCTCAATTTTAACTCACATGTGTGTGGGATTGAATTTCTGATCAGGGGGCGGGGGTGGTGGGGTGGGGGTTGCTGGTGGATTGTATTTCAGCAAAGAAAGAAGGATCCCTTCCTTTATCTAGGCTGGGGCCCTCTAGCCGTGTCCACTGTTGGAAGATTACATTAGTTTGACATTCAAAGCTATACCACTCACAATGAGTGAATATGACAGATTGCAAATGCTACACAGTGCAAGAGCAGGCGCTTAGGAGTCAGAGAGGCACGAGCGTGAGGCAGAGCAGAAAACCACAGAGAACTTTTCTGGTCCCTATGAGGTGCAGGCCGATTTTATGTACTGCAGCGGAGGCTTTCCAACAAAAACATGCCGATTTTGTTTTCATGAAAGTGGTTTAATAAAATCTTTAATAAAAGAGCTCCACAACTATGAAAAGAAAACAGGCACAGAAAAAAGAACTACTTTTGTTTTGCAGAAAAATGACTTTAAACCCTGTGATTTCCCAGAAAGCCTGTGTCATGCTCATAATGCACTTGTGTTAAAGACACCCCTACTGTGTAGCAGCTCGAAGGCAAAGTATATGGTTCTGTAATGTAGCATTTGTTTATCTTTCTTTTTTCATTGTTAGTGTGTAGCCAGGAGTCTAATGATCATTTCTTCCTGCTCGCTTCCTTTCCTCGACTCTGGCTATTTCGTCCGCGTCTGCTTGGCTTGCTGTGATTGTCTGGAAATAAAAATTTGTTTGTGTGGGTGTTCTGTGCTAACAAGCTCACAAAACCTACACCCTTCAGAACTAAATGAAAGCTGCTTTCCCTGCTAACTCAACCCAAAGGACAGGCATGCCAGGAAGACACCCAGCAGCAACTCTTTATAGATAACTGGTGGCCACAGCTGAGCTGAAGCGAATGCCTCCAGCTGAAGGCACTGGGGGGAGGCAGGACATCGGTCTTTTATTGAAACTGTAAACCTGCTGACATCACTTCTGCTAAGGCTGAAGTTAGAGAACAGCTTTTTTATGAATCAACATGGCTGTAACTCATCTAAGGTCAGGCTTCACACTCGGGCTAATGTGCAATTTATTATAAACCCTATTTGGTTTCCCTACTTGCACTGTTCTTCAAGCATTCAAACCTTTATGGCCCTATTTGCCCTATTTGTTCCACCACTATGAGCACTTTCGAAACAGATTTTGATTTGCTTTTTTCTCTAAAGTAGTGCATCACTTGTCAGCGACTCACTTGTCATATATGACTTGTAAATGACCCGAGCTAGCCATAGAAGAACGCTTTTGCATCTCTAAAGTTTTAAATATGTGTTATGAACAGATCTGTGCGTTTGAAAAAGGCTCAATGAACCTTCACACAATTCCAAGGTTCTTCATCAATTTAATGGTTCTTTCTAGAACCCTTACATTATGCGGAAGTTTTTACATTTCACATTTTACGTTCACACATTTCATTTGCAAAAGAGGTCCTCCAAAGAATCATTTACTGTGAGGCTTTTTTATGGAACCAAAAATTGTTCCTCTATATCATCACGCAAATAACCCTTTTGACACCATTATCTTTAGAGTGTGGTTTTTGACACAGTTACAGACTTGCATATGCTCTTCACGTATTTAAAGTTTTGCATTGTATCTAGGAAAATCATCGTTCTTATTATTAGCTCCTCTGCAGTGTTCGCTACTTTATTGAGCTGTTAAACACCCTAAAGGTCCGACATATCTTAAAGGTCACGCCCTTGCTTTTACACTCTACATGCTATGAATATTTGTGCTGGTATCTCCCATCTATATCAGCTGTCTGTTCGTAAAAGTTAGTCCCCAGGGTTCAGCTCATATGACAGCCTTGGTGAAATGTTTGGCAACAAGCCGATGGAATTTTGAAGCTTAACAAAGATGCTTGGATCCATCCATGCTGCTCTGAGTAATCGTGTATTTTTGGCAGAACCATTTCACAGTAAACAACTGTGAGGCTACCTGTCTCTTGTACTTGTGGCTTGTTTCAATCTTGTTTCCACATCCACTGTCACTATTAAGCACCTTCAAGGATGTCTGGGATTCCTGTGGAAAATTGAATCTGGCCCTGCAAGTACTCAGACAAACACAAATCTGGAGAAACGCTGTGAGGACAAGGACAACAGCCCAGTTTTATTTATTTCTTGAATAAAACATCGTGATGGATCTTGTGCGCACAATTTTGCGAAAGGCCTTTCAGGGAGGAGCATATTTCTGATGTACCATGGCTGTTGTCTGTACGCTCTGTTAAAGAGAGAAAAGGCAAGGCGAGCCTGACCCAGATTTCAGCCAGCTGTTTCAGTGATCTGGACACTGCACACTGCACACACCCCAGAGATCGGCAGCTTAGATGGAACCGTTCAGCTCTTGGAGGAAGAGGAGCGTGGTCAGCCCCTCTGGGACTGGCCTTCACTGTCAGTCGCTGGAAAGCCAAACGTGTCCCTCTGCTTTCAGTGTTGATTGCTGGAACAATGACACGTCAAAGCCATCGCTCCATTTCCAGGGAGCCATTAAACTATTAACGTAAACTAAAAGGGCAACTGGGTTGGAGGCCGTAGCGACGTGGTCGAAGATATTTTATTCATGTGGAAGAGCAGGAGAAAAGCAGGAAGGGTGGTGTGTGCCAGTTTTTGCTGGCCAGGGAGCCTCATATAGCAGCATGAGTAATAAAGATTTCCACCCATGCGTTAGTATGAGCCCGTTTTAGAGAGGCCAAATCTTAAGTGGAGAAAACACCACGGGCAATGTCTCGACGATGCCAGGCGTTATTTCAGTTGGTGCTCCAAAACCGTGTGCGACAGCTAGTCCCTGCAGATAATGACCTGCAATTAGATAATGTGTTGCTCGCATTGTGAAAGGCCAGAGCTGCGAGGTCCTGTGAACACGTTCAGTCCCACTTTCAGTCAAGGAGAGGTCAGCAAGACCATGAATGCGTAAAACAGGCCACGGGTGAAAGTGACTAATGAGCTTGTAAAAGGCCAGAATGTATACGCTTTAGAAACAGCAGCAACATAAAACAATTTAGAGCACACCATTTAAACCCTCCAAACTGAAGACACGTCCCATATCACTGGTACGTGATATGGGACGTGTCAGCTGGATATGACCCAAAGAAAATGACAGTTTCATTACAGCCTTTCACATACTTGTCTTTTCAGCCCCTTTGATGTAAACGATGCATTTGTGCTTAGCTGAGTGACACACGGCAGCTGTGTACGACTGCGTTTTCATCGGGTGAAGCTGAGCTAGTCCTCATGCTGTGCTGAAAAGTACGCTGAGGTGCGAGTGAGGAGAATAGCACTGTGTTCAGATATATGAGAGAAAGTATATAATTAGACTGCAAATAAATACTCATTCTTAACTCATCATTAGAAAGCAACAACCCTTTGCTAGCTGTTTTTACGAGATATTGTTCTCCAGCCCTTGAACTGAACGACAACAGGGCACTAGGCAGGTCTACATTTGGAAACTGTGACTTTAGATGGCGTCGGTATGCATAAAGACTTTCATTTTACAAGACACACTCACAAAGAAAGGTCACTGAAAGCAGGGTAGGTCGTATTTCCTCGAACAAAACTGTAGGACCTGTACGTGATTTTACATTTTTTGGAAACAAATAAATGCTGTGGTGTATGCAAATGATTCATGAAACCAGGAACACAGCAACTGCAGAACTCAAACTCATCGCACAAGAGATGCTATCTCTGCTAGCAACAAGTAGCACTATATCAGTATTTCCTTCCTTCTTTTTTTTGAACCATTCGATTTGTTTAATTTAACCATTAACAATACTGGCACTGTAACATTTAGTACCACATTTAGACACTCGGTAACATTATTTCCAATGAGTTTTAGCCACAATGCACATTAATCTTTTCCTTACCCACCTTATATACCAGAGTGCCGTATGAACCAGAGTGCCAAGTCTGAGAAGGGTGAGGTTTAATCACTAAAACAAGTCATGACAAAAGGGAGGGGGTGTGTTAAAAATTAGGGGGTGTGTTAAATATTATTAGCAGTATCGATTGTAATACAAGAATACTATAGCAGTACTAATAATAGTGATGGTTTTAATAATGTCAAGCATGTAACACAAAACACTCCTACAGTGAGCCATACCATTTTGTTGATGCTGTCATCAGTTATTAACCTATACTAAAAGAAAATATATATAGTGTATAGTGTAATCCCATGTTAAGAGAAAATGTATAAAGGATATAGACAAAACTTTTTTAAAAATGTTGTCTCAGCTTCAGTTAAATGGTGTTACTGACATGCCGCTTACTTTACGTATGTATTGCGAATAATAAAACCCTGGTTATCTGCTAATGTTGATATCTTGATAGCTAACCACTAGTCCACTAGCTTCCATCGTTATGGTCTAGAGTGCTCTAAAGTGCCAGTTTTTTTCCCCCCACATCTGTTACTGCCACTATTAGTTCATACAGAGTGGGCTGTTTATTTCATAAAAGCTGCCTGGCTACAACTGTGCTATCCTAAGTAAAGGAAAATAAGTGGAATATCATGCATGAAAGCTGGCTTATAAAATAAACAAAAGTTGTCACACTAACTTCCTTGATGGGGGCTTACTGTGATTTCTAACCATTACTTTTATTTTTTTGGTATTCTTTTTGTAGCCTTAGCTTTAGCACAATAGTTGTGTCTACTGTATGTGTGAATGAAATACACACATATACGCTGTGTATAAAGTTTAAAGGGAGGAAGTGTAAGCTACGGAGATGGAGAGATAAAGTGGCAGCATGTGACAAATACAACGGCAGTATGGCGTGCTCCTTTAATGTCAGTACCTACCGTTCCCACATAACACACTGTTAGTTTGATTTGTAGATGAGAAGGAAAAGAGCAAACACTGACAGTAAAGACTGCAAAGTCACATGACAGTTGTCTTAAGTTTCTGTAAATATATGATTGCCAATACATGCTTTTCAACACATATTTTCCTGCTTAATTTACTGCAAGGTTTTTTTGCTTGTATGTTCAAGAGGGACCGTCAGCTGCTTGCAGCTTCAGAGATATCAGGTGATGTGAAGGCAAGCACGTCAGGAAGGATTTCTTATAATAGAAAAGGTGTGAAGAGTAATGTGTTTCGAAGCATCAGCCAAATGAACATGAATGGTTTGATTCCCAGGTCAATAAAATGTGAGCATTGTATATGTCTAAAAGGCTTTTTTTTTAAAAGACGCATATGTTCCTGAGTGCTTTATAATGGGAGTGTCATATAGTAGTAGGCTTGCTTTATAGTTAAGCAGGTTTCTTATAGTTTTGTTAGGCTTTGTGGTTAGCGCTGTATTTCATGCCCAATAATGGCATCCATGTTGTGGTGGAAAGAGAAGCCTGCCATTCTCTGACTACAACAAACCACATGCGTGAAAAAAGTGAAAGCGGTGTGTGGGTGTATTCAGAGTGAGCCTGATGAACAGGACTTGTCCTTTCATCATTGTTGTGTTTTTGTTTTTTTTGTTTTTTGCACACATTTGCACAATAGCATGCATATGAGAAAACCACGTCCTGCACTCAGCTTTAGCAAATGCATTCAGGAAATTTTAAACATTTCCCAGAACCAATTAATTATCTACTTGAAAATTAGATCAATCTTGAAAGGACAGCACACACCACTACGTTTTGGTTTTTTTTTGCACTAATTACTGTGCACACTGTTCTTCTGTGGCAATTCAGTTTCTGGAGGCCTCGTTTTTTTTTTTTTTGTTGTTGAGAATTTTACCATCTGAAGCGTCTTAGTACTTGTGCACCTGGCCCTTAACCTCTTGACTCCACTTTTAATAAGCCTACCCAGTTCAATGTGGGAAAAGTATTTCCCATCAAAAACAATGAAATATTGAGCCTCTGCAAAATATTGGGCCTTTTGTGTATGCGTTTGAGATCCAGGTTTACAGA
The DNA here is from genome assembly GCA_037577275.1 of Bryconaethiops microstoma. Lineage (NCBI taxonomy): Eukaryota > Metazoa > Chordata > Actinopteri > Characiformes > Alestidae > Bryconaethiops > Bryconaethiops microstoma. The sequence goes on along the minus strand of JBBJLS010000140.1, from coordinate 11,573,717 downwards.
GACTCAGGCATCCATCTACCTAGTCATAGCTTTCAGGAGATCAATAATGCAAAACGACACTTTTTATATTCAGGCTCACTGCTAAAGCCTTCTATTTTCTGTGTGATTTATTCCTGTGGTAGGAGCTGTCACCTTCCATCACAGGAGCTTATATCGCTAAATAAAAACCTGGATTATAAATCGTCAGCGTTGCAGGTCATTGTAGCACAGCACAGTACACTCATGCTGTGCAAAAGCAATTCTACTCTTCATCTGACCAATTTATTCAAAGCGCTACTCTATCATTTAACATGGGAAAGGTGAACTGACCTTATAGAAGCAGGTGGCACTGAGTTAATAGCAAACAGTTGAAGCACATCAACACATCACATCATATTTCCCAGAATTCATGGCCAGGCCCTCTTACCGTCCAGCTCTGAGTCACCCTCTTACACATAAAAGTCTGCTCTGTGTTACTACTACCTTTTATGTTCCTGATTCAAAAGGGAGTATCGCCTTTCTTTCATCAACGTTCATTTAAAGAGGTTTCTTTTCACGGTGTGCTGCAGAGGAAACTCACATCACAAAATCTTCACATCAGCTTAAGCCAATGACCCTCAGTGGAATTTTGCTGGAGGAAAAACAAAATTGCTTTCATAGTCCAGTTCTGTAAGCCTGACGGCTGTGACTTGGGCTTGGTTCACAGTTTCCACACCCCAGCACAAATGCAGGATTCAGTGCTTTGTCCCCGGAGCTGTTGCCCAGAATCATGTCGGTACATTCCGTTCATGTAGGCAGGGTGTTTCAGCTTGCAGAATAAGCAAACAAATGTCGAACAACAGATTGCGATTTGTATTTGTCAAGTTTATTCAACTGCATGCTGCCATGACTGCGATAGGCTGCTATTACAGGAGCTTTATGTGGTTTTCTGCAAAATGGTTTCAGTTGTTCTTGACACTAGAAATGAGTGCATCAAACCAAATCACCTCGGCTGTATGTGAGTGATGACATGAAGGACAATGAGCACAAATCAGCAGGATTGATGGAGTCCAATAATAAAAACCCCAAATGACTGTCATTTGTCCCTTTCCCTGTGTATCAATGAGCGTACAATGGTTTTTGAAAATGTCATTGAATGGTTTTGCTCCACTCTACGGTTGTCAAGGCATCTGTCACATGCACAATCTGCTGTGTGCGAAACACTTTTAATCTCTGTCTTGTTTTCTTCATTTCGTGCTCTCGACTCCCCTGGATTGTTCGCCTTCTCGTTATGAGCTGTTAATTACATTTCCTGGCCCACTTGAACTGTACTCAGCAAGTAAATTGACATTCTGGGGGAAGAGCTACACGAAGGCCAGCTAAGGTTGTGAGATTGATGCATGCTGTCTTGTCATTACATTAACATCCCTCAATTTCACTTCAGCAGGAAATGTAAGTAGCCCCTCTTTACCAAACTGCCTCCAATATTATTTTCCGTCCCACTGGATCAGTGTAAGCTATAGCCACCATATTTACCTGAATGCCGAGTGAGAAAGAAAAGGGTGTCCTCTGGTGAAGTGCTCAGAGTTATTGGCAACCTAATTTATTATGAAAAAGGCTTATGAAAATGTCTCCTAATGTTCAGTAGATACTTAGCAAATTAAGAAAATGTTTCCACATGAGCCCAAGAAATGAATCACAGGTTATTACAAAATAAATTGTTTTAATTTGAAAAAATATGTCGCAATTATTGGCACACCATAATCTAATATTTTTCAAAAACCCCTTTTGCCAACAGAACAGCACTTTTAGTGCTTTTATTGTAGAGTCTTTTATTGCAATGTTTTATGAGGGATGTTCTCCTCAATGCAGAATCTCTCCAAATCTGTGTCCTGGGTCTTTTCTTGTGCACTCTCAACCCACATGTCAGTTAGAGTTATGTCAGGGGACTAGAACTGTCATGCAGAAAGGTAATTTTTGAGTGGATTTTGATGTGCGCCTTGGACAGTCATCCTGCTGGAAGGATCAACCATGACTTAGTTTTAGCTTCTCAGCAGAAGCAGACAGATTTTGATTTAAGATCTTCTCGTATTTCCTGGAATTCATAATGTTTACAAACAATATTGCCAGAGCCTCTGGTGGAGATGAAGCTCCACAGCACCACAGATCCTCCACCATATTTAACAGTTGGGTACTTTTCTCTGTAGCCTTTGTTTTTTTTCTACCCCAATACCACCTTGAGCATTTTCGAGTCAAATAGCTCAGTTTTTATTTTGTCTTACCACTGTACCCAGGCCCAAATAAAGTTCCACTGCTTTTGTTTTAGGCAAAAATATAAGAAAGGCTTCTTTATTGCATATCTTCCAAACACTTTGTTGGCTTGGAGGTGGATTTGGAGACATGGGTGACCATAAGATGACCCATGTCTCTATTATTCTGAAACTGTTACTTCTCTGACCATCCTCCTCACTTTGGCTGTTGATAAAATAGACTTTCAATGCTGGGTCATGATAGTTTTTTAATTTCTGCTTTTATTAAACATATTGCTCTAACTACTGAAATGGGCATTTTTAGGTCAAGCAGCTATTCTCTTATATCCATTCCCTGATTTGTGCGAGCCAACACATGCTTGCCTTATTGCAATGGAATGTTTTTTAATTTTTCCCATGGTGATGGATGACAAAGAGATTTGGGACCTTTGTCACCTCGTTTTTACACCCCATTGAAACGGGAAATGATTGATGACTGCTCAAATGTCATGAACTCTTATGCCAGCTTAAAGTTTGCTAATATGCACTGAATCACGTGTCATTTACATTAGCTTAATAAAAGATTCTTGGGATGCCAATAATTGTGACATGTGTGTTTATTTTATTTTTTCTTTATTCTTAGACTAAACTTACCTTAAATTACTTTACTTTTTTTTTCAATATAATAACTAAACAATTGTCATTGCTAAATTTTTATTTAAGCTTTTTCAATTGTATTTAGAAAGGGGAGCAGTCTCTCTGGAGGGCTCTCTGGATGCAAAAGATAGCAACTATTAAAAAAAAATTAATTTATGTAATCAGTTTTAATGCCTTCAGTATTGTGTGAGTGATAATAGTGATGCTTCTGGTAAATGAGGCACACCTACGCACATTTCCTCTCTAAGAGCTACAACTGGAGATAAGCTCCATTTCTTCAAGAGGATCATCTGGGTCAAACTGAGTGGATAATTAAGTTTTCCATGGGATGGGATGTTTTCATTGAAATCCATGTGGAATTTTGCATTTAGAGCAGTTTCTCTGCTAACTGAGCACACCGAACTGATTAAACCTATTCTCAATTAGCAACTTGTTTCAAACTCTTCGTCACACAGACAGCTTGACCCCATTTCAGTGAGTTTAATAAACTTTAATAAAATTTGAATAAAAGTCAAAGAGTCTACGTCCGTGATAATCAATGGATGTAACTTTTTAAAAGTTGTACCAATTGGTTTAATTTGATTTTCTTACTGCAGAATTTTCATTCTTTTCTCAGAGTTCACTGTCAAAAACACAAAAAAGGTCACTTTTAGGAGACATTTTTTCAATTCCAATGTCAGCTAATGTTAATATATTTATTCTATATAATTCTGGACTATTTCCGTTGGTTTGTTTGTCATGAAATTTGCATTTTCAAATAATGTTAAAAAAAAAAAACCCAACAACATTTAACAGAAATGAAGATGCAACAGCAACAACATGCAGCTGTACAAAACCAGGCAGGATCAGAATTAGATTAAAACAGAAATAGAATAGAAACAGTAGTGCATGCATAGCAGTGCCAACTTTAAATGAACAAGATAAAAGCTTGGAAAAATTATTCAGAATAATCATGCCTGCAGTCAGAATCCTTAAATTAAAACCCACACATGGGAAAACAATTTCAGAGGCTTGCAATCAAGAGATCAAATGAATTTTTTATTTTTTTTTGAAGGGCTCGATCAGAATGTGTGGTGTTATCTTGTCTGCAAGTCATGGTCATCATAAGTCACAGCCTATTAAAACAGTGGGTGGTGTGAGCAGCATGCTCGGGCAAGTGGGAGGCCGTTTTTCCCTCCTGCTGAGAATGTGGTAGAGGATGTGGCTACTTCACACCCCTAGCTGTGTGTGCGTGCGACTGTATGCGTGTGTGTGTTTGAGGGAGAAAGAGCATATGGAGCGCCGATCCGACGCTCTAGGGAAGAGAAGGGTATTTGAATTCTGCTGTGGTCACAGAATACTCTGCAGGGTGACACTTGATGACCAGGAGTCAGTGGGGGAAAAACGAGAATGAGAGAATGTCTCTGGAGGTCAGCCATGCGGGGCTACAGGGCAGGCCTGCTGATATGGCTGTCTGTGTGTAACCTGCTTCTGTGCTGTGGCTTTTTAAAGACTGAAATAGGCGGCTGATTGGAACAGAGCGGGACCTCCACCCGAGGGACCGTCTGCACTGCTGGAATGGTAGCCTGAAAGACTCGGATTGGACGTTTTTCACTTTCACCAAACACAGCGAAAAGGCTTGCAGATCGCTTTTCCACCGCAGCTGTTAAATACATATCGTGACAGAACAGAAAACAGGACTGTGAATAACCGGGGAGATTCTTCATCTCTGTGTAACAACCCTGTCATAACGAAATGAAAACTGCCTTAACTTTATCGTGCATTCATTTTATCGTGATTTTATTCCAGTGAAAGGAAAATATTCGTAGGTTTCTCTTGGTCCATTCGTCACACAGATTCAACGTAAAGAGCAGCTCTGATTTATCTGCATAAACGCTGCTGATAAATAACACGGTGGCTAGAGTGACTTATTTACTCTCAAAATATTGTCTTTGAAATTAGTAATCTCACTTAGTTATACTTCATCTTCGACTATGTGAGAAAGTCTGCACATCCGGGTAAAAATGTCTGCAGCAATGCCTTTTTAACCATGGGGAGCTGAAATTTTGAAACACACCCCCGGACTAAGAAGAGCCTCGGGTTACTTATAAAGCCAGAGATAATTAATGTGTGAAACACTTGCCCGCCCCCTAAAAATCAGCCTCTTCGAACAAACTTCTCACTTTGACTGCGTTTCGTATTTCATTGAAATCAGTTCCCCCCCCCTCCCCACCCCGGCAAACTCTCTCTTTGTAATGTGCATGCAAGCTTCATTTTAAGTCCTTTATTGGTTTCTACTGTAAATTTAAGCCAAAACAAAAAATTTCAGTCCTGGAAATAAAGACAGATTAAAGGTTTTACAAATGGATTTGCTGTATTAAAAAGTGGATTAATAATAAGAAGCTCTGACTGGAGGAAACAACATTGCTAGATGAGGAATTATTTTCAAAACAAGAATTAAGGGGGATTATTGCACTTTTACTGTGCTTTGCGATGCTCATTAAAATACTTTTGTCAAAGTTAATATGGCTGTTTTTCAGAATATAACTAGAGCAGCATTTCCACTTTTGTGTTGTTTGGCCTCTCCATTAAACATTTTTTTTCCCTCTCTCCATTCTCATTGTTGAATGAATTGGTGGAGTTGGATTAATGGCTGGTTACATTGATTTGTTTTGAAATCATTTGCTAATCATTTCTTTTACTGTGCATCGAAGGAAAACTTCTTGCAGAACAGTAATATTTTCAGTGTCATTTTGGCATAGTCTTGATCCATAATGTCGCTGTCATGTAATAACTGCACCGCATGGTGTATTCTGGATGCCACCCTCCTGTCAGTCACTGACAGACACAAGGCCAGGACAACATAACATAAAAGGCAAACAAACTCATGAATAAAATAAGCATGAATCCATGTGATGGTGTAAAGTGGTCCAGGACAGTTTGGCCGAGATGTGAATATCCCGCGGAACATTTGATTAAAGGCTCATGACAGACAGTGCATGATGAATAGGGCCCGGCGAGAATTAAAGCCTGTCAGGAGGACGGGCCGCCACGCTGAGATTAAACCCCAGCAGGACCCGTCTTCCTGGGAGGGGCCCAGTGCTGGGTGGCAGCTTGTCTGGTCCGCCTGTCAAGTGCAGAGCTGTCAGTGGCCATAAAACTGAAGGCAGTGGAGGGCAGCGAGTCAGAGTCCCCCGGGATCTCCACCAAGGAGCCCTCCGAGACAACGGGGGGAGTGAAAAGTTCAATAAATTTTCTATCCCACGGCTGCTACTTCACTTAAGTGCTGCACATAAAAGGTGGACAGCATTCAAGGGACAACATGATTTGTCCCCTGTTTAGAGAAAGAGGGGGGGGGGTTGGCTTCAGCTTCAAAGAAGATCTCAAAACATGCGATTCGACTTCCAATGTGCCGAGGCATTTCTGTGGCCCACGCATTGCAGTTGTGTCTTCATAAAGCGCAGAGAAGGCAGTAAAGCAGATTACATCTGGCCCATGGGATTGGTGCGAAGGATTCTTGCGATTTAAATCTGAAAAATTCTATTGATTTTAAAAGGATGTTGTGACTTGTGTGTGGCACTCCTCAGAAGCAGCTGCTCATCATAGTTTGGGCAGGAATAAAAAAAAACATTGCAAAAATATAAGAATGCCAGCCTTTGAGTGTTTAAAAAAAAAAAAGATCTCTGAGTTGCTCGTGTGACAGCGTACATTCTCAGTGGACTTCTCGCATGAAGCTGAAAGAGTCCAATCTGGGATCTGTACAAGAAATCTCATAGTGCAACAAGTGAGGAATCTATAAAACCTTGAACTACAAGCACATTTTCCTCCCACGCCTCGCTGGCATTCAGTGTTTCAGGAAAAAGTATTTTATCTTTCAGCATTTCCTTGGAAGTTTGCATTAAAATATGTTGCTTTTTTAATGCTATATTTATGCGTGATGCTCAAATTACCATTGGTGTTAAGAGAGCCTGACAACTTCTTGACAAAAGCACGAGTCTCCTAGGAATCAAAGGTTTTATGGTAAAGGCTGGGCAAACACAGGTTATGTCCTTACATGTGAAGCCTGTCATTCTATTGTGCCACTGAATTCTGCATTGACGCGGACATACAAGAGCTTTACCCCAGAAAAACAGCTCTACACTCTCCTTGAAGTGATGATTAAAAGGTAGAGCTTCCGACAAAGCCAGTCTACAGCAAGCATTCTACTTTGTCCTTGACAGAAAGCTGAACATACAGGTTAACAAGCCTCACTGTTGCTGATGGAGAACAAAAGCCTTAGTTCTGGCCAGGGTCCAAGACACTGTGCTTTCTTGCCCACATGCATAGTAAGCAATGTGAGGTTGCTGGGCAGATGCAGGTGTTCAACTTAGCTTCTCCTTGACTTGTCACACTTCCGCAACAAGAGGTCAAGCCAGTCTAGAAATGGTAGCAACTTTCCTTTGGAGTACTTAACGAAAAAACATCACAGGAATACAAAAGCAGGATATTTACCCAGCTATTTAAATGTCAAGGCTAGATTAAACTATATTTAATTTCTGATGAAACGATTAGCCACCATGATAAGGATCTTAACACTGAAATTAGGGAAACCAAGAAATGAACCTTTAGAGGGCAGCATTCCTCACTTGTTTTTTTTTTTATTTACTTTTTTCCCCCCCAAAAATAACACATGCAAAGTAACAAAAACTTGCAGCAGTCATTGCTAGGGTGTAACAGACTAGGAACTCAGTAGTACTACATTTACATTGCACTTCCCTACCATGGCTTGAGTGCGTGAACACAGACTGTATATTCATGCATGCAGTTATACGGAGTGTTTTGCCAGTAATGGATGACTAACCATTACATCAGACATCCTTCATCCACCTACTACCTCTTTTTTTGAACTGCTGAGACCCTGAATGTGGTTCACATCGCAACCATGACCAGTTTTATAACAATGTAGACTGTATATAACGCAGCCTGTTATTAGGGCTTCACGCATTGTCACTCGGATTAAAACCAAGCACATTTCCTCTTTCGGCTTTGCGACCCTAGTATTCCTCTCTTTTGCTCAGTTCCCCTTCTATATCTATTTAAAGAATGTCCATAACTTTGCATTACATCAGCAACTTTGCTCTCTCTGAAACCATCTGGACATCTTGGGAGGAGCCACTTTGTTTGCACTGGCCTTTCGGTAAGATCGAAGTTTTATTTACAATGGATGTTAAGTTATAAACTGGCAAGTGCCCAGCTTTTGCAGTTGCAGCTGTTAACTTTCTATGGTGCATTTGTGTCAAGAGTTCAGGGGTTTTGGGAAAGTGAGCAGTGACAGAATGTGTATTGTTTCAGGAAACCCAAATGTCATGGAGTAACTCATTCCCCCCATAATCATGGGGTTATTTTCTCTACCAGACATTTGTAAAGCTTGCTTAAGCCTGCTAAAACAACTCTCTACCCTGCCATTTCCCAAGGCACCCATACCCCTCATATCAACGGTGCGCTATCCTGCCAAATGGAACTGTTCAAAAATGTTCAAGCATTTGCCATGTTTTAGAGTCAGCACAGCCGTGATTCAAAGGATCTTAGTGGGCATTTTTTTCATGCCCAGATAATACATGTCAGCTGTTCCAATGTGGACAAAAACAATTTCCATGTCCAGTCCATAACACACCCTGGCAAAGTCAAACAAGACAGAAAACAGACACAACTTAAATCAGAAAGGAGTACTTGGTGCATATGTTTAATAGTCTTTCTCCAGTAACCACCACCCCCACACACACTCTTCAAAAATATTTCTGAAAACCCTAATTTCTAAGGGGAACTCAAACCAGTGCATTTTTTTTCAGACCACATTTCAGGCCAGCTACACGATGTCCTAAGTTATAGGCTTGCAATTTTGCAACAGCGCGTTATATAATGCTGACAAGCCTATGCGTTTTTACAAAATCTGCTTATCAAGTGGTCTTTTAACCAGCAAAGCCACACAGGGATGTTGAACTTGGCTCAGATCTGAGGTAGACTGCGCGGCCATGATCAAGTCCAGATCAAATAAGGATCGTAGGGATTTAAAAATGACCATCTGTGACTAAAGGGAAAACTGCCTAATTTCCAACAAAAATCTGCTTCGTTCCCACCGACCAGCTGCCATTCTGAATTTCGAATGCTCGGCTCTTGTGAGTAAGGCAGGATGGTGATTTTAGCAGTCTTCTATTTTTGAAAACATCTAAGCTAAAATCTTTATTTTGGGAGAAAGTGGTGGATGTGAATGTTCATTACTATTGGCTCACTTATTTTCTCAATTTGAAGCGATAGAAGACTACTGTAGCACTGTCTCAGAAATTCAGGAAAATAACCAAATCATTCTAATGGTATCAATTGTATAGAAATGTATAGATTTGTGGATTTATTAAAAGCTTAAGGCATGTCGGTCAGTGAGAGTTAAAGAGTGAGTTAAATGTGTTTTGAACATGTTTTTACACTAGAAAATCTGTTTTTAATACATCAATAAGTTTACTTGTAGGTGCAGTGCTGCAGATAAGAAAATAGTGAGTTAAAGTGTTTTTTGTTGCTTATGAGGACTGACAGCAAATCTGTACTTTTGTGATCACTTCAGCTTTCACCAGATCAGCTATGAAATTTGAAGCGTTTTATTATTCAGAATAATATGGTGAATTTTGTCTGTGCACTCATAGGATGCACATTTAGTGAAACATGTATTTAGCAGTAGCGGTTTATCACCATTTGCACATTTTAAACACATTCAGTTTCCATAGACATGACATTCACCCTATGCACATTTAACTATAAGTGTATTAATCAACAGAAGTAGCAGCTTTTAAGAGTTCATGTAGGAGGAGGATTAAAGAGAGGCTAGAGGCTGTAGGGGTGAAGCAGAATTTACCAAACACTAAAACACAGCTGGATTTATGGAGGTCATGAAGTTTGTCCTGTCGTAGCTTTGTGGTGGGTTTTTTTTTTGTTGTTTAATTAATCCTGATTTTTCTTCTTTGCAGAAAGTACAGCACCATACACTTGGTGCAGTGCCTTCAAGTGTGTCTTTAGCTATTATAACAAAAGCAGAATACATGTTTTATCCTTTTATTCGCAGTATATATGGATGGTGAAGAAGACAATGTGGTCAATTTCTCTCTGAAGTTTTCAGCACCTTATTTATGACGTTTATTATATATGTGTAATAAACTCAAAGATTGGAAAAGGTATTTTTTTCAAACTTTCCACACACGTCCCGCCATTTATTTTAACAGTCTTGATGCTGAATTATTGATGTGAACCAGGTCAGGTCTTAAGACCACAGAAGAGATCCTGGCTTTGCAAAATTTTACCTAAAACATTTCACTAGGCTTTAGTGCTACATAGCCTGTGTGAAAACAGTAGAACTGAGTGAATGGGACGAAACCTCACTGAGGCCTCATCAGACACTGGTTTTAATTTAGCAGTCATCAACTAACTGCCCGTTTCTTTCTTTTATGGAAATTCAGTCCTTGGCGCGAACAAACCTCCATAACAATTGAGACAGACAGACAACAAAGGCTGGAATCTGTTGGTTATGTTTATTTGCATAAAAACGCGTTGATCACCCACCTGAACGACCGCAGTGATTTGGCACCGTGAACAAAAGCTTGAGAGAATAAATTTTAAGAGATCCAGAGGGGAAAAACGTCCATATTCAGTTCAGTTTGAAGAGGAGAGACAAAGACGCAACGGAGCGTCAAACAACGCGGAGAAAAATATGGTTCGGATATTTATTTTTCAAAAATAAGGAAAATAAATAAAAGGAAAAAAACAATTTCTAAGAAACGTAGAGGACCACTGGTCATTACTAACTCGCCCAGACAGTCGAGACGAGACGAGCATACACGAGCCGAGCCGTCGTCTCCGTGGCTTTTGTTCCAACGATCCTCACGGAAAAACAAAAATGAGACCTACGTCCTCGTTTTTTCTTCATCACACGGTTTTAAAGAGTCTCTCGGTGAAAGGTGGAGGAGGTTTTGAAGGTGAAAGTGCATGTTCTCCTTCTTCTGGACGTGGAAGTTTACGCTCGGCTCCTCTCCGTTTCCCCAGCTCCAGTCTGGGAGAGGAAGAGCCTTGAAACCGCCTCGCCGGGGGAGGGGGGGGCAGTTTGAAACCGCACCACTTTCTATACTCTCTCTCTCTCACACACACACTTTTAATCAACATTTTATTCCAACGTGGAATACCCTGATCCCCCACCCATTCAGATTTTTTTTTTCAAAAAATACATTTTCACTGACACTAACAATTCTGGCTGTTATGGACCCATGAAGCAGCTGAGTATCTGAAACATACTGTAAACATTGCTCATTACCTCCAAAAGCACCCCCCAAAAAACCCAAACTGTTTTACTTTGCACATGACGTTTGGACTTGCACATTTTTGCTAAAGTAGTTACACAACTGATGAAAGTTTGAAATAAATCTTTAAAAAAAGGTCTATTGTCAACAGTTACCGATGATTAACAGAGCATACAATATATACACATATCTTTAAAAAGATCGATTCTTACAAACTCTCAACATACTCTAGAAAGACAGAGATATACGAAAGAACGTTAAAATACTTTTTTCCTGGTTGTCTGATTATGTAAAAAAAAACATAGTACAGATGAGTCAGGGACATTGGTTTTTCACTCACCCATACGTTCCTGTAACAAGCCTAAAATAAACAAACGCAAGCGCATAAAAAACGCATGCTGTTTTTAAGCCGAACATAAACTAAACAAAACCCAAATCTGCAGTTTCACCGCAGGCCTGAGGCAAATTCCACTCGTATGAAAAAACGCGTGGTGAAATCACCGAGGACTGGCCCGCAGTCCCCCGTAAATGTGGGTCCAGTGCTGCAGCCCGGTCCGGACTGTATCCGTCTATTTTAATCAAGAGAGCCCGAGAGGACTTGAAACCGCCCTCCACACATTCACTGCTTGTTTTGATCTTTCAAATCTTGAAGGAAAGGGAGGAGTGGGGAGGGGGGGGGCTTGAAACTGCTCGTCCTCCTTCGTCCATAATTGGTTTTATAGAGCTGGCAAAGAGCCAAAATGTTTACATGGGTGATTGACAGGCCATGTGACCAATCAGATACCTCGCTGTGGTTACGTCAGGCTGGATTAGGTGGGAGGCGGGGCGTGTTGAACAATGCTTGTTTCATTGCAGGAGAGTTTTCACTGAGAGCTACAGTGGTTTGTGCGAGAGGCCTGCTTCCCCTATCTAAGCAGAGTCCCTCGGATGGTCTGTAAATGGAGTGTAAGAAATATCCCACCCTGCGTCCGGACTCGGGGAAGAAACGGGATTCTGTAAACTGAATCGCCATTACAAGTAAGACGTCGTCGTCCTCGTAGTTTGGTTTTTGTTTTAATTATTATTATGGGCCAAAAAAACCGAGGCACTTACAGAAGAATGTAGGCTGGTCGTGAGCTTCTGATCGGAGAAAAGGCGGGGAACCGTGGAGTTTTATATGCTCTTACGGGTAAAAAAAGAGTGTAAAATCCGTCCGCAGGGTCACTCCGAGAGAAACAAAATGACTCTTGAGTGTTACATATTTAAAGTTTCGTCTCTGAAAATGGAAGCACGTAGGCTAAGAAAGTTTGAAACGTGGCCGTCGAGTGGGTTGCTGCTTAAAACACACCAAGTTTGAGCAGCAAGCCGGCCGATGTGCAGCCCGTGTCGAGCGGTGCAGCCTCGGCTCAACTTTAAATTATACACGTTCGTGTTAAACGGACTTTTAAAAGCTGCAGAGCAGGCAGATCAGCCCCAAAACAAGCACAGTAGATTAAAATAGACTATATTCTGTACAACATGCTCGATTAAAACACACTCGACCCGAAAAAAACGATTAAAAGAGCAAGTAAACAAGTTCCCGCAGTAGAGAGCACCTCGATGTCCCCGTGTTGTGCAGGAGCGGACAGACGAGGATTATGGTGATGTCTTACAACACTCGGGCTGCATAAGCTCCTGGGACAAACTCTTAAACACCAGATACTATACTGATCGAAACGCTCAACGAGAAAAAATAAATACATAGATTCCCAGAACGCATTAAAACCAGTAGAGATAGTTTGCGTGTCGATTTACAGCGATACGCGTTTGTTTAGTCGGAATTAAAGTAGTTTTATGCAAATAAACTGAGCACGTTGCTCTGTAGGTGCTTGGTATTTTACATTCAAGCATCTTTTATATTTAATCTAATCATAAACGTGGACCCGAATACCTCGTAGTGAGTGAATTATTCAGAAAACACCGTCGTTGTATGCGTTAGTCTACGCTGTTTTCCAAAGGGACGAGTCTGTGCGCGGAGTACGATGTAACTGATTTTCATGTTTTCGCATCTTAATCGCTATAAATGATCATGCAGTTATTTCTAGAGCCGGGGTTGTTTTGATGGAAAGATTAAATGGGTATCTAAACCCGGGCGCTGGGGGGGGGGGGTTGTCCTCTCCCTCTCAGCTCCTGCGGCCGGGGAGGAGGACACTCTCCGTCCGTGCTGCCGCTGGTTCTCCATGAAGTTTAAACTTTCGCTTCTCTTTTCATCGCAGGTAACGTTTTCACCGCCCGACCGAACTTGGGAGGATTACTTTTTTTTTTTAACCCACAATACTATTAAGATCCGAACTGCGTCATTACGTCCCTGCTACGAAGAGTCCGCTTTTTTGTGTAGAGCTTATTCTTAAAAACATCTTTTATTTAAGTTGTTATTCCTTTTTTACCCCGATCTTGATTTTTCTTCTCATTTTTCCGTAGGTCGGCACCATGCCGGAAAAGGACACTGATTTGCCTAGAAACCTAGGGACATTATTATAGCCTACACAGGCTCCTTCGGAATAGCCAAGCAAGCTTTTTCCATTTTTTCTAAGTTTGGCCTTTGTGGATGATGGATGGCCGAGATTTCGGCCCCCCCAGGTCTGTTCACGTCCCTCCACCGCTGCTCTCCGGACTGGCGATGGAGACCCACCGGCTCGGCTCCGCCGCTGCGCCCGGGAGAGTGCCACCGTCCCCCGGTCAGCTGGGCGCGGGCCACCCGGCCCCTCTCCACTCCGGAAAATTCCTCTCCCCGGCCATTAACATCCAGCCTCACCACAGTAAGTAGAGCTTTCGTTTCGCACAGGAGTGGAAAACACGTACAATACCCTCTTTTAGCGCGGATTTCAGGTGCGAAACTTCTGTGAAGCTAAATGACCTGTGGTCGCTACAGTTAAGTCTTATTTATTATGAACGCAGCCCACCGTGGACGGTCGGTTAGGAGTATGTTCGGTAAAAGCTCAAACATTACAGCACTGAGTCACTCCGTCCACTTCTAGCGAATGAGGTCAGCCTAACAACCTCACTTGTCTGTTTACTGGCAAAAACAAAAAGAAAGAATGGCTGATAGTAATCTCTGTTCGATTCCTGCTGCATTTTAATGCTCAGACACTCTTGTCAGTAACGTTCGGACTCATAATGGCTCCTGATATGTTTTCTTGTTTTGCACTGACTGCGATGCGCTACACGCTGGGTCCGTGTTGGAGTAGATGAGTTGCTTTTCCCTCAGCCTGAGCAGGGACATCAGGGGAATGGGCGCTGCTGGAGTTGTTTGGTGATGGTGGTGGTGCAAGTTTCACTCTCGTGATGCGGATAAACATGTCCTAACCCTTCATTTTAAACTCGTCTGTTGAAGATCACCGTTAAAATTGTGCTCAGACTGAAATTGCATCCATTTGTCCGTGTTTACTCTGAGCTGGGACTGTAATTACTGCTGCGACACTGAGCTCCTCACTTTTACTGTTCACTGCGTCGAGTAGCACGGCCACCCGAACATGACGAGCCGTTTCTCCTTATTGCTGGTGGTCTTCTTAGTGAAGGCACGTGGCTCTTCATGGAGAAAATGGTCATGTGTTTAAAGAACAACACCTTTTAAAAAATCCTGTAAATTATTTCACTTCTGTAAGGATAAGATCAGAGTTGGAATAATTGGCCTCGCTCAGGAACGCGTTGTTAGACAGGACATGGAACAGCTGAAATATTTCACTGTGTTTGTAACATTTACATAACCTCTGGTGATCTAGTGTCGTAAGTGGTCTGTTGCGTTTTGGAATTTGTCATTTTGAGGCAAATTGGCAGTTTCAAGGCAGACAAATGACATACTTCGTTTTTTATTGTAGCAGTATGAATGCCAAGGCATTACCCTGCAAAATGCACTCGAAAGTAGATTAAAATATTCAGCCCAGAGTAGAGAAGATAATCTGCTGGACCAAAAACCCACAAACCTAAAATAGGTCCTAGTGGGCGGGGGCCAATAAGTTGTAACATCTAGTTGATGAAATTTCTTTAAAAAAAAAAAAAAACCCCTTGTGGGTTTTTAAGGCTGATCAAAAGCTTTCGAGGATATCAGCAGTGAGAGTGTGTTGTTTTTTCTCTTTAAAATATTATTTTTTATTATTTAACGTGTGCTTGCTTTAATGCTCCGTGGAACCTGCTTTATTTTTAATTTAGTGGTGTTGGCAAGATTTGTTGTAGCAGCTAAAAACTGACTTGTTTTTTTCTGTTTGTTTAGTCTTGCTGTTGTCTGTATACAGGTGAATTTCTTGGACCTCAACATTGCAAAACAATGAGTCTAGTCCAAATGTAGTACTGATAATCAATTGGCAACATGGGTGAAAATGAATGCTTATGTGCCGCCCCCCCCCACCCCCGCCCCCTTTTTTTTTTTTTTTAAATGTAACGCTTTATTGTGGTTTTTCTCATCTCCTCTTTTCTTCTCACCAAGTGTCAATGTTCCAAATACTGGAAGAAAAAAACAGCACGTTATCGTAGCTCTTGTCTCTGTGGAATGCGTTTATGGAGTTACATAATTACACGCCAAACTTTTATTTACCTGTTCTTTTCATATATTTTTTTGTAAAACCAGTGTTTGTTCCCTTTATGTCCTCTTTCATATTTACCTTCAGTCTAAATGAGGCCACTTTTAGGCTTTGAGAGTGATTCAGCTGTTCTAAAGATGCCTCCATGGCGTTGCTGGACATTTGTGAAATCTGATTACTGCTTTACCACGTTCTGTCCTAAACAGGGCTGACATTTGTAGTTAGTGGGCATTAATTAACTAAAAACAATGTTGCCGCAGTACTATCTTGGGCTGCTTCAAGATATGCATTCGATACCATTGATTGTGTTCCTAACGATAAGCTGCAGATAAGAAACTGGCATGTCAGAGAATTTTGTGTGCTCCTTGATACTTTTTAAATGATTAACTTGGTGGGATTGTTTTGTTGCAGAACCTGATGATATTTTAACATAACGTAGAAAACAGGAACATGGAGCTTGTAGATCGTTGATCTTTTGCTTGCTTTTGTGTGACATTTCGTGAATGTGAGCTGTTAAAAACATTTAGATTTGGTCTGACAGGTTATGCCAGTTCTGTGTGTGTGTTTACCTTTCAGCTGTTCATAAACCAACACTTGTGCAAGTGAATTTGAGCTGTTCTTTGCTTGTCCAAGAATAGCATTTTTGGTGCAAGCTTGCAGGGAAGATCACTTTTTCCCTCCCTAAATCTGCCCAGTTTAAGAGAGCTATTCTAAGAGCTACTCTTACGAAGTGGTCACATCACGTTCATCATTCTAAGTGAATGGCTGTTTGTCCTTCATGCCTTGTTTTGTCATAAATGAACTTGAATTTAACTGAAATGGCCTCCCTGCGCAAAGCCAGCAGGCTGAAAACGCATCATGTGTTTTTAGACTGACTCAGTTTACTGAAAACTGCATGAACATTCCATGTTTTCCACTAATAGCTCCTCAACAGCCAAATTTCAATCAACAAAAGAGGAAAGCAGATTTGGCCTGTCATTCTGTTAGTCTTTCTTCTGAACCAGACTCCTTGATTATATTAAACACACAATCTCAAAGGCATCTTGGCAAGCAACAGTCTGCTTTATTATTTAAAAAAAAAATATATATTTCAGCTTGATAAACATATGGGTTAAACGGAGGTTATTGGATAACTGTTCTCGTGCAGAGTAGAGTTGTTGGAAATTACCATTTTGGATTGAATTCGGATGGTGCTTTTGTAATTTGTAATTTAGAATAGACGTAAAAGAAGCCTCCCTTTGAACCCCGCTCTCTGTGTCAGGCAGGGAAATGTTATGCTGGCCTGGACCTGGACCAAGTCACATGCTTGAAGAGTGGAGGGCCATGTGAGTGAAGCCCCATGCCTCAACGTTTATATAGAGTGAAACATCTCTGAATTTACACTGACTTCGCTGAATGTGTGAGGAGCGGCTGTGGGGAATAACATCAGTCTGTTTTTACCCTCTCACAGATTGAGCTGAATATAGTCTGTTACAGTGATATCTCTTTCAGCAAGTCTTGAAAGGTGACTATACCTATTTAAGCTTGAGCCTGCTTGTGCAACCTTTAGGCAAGAGACTAGATATTTCTTTCAAAAGTGTTCAGTGAAGGAAAATCCACAGCACCAGAATTTCAGCAAATCGCAATGGAGTTCAGAAGGAATTCTGTGAAGATGAGCCTGACGCTCTTGCCAGTCATACCTCAAAGCTTATAAAAATCTTGGCTTACAATTTAGGCTTGTGGCAGCTAATATCCAAACATCTTCCTTTGCTCTCAGACCAGCTTTGACCGTTTCACTAGCACACCTGAGCTGGCCTGTGCACCGTCTAGAAGCAGCCAAATAACTGTATTTATCTATTTATCTTGCATATCTACTCTTGTCAGCTGCCTAAAATTGTCTACTTGTGTCGTCATTTGCCTATTTGAAGACCTCATGCAAACAACGTGCTTTCCCATACTTTCGTGTTGTATGTGGCCAGCTGCCATACACTTAGTGCAGTGTCTCAGTGTGTTGTTTTTTCCCCCTCTCCACCTCCCCCTTTCGGGGCCTTGTCAGGACTGTAAAAATTACTGCTGCGAAGAACAGTGACCTTCTAACACGCCTTTGCCTAAAGTGCATTTTTATGCCAAAATGTTTTTAAGTGCAAAAATAAAGTTTTTATGACTACTATGCAGATATTCACTTTGTAATTACAGAAATGGAGGTGAGTTGAGTTCTGAAAGGTTGAAAATGATTTCACTGAGAGCCACAGACAGAAATTATGTGTTTGAGTCACTCCGTATTCATTCATAACCAATGGTCACCTAGCCAGGTAATAGAAAGTGGGCCGGTTTCCCAGACCCGGATTAAGCCTAATCCTAGGCTAAAAAGAATTTTCAATGGTGATTCATCAGTGGCACTGCAATTTTAGCCTAGCCTAGTCTAGACTGTGCTTAACTGGAAAACCAGCCCAGTGTTTATGTTGATTTAGCAAACCTTGGAATACTAACTTGCAGTGAATATAGTTGTGATTGATTTTAGGTTTATCTCTGTATTATATAATTAAAAAAAAACATGCAATGGAAAATGTAATCAGTCAAGCAGACTTTGATCAAGGTTCTAAGTGCTGTGTGTGTGTGTGTGTGTGTGTGTGTGTGTGTGTGTGTGTGTGTGTGTGTGTGTGTGTGTGTGTGTGTGTGTGTATTGGGGTGTTTCATAACTGGTAGTATTAGAGAATTTACCTTTAGCTAGTACAGAAGCAACATGATGATCAATCTGGAAATAAACAGCAGTGTAATGAATTATATTTTTTGTCAGACTGTATATACTTACTAAGATATGGCTTTTTACTCTTTAGAGAATGATTCACCAAATTTGCTTAACCTGGGTTTGCTAGTTAATGTGGTGTGTTTTTCTTTCTTTTTTTTTTCTTTAGAGAATGATCATCTATTTTCTATTCAGGCTATTTTTTCTGTCTTTGAGGTCCTTGGCTTCCTTTAATAATGATTGCAAAAATAGATGGTTAGAGCCATGCTGATGGCTGAAGTTAATGTTTGTTTAATGCATTTATTGTGCACAGCATGAAACATGTACATATTTCTGCACCAAAGCACACTCATTTAACAGGGGTTCCATGAAAGCTTGAATAACTAGCGGACCGGGGGCGTGTGTAGGGGGGCGATGTAAATCTTGACTTGATATGCGTTTGAAGTGGAGTGCCTTTGGGAGTGTGCGATTGATCAGTTTTCATATGGTGCATCAGAGGATCCTGCAGTTCCAGCCCTGCTGGTGGTTCAGGGCCTGGTTTGAATTTAAGGATCCTGGTGTTTGGCCTGCAGATAGTGCTGACTGCTGACACCTCGCCGCCCTCTTTTCCATTCTCTTATCGATCCCTATTCTCTCCTTCCAAATCTGTTAGCTTTTTTCCCCCTCTCTCAACAGTATATGTATGGCTACATCCTATGTTTGTGAGAAGCAGAATATTATCCATTTATTCTTTTTTCTTGGGGGCCACGCCGGTGACATGTTCATGATTTGTTGTGTAACCTCCACTGACACAAGAGACAAGCTTGCCCAAGGGCACCGAGCGGATTGGCAGACATGCAGGCTGCCCAGATCAAGGCTCCATTTCCCCTGAATATGTGTTGGCGTTGATCTCTTGCTACAGCTTTTCCTCAGCCTCTTGTTACATTCGATTGAAAGCACTTGGGCGCTCAGAGTGAAGCTCTGCTTAAAGCACACATGAAGGCTCCAGTCTCCCTGCTCTCTTTTCTCCATTCCAGTTTACCGTTTATTATGCTGTCTTTTGATGACTGCTCTGAAAATGGCTTCATTGCCTAATCCTGTATAACTCTTGAGAAAAGGCACAAAACCAGAATTATGCCCTGGAGGGTGTAGGGGTAAAATTGCTTGTAAAAATAGCCGGTGCAGTCCAGGTGTTATCATTTCCGCCCTTGTCTCTGCGCTCTACTTTCAAAGGTTATAGGTGCGTTCCTATAAAGTGCAGAAAGGCGCTAAAGTAGTGATTTGTTTCTGTTTATTTAGCAGCGTGTCACAGTGAGGGCCGATTTGGTTCGTGCTTATCCTCAGCCCCGTCCGGTTCTGGCCTGGGAGAGAGGGGCTTTCGCTGTGGTCTGCCTCCAACATGGGCCAGAGCTGCCCTATTGTAGTCTCTGAGACAAGGCCCTCAGCGTGATCTGCTGTGACAGGCGGGGAGCGGCACTGAAATGGTGAGCAGTGAAATGCGGGGGTACTCATGTGGCCCCTCCACCCCCATCCAGAGTGTTTCGGGGAAGGGGGAGGGTTTGTGTGTGGGTGTGTGTGTGCACTTTCCTCGCAGCCTTGACTTTCCTCTGAATTAAACATAAAGTGTTTAGTGTCCCAGTGCACAGACCCCATCCGCTCATCCTTCATGGGTTACGTACTCTGTGCTTTTGAAATAGAATGCCTAGGCTCTATAGCATGCTCTCGTTTTTTATGATATGAGATAATGTCATCCTGGAGGTCTTTTGCAACTCTTTATTTACTTATTTATTTTGTTGCTTTTAGTGTTTGAATGAATCTGTAATGGCAAAGGGACGAAGGAGGTATGCTTTCATATCATACTTGTCTTTTTTATTTTCTGTAGTCACTGTGTCTACATAGTCACTGTTTCTTTCTCCTTTAAGGCTGTTTGCTCTTTTATTTCTCCTTTTTAAAAACACACTTATTAGGACACATGCTGGAAACTCCATGAAATAATCCTAAATTCCCCCGAAAATTAGTCATTGCATGGTGAAAATGGCAAGGACGGTAGTAATGGTAGTGGGGGGGGGCTTGACTTGATAAATCCCTCATTTAACGTCTGTGAGATGGCTGTAGAAAAACCCTTATTAAAATATAATTTGATGGTAAGTGATTGGAAGCTGATGAGATCAGGTTTCAGTGTGGCCTAGAAAAGCTACACCATGACTGTGCTGTTTAATTTACATCCCAGTTCTGACCGCACACAGAAACAGCCCTGCTTTTTTTGTGAGAATCTCAGACATGTTTTGGCATTTGTTCCTTTTTTTACATTGGTAGTGGGACTGTTCAGTAGTTTTTCTTGGTCTTTCCCCAGCTGTTGTTTGTGGTCTGCTTTTTCTGTACAAACCTTTGAGTAAGATAGCTTTAGTGATATGTACAGCCAACCCATGTATGTATGCGTGGTGTTTTTTGTGGTAGGACTGCTGTAGATTCCTAATCTACATTTTGGGACATGGTACAGAAGAGGAACAGGCATGCATGAGTGAACAGAAACATGAGTCTGAGTGGAACAAAGGCCACTGGCAGTGTGTGTGAGTGTCTGTCTGTCTGTCTCTGTCTGTCTGTCTGTCTCTTGGGGCTAGGGCCACACAGAGGGGCAGTGACCTGGCCAGCATGACTGGGATTAAGCCATGCCTCTGAAAAGCTAACAAAGGATGTGAAATGAAAACCAGCCCCACAGTTCTGCTCTCATATCTTGCATTACAGTCCCCGCAGCAAAGTGCTGAAGAGCTCCCAGCAATTTTTCCCCCCACTTCAGCCCCCTCTTCAGCAGTGCAGGCTGTTGTGTGCCTGCATGTTCGTTGTAATATATTGAATATGTGACTTTACAGCACTTTTTTTCATGACCGTAGCATAATGGAGCCTTAAGTGAACCACCAGACGCAGGCATGGCAGAGCAGCAAAATACTGCCTGCTATGTTTGTGTGCTCAGGGAATTCTAACAAGATTGACATTTTCCTATCCTATTTACTCTCCCATGCACCATTTACTGCAGTGTTTTAAACACTGCCACAGTATGTTTATTTCATGTAAAGTTCCAGCATTTGTTAACGCAAGCTTTTTTTGCGTGGCCGATAATGAAAACTAAACTGTTCTGTAAAAACCTATAAAATGGCATAAATGAAAACTATCCTTCATGCTTCAACATGCATATTGACCTGATAAACCAATGTATCAGATGTTTCTCCCTACATGTCTTTAACATGTTTTGGTATGACCACATAGTTTCTAAGTAGTTTATAATGGATTTCTCAAGCTGCTGAAGAAACCGTCACTTTGGCCGTTAGTGTGTTTCTCTCTCTTTTTTTTAATTGATGAGGAAAACCTTGTTTATAAAAACTCTGAAGAATCTGAAATGGTATTTTTTTTTGTGTTGTTACAGACACGCCTGTCATCCCTAAGCATAGTTTAAAAAAAAAAATGTCTGGACATAATTGCTTTCTGTCTCAACAGCTGACTAGTAGGGGGGAAAAAACTGAAATAGAGTTTTCGACTGTCGTGTTACCGTTTATTGCTTCCCTCTGATTTACGAGAAGTCTTTTTAATTTAGTTAGTTTTATCAAGCTGTTATGTTAGCAACAGCCACTGCCTTGTTTCACTCCATTTACTTGAATATCTCCTGTTGGCCCCAGTATCTGACTGCCCAATGTGTGTGTTAACGAAATGGAATGGTGTGATTCATTACTGTTCGGCCTATTTGTTAGGCTGTCGTGCATCTGTCATCATATGACAATTTTTCTGCAGATGGGAGGGTCAGATGAGCAAACAGCTGCCTGCCTTGAATGTGGAGGCCTGTGTGAGCATAGAGCCTTATATTGCCAGAGCATGCTTCTAATCTACACACACGTCTTATGTGAGGAATGAAAAGGTGGTGAGAAGCTTTTCTTCGACACAGATATTAGTGTTAGAAGGGCATCGTGCTACACACAGATGCAGTTTGAAATGGATTTTTAGAGTGAACTGATGCTCTCTCTCGTGTGTGTGTGTGTGTGTGTGTGTGTGTGTGTGTGTGTGTGTGTGTCCTTAAGCATGGTCGCATAATTGCAATCCAGTGCAGAAAATTTCAGTGCCGCCCCCACTGTAGTGTGGGTCACACGCATTATTTAGATGTGGCCAAGTGCCCCTTTTATA
Organism: Bryconaethiops microstoma; assembly: GCA_037577275.1. Classification (NCBI taxonomy): domain Eukaryota; kingdom Metazoa; phylum Chordata; class Actinopteri; order Characiformes; family Alestidae; genus Bryconaethiops; species Bryconaethiops microstoma. The sequence goes on along the minus strand of JBBJLS010000140.1, from coordinate 11,551,150 downwards.
CAGTGTGTTCTAATCCTGGCTCTGGAGTTCCACTGCCCTGCACATTTTGGTGCTCTCCCTGCAATAACACACCCATTTCGGGTCAGTATGGCCTTGTTAATGAGCTGATTAGCTGGAGCAGGTGTGTTGACAGTAGTGAGAACACTTAAATATGCAGGGCTAGGGTTAGGAAACGCTGCCTTAAAACACAGTGTTGCAGTAAATGCAGCAGCAGGGCTTTGAAGAGGCACAGCCCGCTAACAGTGATACTTCTGAATGCTCCAATAACCCAACACTGCTCAGGCTTTGGATAGATGATTGGAAGCACAAAATGTGTTTGACCTGTCTGGAGCAGGACTAGGCCAAGAGGCTTTCACCACATGCACTGTTTTCTTAAACAAATGCATTAATTTTGCTTAAGAATAATACAGTTTTGTCCTCGTGAGTTAGTCATACTGTGTTGAAATATTGCGAGGACAAACACTGTTATTGAAACTAAACGTTAACTAATGTATACCGAGGAGGTAAAAAAAAACAAAAAAACTGCACATTATCTATGACTGTTTTGAGACCAGATCCAAATGAGACACGTTGTTTGACACGATTGTAGGCTTGCTGGAGTGAACAGGCGGTGACGCCTTTGGCTCAAAGCTTTAGAGGCTCCCTCATCTATTAGGCAGGGCTTACTTCAGCGTGTAGGATCCGCTGCTGTATGCTGCAATTATTTTGTCACTCCCTTTTTGTCAATGGAGCCAAACAAAAGTTTTCTGTTCGAGCCCTGCAGTGCTGGAGAGGTGTAGGAATTTGGCTGATTGTATGACTTCCAGGTCGACTTGTTAGAACGGGCACATTTTGGCATGTTTTCGTCTCTCGTCACAGGTGCTGCACCGAGATGGGAAAGAATCCCAAATGCTTTGTTTTCCAGTGGGTGGTAACACTAGCAAAAGCAAAGATGTGGAGATATGCTCCTTCCAGTTTAATGGTTTCAAAAATAGCTGGCCTTCAAGCCACTGTAAAAGGCCTTTGCAAAAGAAAATATAGAACAAAACCGCAGGCTCTGCAAACATTTTGGCTTCACAGAAGTTCAGCTCCGACCCAAGTTAGTGCTGCATTCTTGATTTGTAACGTTGTTTCGTAATGCTGTTTCTCTCTAACACTGATTCTCTAATGCTGTCCTTTAGCCTATAGCTATTTCCTGCCATTATTATATTCCTCATGACTGTGCTTTTTCTGTACCTGATGTTGGGAGATAAAGAATCTAACTCTGCCATGGCTGTAGGAACAACCTTCAAAAGCTTTTCACATGACTGTTGTATGACAGCATAATTTATTTTGTAATAGTGCCTTTTTTTTTCTTCTTGGTATGAGGAGCATGTACATGCTGGAATGTTTACTATCGTGTTCTCCAATAGGTCAGCTAGAGTCACTGTATAGGCCCGCGTTTAACGGGTCACCTTTACAACACATGTTGCACACCTGGTTTTCTGTAGTATTTACTTCGTTATTCAGTTCCCTGCTTAGCATGCAATCACCTCATGGGGTATGTGTACTTCACATTAACTGTAAATGCAGTTCTCGCCTTTATGGTATGTATTCCTGTATTAGGGGTTTAGCTTTTATGCGTAATTGTAATGTAGCTGTAATGTCATGATGCTGGTCTTTGTTGTATAGCGCTATGTTTTTCAGAGCAGGTGCTGTGCTTTGTAGGATCAACTAAGAGTGTGTCTGAGTTTTTAATGGTCTTGGTTTAAGGTCTTGAATTCTAATTAGTGTCCCTCTTTTCTCTAATTTACAACAGTTCTTTCAGAATTGTCTTTAAGGGTCTGGCTTTAATTACAGGGGGTGTGTGGAGGGGGTGGGATTGCGAAAGCCTACCACAAGGCCTGTGGTTTGCAGTTGAGTTGAGCAACGTGAGCAATTAGGAAATTCCTGGGCCCTATTCAGCGAGTATCTGACAGTGCCCTCGGAGTTGGTGGACGGAAAAAAATGCTCAGGCCTCTGAAAAGCTCTCGTGTTTAGGAAGCTGAACTGCTCCTGACCTGCTGAACCCCCTTGCTCTTTCTCATGCGCCCAAGACTACAACCGTGTCTGGCGTAAAAGGGGCTGATTGGAAAAAGGCCGAAAGCGTGCAGATTTGGAGGGACCGGCAACCACTTGCAGATGGGATATGAATATTTCAGAAGTAATGCGAGACAAATGACTTTGTAAATTCCCTCCGAGGCCCCTTTGGAAGTTGGTGCAGGTAAATGATCTTAGCGAAAGGGAGCAGTGACTTAAAATGTTAGTTTGTGGGGAAGCTGTTTGCAGACAGAGTGTCAGCTTTGAGGTTTTGTTTTATTCATTTGACAGGAGCTCCTACTTACGGCTCAGGCAGCGGAGCGGACATTGCTGTGGGTGCCTTTTGAGGCTGGTGTTCAAACCGAAGCACTTCTAAAAGTGCTATAAAACGAAGGAAGAAAAGGCACTGCCAGTACGCTACAATGCCCGGGAGTCAGTCAGTACAGAGCAAGCTGGAGAGTTTAGAGGAACACGAGTATTCGTCTCTCCTCAGTACTGTTTATAAATCCAGTGTTGCTAGCTTTTTTTGTTCTTGTTTGCATTTTGGCTTTGCTAAAATAAGCTGAAGTACAAGTAATTTCCTGGGAAGTGAACCCCCCCCACCACCACATGTAAGGAAATGCTGTCCAGATTTACGCTTTTAGTGTATGTGCAGGAGGACTACTCGTTTAGAAAGGCTTACCCTTTGAAAGGCACTGCTACCCTTTTGTCAAATCCGTCGGCTAGTCTTGCTGCTCACCTCCCCTGGCCCGGTCTGTGTTGACCAGTCTTGAGTGTGTCCAAAAGCCAGCCGTATATTTTCTCGTCTTTCAAGTGTTGTGAAGCAGTGCTTAAATTCACATGCGTGATTTTTATATATATATTTTTTTTCAAAATTATTTTTTGTTAGCTCACTGAAGACCAGGCTACCAAGAAAGGATGCCTCCTTTTTCCACACCCACACCTTGCCCTTAGCTGGGGGCCTGATCTACCCCATGGTTAATGTTTAGATGCAGTCCAAAAGGTTCACATCTGCCGGCAGCAATAGTCGCCTTGGCGCAGCAGCTCCTCGGCAGAGCAGGACCCTCTCCTCAAGCAGGTTAATCACATGCTAACCCCTGTTACAAAGGCCTCATGTTGCTGTTGATGCCTTGTTGTCCCTCTTTCTCTTCTCATGCTAATGGACCGTTTACACATACAGGAGGGGGAGGAGAAAAAAAAGGAGGACCATTAGTGGAAGTGTGTGTGTGTGTGTGTGTGTGTGTGTGTGTGTGTGTGTGTGTGTGTGTGTGTGTGTGTGTGTGTGTGT
>JBBJLS010000140.1:11532701-11543784 GCA_037577275.1 Bryconaethiops microstoma | reverse complement strand
CACACACACACACACACACACACACACACACACACACACACACACACACACACACACACACACACTCAAACAAACTAGCTACTATGACTGCTGCTTTAGATAAGATTCCCATGCTTCAGTAGCCAAGTAATACCAGAGAAAGCTACTGATACAGAAGACACTGTAAATCAAGGGAACAGTGAGTGCAGCAGCAGCCAGCTGAAGGACAGAAACAGGCTAGCACTGACTATTTGTGATTGTTTGTCTGTGTTTACAGGGGTTGACACTTTGCTGCAACATGGAAAAAAATCACTATCATCTCTTAACAGCTCTCAACTTCAGCAGGTTAAAGAAGTGATCGGTTACTTAAAAATGTAGTTGTCCCAAATGTAAAAACATTAAGTGCACTCACTGTACACAGATAGATGATATATCTAAATAATGTGCAGTATTTGTCATGTGATAATAGCTAGTCAGCAAAACTGCAGTGGTTAACAGAAAAGTAATACTCAAACTTTACTTGCCTCAGGCTGGGTTTTTTTTTTTTTTTTTGAGAGGGTTTTGAGAAATTATCACAATTTCGTTTCATTTTACATCTTGGTAAATGACCAGTTAACTCCTGCTTGCAGATCATATCAAATGTAAGAAACAATCATATTCGTATTAAAATATTGAATGGATATTTTTATTTGGATGTCTGTTTTGGTGGATCATATCTGGATATCTGTGATGGCCTGCAGTCACTGTAACATTCATTGTGACATTGTTGTAAATACTGGCAGACAGCGCAAGGCTTTGTAAAAGTTGTTGCTTTTAGATATAAACAATAAACATCATGGGGACATCACTGGAATAAATATGTGAATTTCGCAATCTGTGGTAAAGTATTTTCAACTGTTCCTGTGGGATTTCTTTTTAGGGAGCCTAAATATTTGAAGTGGACATGTCAGAACAGTGTTGTCCGATAGGAATAACCCTCAGCTCTCATCTTGGGCAAACCTAATTTTTTACTTTAGTGATAAGTCTGGCTTCTTGAAATACTCCCTGGAGTCTGCCCTGCCTTACACATTTTAGCGTTTATCTTGCTCTTACACAACTATTTGAACTGTAGCTGAGATTATTAATTAACTGATTGAACTCCAGGGCTGGGTACTCTAGGACCTGACCGGGATCTACTGGTCTAAAATGAAGTGTCTAAACCCCACCTGTCCTCTGCACTCTTCTCCAGGGTTAACTAAGATGAAGCAAAGGTTTGGACATATTTCAGGAAAGGTGTCTTGTGACACCAAATGTCCCACTTTCAAAGCAGCTTCTTTCTGTCCTCAGTAATAGATCATATGAGAATGAGCTAATTTAAATCATTCTTGAGCTTTGGTCAGCTGGATTATGCTCTTTCCCCTTCCTCTCTCTTCCCCCACACTTTTGTTTTGAGTGGATATTTTGCCTGACTGGCCAGTCTGGACACTATGGGTTTATAGGCACATTGTGGTGCAAGGAAGCAGAACCACAGTTAAGGGCCATAGGCAGCCAAAACTAATTATCCTGCAGATATTGCAGAGCCTGAGATTTGCTTACTCTCGCATGAGAGAAACAGAGATTAGATGTGCCCTAAATTGGAAGAGCCTTGCTTGCACTTCTCCCACCCCTTGGTGTAGGGGGGGTATATAGAGGTGCACAGAAATAAACAGAATGGTTTCCACTCTGTCCTTGTTGCTAAGGGTAGGATATCTTCAATCCTCTCTTGGAATGGTGTCGGAATGCCATCAGCAGCACAGCACCATCATGTCACCTGAGATGGGCTATATAAAGAGAGAGCCTTTGAACTTCCAAACACGTTGAAGGGCTTTTACAACTAGTGTTATAAATAGTCTCAGGGCTGTATCTTAATCAGTATTTGGCTTAATCATAACTTCGCTCAAACCAGTCATATAAAAGTCTGTTTTAATGCGGTGGTTTTTTTCATAGTAGTGGTCTTGTCACAGATGTAATTAATGGTGATTTTAGAGCACCAATGATTTTTGTCTGGCTACATTAGTACCTGTGATTTGTCTGAACACTTGAACACCCCGTAATTGGGAATATCATGGTACAATCATGGTGATTAAGTGACTTAGTCATTTGAGTACGAGTGCCGTTCACCTCTAGAAATTCATGATTCAGATATTTAGCTTATAAAAGACATTATTTGATGCCTTCCATGGGACACCGGTTGAAGAGGCTAGAGATTTTGGCTAATATGGCATTGATTTGTGTAGCCATGTATGGTTTCTGAACCTGTTGTTGCACTTATTTCTGTCCGCTTATATTTTTCAGTCCTAGTACTCAATGCTTTAGTTATTGTGAACCAAAAGAAATTAAACACTGTCACTCTGACTTTTAACTTCAGAGAGTTTTCTGTTGTTCCACCCAGTTCAGTTCAAATCAGTCTAGACATGCTAAACAGATGAAGTCTAATCTTTTGTGGTTGGTCATACATAAGATGCAAATAAATGTTCTGCTGAATTCAGTGGAAGGACTGACACAATACTCCATTTAGAGCTGTGCTGACCTCATGCTGTTCGTTTTAAGGTCCTAGGCCACTTAAGAAAGAAGGACCACTCCTACAGAACAGCCTTGAGCTGCTTCCTCTATAGCCTAAATGCTATAGCCTAAACATACCGGTTTTTGGAAACACTGATTACAATTGGCTGCCCGCTGACCTTGTCCCTGTAAGATCCTGTATCTGTTATGTGTCTGACTCTCAAAGGGGAACCCATGCAGAGAACGCTCGAGTCATATATTGATGTCCTCAATACAAAGGGACTGTTCTTGTTCATAAGTGTAAAGTTACCTAGGTTTTTAATTAGTCATGAATAGTCAGGTTAAGTAAATGCCCACAGTTTATTTGGAATCACATTCTCTGAATAATTTCAAACAGACAAATTTTTCTGTAGCGATAAGTGTGCGGCCGAATCTTAAAAGATATTTCTAGTGGCCAGAAATGCTTCAGTATAGCAGGGAAAAAAAACTTCCAGTGTAATGGCTGCTTGACGTTTTTCCAGTTATTTTGTGGCCGTTTATTCTCAGGGGAGTGAGCATTCAGGGCCTTTCATTTGCATGGAAAGATTTTGACAAACCTGCCCTCTTCTCCCCTCGCAAGTCCTAGTGGAGCATATATGCAGGGTGTTCAGGACTGTGTGACTTGGTGGTGACTGATCTCTTTTAGGGTTTTGTTATGTGTCGTACCGCCACCTCCTGACCTCTCTCCAGTCTCCCCCCCTCACCGTCATGGCCAAGAGGGCTTTGAATGATTATACACTTTGGAAGTGCTGGCTTGGAGAGAAGGGGAGACAAACATTTCATTTGTATGTTCTGCGCATGGCTCCAAGCATAGAGTCACTGTGGGTTCAGTGCGTGCCGGGGGCCAGGGCGTTTGATGCTTGCTCTGCGCTGCCAAGTTTCTCTGTAAATGCTGCAACAGGTCGGGGCAGTTCTTTCTTTTCTGCCGTGGGCTCATTTTACTTATAAATACACACCCACCTCGCCTGCTCTGCTGTTCTGCTCACATTGGACCCTCTTACTCCAGAACCTAAATCCCCCACTCTGCCATGCTGTTAGAATTCCGCCGTTAGGGCCAGCAAATGATGGAGCTGCTTTCTGACCCTCTGGGGTTGGCTCTACATCAGCTTCCTTCTTTCTGTAAGAAATGTGATTTATTTTTGTCTTTTAAGGGTCTGTTTGTTCTTAGTGCTAGCATCCTTGTTGTGGCTCATTAAGGTTCTATTTAGAGCATGGAAATGTCTCGCTAAGGATCTGTTTTACTGGGCTTTTTTTGTCCAAGCATTTGTGGACTTTCCTAGGTAATGCATTCTCCTTGATCAAGTCTTAAAATTCATGATATTGTCCATGTTTGAAAAGGCGGCAGCAGCAAGAGTGGGTACCTACTGCTAAAAGTGTAATGACATTAATGAAATCATAATATGCCATTTGTCTTTCAGTAATTTCCTTGACATGTCTAATGTTCTCTCTTGTTCTCTTCCTAGGTTTCCCCCATCTCCCCAGTGGTCTTTACCCCAGTCCATACCTCCCACTGGGCCACCTGGAGCACCCACAGTTAGGCCAACATGCACTCTTTGACCAAAAAGGTCTGTTTGACACAGAAGTGAAGAAAACCTGTCTGTAGCTTAAGATGTTTAACCTCCTCTGAAATTGCTCAACTAGAACAACTTTAAGTCTGTGTTTAAGCCTTTATGGATACTACCATGTGGTATGAGATGTCAGTTTGGTATGAATAAGCTATGCATCATTTTAATTTGAAAAAAATGTGGTCTGAAATTACTTGGGCTGTACCGGATCTTAAAGTAATTTTGTTACATTGTTCAAATTCAATTCACTAGTGTTACATTAAGGCACTCATCATTTAAAAACTGGCAGTCCTTCCAGTGATATCGCTCGGTATATTGTATTCATATTGAAGGCCAGGAGCTGTTTAGAAACAAACATGATGAATTTAGTAATCTTATGATGATGATCTGGGTTGTACCTATGTTGGTATGAAATATTGCCATAGAAAGCTTGAAGCTATGTGTTTTTTTTAATCTGTGGGGGAATAAAAAGAGGGAACCTGATTCTTTTATGGCATTTTTAGTTACATCCCATCTGAGTTAGTCTGTCTCTGCTCTTTTCTTTCCAGAGGGGTTTTACCTGCCAGGCTCAGTACACTCTCAGTCTGCCATGGCCCGGAGTCTGGCAGCACACATACCAGTCTCCCTCGCCAGGGAAAAGGAGGCCACACCTCCTCACAAGAGCTCCAAAGACTCAGGACGGGAGCTGGCGAAAGACAAGCAGCCCTGCAAAACTGACCCAGGCCACTCCGTCCAGCGCAGGGAGCGGGAGAGGGGACGGGAGGAGCCACGACCCCACAGTGTGGTGGACCTCACATTGGACGTAAAGGCTGAGGACGAGCGGCGAACAGGCAGCTCCGAGAGGCCCACCAAGACAGCCGAGCACATGTGGCCTTTCTTTCAGCAGTGCTCTCCCACCTCAGACACTAAACCCAAACACCCCCTCCAACCGTCCTCGCTCAGCAACTGCAGGAGCAGTAGCAGCAGTAGCGGGACACCCACCAGGTACCAGAATGCAGAACAGGACAGAATCGAGTGGGATGACGAAAACACCCGGCCGCCAATCGACAAGCAGAAACGATGTGACCCAGTGGCCACTTCACTCGCAGCTTTGCACGTGTCTTACGCCAGCCCCTCCTCCCTGCAGAGCAGTCCAGCCCAGCACCTCCCACCCAGACTGGCATCTTCCGGCACCTACCCTCCCCCTCACCACATGCCACCCAGCCTGTACCAGCTCTACTCGGCTGCCAAAGAGCCACCAGCCAAGGAACACAGAGTGACCGCTCCCACTTACGTGCCTTCTGTTGAGGTTTACAATGAGCGGAAGGGACCCATCCAGATCGCGTCTCAAGCTCGGGATAATAAGAACGACAAGGGCAGGGAAAGAACGCCCTTGCAGGTAGGAGGTGAAAAGATGCCTGCAGATCTCGGGCGTTCCTCTGTAAGGAGCGAGTCTCCCTCTGCTCATGGCGATGTCAAGAGAGACATTGTACGAGAAGAGGGCTCTGTAATCAGGGCGAACAATTTGGCCATAAAAAGGCCACCTCCCTCAGATCTGTGCACGAGCAAATCTGGTCTCAGCCCAGATTCCAGGGACTTAACTAATAGCATGTCCAAACACATGATCAAAACAGGGTTGGAGGCAGAAGCCCGGAGCCAAGAACGTGAAATCATTCAGAGGTCCGTCTCCACACACACTAGCCTAGACCCCACGGCTCTCCACTCAACTGAGGCGAAGTGGAAGCCTTTTGAAATGGGCAACTATGCCACCAGCCACATGGCTGCTTTGGCAGCCCAGCATGCCCATGGCCCTAGGAGAGAGGAGGAGGTCAAACGCATGTACCTGGACCCAGTGGCCCGACCTGCCGGAAGCAGGTGCAGTCCAGATTCACACAGCGAGGTGTCGGCCATGCAGAGCCTTATCAAGTATAGCGGAAACTTCTCGAGTGAGGCGAGCTCCAGGCAAGCCTCAGACAGCCGCAGTGTGTTCGGAGGATTGGGGAACCTGAAGCTGGAGTCCAGTCAGCACGCCGGGTCCAAGGCTCTGCACCTGCCACCCCAGCAGCTAGGAAAGCAGCTGAAGAGAGAGCCTGAGAGACCTGAGAGTGCCAAGTCGTTCGGCCGGGACGGAAACTCCTCTCTGGGAGAGGCTGAGGTTCGGCACCCCCCAGTGGGTATTGCAGTGGCTGTGGCTCGACAGAGAGACAGCAGTAAGCCCAGCTCCGTATCGGACCGAGACAGACCTATTCTCAGTGGAGGCATCAAAGGTGAAATACTGTCTTTTAAATTAAATTAAAGCTAAACTCTGTCCAGCAGGTTGCATTGATTAACTGACAAATGTTTTTAGATCATAATGGGGAAGTGTGATTTACTTGAGTTGGATAAACTGCCCAATAGTGGTTCATAAAGCTAATATGATATATGTGGCCATTCCAACATACTGCAGTACAGTACAAGCAGTGTTGGAGCAATATGACTTTTTAAAAAATTTATTTATTTTTAGCATTGCACCATAAAAGAAGCAATCTGTTGTGAAATTTGTTGGCGACAGAGATTTTCATGCCAGTGATTTAAAGGGAGGGGACAACAGAAAAAAACAGAATAGCTTTTTATTATTATTATTATTATTATTATTATTATTATTATTATTATTATTATTGTTATTATTATTATTGGTAATGTAATTACTAAACTGATATGTGTGTTAGTCACAGAAACTCTTGGCTTATTCGCAGCCTTACACTTCAGTGTAATTCATCCTAAAATGTTGTACAGCTAGATACATTCTTGTTAGTCAGAAATTGATTTACTAAGAAGAAAAGCCCCATCATCTTGTCTGTCGTCATGTGGTAAGAGCTTGTTTATTTGGTCATGCCTCAGCAGCAAGGTCATTTTGCCCTCAATATGAAAGCAAAACATGCATGAGAGGCGGAGCTGACGTGCTTTCAGTTCTCCAACTGCTCACCGAAGGCTCCTGGTCCTGAGCTGTGCTATCGCTTTGGCCCAAACTGCTTCCTGCTAAACAACACTGAGTGTGTTAAACCTTTCACTGACTAAGACACAGCCTGCCTGCCTGCATTAGAAATGTAATTTACAGAGCAGAACTAAAAGCTGTAAACAAGCTCTGAATTCTAATAAGTCTAGGTTTGTTGCTAAGCAATAGAATCAGCCTTGGGAGAGAGGGAGAGTGAGGCATGCAGGGAGAGAGGCATTAATTTATGTCCTTCTGAGTGCAAAGGGATTGTAGTAATAACATTAGCCCTCTCGTGCACAGCTATTTGAATTTACACAAGTTTTTTTTTTTCTTAAAAAAAACGGGAAAAAATTGGGGGGGGGGGGAGCTTTACTCGACTAATCTGCTGTGTTTCTGATGCAAACGATAGCATGTTGGACAGGCTTTTGGTAACCTTGGAAACAGGCTGAAACCTTTCCCCTGAGGCTTTGCAAAGATCTGTGGGCTCTTGTGTCCTGTCTAAGGTCGAGGAGCATGGTCTCTTCCCTGCCTGTGTCTGTCAATATCACTAACATTCAGTACACTCACACTGAATCACTCCCAGGGATTTTGTCTACATTCATCCACAAGTAAACAGTGGTCTACGTCATGGAGTTTATTCTTTGGGTTTTAGCGTTTACTCTTGATTGTGAAATGTTTGTATTGTCCATCTCGACTCCCGAATGGCCTGATCCTCTGATCCCCTCTAATATTAAAGAGCAAGGTGATTTTCCTTTTGCTGTTACAGTACTGATGCAGTTGCTTTATGGCCCTTGTTGAAGTAAAGTTGTTCTTTTGAGTTTCGAGTGCCCTGTAATGCCCAGTTGTTTATACGGTCCCATTGACAGTTGTTGGGTGTAATGAGTGTGACTAATGAGCTACCCCATGGCGGTTAGCTTCTCAACTTCAGTGTCCATAACAAGATTCAAACACTGTATTTCTAAACACAGGGATAATAGTATGACTGGGGAGTCAGTTGCCAGCAAAAAAATGACACTTTTTGTAACGCATGAGGGTGTCCAGACCTAATAAAAATCATGGTCAATAATTCCTTTGTTACGAGCCAGAATGACCTCATGTCAGCACTACAGTTTGAACATTCTGTCCTTTGTTCGGCTGCTTCTCTCCCACAGGTCCAGGGCACGAGGAAGAGGAGCAAGGAGATGAGCGAGCACGTCACTGTGACGACCGACTTCTGTCCGGACGTATGGAACGTGAGCAGGAGAAAGTGTTGAGGTGAGCTTTGAAGTCCTGGCTGATGGTGTCAAACACCATCTAAAAAGCTGGGAGCAACGACCTGCTTGTCCAGGCTTATTGCATATTTGACAGTGTAGCATAGCATAGCTCATGCTCTTGTGGGGGTGCATGAGTGCTGCAACCTTTCCTTCCTGATTTTTGTATTTTAAAATTCTGCCATTTTATAATCCATAACTTTTTTTTTTTTTTTTCCCCTCAGGGGAGCTTCAACAAACTTAAATTTATGGTCTATTTAACATGAAACTGTAATAGTTTGATGAAAGATGCTATGTCGCTCTGAAGGAGACTGGGGGCGGGGGTAAAATCACATTGGCCTCTGGTCCTTTTTGTAGGAAGCCAGATGGAGAGCAGAGGAAAATGTAATAATAAAGAAACTATTACATTTACATCTAAAGTAGTTATTGAGGACAGAAACGGCATTGCTCAGTATTTGTACACTGGATTTCTGCTTCAGTCATATCAGTTGGAGTTTAGCTTTTGTGGTGTTAACTGCATTTTCTCTGCTTGTTTATATGTTGTGTGTGTGTGTGTGTGTGTGTGTGTGTTTTGTTCAGTTTTTGTGTATCGTGTATTATTAGGTAGGCTATTTTCAGGTGCTAAAAGAACATTAGGATTGGCTTAGAGGCAAAGCAGTTATGCGCCAACTGCTGATTAGGACTTCCAAAAATAGGATGATTCTATTGTAGGTTACTCTATTAAAGTAACTTAAACTGGTCACAGGTGAATACCCCTTAGATCCTATTAGAACTACACCTCAGAGACCGATGCTAAGACTTTGCTTAGACTGTTTTTAAGCCAGAGTGAGGAGTTTGCCAAAAAAGACTTTCCTTTCCCAAACAAGCTGATACAGTCTTTAGAGAAGGCCAAAATAGTCTGAAGTTAAGTCATTTAAAACAGCTCATTATTGAAATGGTTTTATTGGAAAAGTCTGTGGGCACATCCGTTCAGTCCTGCAACTCTGACTCTCCTCATAGGCTTAGGACGGCAACTTTATATTATTAGGCTAGCTCTCAGCATGGGATTCTGTAAAGAGTATATGAATTTAGAGGTACTTTTCCTGTCTCTTATGATTCTCTTTTCAAAGTGGTGCCGTCATTTGGAGTGGCAGAAAATGCTAGCTTTCCCCACTGTGGAAATTGATGCTTATTAAAAAAAACCCTGCTTTCACAGCAGGGCTCTGCTCTCAGCATTGCACCTTAAGTTTAATTTAAGAACAGTCACAGACTCCTAAGGCACTGCGAAAGTCTGCACTTCTGACAAGCCTGAGCATGTTAAAGGGCTTCATGAGCAGTGTGCAGCTGTGAACACCTGAGAAATCAGCCATAAACATGTGTTAAGAAATTTGCAGTTCCTAGTAGCCTGTTAGATTTTTCTTGTTGCACAGAAAACAAGCCAATTAACTCATATGGATGAATCCATACACTATACTGTAGTACATGAGCTTCACACTGATTTCTAATTTCCAGAGAGAGTAAGGAGCTAGCAGACTATCAGTTGCATCCTCCCATGGTGTCTGCAAGCGGACTGAACCCCAACCTGATGGTGACGGGCGGGCCTCCCCTAGCTGGTGCAGGGCGCTGGCCTGGTGACCCCAGCCCTCATATGGCCTCCAACCCCTGGCTGTCCCGCCCTGGTGCTTCCTCTGTGTGGCTGCCTGGCTCTCCATATGGTACTTGCTTCTCTTGACTACTTTTACTGTACATAAGTTGTAAGAACAAGTGTTTGAAAGACATGTGGAGTAGTACCTCTTGTAATTTTGACAGCATGACAAAGTATGAGAGCCTAAGTTGTGAGTGCTACTTTATCCCTCATTCTTTGTCGACCAGCCAGGTGGTACATATTTGTTGTCTAGCATGAGAATTGAAACAGCTAGACCCTGCAAGCTTTCCTTCCAAAAATAACAGCAAATGGCACTGCCTTATCACAGCTCGGTGATGTTGAAATTCATGTCTAGACTGTACTGGAAAAGCACCAGCATACCTTAAACGGTAGTTTAAGTGCCAGAATTGCTGGCAGCAGTGGAGGGTGGTCTGTGCTGGATGTTTTAAGATGACTTTACTATGTGAACAGTGGCTCTCGGGGGGGATTAGCCCCAGTGCACGCATGAAGCCCCCAGTGAGCCAGCACAAATGGACCATCAACTTAAGACCCCAGATAGCTCTCTTTTTCTAACCCAGCTGCCTCTCTCCTCTGTGCTGCCTGCAGGTCTTGGGCCGCCGTCTCTCCACCAGGCCCTGCCTCCAGGCTACCCCCCTACCTTGCCTGGCTCTATCCCCCCACCCTACCAGTTTGCACGGGACCCTCAGACTGGACAGCTGGTTGTCATTCCCACTGAGCACCTTCCACACTACAGTAGGTTTCCTCACATTTTTCCCCTCTCTTAGTTTTGTAGATAGTATTAGTGGGCGGTATAGTGTTTAACCTTTTATCCCCGCCCCCCCACAGCACAAATGCTTAGCACTGATGTGAATGTGTTGCTAGTGATGGTAGGCTAGCACATGTGTTCCTACATGGGAGAAGAGTTATGATGCAGAAAGCTATATGAAACACCAGAGTGTTTTACCCACATGTTTAACTACAAAATAGACTTACTGTTTTACTTGCATTACACTCATTTGGCAGATGCTTTGATCCAAGGCGGCTTACTGGGAAAACAAATCACTTTTCTCTACCATAATATACAGTACTGTGCAAAAGTCTTAGGCACCTATGAAAATTGTTTGAATCTGTTTATATCAGCAGTGGGTTTCTT
>JBBJLS010000140.1:11486181-11525038 GCA_037577275.1 Bryconaethiops microstoma | reverse complement strand
TGTGTGTGTGTGTGTGTGTGTGTGTGTGTGTGTGTGTGTGTGTGTGTGTGTGTGTGTGTGTGTGTGTGTCAGTCAGTCAGTCAGGGCTTGAATCACAAGTACAGCCATGGGCAGTAATGTAGCTTCCTTTCGCTGTTAGATGTTTTCCAAATCCTCTCTAGAGGGGATGGATGCCATGGAGGTGGACTATCGCGTGAGACTGGCTGAGCTGCAGAGGAGGTACAAAGACAAGCAGAGAGAACTGATCAGACTGCAGAGGCGGAGGGACAAAGTGTGAGTTTCCAAGTTACACCCCTACACCACTTCATTAACCGTTTACTGTTCATTTCCAGTAGCTCTAATAATAGGAATACGTTGATAATAATGACCATTAGGTTTTTTTTATTATTAGGGTATGAATGAAAGCTCCTAAATTTTCATTTATTGCTGTTTTAGAGAGAAGCAACAGCTGCATCAACAACAACTCCAGCAACATCATGAAGAGAGGACCAGGAACCTGGCTAGGAGGGGCCCGGGACGGCCCCGCAAGCGGAAGCATGGCCTGTGTGCTCTGTCTCCGCCCTTGGGGAAGGTGGACACCAAAGGTGGAAAGTAAGTTGCAACTGGACTCGAGCCCAAGTAGAATCCACTTGTGCCGCTCTTGACTCCCAAAGCTGATTGCTGTGCTGTTTCGCAGGCTGGCCAGGAGTGCACTGTACTCGGAGGACTCTGAAAGTGGAGAGGTGCTGAGGAAGCGCTTTCGTGCCTCCAACCAGGACGAAGATGAGGACGAGGAGGCGGATGTTGGCACATCAAGGCTGAAAAAGAGAAGCAAGAGTTGGAACGAGCAAGAGGCATCTTCTGGCTATTCTCATGAGGTGTGTTCACATTCTACCTTGGGGCAGGTGGGGCATGCTAACCATTTTTGCAATACAGAGATTCTCATTTGTCGTTCTGGAGTAAAAAATAAACATCCATTGTCGTGATATTGTTCAAAATAAACAAAATGAAATCATGAAAGGAGTATTCTTTGGGAGTATTCATCCAATACTCCCAAGGTACAATAGCCGTTGCTTGTGGAGTTTCTGCATCCAACTGGTGGGCATAAATGTATTTGAAATCTATTGGATAATGCATTTACTCCTAGACGAGCTTTGATATATTTGTGTCGAAATGACTGCACCCTTTTTAGTTCTTCCGACCATAAGATTGGGACATATCTGTCTGTTTGATTTAATATTACCAGGTGTAAATTTCTAACTGCAGAGGTATTCTTTTTAACAGGTGCCTAAAGTGGGCAATAAAAAGAGGCGAGTGAGCGAACAGGAGCAGCTGGCTTCGAAACTCGACAAGGCCTTGTCGCTTACTAAGTTGGGTAAACTGAACAAGGTCGCATGTAAGTTTGTGGAGGGTTCCCCTGGGAAGTCCAGGGCTACCTCTGGGAGCCGGCTCCCTGTGCTCCCGGATATAGACAGGAGAAGTAAGATGGGAAAATCCAGCCTGCCCAAAGATCTGAGTCTCTTTCACAAATCCTCCAAAGGGGGTAAAGGTAAAATGGCCACCAAGTCAAAGCCTTCAGACTCGCGCCTTAAGGGGAAAGGCCAGCGGAAATCTCCTTACTCGCCCATGAGGTCCGAGATCAGCAGCTACTCCAACAGTAAGTTGAATCCCTGCATGTGTATTTTAGTAGTATATTTAGTCATAATATTTCTGTTGTAGCTACAGCTTGTGGATAGTAGAACAACATTAGCGTCCATTAGATCTGTTTAATTGGATTTTGATCATAAAAACTAGTGTTTGAAGAAACGTTTTGGGGAATGTTGTGCTGAAATTCATTCTAGTCCTGTGCATCTTCTGTTACTGGGGTGTTTTTCATTGCTCCACTACCTGCGCTGAAATTACAATTACAATATAGCACTGCTTAAAAATGTAGTCCTAAGGTCTATGTAATTGTAACACAGACACTGATTCGGAAGAGGAGGATTCCATAAAGGAGGGCTGGCCACCTCGCTCTGTCCTGGGCAGACCAGGGCCCTGTGTACAGATCCCAAGCTTATGCAGCACTGCATCAAAGAAGACACGCCCATCATCCAAGAGAGGCTCTCTATCATCCTCAATCAAGACAAAACAGGCAGCGAAAGAGAGGAAACAGAAGCACTTTGCTTTATTGCTGCAAGAGGCAGGAGTCAGCTCCTCTGAGGACTCATTTGACCAAGGTTACTAAATAAACCTTCACTATGCACACCGCTGCCTGTAAATGCCACGAGCCTCTGTCTTTGCGATGGCTATTGGTTGCATTTTCTGAGAAGCCATAATCATATAATTGTGATATATTTGCTACCTCACCTCTTGTATGTTTGTAATATATTATTATTGGCTCTTTTTAGAGTCCTTTTTTAAAAAGTTTTTTTTAATTATTTGTCTCACCGTTTGAGATATCTGTAGCATTGTGCAGCATTACAATTTGTGTGATTGTGGAAACTGTTTTTTTTTGTATTATTATTTTTTTAAATTTTTTTTATTGTATTGCAGTTTGGTACCCAAGCTTTATTAAACATGCTGATTTTTAATTTTCACTGAATGTCTGTCTCGCTGCGTCTCCTGCTAGAATGTTAGATTGCAATACGCTACACATTCCTCATTTCCTGTTATTCAAATATCCCTTTTCACAAGCAATCCTCAAACTAAAAAAACAGTCTCAGAAAAGATCAGAGATTGCACAGAAATGAGTGTGTAGGCAAATATTTCTTTTTAATCCAAAGTTCTCTCGCTTTGTTGATGTGTATATCAAAACTTCCTTAATATATGGCGCTTTTTTTACATTTATTGCCAAAACGGAGGTAAATATTTTTGGTTCATTTTTGTACTAAGCCAATTTATAGACAAATGTATGTGCGATTACGATGAGGATATTTGGAAAATGGGGAACTTTTTCTGTTTTACTAAAATCAAAATGAATAACCTAGCTTCTGTAGACTGCTGGCTCTCTCCCTGCAGCTGCTTGGCCATCCCTCCACCTCTGACCCCTTCTCCTACCCATGACACTTTTGAATGTCTTTTGGTCTGTGCGTTTGCTTGTCCTGCTACATCAAAAAAGAGAAGCCAAGCGCTTGGCTGGGAGTAGGGCAGCCAGCTGTGCAACGTGAGGTCACTATCCATGTCACCTGAGCCATGGGCAATGTTCTGTAAGTAGGCCACCACCCTCTTTTGCTGTGCCTTCTCAATTAACCAATTTTACAAATTTGTGCTTATGTTGTGATGCAGAACAAAAGACATAAGGAAGAAAAAGACAAAAAAAAAACCAAAACAACGATTAAGGTGTTTTAACATGTTCTCACAAATTTACCTTCAATTGTGTGCCCAGAAGCCATGGTTATGCCTTAAGTAGATTTAGATGATGACTTATAGGTGGTGTGTCTGTTATTTTGGTTACTGTCTATAACTGGAGGTCCTTTAGTTGATTGGTTCACAACTATCTTGTTCATTTTGGTTTGTTTCGGTGGCTGTGCAAGTATGCATAACAGGTACAGTATGTGTAATGTACTATTCCTACACAGCTGGAACAAGAAACCTATTACCATCAGGCGAAAAATGGCAGATACAGTAAGAAGCCCGCAGTAGGTTTAGGTGGCATTTAGATAATGTTTGGTTAGGTGCATGGTCACCACAGGCGCCGACATTATGCTCTGTTTTGTATGTCTTACTTTGGCTCTATTTAGTCCATTCAGTTTCACTCCTTTTGAATCTTAAGCTTTCTTATTTGATGTAAAGTGCAAATCGTAACAGATAAAAGTCAGGAGTAGGACAGGGAAAGATATAACCATGGCTTAAGAGGCTAATGGCCCAAGCTCCTGTCTGCCCCTGAATGAGTGCAACTCAGAGCAGCCACAGAGCCCCAGGAGCCATGGAGGTCTGTCCTCACAGAGCCTGCTTTGTGTGCCTAGCTTGCTACTACCTGTGCACATCCTCTGCTTGCTGTTACTACATGTGCTACATGCCTAAGACCTTAACACTGTTGTCAAAACATGTGTTGTCTTTCTAACCTGTGTGGGGTTTTTTGTCTTTAGTCTTGTTAAGCCAAAGGTCTTTGTCTGCTTTTTAAAAAAAAATTCCCTTTTTCCTTATATGTTAATCAGCTCATTCCTGCTGTCAGCAAACCTAACCACTCTGGAACATTCTGTGTGTCTTCTGTCCCTTTCTGTCTTCTTATGTGTCCGTCACCCTCCTGTGAAAGCGAGATGGGGGTGTCGGTTAAAACGGGTACCTACTGTCTTACAGTTAGTCCTTGAGAATTTTCTCTCCCTTTATCAGTTTAGACAAGCTCCACCGAACAGGGCTGTAAATAATTGATGACTTTCTTAGTCAGTGTTTTCTGGCTGTAACGCACATTGAGCTTTCTGCAGCGCTCGTTTGTTATTCCCATTTCCATTTTCCAGCGGTTGAGTCCATTCAGCAAAATGGCCTAGGCCACCTTGCAATCAGCTCTTATTTAGTCCGAAGTTTTTCCGTGTGATCTTTACGTTTCCCTTCAATTTGAGGAAGCTTGCAGCCGTGCAGAATTAAATCCTGCCTCGATTCGAAAGCTGTCTTTGCAAGATGCCGCCCACATAGCCTAGTGGATCACTCCTGCATGAAGACTAGCTTTGTCTCCCACGAGAAATCTTGTGTAGTAGTGGGTGGGTGTATGTGTTTGCAGAGGGACACTTGTAAGGGAAGTTGGTTGCGGTGTAAAGTCACAGGAAGCCCACTGTAGTAGAGACAGAATGATGGATGAATGGCAATGATTTGGTATGTTCAGGCACGCACGTCTTCCAGATGTTTTTTTACAGCCAGTGGAAACCGCAGAGTACGGTTGTTGCGCTGCATTTTGAAAACTTGACCCTTTTGGATTTTTTTGACTTTTTTTTTTGTTTTTTTGTTTATTTTTATTTAACTGAATTCACAGAATTACGTTTGAGAGTAATATTCGGCACTTTTATGACACTTATTCTGACACTTTTATTCAGTTCATTTCAAAAGATTTCATGTACATTGACCAACGTATTTAAGGTTTCTTCTTTCGCCATAGAATACAGTGAGCGGGACAATTATGAGGATGAGGATGATGAAGAGGAGTATGAGTTAGATGAAAGCGATGGTCTGTGCTCTTCCTCGCTGGAGGAGAGTGGGTTGGGCCTGCTGGCTCGATTTGCTGCCTGTGCCATCCCCAGTCCCATCACCTCCAGTCCCGTGTCCCTGGTTCAGCTGGAGGCTAAACAGAAAGCCAAGAAGAAGGAGGAGAGGCAGAACCTGCTAGGTGAGTGAATGCCGCTCCTTTCAAGGGTGTACGCAAGACTCGGTGGTCTTTTTCTGGCGCACTTCATATATGTGTAATCTCTCGAACGCAAAATCAATAGTATTTTGAGGCCCATGGGACATGAATACTTTGGTGGGGGGGGGGGGAGGGGTGGCAGATGAAAACACATTGTGCTTGCAGCAATCACTCAGTAGGGGTGTTATTGAATATAGACACACATCAGTTTTGTGCCACCTGGATACTGGAGTGCCATTATCCTTTCAGTGTGTGCGCGCACGCGCGTTTCTTTCTCGTGCTCACCAAGCGAGTGACACTGATTGGGCTCTGCTATGATGAAGTGTTATTGTAGAGCTGTGATGATGAGACGACACCCAGTGGATCTCATGACACGCCTTCCAGCAGACAGCACTGGCCTCTCTCATTAACACCCCCTCCAGCCCCCATTCTAAAGTGGCCAAACAGCAATAGTGCCTGATATTCTTCTCAGTATCTGGACCTACTTAGCATCATCCGGTACACATTGTATGATCATGCATTTTCGAGCTGCAACAATTTGTTGACAAAGTTGATGTCATTGATTTAAAACATTGGCATGGATTTTTTATCGTTAATTCATTGTTTACTTAAAGTGCCTTGTTTACTTTAAAGGGGGTTTATCAATTGGGGCAAACGTCTGAGTGTTGATACCATCACTGAGAGACTACAATTTGATCTTTGGCAGTGCAAGAACCAATCATGGCCAGGAATCTAAGAAAGCACAATTGGCCTTGTGGTCCCCTCCCCCAGTCAGTCGGCAGGATGCCAACATGAGTATCTGTTATCTGGCATAATGGAACTGGCAGATAGATTTCTTGTCCAAGCGTGTTGAACTGTCCAATGACATTGCATTAGCAGCAGTTCAAAATGATGCAGCAGCTGGCTGGCCTCACTTGATTTGGAAGAAGAGTATTGGTAGTTATTTGCACGTGGTCATTCTGACATTATTTACCACAGGAAACACTAGGAGCAATGTGGCTTCTGTTGTGTTCTACTGGAGCTGCAATGGAGTGTGCCCTTTTCGAGCTGGATTATTTTTATCAGAGGTGGTCTGTTAATGTACTTTGTGAGGGATTAGACTGGCTGATGCATACAGAATAAATTGTCTGTGTAACTTGCCTAATTTATCTCAGATAGTCCAGTTTGAAGTATCATAGATATATTGTTCACATTGATGTTCATTTTCCTTCACCTTCTAATTAGCCAATAATAATTAGCCCCGAAATTCTCGCAGAGTACAGCAGCATTGTTTTTGAGTTTTGGGATAAAGGTGCTGTGATACGTCAAGCTCCATTTTAGAGGTTATCCTTCCGGTCACTTAAAAAGAGCTGACGTTGTCTATTATGTTACATTTTGTTGTTACATTATTGTGAAGTTAATTCAAAGAGGGATACTGTTACTAGGGAGTACTGGGTTTGGCGAATTAAAGGAGGTCATTCTTTCCAGAATCACTACTTAGCTGACCATGGACATTGCAGATTTATACTGAATAGAAGCCGAGTATCTTGCAAGGAATTTCTCAAATTACAGAACCTCACCAGGTAAAACTAATCCAGCTGCAACAGGGCTTTAGGATGTTCTATTGGTGGTAATATTGATTGTTGCTTTCTTGTCTCAAGGTGCAGAGTTTGAGTTCACTGACTCAGAAAGCGACAACAAGATCCGGAAGTTCCCATCACTTCTGCACGGCAAGAGGTCCACCCCAGAACTCCCACTGCTGCCGCCGGCCAGCGTGCTGCGTGAGGACTCCAACCCCAGTAAACGTGGTCGCAAACCCAAGAAGCCCAAGCCCGTGGTTGAGCTCAGCCTGGACTTCCCAGCTGATGGGAGTGATGAAGAGCGTTGGACCCGTCGCAGAAGCGAACGCATCTTTCTCCATGATGCGGCCCAGGCTATTCCCAGCTCGCCCACTAAACCAACTGCATCTAAAGTGGCCCGTGGTCCCAAAACCTCTCCACCATGCTCCAAGGAATTGCCTAAGGCCAAGGATGCAAAAGCCCTGGCAAAGGTGGGTGCTGACTTATTAATGCATGTTGATCCCTGCTTGGCAGCCCACATTGCAGCATGGCAGCAGGTGTCCCGCTGCATTTGTAGGACAGGGAAAACTTCCTGCTGCGAATGTCATGTTGTTGGATGTGAATGGATGACTGGAGCTTACCAGGCTGCAATTACCAGCTATCGCTGTCCCTCCTTCCACATCCTCTCTCAGCCTTTTTATAGTGTTGTAAATAGGGCCAGTTGTCTATTAATGTTTATTTCCCCTTCCGTTACTCGGTGATGGGCTGGTTTGTCCTGGAATAACTCTTGCTTTTGTCTTGTCATGTACTCATGTGAAACCTTTCGCTCAGTGTGTGCTGGTGACTCACCTTCGTCTCTGGGGTGTGTGTGTTGCAGAAAAAGAGGTTAAAGGAAAGCCCCCTGCATCTGCCCCTGGCCCAATTTTCCAGTACTCCCTTAGAGAGCGGCACAGCACCCCCTGTTAGCCCAGGTCGCAAAAGCAAGATCAAGCCCAAAGCCCGAGAGGTAAGCGCCACCTGCATTTCATCACTAATAACATCCTAATGATTATAAAGACTCCACTCTTTTCCTTTTGCTGTTAGACCCCACTATCAACATTAAGTTCTGAAATCCCTTAATGGAACTGGCCTTGATGCATTACCCTATAACATATGATTCATGCAGCATTAGTGATCCTTTTTTTTTTTTTTTTTTTTACAGTGCAAAGAAAAGAGGCCAGATGATAAATATTTGAATGGGGGGGGGGTGTAAAGAGCAGCCATTTCTTGAGGCACTCTGTGCTGTTGGTGAGGGTATAGAGAGAAGGAGAAAGAAAGGGAGAGACAGTCAAGCCTGGGATAGGGAAACTGAAAGGGATTAGAATAATTTTACCTGGCAGGCTGTAGGCCCCTCCTGGAGACCGCTGGGAAAAGCCATGCATTTGAATGAGACAGCACTGCTCTGAATACCCACTGCACAGAGACTGGGAGAGAGAGAGAGAGAGAGAGAGAGAGAGAGAGAGAGAGAACAGCAACCCTAATTAGACCGCACACTCAGTGGGAGGGAAGCAGAATGAACTAAAAGATGTCTCCCTCCATCCATTTCCCTGCCCCACTACCTCATTTATCTATTTCTATAGACATTTATTTTCTTTTGTGTGTGAGAGAAATGTGGACTGCATTTTAAATTTCACCACAGTCACTCTTTCCTCGTTTTATGTATAAATCACATGTTCTGATGTGGCATCCTGAGGTGCGGGTGTTCCCCTGGGTGTTGTGCCATTTTGAAATGGAGAACCCTGTGTCTGGCGTGTCAAGCTTGTCACTCATCTAAATGGGTTTCACTGAATCAATTCTCACCACACATTGCATGGATTAGCCCAGAGATGCCTGGGTTTCCAGTGCTGCTGAGAGATGTGCTGATCACGTTTTTTCCCCCAATCCTGATCTGAGACTCTAAGCATTGAGTATCTGCCAATCCCATATCTGGATTGCCGTAGATGAGTGCAGTTGTGAGTGCATTTCAAACGATGTTAGTTTGAAAAGGGAGTTCAATATAAGTAAGATAAGCTAGGCTGTCAAATAGTATAGCTGTTGCAAATGACTGCATTTTTAGTATGTACATACCGTTTTATAGTCTTGAATACACACCTTATATTTCAGATTGCTCTTATGTGTAAAGTCTTCCTTACTGCATTTTTGCTCATTACTGCTCTGTAGTCAAATTTTACATGCTGCTAATTTAGTGTATTGAGAACGATGGGATCAAATAACCTGAACAACCAGAATTAGATTTGGTTTAATAAAGTCAATATTCCTTGGTTAAATACGCTTTGATAAAATCCAGTACCTACCGGGACATCCTTAATGTTGCACATTTTTTAAAGGGCCATGTGGTATGTGTGCTTTAATTCCCCCAGCAGGTTCGAGGAAAGGGTGGCGCTGTGAGTAAACTGATGGAGAGCATGGCAGCCGACGAGGACTTTGAGCCCAACCAGGACAGCAGCTTCTCTGAGGACGAAAACCCTCCTCCCAGCAGTCAGCCCGAAAGACCCTGCACTCCTGGTAAACACATGCACACTCCCTCTCAACGGCCCTCAGTTCTCAAAGGCCTGTTCACACACCCTCGTTGTCAGCAGGGCTGTTGAGCTCTTATCAACACACTCCCGTTTTTAATTGCTGTTTTATGACTAAATCAGCTCTTCTTTTCTTGCCTGCGTGTCACCGTTAAAAAGCAAATGGCTGAGTGACAGGAGCCAAGTGTCATTTCACGCTCTAGCTTGTCTTAATCCAGCATTTAAAAATCTGACAATTGATTTAGCTTGATTGCATTCATATGGTAATATGCATTGATGAACGTTATTGCACCTGCAGTTTACCTCATAGTCGGCACTTGGCTGGGATGACGGCATTTGGCTGAGTAATTACCTCTTAGTACATAAATGCAGTTTTGCTTGTCTTTTGTGTCTGTCTCTGCACAGCCCCTCGGAACTGTGTAATAGACAAAGATGAGCTGCAGGATGGACTGCGCGTGCTCATCCCCATGGATGACAAGCTGCTCTATGCAGGCCATGTCAACACTGTCCATTCACCTGACATGTAAGAAACCTCGACCCCCACTTCACCTCTGCTGTTTTTCTTGTTTTCTCTTCCTCTCCTACCCTTTGTTCTGCCCCTCCCAATCTCTTTATTCTCTAAACAAAGTCTATATACTATAACATGCTAAGTGATGAATTTTTAAGTCAACAGCTTACTGTACCCATTCCTGGAGCTGAAAAAAGGCAGAGTAAACTTAAGGCTGTCAGAATTATTAAACACAAACAAGCATTTAAGTTCTCAATGAATTGGCTTATTGATTACTTTGCTGCATGAATGATCAGTCTGCAGCCATGTTTAGCAGGGAAGCTATTAGCTTTCAAGGTGCTGTTTCTAAGCTTCACTAAAAGAAAGAAACCCACACCATTTGCATTAAGTACAATTTATTTTTTACTGTTTTAAATTGCATATATAAGAACTTAACTGTCAGGACAATCACTAGGTTACTCCATTACTAATACAGTTGACAGGGACTCTAATGCCAACTCCCCAAACTCCACTTGGACTCTTAATCGTAAAAAGCAGTGCCATGTCATGTATTTCGTTTCTTGCGTATTTTGTAAACAGTACAATGTATTTCTGGTCAGATTAAAATCTGATACAAATTTATGTGGAAAGAGTATGGAGCTGTATAGCTAGTAGTTTTGTGATGCCCACTGAATATTTCAGTTAGGCCCCCTTAAAACGGTATTTCAGCTAGGTTGTTTATTTTATTGTTATTATTATTATTATTATTATTATTATTATTATTATTATTACTATTATTATTATTATCGTATAATCATTGTAGTTCTACTTAGAAAGTATTACCGAGAATGTGGTGGTGTCTTGGCTGGAAACCCAAGTCCCATCTGTAGGCTACTGCATCAAATGAGTTAAATAACACTCCACCTGCAGCTCTTTGCTTTTACATTGTAATGAACAGATGTTTGTAATGAGAATGATGTTAAGAATTAACTCATAAACCCATTTTTATTGGTTCTTTTGGTGGTTAAGATAATGAGATGTAACCATTAGATTAAGAGTCTTTCTCTTTCTCGCTTATACACACACACACACTGTGCTGACGCTAAAAATATCCCCCTCCCTGCTGTGGAAGGTGTCTTTGTGCACGACTACGTTTGAATCACAGACTTTCAGCCACATTTTTCAAGGAGTATGGTTGGTACAACAGTGAGAACTGGTTGCGAGGAGATTTAAAATCCCGACTGTCTGGAGAGCAAGATGCAGAGGAGCCGCCTGGAACAGATCGCATGTTCCGCTTTGTAACAGCGTGTGCTACACAACACCTTAAATGCAACTTGAGTTTGAAAGTCCACACAAAGACCATCAGATTCCTGTGAGAGGGGCTGCTGTTATTTTCCTATGTCTGTCCACAGTACCGTTAATAGTAGCCAGAGTAGGTGTGGACAAACTGCACCCCCACACTCCTTCACTTCATTACACTGTGGAGAGCCTCTGTGTCTCCAGGCACGGCCATATCCATAGCCACTCACTGGTAAATCGTGGGATCGGTAATTAAAGCGATCAGTGTTGAATTAGGACAGGAATTCAGAAGGACATGTTTCCCTGGAGCCACCACTTTAGCCAAGCTTGTTCAGTACGAGCCAAAAAGACTGACAGGCCATTGTCATGTGACGTGAAAGCGATACTAACAGCTGGGCCATATTATTAATAGGTAAAGGGAAAATAATTTAAAGCTTTCTCTTCACCCGTCAGTGACTTTCCTTTTTTTTTTTCTTCATATACTCTGGGCCAACGTGTGAAAACAGGAATTATCACCTTCCTTAAGAACGCAAGTTCTGGTCCATGGTTTTACTTGTGATCAAAGATTTCTGTAGATGTGGTAATTGTATACTGCAAATAGCATTTTGCACCAACACATGACTATACTTTTTTATTCTTTCCCCCTTTATTCATATTCAGATCTTTTTTTGCACATGCAGACTAGTTCACAGTCTAAAAAGAAATAGAAGAAAAATCTGAAATCCAAGTTAGAGATCTGTTAAAAATAAATAAATAAATAAATAAATAAATAAAACAAAAAAAAACCAAGCTTTTATGTTTACCAGCAGCTTCTGTTACTATTGTAGGATTACCTTTTTGACATTTTTTTCCATGAGCACTTGCTTATGAAGCCCAGTTGACCGTTTTCGGTGAAGACTTTAACCCTGGTAGTAGCATCTCAAACCCAATCAGACACCCTCTCCAGTCAGGGAGCAGCTGGTGTGAATTTAAGCGAAGCCTCCAGACACGGGCGATGGGCTGTTCCCAACAGCATCCCACCCCCTCAGGCTGCCTCTCAGGAGAGTCTGCTGCTCGTAAGTGTGTCTGGGCCAGGCTCGAGGAAGTGTTTGAGGAGGAGGGGCTCCCAGATCATCTCGCAGGCCTGTGTCTCAGTAATAGGGCTGCCACTCTGACGGACATGCCTGACAGCTGGCTTTGCACCCACGCTGGAGCTGCAAGCACCCTCATGCATCCAGATGAGAACAGGTCAAACATCTGACCATGAGGGTGTGCTTGCTTTTTGTTAGTATAAATAGCACAGGGTGCTTCCAACCAATAAATATCCTGTTGGTCTAAAAGTCATCTGACTTTAGATCCACCACATTCGTCAGGGAGCCTAGCAGCTTTTTATTTCATTTTATTGTAATTTTTTTTTTTTTTTGGGCCAGTACTACTTCTTCTTTCAGATGCTGTGAAAGCTTTAAAATTGTCATTGCGTCGCCCACTACACCTGACTCCTTAACAACAAAATAAATGAAATAATCATAAACAGGATGAACTTACAAGGCAACACCGCTTCTGAATCTCAGGGTAGAAGCTTGCCGTTTGAGTGAAAGCAGTGGAGAAAGCCTGTGGGTGCTGGGGTGAATAAAAGGCAGCTCAAAGTCCTGTCTGTCCGTCTGTCTGGTCCTCTGAGGAGCCCTGTCTTCACGTTAGGACTGCCTCAACGCCAGCTTTCCCAGCCTCTCACACTCAAGTCCAGTCCATCCCTCTGACACACAACACTTGTTCCCCCCCCCTCCCCTTACGCACCGTTGTACATGTGGCCTATTTCTGTCAACTGGTTTATTTATATGCTGATATACTGGAGTGTTAATATTTTGCAGGGTAGTGGAATATGTGACCATTCTTTCTTAGGCTATTTTTAGAATGTGCTTGTGCCTGCTTGTGAGTGTGTTTTTGTATGTGTTGTGCTTACTCAGGTGTTTCAAAACTTTCTTAAAGTGTACTCTTAGTTGGAAGCCCTGTAGGGGTATGTACCTGTGAGTATCCTCTCTCTCTCTCTGTCTCTCTCTCACTGGAGCAGGTCACTCAGCAGTATCTCTGCTGTCAGGCCGGGGCTGTCAGGTTGTGTGCTAATGACAGCACTTCGTGTCTTGCAGATACAGCGTGGTGGTTGAAGGCGAGCGAGGCAACAGGCCTCACATCTACTGCCTGGAGCAGCTGCTGCAGGAGGCGGTCAGTACTTCCACACACTGTCCTCTCGACTCGCTAATGAGGCCTGTGCACGTTGTAGCACACAGCAGCATGGCCGGGGGCACGCTCTCTCTGCCGTTGCTAACATGCTCCGGACATGCTCTAACATAGGACCTCTTTAGCACCTTCCACTCCCGCTATGCTAAGGGCATGTTTTGCTCCACTAATTCTGACTGTTGGTTTAGGCATCGAGAGCTCTCACCTACTAACTCTCCTTCCTAATGGGCTGTAGGAAGCAGAAGCTCAGCCAAAAGCAACCCTGGCCATAGTGCGCTCTCAGATGGATTATATACAAAAGAGAAATGTTCCGTTGCCAAAATGTGATTGTATGAGTCATTCGGTTGTCAGTTAGAATAGACAGTAGTACCTGTGCATTGCATATAGATTAACACATACAGCAGAGCTTGCAGAATGTACAGATGTCTTGATTTAATTTTCCCTTTTGCTTGCCCTGCCCCCGTCCTCTAGATTATTGATGTAAAGCCCCCCTCTGTGAGGTACCTGCCCCAGGGGACAAGGATTGCAGCCTATTGGAGCCAGCAGTACCGCTGCCTCTACCCTGGCACTGTTGTCAGAGGTAAGATATCTTTCTCGCTCTCTCTCTCGCTCTCTTTCATGCTCTCGCTCTCTAACTCAACCTTTCTCAGGTGGGAAAAAAAGCACAAATCTTCACTGTCCTCTGTATAGCTAACCTTTCAGGCCAGAAGCTTGTTTAATTTCCTTTAATCCAAAGCTTTTAGCCAAGGCCAGCAGGCCTGCCAGAGGAGGTGGGGAAGTGCAAGGGCCAGGGGATGAAGAATGATGTGGTTAGCTTCATGTAGCCCTCAGCTTCTATTATTATTTATTTTCCCTCCCACTAAGGCAGGAGGGAGCTGGAAGCTTGTCAAAAAAACTCTTAAAGGGAGGCCGTGGCTACTGCTGCTGTCAGCTGACGAGAATAAAAAGGGCCCTGTTTGCAGCACAGCGGCCCGCGAGACGCAGTTGAGAAATTGGTGGTTTTCGCATTTTGACGGCCATTTGCATGGGAGGATTTGCCATCTCACTCAGTAAAAATGTAAATTGCGATGATATATGTTCTTGCACATCAGTCTCACTCCGTGTTCTGCGCCTCCAGGGAGTCCCGACATGGACGAGGTGGATGATTTGATCACGGTGGAGTTTGACGATGGGGACACTGGCCGGATCCCGCTGTCACACATTAGGCTGCTCCCTCCAGACTACAAGATACAGTGTGAGTGCTCGGTGCAGCAGCTTAGGGAGTGAATGAAGCGCTGGTCCTGATATAAATGTTATGCTAATGGACTGTGTGAATAGTGTTTGATTTAGAATCTAGGCAGTCACTGATTTGCTTTCTTTTGTAATCAAGGGGAGATGATTGATTCGGTGGATAAACTGTTTTGGACTGCAGCTGATGAACTGTAGATGTTTGTTTTTATGTGTAGCATTTTAGGTGAATTCTTTAAATATTTAATGATCTGTAGATGGTGTGCGTGTGTGCATGTGTTCGTTCTTTAAGTGTGTTTTTGTTTGCTACCGTATGATAGACTAAATAGAAAGTGTGTTTCTGCTTAGGTGCCGAACCATCTCCTGCCCTCCTGGTGGCTAGCACTAAAAGGCGCAGCAGGAAGTGCAGTAAGAATGTTTCTGAGAGCAAAGACACAGGACCCAAAAGCCCAGAGGATCCTTCTCCAAAGAACAGGGGAAGAGGGAGAAAACCTAAACCCAAACCAGGTGATTTATTACACTCACAAGAACCCTGATGTTTCACCTCTTTGTTAGTTTTAAAAATATCCAGCTGGCTGTTGTAGAATGAATTGAATGAGACAGGCTGTGATTGGGCAAAGGTGGATACGACTGATGGTTTCATACAGGGGAGAAGGCTTCCTGGTAGAACAATGACAGCTTTTAGCTTCACTGATTTCCATGTAGGTCAGTGTTGTGCTCAGGCATATTAAAACCCTCCCCTGTGTTTTGCTTCACAGAGACTGAAGTTTCTCCAAAAGAGCATGAAAAAGCTGACACATCCGCCCCTACCCAGGTCCAGGAAAGGCCCCTGTCCACTCAGAAAAATGGTTCAAGGCCAGGTAATAAGATTCAGCCGGCCACCACAAGCAGCCCCTCCATCTCTGCAACGACTGAAGGCCAGAAGAAAACCGCAGTAACCAAGCTCCCAGCCAAAGTGCGTTCGCAGCCCCAGTCCATCTATTCATCAGCACTTTATGGAAAAGTTTTGTCCGTGGACCTCTATAATGATCCCTCTGCTTCACTAGCTTCCTATATGTCTGCCAATGAGAGTGGTAAAGCAAAGTCTGTCAAACGAGTACGGAAGAGTGACGATGAGGGGCCAAGCTTTGGGCTGAAAACCCAGCGCAAGCAGCCTCAGGCTGAGATTCTGATCAAGCTGGACCATGAGGGTGTGATGTCCCCGAAGACCAAAAAGACCAAAGCCTTGATGATGATGGAGGGCCAGAACCCCACCAAGCGAGACAACAAGGCTGTGATGGGCGTGAGTTACACTACTGTCACTACCTCTACCCCTGCCGAGAAAACACTGAAACCCAAACCAAAGGTCAAACTCGAGCCTGAGACCGTCAATATGGACAGCGTATCAACTTACAGCATCCATAAGATAGGTAATGCAAGCGAAGGCCTGGTGAAGGTAAAGAGCTCTGGAGAAAAGAAAGAGAAGAAAGATGCTCAGACAGCCAGTTGCAGCAGCAGCAGCAGTAGCAGCAGCTCAGAATCTGAAGGGGAGGAAGAGAGAGGGAACTTGCAGGTGAAGAAAAAGGCCAAACAGGACAGCAGCTCCACCAGCTCACGGGCCTCCAGCCCCACCTCCTCCAGCTCCTCCACCAGCAGCTCTTCTTCATCTGCCGGTTTTAACTCTTCCTCTTCCTCTTCTTCCTCCTCAACCACTAGTGATGAGGAATCGTCCTGCAGCTCAGATGATGAGTCTCCAAGCGCTTCTCAGCCCCCATCTTCTCAAGAGCAGGCTGCACCACAAGATGAAGATGATAATGTAGAGGAGAAGCCAGAAGTAAAGTCGGAGTCCTCAGTCACAGCCCCTAAGGCCCAGAAACAGCAGGCCCCTTCCAAACAGCAGAGGCAACAGAAGCAGCAGCAGAAAGTGAAGAAGAGCGTGGGCCGGCCTAAGAAGAGAGAGGGCATCCATTTGCCCACCACAAAGGAGCTGGCCAAAAGACAGAGACTGCCCTCTGTGGAGAACAGACCCAAGATCTCTGCCTTTCTTCCAGCCAGACAATTGTGGAAGTGGTTTGGGAAACCTACTCAGGTGATCAGACGTTTCATTTGTTTAATAGAATATAATCTTTAGGAATCTAAAATAATCATTTAGAAATAGCAAAGCATGGCATAAGTCTAAACGTTGCTTTTTATTTCCGAGAAGTTGGTACACCCAACAACTTCATCACAAATCTGTTTCTACTTAAGAGCAAACAAGTGGTGTTGAGAGAATGTATAGAATCATACATTTAACAAAATCTGCTTGTTTTAAAGAGCTACTAGTCATAATTCATGTTAAATTCAATATGCCTTTTGTTATTGATGCTGGTTACTGGTATTTCTAAATGTAGACATTACTAAAACACAAGGAAAGATCCCGCCACTTATTCAGTACATTCGTTCATTAATGTATATTAATGGTTAAAGCAAGCTTGCGATTTTCTTTTAAAGTCACTTTGTGTTGTGATATTATTTGATGTTTGCTGCTTTATGAGCGTTGCTCCAGGCTAAGTAGTGTTTGTCTTTGATTTGATCTGGGTCGACCTGAGGAGGACAGGTTCCCCTTTTGAGTCTTGGTTCCTCCTGAGGTTTCTTCCTCCAGCGGAGGGATTTTTTCCTCACCTCTGTCGCCTTTGGCTTACTCGCTAGGGGCTTGGACCTGGATCTGTAAAGCTGCTTTGTGACAACCACTATATAAATAAAATTGAATTTAATTGAAATGAATTTGATTGCAGAGGCGAGGCATGAAGGGTAAAGCAAAGAAGCTCTTCTATAAGGCCATCATGCGTGGAAAGGAAATGATCCGAATTGGAGACTGCGCCGTGTTCCTGTCTGCTGGGCGACCCAATCTCCCATTTATTGGTCACATCCAGAGTATGTGGGAGTCCTGGGGAAACAACATGGTAGTCCGTGTAAAATGGTTCTACCATCCAGAGGAAACCAACCCTGGAAAGAAACTTCATGACAAAAAGGTTACTTTTTTCCCCAGAGTTATCTAACTCAGTAATTGATTATATTGATTCAGTGGGTGTATGTGGCATTAATGCTGTATTACTTGAAGTCTACTATATTTCAGAGCCTTGTTTTCCTGTTCCTACCTTGACAGAACTGGGATCAGTTGTCTGGAAGAAGTCTTCCTGCTGTTCTGCAGGCCTCCAACCAAAGGAAAGATTTTATGGAAGTAAGTGGATTTATATAGTAACCTAAACCTCTTTTTATGTAAAAGGAAAAAAAACATGAATATGTCTTTATCTCTCCCTTAAAAATTGCCTCTCACAAGTATGTTCCTTTTTTTGCAGCGGGCTCTTTACCAGTCGTCTCATGTTGATGAGAACGATGTTCAGACCATCTCTCATAAGTGCTTGGTGGTCAGCCTGGAGCAGTACGAACAGATGATTAAAACCAAGAAGTACCAGGACAGTGAGGACCTCTACTACTTGGCTGGCACCTACGAACCCACCACAGGAATGATTTTCAACACGGATGGGGTTCCCGTTATCTGCTGAAGAGTGTTCTCGAAACCTTGTCTTGAAAATTTCAGTTCAGCCAGCAAGAGCTGCACCACAAGATTGAGCTCAAATCTACTAGATAGATGTTGGAGCTCTGCTGGTTAAGTAGATTTTAGAAGGAGTCATGGTAAAGCTACCTGTAGGTCCACAGTGAGAATACAGGACTTCTTCACTGTATGAGCTTGAAGGGCTGTTCTGATTGTCTCAGATAGATTAAGGCTTAGTTTCATGCACTTGGGAGGAATTCAAGTCAATGGCAGCTCATGATCTGTCAGTATTGTAAGTGCATGTGTGGAGAAGCTTAAAAGGCAAACATGGAGGACATGTCTAAGCAGTCAACAGAGCGCAGAGGACAAATTATAGCCTCAGTTTTTACAAAGCTCCTTTTTTAGGGAGAAACAAAAGAATTAATGTGTCAGAATTGTCTTTAAGGTCAAGTGCGCCTGCACAGCTGAGCTCCTCTTTCTCCGGCTGTCAGCTGTAGAGCTGGAACCAAGGCGAGGCAGTCCGGTGGGACTGAGTCTGCCGGGTGATGAGGAGGGGCTGCTGGGAACCAGCTTTGAGGGCCCAGGGACCAGCTTCTGGAAGAAGAGATTCATACTGACAGTGAATGTCGCACTTGCTACTTCAATCTACCCAGCAAAGCTCTCCCTACCAGCCACTCTGCTGTCCAGCAACCTCCCCTGCTGCAATTAAATTGGGCGAGAGCCGGCTGATGAACTTGGACAGCTGATAAAAGCCCAGACTCTTAAAGCTGCAGCCCGCACTGACGCCTCTGCACAAGCATGTGTGGGGGAACAATTTGAAGCACTTAAAAAAAAATAAATAAATAACAGTCTACCCCAGGCCTTGTGACCTGTGGACAGGTCTGTGGTCTGTTGTGCTGGAGCCTGAGCTGTTCCGACACTCTGCACTGTTTGTTCACAGGAAAGTGTGAGTCACTTTTCCACCAAGCAGCCCAAAAGATCTATCAGAATATTTATACGGCCCTGTCCTCCAACCAGCGGGGCAGAAAGGGCTCTTTGTAAGACTCACGGGCTGTCATGGTTTAAAACATTGTACAGATAGCTAAATTTGTATATATATACAGACGTACACTCTATATACAGTATAGACCCACATTTTTATTTTCTTGTACCATAGATTTATGTGAAAGTAATTTTTTAAAGTGGTAAAAGAAAAAAAAAAAAAAGCTTTAATAAAACTGTGAATAAGATCAAAATTAAGTACAAATCAGGAACTTCAAAATGGAAATTGTTACTGAAAGTCTCAGATGCCCACTACATTGACAAGACAATGTAATATTGAATATAATAATACCGAGGATACTATTAAAGGACATTGGATTCGTGTTCAGTGGTGTTAGGAACCAGTTGTCCAGTACTGCAGATTTACAACAGAAAGCACTTAACTCTGCCCTTCTGGTCTGTTTTAGGACATTCAGGATTTTCTTTGACAATCCCCAACAAAGGATGTATTTCATGACTGCCAGTTGCGCAGAGTGACCACCACATGATCAAGCTTTGTTAGTCTATCGCTAATTTAGACCCTTGACAGACATGTCCGTGTTGCTTGGCTTCCTATTGTTTTTCTTTTTAATCATTCCTTTTATCCCTTGCCCAATCTTTTCTTTCTAAAAAGCAATGAAAGCACTTTGTTAGAATATGTGACTAGCTGAGCAGCACAGCACAGAGACAAAAGACATCATCAGTCAGAGAAGGGTATTAGAAATTCTTATGCTGGAAGCTGCTGTATTTCTGCTTTTGTGTATCTGTGCCGCCGCCCCCCCCAAGATCTATCTCACCCATTCCTGCATCCTGCTGGTACTGGTCTATGGCCTTAATAGCCTTAACCTTGGTCCCCAGAGGCTGCTTAATGTTGGCCCAATCACAATGTTTGAATGTTGCTTTTTGTAA
The DNA here is from genome assembly GCA_037577275.1 of Bryconaethiops microstoma. NCBI lineage: Eukaryota > Metazoa > Chordata > Actinopteri > Characiformes > Alestidae > Bryconaethiops > Bryconaethiops microstoma. The sequence continues at coordinate 11,504,985 of JBBJLS010000140.1, read as the reverse complement.
ATAGGTCTTTCTAATTGATATTGTATTCCAAAGAAAGCGCCATCAGTCACCCGGGGCACTCATACGCCGATACAGGACCAGGCTGTTTATTCGCTGCTCCTCTAATCAAGACCAATCAAATGTATTTGATTTCTGGCATCATTATATGCTGAGAATTATTATTATTATTTTTTTTTTTTTCCAGACTAGCAAACACTCATTTTTAATTGTGGTTTGTTTATTTTTTTTTTGTTCATTTGTGCCTCCTCTTGTTGTGGTTCAAAGAATGAATGTTGTCTAATGTCGAATTATCAGACATGTTTTTATATCCAGTCAAATATATGTATTGTATTTGATGCTGGGTGGAAAGTGTTCCTCGCGAGCGTGCGTCAGGCCTTTTAGGATCAGGTTTTATGGGGATGTTTATTTTTTTATTTTGCATGTTTTTTGTTTTTGTTTGTTTTGTTTAGTTTTTTTGGTTGTTGATTAGTTTTTGGGGTTTGTTTTCTTCGTGTTTGTTTCTGAAATTAAGCAATTTGTAACCAGTAGTAGATCTAACTTTAGTCTAATCCATCCATCTGAGCCGCTGAAAGAAGTATTTCCTCCATTTGTAATCTGAATGCCTATGAATTGTGAGAGTTTTTGTGATTGTTAAGGTAAATTCAGAGTGTAAGCTTACCCTAACTTCACCGTTTAAATATTACCCATATGTTGAACCATCCAGCCAAACATTTTTATTGCCATATTTCTTTGACGACCTTTTTTTTTTCCTCCTTCAGCTCACCATAACCCGCTTTCCTTTGTTGTCCTTATTTTCAGCCAAGTCTGGATTAAAATCTAGACTAATCTAGACTAGGCCCCTCTGTAAATGTGCTTTGAACACCATTTCTGACCTTAACTCTGTTATTCATACCCCGTTACTTTTGGCCAAAATGTTATTTTTTTGTTTTGTTTTGTTTGTTTTTTTTTCTTTCAGCCTTCAGCTTTCTTTCCATTTATGAGGGAGGGATAGACAAAACAAGAAGGGAATGGACACTAGAAACGTCTGGGCTTTGTAACCCAGAGCGGATTAGGCCTACTCAGTATTTCAGAAAGTCTTTATATTGTAGAAATGTGCTGACACTATTGCATATATTTAGAGAGAAGTATATCAGTAAGTGTATGTCTGAAATATTATTTTTCATGTTTCATATAACATTGCCCGGTCTCTCTTAAAGAGATGATATCTTGTTGATATTCAATAGGTTATTTCTTAACAAGTTAATCATTATATGTGGTCTCGAGATAAATTGTATATTCTGTCTTTATATCAGGTTTGGACTGTTTTTCTGAGTCTTCTGATAATTTTTGGTTGAGGATTTTTAACAGACCCAAAGCAGAAAAAGATGGTGCCAAATGATCTATAAAAATCACCTAAAAATCCGAAGCAACATTGAGCAAGCAATCATGGTCCACGAGCCTCTGAAATGTGCTTATTTTTGTGTTAAATAGTTGTCTGTATCAAGTTTTACAATTTAAGTGCCCCTCAAAACAAAAGTTTACCTGGAGCTTGAGTCAAGCTGTAAAGCACTTTTCTGTCTGCATGTTGTAGAAATAGAACATATGCTTTGAGGAGTAATGTTAGAGCAGAGCAATCAACAAAGCTATATTTTAGTGAAGAAAATCCAGTTTCGGGTCCATGCCCGTGCCCCGTCCTCGGATCACTGAGAGAGACAGTGGCCTCTGCTGGCAGCAGTCATGTAGGCCGAGTTTAGTTGATAAGTGTCTTCTGCTACATGTCCAGAGTCGGATCTGGATGTCTCTTTATAATGTATAAGGATTAACCGTCTCGTTAGAAAATGCTCTTGAGTAGGAGAGCCAGACCTTAATAGGTTTTGCTGTTTGCATGATTCTGTTGACCTTTTTTTTTTGTTGTTTCTTTAAGCCTGTCAGGGTTTTATTTTTTATTTTTTGGTCACATATCCCCCTCTCAGAATAATCGTCCTTCATTCTTAATGTGCAATACTGCTGAATGTGGTTTCTGTGAGGTAGCTGCTAGTGAGGGACGAGAGAGAGAGAGAGAGAGAGAAAGAGAGCGAGAGAGAGAGAGAGAGAGAAAGCGAGCGCTGGGGAGTGGACTGGAGGCTGGTCCTTCACTGGTCTTTGTCTGCTGGTCCGTCAGCATTGGTAAAGTCCTGTTACAGAAAAAAAGCTATAATTTTAAAACGATGATTTTTGAAATTTTAAAAGCATCATGGTTTTGTAAATGGTCCTTTAATGAGAGGGGGACATACACTTTGTACACATATATAATCCTGTTCAAAAAAGAATAATAAAAGTATACATTTTTGAAAGAAACGAACCAATTGTAAGATTCTTGACCTGTGTGTAAACTTCACAAACTGTTTTTTTTTTTTTTTTTTTTTTAAACAGAAGAAACCAGCTTAAACAGTGTTCTTTCCAGTTCTTTTAGCAACTCGGTTTTCTAGTTCATCAATAAACATCACAAAAACCATATTAGTCTTCTGTCAGTAGCTCTAAACACCCATGCATCCGATTACATTTTAGACTAAGTATTCAGTATTCGAACAGTATTTTATAAGCTCACTAATGGAATTTTAGTGGTGTTTTATTTGCTTTTTTTTTTTTTTTTACCTATGCACCATATTGCTGCAGATACTGTTTATAATCATTTAATAAATGTTCATTTGGCAAAGGGGCCATTCACATCTTGCTCATTGAAGCATATTTAATGACCTCGCCATCCTTACTGTAATTTATATTGTGCGTGAGATGGGGTCTAGTCCCGATCATCAAATTATTTGTTTTTGGGCAGTGCCTGCGGGACTCACTGAATTTTTTTCTCTATAATAAGCTGCTCACAGCTCCTGTCACTGGTGCTCCTTGCAGGCTGTTCCCTTCCAAGTGCAGAAATAAGGGCTCGAATGGAACCCGGTCCTCTGTGGTTTACAGCAATCATGCTGAAATTAGATAAGTGCTTACCGTTCTGTTGTACTTCTCTACACAGAATGTTTATTCTCCTGATTGCTGAAGAATGCATTGACTGAATGAAAGATTTATATGAGGCTAATAAAATCTGTTATTTGCTTAGTGAATTCCGCACTTTCCCCAGAGACACATTTTAGCTTCTTATTCCAGTGGCCACAGTAGGGATATTTGTGCCTCGACTTGTCAGAAATTCACTCAAGTGGTCGTACATACTGCCCTGCTATGACAGAAAAGTGGTTTGTTTTAGAAATGTGCACATAAGTTAATATACCTACTGTTATTTCACCAAGGCATGTAAGGCCTTCCCATTATCAGTGGGCCACAATAACTGGGGGTCACTGAACCCACTCAACATTCTTCATATGTTTCCAGAATCCTGGACTAAAAAAGAATTTTTCTTTTCTGAAACCAGAAAGAATATTTACACTGTATCGTCAGTTTCTTTAGTTTAAAACCAGTCATTTTCTTTCAAAGAGGTTAAGAAAAAAGGCTCTGGATTTCCAGTCCCCCACACATATGAGGTTTGAAAAAGCATCTCTTGTAATGGAATAAAAAATTAGCATAATGCAATCGAATGGAAGTGCTTCTTAATTTTATTACTGGCAAACTATATCCTGCATATATTTAGCTCTGCATCAATTCTCGCGGATGCCTATAATGTAGTGAAGGAGTAAAACGAAAAGACGCTGTGATTAACACGCTCGGCCTTGACGTGTATCACTCCGCGCCTGCAGACACGTGCTGTGTGTTAATGGGAATATTGATATTAATGGTGTTGCGCTGCATTGGTCTTCTACGCTGGAAAAAAATTGTGCGTGTAATTTTAGCGCGCTGCTAGAAAAGGAAAGATATTTCATTCATGTGGCAATGAAGTAGGCCTACACATTTGAATAGTACACTGTTTTTCCAGTGTATTTCGAAGTGGCCTGGGGAGGGTACCGTGCAGGACGACACGTGTTGTCCCACTTGGAGAAAGCAGAGCGATGTTTTTGGTTGATGAGTAGAGGCAAACGCAGCTCACAGCTTTGATGTTTCTTCAGCACGGAGGAACCATGTCTGCCTCAATCACTCACGACCCTGTGAAAAGCTGTTGGTGAGATTGTGAAACCTCGACTCGCAACAACCTGCAATCCGCCCTGACGGTGTTCAGAACACGACACGAGGGGGGGACCACCTCCTCCTCTTTTTCCTCCTCAGAGAATCCCTCCTCTCCTGCTCTTTTATGCCTCTCTGCATGCTTTAGTAGCCAAAGAAATTAATATAATACTTTTATTATGATGGCGTGCCATTGGTACACTATTGTTTAAAAATTAACAGCAGCTTCAGGCCAGTCAACTAGTGGCCTAAAAAAAGATGCTTGTAGTTCTACACATAATTCTACTCAATGTGGCCAAGTAAAGGGTGAAATTTGTGTTTTTTTTTGCCAGGCCTACACCGTGGCTCTGTCAGTGTTCATATAAAGCAATTAATCCCGTCAGAGAGGCCTCCGTCCACTCACAGCCTTGCTCCCTCACAACAGCTAAGCTTGAGGAGAGCCCTTCATGTGACATCATTATGATAATAAAGCTAAAAAAAAAAGACAGGAGGAGAGCGGCCATGCAATATTCATGCTGTCCTTCGTGATGAACAATTCGGGAGTCGTTTAGCAGGACTGCTCGTTTAATGAACTGAGGCAGGGGACAATTAAAGCGTGCTGCGTGTGGAGAATTGGGTGAAGATGACAGCGTCCTGTGGTCTGAGTCAAGCCCATCCTCTCAGAGAGTGCCGTCCTAATGGATGACTTCCTCCCCTCCAGTCCTGCCTGATAGCCAGGGTCCATTTTGTGCGTCGTCATGACTGTCCACCCATGAAATGGCCTCTGTGCTAAAGTGCGCTTGATGGCGTGGGGAGGTTCTGTCCTTGGTCCTCGCTCGTTTGAGCGGAGAGATGACCGGCCGTGTTTTATGACGGGGCATCACAGCCCTTGAAGCAAAGAGCCTCCACCGGAGTGGGTGCTTTTTGAACAGCGCGCTCATTTTTGGTGCCAATTCAACACCCTATCCCATTACGCTGTGTGTGTAATGCTGAAACGATTGCTGGCATTGACAATGGCTTTATTTCAGCCAAGCGGAAGGCTGACCCTCTGGGCTTTTGTTATGATGGAGAGAAAGGCTGTTTACAGAAATGAAATCCATGACCTGCTCCTCTTTCTATTTCCTTTCTCCCCCGCACTTGCTTTTAAGCCCCTCCCTCCATTTCTCTTTCAGTTGAAGGCCTTTCCTCCTGTTCAGTGCCAACAATGCCGACAGCATGCAAGTGGCCAGTGTCTGCTTGGGCATGGAAGGCCTCTGTGGGACCCGAGGTTCTGCCCTTATCTCTCCTTGCCCATCCGCCGGCCTCCTGCAGAGAGGCAGAATTTATGGCTACACTACGGTCCACAGCAGCAGATGGATGTCTCTGACCACACTCTCCCAACCGAAGCGCTCACCGCAGGACAAAAAGCCTCTGGGAGGTCCCTGTGCATTTCATAACCTTGCTCGGGGGAATTGCAGTCACTGTCTGTCATTAAGACGGTGGGGGAGAATGAAGCTCAGCCCTGATGTGAGTGGGAGTGTGCTTGCGGACGGGTGTAAAGCAGAACACAAATTAAAGCCGGGGTATGTGTGTGTGCAATGGGCCTCGTCTCCTCACCAGAGAGCCATATACCTTGTTGTTCCAATATCCTGCCGTGTGGATACATTAGTGCCCAACCCCCTCATTCTGGCTGTCACTGAGTCCCTGGGCTCCCACTGAGGGAGAGGAGAGACACACAGAGCACTGCTAATGTCGCACCGTGTCACTCCGCTTCAAACAGCAAGCTGTGTGTAAAATGCTAGGGCGTCACCAAAATGACCGGTTGTGTGATTTTTCTTCCCCACCCCCCGAGACATTAAGGAAATGGCTCGAAACAGAAGTGCAGATGGTTTGTCCTGTCAGATCACACCATGTGCTAGCATGATGGGAATCAACCACAGCCGATTTGGCTGACATAGTATCTGTGCATTATTCACCCCTCAAAGCACCGGCCTTATCGGCAGACTTCATAATGAAATCTGCAGTCAAGCGCTTCCAATTTATTCCTCGGCATTTCCTTGTGAAGGGGCATTTATTCAGCTATACACTGATACATACAGAAATGTGTTGACCACGACAGCACGCAGATGAACTCACGTAGGCTATCTATTAACAGCATATGTTCCTGCAGCAATTTGGTAGGGAATATGGCAGGCAGCGAAATGATGTTTGTAAAGTGGCATTGGGTTCCCCTTGGTTTCCCATTAAGTGATGACTGCAGCCGGTCTCGTTTTCACCACGTCTGCGCGGCCACAGCTGCACGCTGAGTGATTAATAGTGCATGTTGCCCACCAGGGCGGTGCAGACTTACATTTGGTTAAAAAAAGGGCACATTTTTATATTTATTGATGAGTGACAAAGGAAAAAACATTGAGTCTTAATAAGATGATGCGCCACAATGAGGCACTAAAACAGCTTCATTGCAGAGGGTCATAGATTCTAAAAGTCTCTTTGGAACAGTACTAGAGGGATGGAACACCATTCATACAAAAGATATTTCCTCAGATGGTGATGGATGATGGAGAGCGCTGACTTACACATTGTTTTAAAGAGTGTCACTGGAACCCCTGACTGGATCCAGCAATCAGACTTGAACTGTTTTCTGTGTTCTCTGAGTGTAAGCCTCACATTCACTTCCCCACTTGTGGAGAATATGGTAAGCATGCCTCATCTGAGTGTATCACTTTTCTCCACATCTCTGTGAAGATCACTGCTTCTGGGTTTACATTACTAAACAGTGCAATATGTCTTTGTAAAGAAAGATTTATGCTCTGCTGCCCTGCTACAATATCCCAGTCAGTGGATTTAGACAGACCCTATGCGCTGACACAGTTCTACTATGCATTGACTTTCCCAGTCACCTGAGGAATAGCTGCTCTTCTGTTTTACCTTACATTTCACTCTAATGCACAAGCATCACGGCTTCCATCACTGAAGCTCTTTCTGTTTATCCCCCAATAAGAACAATTTATAGCATTAATAGAAGTAACATTTATTGTTTGTTTATTTAGACTGCACTCAAAAATGTACCAAACACTGTTCCTGAAAGAGTACCCTCAAAGGTACCAATCGTTAGAAAACATAATTGTATCATATTCCTTTGCAATTGTTATATTAAACTAGGTGATGAGCAGGTAAACATATACACCAATTATGCACAGAAGCCATCCTTCACATGTTGTAGAATTTTCATGATAAGCCAATAGAACTGGTCTAAAATTACTTACGTTTACATGAACTTACATGAAAAGTAAAGGGTGTTTTGCTTTCTCCTATCAACTATTTTGGAGAGGAGAACTCACCACACAATAATTTTGGGCCATATGTGCTATAAACATTTTACTATTCGACTGTTAAACTTTTTAAGCTAAATTTTTCATTTTTGTTATTTAGGATAATGCTTTTATTGTTAGTGGTAAACAGAGGTCTGTTCGCAACCAGGACTTTGAATAGTGAGCAACACTGAGCACCCCACCCACCCACCCACCTCTAACAGAATTGTGTTTAGTGCTCTCTTATTGACTGCACCAACAACAATGTTAGCATGTCATAGATGACTTATGGGGAACACTGAAGTGAAAAACCTTTGAAGGGGGCTCTGTGTGAGGGCGAGCCAGTCGAAGGGAAATCAAAGCAGGTGAAATGCAGCATTGGGTAGGGGTGATGGAGGGGTGTGGGGTGATTGCAGTGGTTTGATCAAGAGCCATTATGTTCTCCAATATGGCTGCCTTTAAATCCTGCAGGGCACTCAGCCCGGAGATTGCCCGAGTACACGAGAGTGAGGGGAGGCTGACTGGGGAGAAAATAGAACCATCAGAAGAGAGGATTGCTTTCCCCTGTGCCTTTCCGTTGGCTCGCTGTTAACAAATTACTGCCGATCTATATAGAATTAGCAGCCAGGCCCCGCTGTCTGCGGGCTGTCCGTGACGATCGAGGTGGCAGACCGAGGTGTTAATAAAAGCTCCTCACCTCCCCATGGTTGGGGTGGCTGGGAGGGAGGGCGATGAGTGGTAATCAGATAGTGACAGGTCTCCTCTGCCACGGTCAGCGCCGCAAATTCAGCTTTTGCAGGATTCTCAGCCCACCACACATACCAGGGAGCCCAAGGTATGGAACGGGGATGTTTAGGTGTAATTCTGCTCCTGTAATGAAAGGCTTCTAACAGCTCCACAGCTTCATTAGACAGACTTCTGGAAGTAACGAAAAGTGGCGAAAGCCAGAGAAATACATATGGCAGTAAAATAACACTGGACAATGTTGGGACCTACTCTTTTGAAGAGCTCTGTGTTTAAGTGATCCTCGAGCCACATTTCATGTGTTCCATGCTTGGGTGATCTCCAGCCACTTTTAATTCACATCTTTGCTGAGAATTGGGTCTGTTTCAGGGAGTGGTGGCACAGTATGCGTGCGATACAGTACAACCATCTGTCAGCCTAAAAGGAGAACCACACATAGTGCGTTTGGAATGAAAATCCTGAGGCTTTAATATAACTGTCCAAGTGAAGAGGCAGCGGGGTGGATACTGCAATTCTGTTTTCCCTTTCTGAATATTTTGCTCCCTGTTTTTCTTTCTTTTTGCTTTTATTACTTCTCCACTTGAATGTTCTGATTGAGAAAATAACATTTTCTAATGATAGATAAGGAAGAAGCTGATGAAATGCATTTGCCTGCTTGATTTACATCACAGTTTGCAATTATTGATTTGACAAAAACATCCTGGAAAAGATCAAATGAATTTGCAATGAAGCTCCTCTGCCACTAATGATGCAGCGTGTGTTTCTACCATTCTCTATCTACACACTAATATGGAGATTTGGGGGCTGCAGACAGTTCGCACTTAGGAACGCTGTTAAAATTATTTTGAATTTTAATGGAAACCAGAGTAATTTTCTTCTAACCCGGAGAGAGTCATGAAGTAGATGAAGCTGAAAAATGCTGAAAAAACGTTTCAGCAATTTCGGCTTGACTGAACGACTGAATCAATATGCAGATGAAAGTGGGGGCATGCAAACAACAAGCTGTGCGCAGAGTGGCAAGACGTCGTCCTCCCACTCTGACCTCTCCTCCATTACTGCAGCCCTGACTTTCCTCCCTGCATGCCAACACCTGATGCCTCTTTTTTATTCAAAGAGAGGCTGGAGATGCCCATGGTCCAGGACATCATGGGGCTTTTCAACCTTGCAGGTCTAATTTGACCTGCCCCAAAGTGTGGAAACAGATGTCTCCTCTACACACCTACACACCACAGCCGTGTTGAGGTCCACAAGACTCCTTGGTCTTTTCCTGTGCTGCCAAAGAACAACTGAAAGACAAGACAAAGGCCTGAGCCCTTTTGTTTTCTTGTATAAAATAGTCTAGCACATTAAAAATGCTCCTGAAGTGTTGGGCTATATCCTCTGTGCCGTATGTCAACGGTTCCCAACCCTTTTACTGCAGATTTTTTCCAGTCCTAATACAGAGAGGCTTGCTAGTTAGTTGATTAATTAAATGAGAAGACTGATAGAGCTGGGAAAACACTCAAATGTGCAGGGCAAAGATAATTCAGGACCATAAATGGGAGCCATGGTTGTAGGTTGTGCCAGGGAAAGAAAGGAAATGGTCTCTCTTTCCTCTGCCCTAGAGAGAAGTGGGTGGAACTGTCTATCTGTCCCCAGCCGCTTGACAACCATTGTGACATTCAAACACTACTTGTATGGCAGTGCACTTTTCCCACTCACACAAAGGCCAATCCATCACTGGGTCTATTGCGTTTTAATCGTTTCCATTGTTACACAGAATATATAACATTCCCAACTGTGGTAATAGCAAAGCGCTTTTTTTTTTTTTACCGGGCATGAAATTTCACAATTACTCTGCTTCTACTTCAGCCCTGTCCTGATTAATTTTGGTGACTGGGAGAATAGAGACTGGCAGAGACATGGCTGTCGCACATTAAGCCTTTTTCCTTCTTACCTCCAGCTCTGTTTTGTCCCTACAGGTTAATTGATGAGTTTGGAGTTTGGAGCGCCACATCTGGCGAACAGCAGGCTAATCTCAATTCTGCTGTAGCGAAGGGCCCATTAAGGTAGGTGTCCAACTGTTCTGTACCTGCAAAAATGGAGTTGATGGTGCTCAGAGGCCACACTCTTTGAGTTTTCATAAGCGTGGGGGTATGCAGATCACTTTCGAAGGCTAAAATATTTCTGACAGTTCAATTTGGAAAGTCAAATAAAGCAGCGATCTGTTTCCGAGAAGCCCATCTGCTGAGATTGTGCCATGGGAAGAAACAAGCTTTTCAACTTTTATAGAACCTGAATGCATGCATATGTATTGACTCTGGCACAGGCATCTTGAACTCTCCCTTTCTCTCCTTCCATTATCTCAGGGGAGTTCCTTACTCGGTTCCACAGGTGTCACCAACAGAATGGGATGATGCGCTGCACTGGCTAAGCCCATCTCCCATCCAGCTTGTGATGTGTTAGTTAGCCCCAATGCCGCCTGGTTTGACAAAGAGCCTATTATTTGCCTGATAGCTTCTGTCTTGTCAGTTCCTCTGCAAATGTCAAGTAGTGAGAGAGTGACAAAAAAAGGCTGACGGCCAAGCAGAGAGCTGGTCATGAAAGCATCTGGTGGAAGCTGGGGTGTGTGCTGCCTCGCTCTTTCATCTCTCCTTTTGCTGCCATTTACAGAGAACTGTGGATTCCGGTCTCACAGCTTCACTGAAAATGTTTCGGTCACCGGTCTGGACGTTCCACCTAAACTCTCCTGCGTGATCTGTGTTTGTGTACAAACAGGCTATGGGTTGGCTCAGCCATACAAATAGAGGAGACTTTAAAAATGGGGTCAAGGAGGACATGTTTGAGAGCAGTCCTGGCCTTTCTCACCAGTCGTGTACATTTGTCACGAAGTTTGTGTGCAAGTTCTTGGTCAATGCTAATTGTTTTAGTTGTTGCAATAAACTCAGTCGCATTACTAATTTGTAAGTAATGTCTTAAAATACAATAACAAATTCAGAACCAATTAGTAAACGTGCATGCAAATGATTTGGCAGATTATAGAAACGAACAAATACTGAATACAATAAAAATTATGTATTTAAAACTGTTTTTAATGTTTTAATGTTTACGTTTTTAAAACTGAATCTGATCAAATATCCACAACTTTTGTTTGGTTGTTTGGCTGGCATATCCTGCTGTACTGCTGAATTGGAGCTGTGACTGTTAGTTTCATGTTAAAAACTAAAAAGGACAACCTGTAATGTAGGCCTTTTCAGGTTGGGCCATGTTTTTGTCTTCTTTGTGTTTCTGTTGTGTTTGTGGTTGGCCAAGAGCCAAAAAAACAAAACAGTTAACCAAAACGTTTAGCTAGGTTTTAGAAACACAACTAAAAAGGAAACGAAATATTCTCTTATTGAGTGAGAGGATGGGGTTGGGGGATATTTCTGTTAAGCCAAATCAAATTTGTAAACCTTAGTACATAGAACATACATCACAAGCCTACATTTGAACATGTGTCCAGTTGCTGCAGATGAATTCTGGACAGATCCCTGGTGTCATGCAGTTTTGTCCCATGCATTAATTGTAATACATGTATTTTTGTTGAGCTTTCAGCTTAGTTTTGCATTGCTGACTCTTGATCCTAAACTCCGAGTGTCCTTGTCACCCTATTCCATTGTGATCTGTGTTCACTGACTGTGTTAGTGCTGCCAAAGGAAATTGGGGAGCATGAATATGTTGGCGAAAGCTGTGTGCGTGCGTGTGTGTGTGTGTATGTGTGTGTGTGTGTGTGTGTGTGTGTGTGTGTGTGTGTGCATGCCCCAGTGAAGTGTTTGTTTGGAACCAGGGCATGGAGTAAGAACTCCTCCGACAGGCCAGGCTATGAGAAAGCCAGGAAGATGAAGTTATTCGTTTGTGTGTACATTACATCACCTGCACAACACGGCGCTGCAGTGAAAACAACACAGGTTAGTGGGCTGTGAAAAGACAATTTACATGATATGAGCATCAGGAACAAATGCTTTAATAATGTCATCATTTATAGAGAGCATGAGATGGAACAGTATTATACTATGTGTCATAATAAGGAGTTTTCCTTCTGCGGCTCAGGTCAAGCACCACCAGTTCCCTGGTGCACTGAAAGATTCTATCTGGGGAAAAAGTAATGGAATTTGACAGTAACAGTCATTTACTGTTAACAGACTGCACACAGTAGAAAGTAATGGTCTGTAAAATAGCGTCCGTTCACTTTTTTGCTTCGGTTCATCTTGAATTATGACCAGAAACAATGACCAGAAACAATGATTGACAATACTGCTGGTTAACATTCTGATTATGAAATATAGTGATACCCTTGTGTTTAGAGGAAAAACTTTGTTTTCCAAAATGAACAACTGTTGGTACGTTAAAGCCTGAATTTAATACTTCCCCTAAAATGCTTGAGGAGGTCGGAGAAAACAAATCTGAGGTCATTCCTTCATGTAAGACAAATCCAGAGACACAGAGAACTTGATCTTCTCACCTCACACTAGCAGAGTTCGGGTCTGGGGATAAGTTCACTGAGCCTATTTTTGTGTACATCTGGAGGCAGGTTTTGGATCAGGGTTCTGCTGGAAGAGCCAGCCGTGACCCAGCGTAGCTTTCTGGCAGAAATAGCCAGATGTCATGATGTCATTTATCCTAACAAGGTCCTATGGGCTTTTTAACATCATGAAGCTATAACTATACTTGACAGAGTCATGGCCTGTGTGACCATCCTCCTTTTCCTGCCAAATCCACTTTAATGGTTTATGGCAAGTGTTTGTTTAAAGCTTGCTGCCATAGATGTAGCATCCTTTCATTATTCTGAAGGTGTTGTGGTCCCAACATGAAGCCAACAACCGAAATGATACAATTGCAAAAACTAAACTGGTTTTTCCTCTTGAACCTGCATTACTTTGTGTAGGAGTGAAATGCACATACATCACATGTCTGTTGCTTTAATAGCAAAGACAAATGGGAATAGAAATAAATACATTTTTTATACTTTGTGATAGTTATTAGGGACTTCAACTAGTCTGTCACCTAAAGTGTATACAATACTGAAACATATCAGCTCTTAAAAGTTCATTGAATTTTATAAGTGGGAGACACTTCTATTAAATTTCTACATTTAACAGAATTAAGAGTCTTTAGAAAGTAAAAAGTTTAGAAATGTAGGACTTTTAAGAATTGTGTCCTCCTTCAAATCTTGTTTAATTATTTCCTTTGACTTTTTGTTTGGCATGGCAAATTAAATATATCCTTTTTCATTTTTGTAGTTATTCAGCTGCAGAGCCCAGACTTTGAGTAATGTGAGATTTCTCCCATACATACAGTCATATGGGGTGCCAGCTTAACAAATTTAGAGGTGTTATGTTTCATTATTTAGCGCAATTTTCACACATTTAGAGCTAAATGTGTTAAAAAAATAAAACAGTGTTACATTTTAGTACATTTTCTTGCTGCGTAAATGTTAAATGTTAAATTTAAATGTTAAATATATATCTAAATTTTCAATCTAAATCTAAATGTTAAATTTTAAATCTAAACATTAAATATATATCTAAATGTTAAATCTATATCTAAATGTTAAATATATATCTAAATGTAAAATCTTAAATCTATATGTTAAATATATATCTAAATGTTAAATCTATATCTAAATGTTTGTCAGGTCTGGGGACATTGAATGTGGGCGGCTGCTAGAGGCCACCAGGTTTTCATTTATTGGGTTATTCCTGAGCACACCAGGTTTGTGTTAGAGAATCATTTGTTTCAGCTGCCAGTGTGCTCAGGAGAAAGTATGTCGGGTTGGGGATTGGTTTATGTGTTTTGGGGGTTTTCTATTTAAGTTAATTTGTGGTGGACCTGAGTTGTCAGTCCACCGTCATCCTGAGTTTCATGATTGTGTTTCCTCTAGGGTGACCAGATTTGAGCCTGAGCACGTCCTCTTTTCCCCAGACATGTCCTCTTTTTGAGAACTGGAAATTGCGTCCGGCCTGGGTTTTAGAAATTGTCCGGGATTTTGAGCTGCCTAAACATTCGTCACGTCATGGGCATCTCTCATAAACTAGTTACTATCCTACATGGCTATTCACTTCCACTTACGCTAGTGGATCCGAGAGATAAGTAAGCGGGGGGTGTTGCGTTATACATATGTGTCAACGACAGCACGTGTATTTTTTTGTAAATCGTCGGTGAATTTACAACGGCGTTTAGGCATTTTGCAGATATCGCTCACTTATCTCTCGGATCCACTAGCATGAGTGGAAGTGAATAGATGTGTAGGACAGTAACGAGTTTATGAGAGATGCCCATGATGTGACGAATGTTTAGGCAGCTCAAAATCCCGGACAATTCTAAAACCCTAGCCGGGTTTTAGAGGTCTCCAGGTCACAAAAAGAGGACATCTGGTCACCCCAGTTTCCTCTGTCTCCTTTTGTTTGAGTTCGGTTCTGGCCCTCGTGCCTTTTGATTTGGTTGTAAATAAAAGTTATCAGCATGATGGAATCAGCACAATTGCACCTTGCCTTTATGTGGGAGTCATGGGGAACCGTGACAATGTTAAATATATATCTAAATGTTAAATTTTAAATCTAAATGTTGCTCTCTGAATGTGGGATTTAAATCTAGCACTTTTACAAACGGCGACTTTAAATGTGGGATTTTTGAGATCTAAATGTTGATTTTTAAATGTTTAGAAGATATGTTAATTGGCCACACCCCGTGATTACAATTGGCTGTTACTTAGCAGGGGGCTGGACTGCGTGCTGTGATATCTCCTCACCAACATGGAGGATTTGCCTTAAATGATCTTAAATCAAAATGTTAAAAATGAAAAATATATCTCTCACTCTAAATGTGAAACTTCACAGTTAGATAGGGCACCTTTCCAACAACCCCTCATTTGCCCCCAGTTTTTAGCCAAAAAACCATTCAACTCGCCCCACTGTCCCATTAATTTTGTCCCCCACAGAACGCGCGGCAGCTTTTCTCCGTGGGGCAACCACCAATCTCTGTCAAACTTCACAGTTAGATAGGGCTTGGTGAGACCTTTCCAACTACCCCTCGTTTGACATAATAGCCCCCGGCGATGGGGGAAAAACCTAGTGCGGCAAAATTTTACAGGGACCCTCAGCTCTCCCCAGACCTATCGAACGTGACCAGTGGCAAAGCTCTCCTCCCCGGAGAGGAGAGCAAAAATATTGGCAACCCTGCATTTATGTCAGAAAACGCACAACTTGTCTCAGGAAATTGTTGCAAATGTTACAAATGCTTTGGTCATATTCATTTCTTTTGCTGGCACTGAACAAACACAAATAAGCAGAGGAAAAAAACTAATCTGAGACACTCCACACAAAACGTCAAAAATAACCTGAACAAAATTATTGGCACCCTCAACATAATGCTTGATATTTTTATTTGGCCAGGGTGAGAGAGTGAGAGAGATAAGGAGACAGAGCTGTGGTCAGCCAGATAAACACAATTGCTCAGTGATCATCACCACACCATATTGCATGATTACACCCTCTCAGCAAAAATCTGGTCATACTCCAGAAACTGAGTTTGCATTTCAGAGAATAACAAGCACATACTCCAAAAAAACAGTACATGCATAAGCTATATATTTTGGCCCTGGCATCTTGCAATATGTACTGCTTTTTTTCCCTCACGTTACTGTAACAAAATACAGCAGCAGTGGTTACAGTGTCTGGATTCTGTAAATAAAAGTGTGGACTGACACCATGTACATCATCCAAGGGCAGGAACAGCTTCGGCAAGACCATAATAAATGGTTTCATGAATAAGTTGTGCAACGAACCAGGACACTGCATAGGTTTCCTATGATGGCTGAGAAAATCTATACTCCTCAAGCATATTGAACCTAGAATGAAAGAATCTATTCATTTGTATGAGTCATTATTCACAAAGTCAGACCATTCTGAGATATGCTAATAGCTGCAGAGTCAGCATCCATGTCCATTCAATCTGTGTTTTCTTTTGCAGGCCATAATGAAACAGCTCTAAAAAGTGGCCTCTCTCAAAAGGTTCATCCATAACAGAAGACAAAAATCTTTATCAATTTCCTCTGCACCTGCACTCTTAACAGCGCTTTTAATCAAACGATTCACAACGAAGCTGGAAACGATGAGATAGGAACTATGGTTTGTGAGAAAATTTTGCTTGTCTGCAATATGATGAGCCTCCTCATTCAGATCACAATCAGTGCACATTTGGGACAAAACTCCTATAATATGAAATGTTTCTTACCCTCTGTGTGAGCATAAAAAATGCAGGGAAAAAGAAAACTTCTCTCTTAACCCTTTCCTGTCTGATCAGAATAATCTATCTTTTTTTGACACTAATGTGCACTGACACATAAAAAACTGTGTGATTAAAAAACTTCACTTTTATATACAGGGGGTCCTCAGGTTACGACAGTCTTGACATACGACGTTTCGAGTTTACAACGCTCACTTCCACTCCCACTCGACATACACAGTTAGCACCGTACTTGCGGACTACGTGGGCGAACAACTTTGGTAGCGTGCAGCGGAAGAATACGCAGTAACGCGGCGTATGAGTGAGGAAGTTTTCCTTTCCTTTTTTCTGTGGCTTAGTTGTGTTTTTATGATTTTACAACTGTGTTAGGATCGGTAAGGGACTTAGGCTAGGGTGTGTTTCAGCGTACATCAAAATTCGGTTTACATCACTGTCATAGGAACAGATCTGTGTCGTAACTTGAGGACCCCCTGTACTGTAATTTTGTTATACTTTGAATATTGTTTTATTCTCAAACACACTAATTTTAGTGCAGTATGGAGAAAAACTTGACTGTATAAAATATTTTGCAAGCTACTTAGCAGAAAAAAAAAACTGAACGGATGTATCATTCATCGATCAAAAGTTATAGCAAATTTAGTGATGAGTTTGATTCATTGTTATTGTATATTTTAAACCTATGAAACTGTGCTTGGATATCAAGTAAATTAGAATATGAAAATAAACAAAAACATATATTTAACTTTTAATGTACTGAATTATTACAGCAATGGTTAGTTTAGCCCAACCAATATTCCATGTTGGAGGACGATATTCATAAAAATACAAACTAAATTAAGTAGTTTGAGTAGGGCTAAAAAGTTTTCTGATAAAATCTTAATCGCTGTAGTTATTATTTAAATTATTTAGATGCATGATTCAGTTATGGGCTACTCTCAACTGCAAAGGCAAGTTAGCACTGAAAATATATTTATAACAGATTATACAAGTAAAAAAGGAACTAGACATAGTAATATAAAGTTATGAAACGGTCTTACGTCAGTTCACTGACCAGGTCTCTCCTTTGATCAAGCTACAGTAAAAATACAGTGTCTTTACAGATTGTCAGCCTTACGGTGCAAATTAATGCTGCAGCATACCAAGACATTTTGGACAACACCATGTTTCCAACATTGTGGACGCAGTTTGGGGAAGAACCTTTTCTATTCCAGCATGACTGTGTCTCAGTGGCCAAAGCGAGCTCCATAAAGACATGGCTGGATGAGTTCAGTGTGGAAGAACTTGACTGATCTGCACAGAGCCCTGACCTCAACCCCATCCAACACCTTTGGGGTGAACTGGAACAGAGATTTCGAGCCAGGCCTTCTCGTCCAACATCAGTGCCTGAATTTATAAATGGTCTATAGAATGAATGGACATTAATTACAAAAGAAATGGTTGAAGCTAAAGATTTTTTGCAAATTTGAATGGGTCGGCTGGAAAGTGTCAACAGATCCTCAGGCTCATCCTCAGCTATCTGGTGCTGAAACATGACTATACAGTAATGACAAAAACTTTCTACTCAGACTAGACTTTACAAGCAGCTTCCTCCCCCGATTCAAGCAGCCTCCTCTTTATTAAATGGTTATAGTCATGTGTGTTTACAGCCTTAGCTAACATTCCTGTTTACAAAGTGATCACCATGACAACAGCAGTCCACACTCGGACACACTGCTGTGTACATTCTGCTCAAATCAGAGAGATTGGTACAACACTGGACTTCTTTAACTGGATAAGAATCAAGACTAAAAAGCACAATTTTGTATTTAAGATTTCTATTTGCAAGTCAAAAATAGTTCATCATTTATTTATTTAGTGGAAAGGGCTGATGGTTGTCAGACCCATGACATTTGTGAGGGAGTTTTCTGCTTGGCTTTTGGGGGGCAAATAGTTACTCCCCTCTGACTGAGTTCCCGTGTTTCTGCAGTGCTTGGCTCAGCCTTGGCTCAGCTCTAGCAGCACTGTATTGCAGAAACGGGAGATGGGAGCCCGTGGCTGTGTGTCAGAGTCGCGGCGTGCTGTCAGGACCCCCTCATACACACTCAGGCTGGAGGACAGCCCTCACACACTGCGTCCGAGCCCTGCAAAATTGCTCTGAGACCTCCAGCACTCATTTCACCATGGACCCAGAAGGGCCCCTGTAATACAATGGATTTAATAGCGCGGCAGAACCTCCATTTCACAAACCCCCTCCATCCTCCCCCTCCACAGCCTCTCCTCCACTGTCCTCCCCTCCACAGCCTCTCCTCCACCGTCCTCCCCCTCCACAGCCTCTCCTCCACCTTCCTCCACCTCCACAGCCTCTCCTCCACCGTCCTCCTCCTCCACAGCCTCTCCTCCTCCGTCCTCCCCCTCCGCAGCCTCTCCTCCTCCGTCCTTCCCTCCACAACTTCTCCTCCTCCGTCCTCCCATCCAAAGCTTCTCCTTA
>JBBJLS010000140.1:11458337-11483342 GCA_037577275.1 Bryconaethiops microstoma | reverse complement strand
CTCCACAGCCTCTCCGACACCGTCCTCCTCCTCCACAGCCTTTCCTCCACCGTCCTCCCCCTCCACAGCCTCTCCTCCTCCGTCCTCCCCCTCCGCAGCCTCTCCTCCTCCGTCCTTCCCTCCACAGCTTCTCCTCCTCTGTCCTCCCCTCCACAGCTTCTCCTTCGTTGTCCTCTTCCTCCACAGCCTCTCCTCCTCCGTCCTCCCCTCCACAGCTTCTCCTCCTCCGTCCTCCCCTCCACAGCCTCTCCTCCTCTGTCCTCCCCTCCACAGCCTCTCCTCCTCCTTCCTTCCCCTCTACAGCCTCTCCTCAATCGTCATCCTCCACGGCCTCCACGTCCTCCCCCTCCACAGCTTCTCATCCTCTGTCCTCCCCCTCCACAGCTTCTCCTCCACTGTCCTCCTCCTCTACAGCTTCTCCTCCACTATCCTCCCCCTCCACAGCCTCTCCTCCTCTGTCCTCCTCCTCCACAGCTTCTCCTCCTCCTTCCTTACCCTCTACAGCCTCTCCTCAATTGTCATCCTCCACGGCCTCTCCTGCTCCGTCCTCCCCTCCGCGACTTCTCCTCCTCCATTCTCTCCCTCCACAGCCTCTCCTCAACCAACCTCCTCCTCTAGAGTCTCTCCCCTTCCACAGCCTCTCCTTCTCCATCCTCCCTCTCCACAGCCTCCTCCGCCCGGCTGTAAATCACTGTAAAACGACACCCTCCCAAACAAATAAAGCTGTATGCTTTACATGCAGACAGTAAGTGTAGAGAGGGCAGTAAACTGGCTTTAGATTAGCCCCCTGACCCGCAACGTGCAGTAAACGGGTAACATAGCTGTGAGTGGTCGTTTCCCTGTAGGGGAGTCTGATGCAAAAAGTGCCTTTGACCACACAGGAGAGCTGAAGGTGAAGAGTGTGGAAAGTGCATGAGCGTGCATGCGTTTGCATGTGTGTGTGTGTGTGTGTGAAGGCTGGTGGTAGAGGAGAGGAGCTTCTCATCTGAATGTATTTTCCACTAGAATATATGAATTATGTATGCTGTCCCCTTAATGAGTGAAGCATTTGAATCTGATTAGTTTTCCAGGCAGGTGCCCTTATTCGTTGATTTGGTCGTGGTGATGGTGATGTGTGTGGTGGTGGTGGTGGTGGTGGTGATCTTTGTGGCGCTGGTGACGGTAATGGTAATGTAGTGGTAGTAATGGTGGTGATGATGGTGGTGTGTGGTGATGGTGGTGTTGGTGTGTGATGGTGGTGGAGATGGTGGTGTGTGGTGGAGGTGGTGGTGATGGTGGTGTGTGGTGGAGGTGGTGGTGATGGTGCTGATGACGGTGGTGTGTGGTGGAGGTGGTGTGTGGTGATGGTGGTGTTGGTGTGTGTGGTGGAGGTGGTGGTGATGATGGTGGTGTGTGGTGGAGGTGGTGGTGATGGTGGTGATGATGGTGGTATGTGGTGGTCGTGGTGGTGTGTGTGATACTGATGATGGAGGTGGTGAGGGTGCTGGTGATGTGGTGATGTGGCAGTGGTGGTGGTAATGATGGTGGTGAGGGTACAGGTGGTGGAGGTGGTGGTGATAGAGGTGGTGAGGGTGCTGGTGATGTGGTGGTGATGATGGTGATGTGTGGTGGTGGTGATGGTGATAGTGGTGATGATAATGGTGTGGTGGTGATAGTGGAGATCAAAGGCATGGCCGGATTTTTATTGTGCGATTAAGTAAAAACAGGTTTGAAGAGGATGAACAGATTTGAAGAATATACCCACTATATAGTGAAGTCTTTTAAACGCCACGGAGCAAGAACTGTTAGAAACACATCACTCTGATAATTTTACACGATTGCTCGTTCTGAGTAGAGGAGAAAACGACGACGGGTGGAAGAACAGATTGTATGACGTTCGCTGATATGTCTCTCTCTCACACACACAGAGGCTCAGCAGGAGCAATCTCTTGATCATATGTCATCAGTCGCTGTCAGAGCACAATGGACGATTTGGAGTAAATCATATGCATCTGGGGCACCATCTACTCCACCGGTGAGCACATAGACCCCCAGCTCCCTGAGACTCCGGCCCAAAAACAACAGCCTCTTGTTAGTGTACGCTGTAAACGCAGCTCCTCGTTTTATTATATCTCGTGCCACTTTCATTCCAGTGGAACATGCTTCATGTCCTCCCGGGAGAAAAAGCTCCTACACCGTCGGAGCTCGGTTTCTTCGCTGCTGTTTTGCGTTTCCCTGCGTTTTCCGCAGGAACGAGCCGCACCTGTCTCTGCGGAATGAACACAGCGCCATCTGCCGCTCCACACGACTAAACAGAGCCTAGAATACTGCAAGTCACTCTGGACAACAAATCCAGTCCAGGTTCCTTTACAGGCCAGACCTTAATACAATCTCGAAACAACTTTTTACTTTCAGCTGCTCCCGATTAGGGGTCTCCACAGCGGATCAACCATCTTCTCCTATCCTCTGCATCTTCCTCTCTCATGCCAGCTGCCTGCATGTCCTATCTCATATCCATAAACCTACCAGGCCCTCCTCTTCTCCAGCCTCATCATCCTTCTCCCAACAAACCCAGTCTCTCTTCAGCACATGTCCAAACCAACACAATCTTGCGCCTCTGAATTTTCCTCCAAAAGGTCCAACTCGAGCTGTCCCGCTAATGAACTCGTTTCTTATCCTGTCCGAACTTCATCACTCCCAGTGCAAATCGTAACATTTTCAACTCCAGCTCTGCTCCCGGTCTCGACGCATGTGGGTTATTTTGTTTATTCCCTCACCCTGTGTAATATTTCTGAACAATATGACTTCTTACAACACAAGTGGTGCATTCAGGACAGGTAGTGTGCAGGTTTTAAATTAGTGCACTGGTCACACATTCTACATACAAAAGGGTGTTGTTGGCTTCCACTGATTTTGTCACAAGGGTGCTGAAATAAGAACTGTGCTGCCAGTTCACAGATTAAAACATCCCTTACCTTTGTCAAAAGGGAGGAAAGATCACACCCAACAGCAAATCTATTAAGCTTTGACCAAATGCCTGTCCTTTATACATAGACTAGTTATGTGAATGTGCTCAATACACCAAGATCAGAAAATAGTAACCATTAAAACATGCAGAAAGGCCCAATTGGATGTGAACATTTACAATTAGAGAAACATTTGGCCATGCTTTTGCAAAAGACTAAGAATCTATTAGGATTTTAGTTGGCTCACCTTATTAAAAAAGGTAACGAATCAGGGAATCAAGGTCAGAATATTTAACACTGGCACCCATTGTATCTGTTGACTTCTGTACCAACCTCAGGACATCAACTTGAAGTTCACATAAAGTAGGATAACTGACTTAGTTAAAAGCAAGCAACCATTTACAGTATGGTCTACCAAAAGTATTTTACTCTGATAGTAATTGCACCTAGACACAGAATGAAAGCAGTGTTCTCCTTTTCTTGACTTGGCTCAAACCTGAATTAAGAGACAGGTACACAATTAGATGACACTGTTGGTTCCCAGGCTACAACAGCCACCTCTAACCCTGGTGTTGAAGCACAATTACAAATTTTTAATGTGACATCATAGGACAGCTGTTAAATAAGACTGAGGAGACAGAATGAGGATGTCTTACACATGTGCACTTTTATTGGAATTGAATTAGTCAGTGTACAGGTTGGCCCCACCAAATGTCTGGCACCGCCACGTTCCATACAGCTTTTACATTGCCCAGGGGGAATGGAAACCTTTACATTTGAATAAAGGTAAAGCTTTGTTTTTCCATTTTGTAACAAAAAAAAAAAAAAAAACCAAGATTAAGGCTGAAAGTACAAAAACCCAGACATTGTTTTCTGTTACATAATTTACATACAAGCAATACTACAATGTTAAGTATGCTCCCAATTACTGGGCAGCCTTCATAGAGGCAAATAAGTTTCTGAACAACGCATTTAACATTTGGAATGACTAAAGAAAAAAAAAAAAAACAAACAAAAACGGAAAACAACAAAACTTGAGTCCTCAGATGCATTGTAGAACTTCGGGGATGCTTATTTGCCAAAAAACATTGCCGTCACCTTCACCGTTCCAGTTTTTAGATCCTGAGTCAAGCGCCAAAAATAACAAAAGCCATGCCAATGTTGTCGTTTCAGGTTTTTCTCTGCGCAGTTTGAGTCGGCGTGAAGTGGGAACAGTCTGTTTAAAAGCATTTGCGGTGGACGATGGAGGGTCCAGACTCGTCGTACTCCTGCTTGCTGATCCACATCTGCTGGAAGGTGGACAGGGAGGCCAGGATGGAGCCTCCGATCCAGACAGAGTATTTACGCTCAGGTGGGGCAATAATCTGCAAAGACAAGGACTCCATTAGTCACAAGTTGGTACCCAACTGCATGTGCAAAGTCAAGATGTTTCAGCCATGCTCACCTTAATTTTCATTGTGCTAGGGGCCAGGGATGTGATCTCCTTTTGCATTCTGTCTGCAATGCCGGGGTACATGGTGGTACCACCAGACAATACAGTGTTGGCATACAGATCCTTACGGATGTCCACGTCACACTTCATGATGGAGTTGAAGGTGGTCTCATGGATTCCACAAGACTCCATACCTGTGGAACAAGGCAATATTAGACAAGGTCTCCAGCACCTTGCAACAGTATAACTGAACTGCTAATCTGCACTTACCCAGGAAAGATGGCTGGAAGAGAGCTTCAGGGCACCTGAACCTCTCATTGCCAATGGTGATGACCTGCCCGTCAGGCAGCTCATAGCTCTTCTCCAGGGAGGAGGAAGAAGCGGCAGTGCCCATCTCCTGCTCAAAGTCAAGGGCGACATAGCAGAGCTTCTCCTTGATGTCACGGACAATTT
This sequence comes from Bryconaethiops microstoma, assembly GCA_037577275.1. Lineage (NCBI taxonomy): Eukaryota > Metazoa > Chordata > Actinopteri > Characiformes > Alestidae > Bryconaethiops > Bryconaethiops microstoma. Next base: position 11,478,512 of record JBBJLS010000140.1, on the reverse strand, counting down.
CCCTCTCAGCTGTGGTAGTGAAGCTGTAGCCTCTCTCGGTCAGGATCTTCATGAGGTAGTCAGTCAGGTCACGACCAGCCAGGTCCAGACGGAGGATGGCGTGGGGCAGGGCATAGCCTTCATAGATGGGCACAGTGTGGGTAACACCATCACCAGAGTCCATCACGATACCAGTGGTACGACCAGAGGCGTACAGGGACAGCACAGCCTGGATGGCGACGTACATGGCTGGGGTGTTGAAGGTCTCAAACATGATCTGAAATAGTAAAAAAAAAAAAAACCCTCAATCATTCTTCATTTAAACAGTCAACACAACAGTCCATGCAGTGTTAGAAAAAAAAAAAAGGTAGGTTAGGAAAGGGCATGAGTGCAAAGAAACGGATTCAACACAAAAGGAGTGCAGAAACAGCAAAAGTTCAGAAACAAGGCAGGGGAACAAATAACCTGCTGCTTCCAGCAGATGAGAAGCTCAAGGGTTCAGAGAGGATAAAGCCTGGAGAAAATGAAGAGGATTGAATGGGAAGAATGAGCAGTCAAACAGTGGGAAAGCAATAAGGCAGAAACACCTTCAGTCTAGTACTAGACAAACCTGGGTCATCTTTTCCCTGTTGGCTTTGGGGTTCAGGGGAGCCTCAGTAAGCAGGACGGGGTGCTCCTCAGGGGCAACACGCAGCTCGTTGTAGAAGGTGTGATGCCAGATTTTCTCCATATCGTCCCAGTTGGTGACAATACCGTGCTCAATGGGGTACTTCAGAGTCAGGATACCTCTTTTGCTCTGAGCCTCATCACCAACATAGCTGTCCTTCTGTCCCATACCAACCATCACACCCTGCGAACAGAGACAGCCTTATCAGAATGGAACAAAGGGAGGACGGGAGAAAAAAAAAAAAAAAAAAACCCTGAAATCAGTTTGATCAGAAACATACCTGGTGTCTTGGGCGACCCACAATGGATGGGAAGACAGCACGGGGAGCATCATCTCCAGCGAATCCGGCTTTGCACATACCGGATCCGTTGTCAACAACCAGTGCGGCAATTTCATCATCCATGGCTGAACTGGAAACAGACAAAAGAGGAAAAAAATGACTTCTCTGAAAGATCTATGTCTCAAATGAACACGTGATGGTGCTGATCCAACTTCCTGTTCAGTTTTGTACTGATTTTTTTCTGGCCACTAGGTGGAGCTGGAGCAACGCACTACAGAGCTGCCAGACAAAGGAAGTCCCTCCGCTTTCTCCTTATTACCATAAAAGGCAATGGTTCGAGCCTCTCTGCGGTGTGGCAGGCAGCCAGAGCAGAAAGGGTCAATAAAAGGAGCAGATTTCGAAATTCAGCTCCACAGCCACGCCCTCTACAAATTTCGCATTCTATTCACACAGCCGGCGTTTAAAAAAAAAAAAATGTTTTAAGCACATTTTTTCCCCGACTGGCTGACTGTACTGCGTCACAGACCTGCAGCCAGTCGTGATGTTCGTTTCAGCTCGGACGGCTGTAGCCTTTTCAGTCACACTAAAGCTAATCCGCTTTTTTATTCAGGGGGTCTAGAAGTATCAGTTATTGACTAAAAAGCTGCTCGAAGCAGTCAGAGCTACGTCCAGCAGTTCTAACCGTTATTTCAACAGATGATTAGATAAGTGACTGGGCCACACCTTGAATTCGACCAACGGCCAGCATCGTTTGAAAGAGGGGTAAAAGACAAAAAAGTGGATACTTATTAGCTATCCTTAATACTCAGACCTTAAAAAGTGATCACACTTTAAAATAAACGCTTCAACATTGCACTGAAGAGTTATAATCATAAATGAAGGATAAAATGTCACATTTGAGCGAGACCGGCTAGTTCGGTTAGCAAGTGCCGGCTAGCATGCTAACTAGGACCAACGTTAAGTAAGTAGGTCACACCCTGCTGCAGCAGACACAAAGAACTTCCCTGCTCTGCATTCACAAAATACACCTTACATAACCCAAGAAAACCCTTTAACTACTCTCAGACATTTTATTCCTTCAACGAGTTAACAAAACCGACTTGCTAAGAATATAAATGCCAAAAAAACAGATTCCAGCCATTGAATGGTGCTCACGCAGTCAAGTATTTAACCTCGGAGCTTTTAATCAAAATTCTCCTACTGCAAGTACTTGTAGAAGATTTAAGACACTATTTTCCATCACAACTACAATTTACTGATATCACAAAAAAATGCACTTTGAATCAATCGGTGAAATACGGTGGAAAGTGATTATTATTAAAGACAAGGATGCAATTTTAGAAAACAATGGAGCAACCTCTGAAACAAAGAGACTTACCTTAGGATTTGGGGGGGGTTGTCGGCTTAAGAGAACTTGTTACAGGCAGATGATATTCCGCACTAGCTGCGTGTGGAGGAGCTCAGAGTGAGGGAGGACAGCTGGGCTCTCGTATTTATACGGAGTCGTATGCCCGGCTCTAGCCATAAAAGGTAAACTTTCGGAGCTCGGCTCTCTCATTGGTCCGGCGTCACACACCCGGCTGTCGCGTGCACATTGCTACACTTGCTTGCAACTTGAGAGCGAAAGAAGGGGAAGCTAGTCTGTAGAGGGAAAGAGGCCTAGCTAACCCCCACCAAATGGGCCATTTTGCCATTTATATACCATTCCTATATTTTAAAAAGCTGTTGCTTGATACTTTAGTGAACTTTCACCCTTTTATACACCTTTATATCATCCATTTGTGGTCACAGGTCTTCCGATGTTTACAATTGTCAAGCACTAGCCACCAACACCTAGATACCGGCTAATGTCTTCTCTTGATGTTTACATTCTCACAAAACAGGCATCTTGTCTCCTTGTTTTTGTGTTTACGTGTGTTGTATGCTAAGACTCAGACTAGGAACGGATTAAAATACCTTTCTGTGGTACTTGAGTAAAAGATGGCCTGCACTGATAGCCTAGCAGCTAATCTACACATGTAAAATGTGAAATACAACGCTCATGATTTCGTGTAACATAGGCATTTTTTGGCTTCTTATGAGCCTTTTTACCATGACAGTGCTCCCAGACGTGATTTCACTTGTGTCACTGTTGCTCATGACATTTACATACTGATATGAATACATTGGTTGCTTCAATGGGAACATCAGTGTAAAGTGTTCATATAAATATAGTCCATTCGAAGAGAATTCTGTCAAAGGTGCCTACAGTCCTATGCAGATAGGGACCAGTGTGTTTACATGTGACTTTTTAATATTTAACCAATGAGTAATGCTTATGGACTTGAGTCAAGACATTTGTAAGTGATAGGTATAAACATAAACAGCTGATTATGCCAAAACCTATCTGTTTTCAAATGCCACTTCAGGAAAAGAACACTGGTTACACAATTCCAAACCAAATCACTGGTCCTCCCTCTGCCCTCATCCACTGCTTCAGCACAATTTTGTGTAGTTGTTTTTCCACCTTAAGAATCTGACATATTTTATTGTAAATCTTTGTGGTCAGAGAAATGAGTTTGTCCCACCAAGGCCCTTAGATTATTGCTATTTGAGAATGAGAGGGCGGATTACTATAATGTCATTTAAAATAAAAATTTTGAGCATGGTTTCATTCATTTAAAAACAAGCAAACCTGCGACCCTAGTGAGGATTAAGCAAATACAGAAAGTAAGTGATTGAGTGAGTAAAAACAGGCAAAATAACAATGCAGTTGTTGTGCAGGGCTCTTGCAATAAGCAGCTGTAAGAGAGGGTTTTACTGTAAGATTCAGCTGTAGAAGTGATTGTGAAGAGGCCAAGTGACATTTTAGCATTTAAGATTAAGGGCGTTTCTTAATACAGAATATGCCAAGTACAGGCTCCTGTTCTAGGGAGGCTCACCGAGGATGGGAGAATGCAGAAAACTCAGTCTGCATTTAGAACAGCAGTTTCTCACTGACATCACAGGTCAGCTCCACTCAAGCATCTCGACCCAAGGCTAGAGACCCTGCATTTCACTATTGTCTTCACTATATTTGATACTTTTTCATATTGATGTCCATTTGTCATATGTAAACACATCACAGCATGCAGAGTGAAATTGTATTTAACCCAATGACCAAGTGAAGCAGTGGGTGGCCAGGACATAGCACCCAGGCTGCAGTGTGTGGGGATGGTACCTTGCTCAAGCGTACCTCAGTGGTGCCACTAGCAATCCTGGGATTCAAATTCACAACCTGCTGATTGCAGGGGCAACTTCCTAACCACTAGACCACCACCTGAAATGAATGAAATTTTAATTAAAAATTATATATTCACAATTTGTGCTTTTAAATAAGTCAACGGTGGCAATCAATCATGGAAGTTTGTAGTCATGATGGAAGTTTGTGTTTGTATAAAAAGGTTGCATAAAACCTGAAGAAAATGTGTAGAATGTATCAGGCAGTGGTCGCTTAAAACGCCTGGTAGTTCCGCCATTGATGGTACTTTGTGTGAAATGCATTCTGGGAGACTTGACTACATGTGTCCACATGCGTGTCTTTCTGATGTGTGTGTGATAAAACGCACAGATCGAGGACATTGTCAAGTATTTGATCCACACTTGGCTAGATGCAGACTTTGAACGAGAACTGTATTTGCCATGACAGATGACATTCAAGTCCAACAGATCGCAAGTACCAAGAAGAATTGGTTTTGAGAAACACATTTAGTTTTGAAATCTTTTTAGTTTTAAATAAGGGCATACAATTGGCAGCAAAAAAACCCCTTGGCACCCCTCCCCCAAAACTCACTTCAAAGAATCTCACATGTCTAGCCCCCTTTCACACAAAATGGCCCAAAATGACAACACTATGTTTGTTTTTTTAATTAGTTTTAGAAGTAAAAAGTAACATGCACCATTGATTTGTTATAGTAAAGTGGAATGTTGTCTTTTCAGCTAACTTTTTCGTTGTCTCTTTTGTTTTGATTTTCCAAACCTGAAAGTGCAGATTTGGAGTGCCACTTTGAAGACCTCCACCCTTTTAAAATGATCCTGCTGTGGACTCCTATTTCCCCATTCTCTGCATTCCAAGTTTGAATTAAAACCTGACACTATTCTTTTAGATGTTTGACTGTTTCCCAGAAGACATTTATTATCAGATTAACTACGGGTTTTCCTTTGGAAATAATATAAAATTGTTTTGGTTTTGTCTTTATTTCTGTGTTTGCCTTACATTTATGTAGGGGTGTCTACTTGTTGATACTGAGGTCTGATAAAGAGACTGATTGTCAGCGTAACAGAAACTAGCCTAACCCTCTGCATTAGCATTTGTAAGGATTTCACAGAAACATGCTCCACCCTCCCCCTTCCTCCTGGAATGTCTTCCAGACACACCCACTTTGTGGCTAGTGGCTTCCCCAATGACTGTAAATGACCAACTGATTGGCAGAATTGCTGCAATATATTGATTTCTGGATCACTTAAGTGTGCATTTTGACTGGGTACATAGAGCCTTTGGAAGTCAAGAGCAAGAAAGATACATTCTGGTCTAGCAGCTGGCCTCTTAGTCTGCAGATTGGATTAGGCCTCAATTTATGGCTCAAGTGGACACACATCCTTTCTCCTGCATCCTTTAAAGAGACATATTTTACCCCCGTGACATATATGTGAAGAAAAAGTCCTCTGCTGCTGCTACTGCTTGGTTTTGAATTAGAAAGACCAGCAATGGTGTATGTGAGTAACTTTGAGTAGTGATTCTACTCAAGTCAACTCAAGTCAAGTGAAGTAGGTATATTGTCACGTTCTTAAACAACACAACTAGTGTTACAGCAGAGACAACAAAGAAATGCAGTATATAATGAAGGATATTGTCAAACATTAAAAGAGGCACTGGAACAGGATATGATACTGCATACAAAAAAATCCATTGTTCCTCATTTTCATTTCTCAGTGGTGTGGTGTCAGTGTTCTCTGTGTCGCCATATCACTGCTTCACTTCTTCTTCTCAGCAGTCGCTGACAGGGGACCGCAGGTGCCATTTATGGCCGTGAAGATTTACAAGGTGCAGAGAGGCTCATGTCACCACGTCACCAGCTTGGCCAGCTTGGCCTTCTAACTTCATCTTTGACATGGTGACACTTCCAAGTTTAGACTTGTCGCCATCCATGACTTAGAGTGGGGCCACTTAGGGCCATGCTCTGGGAATCACCATGGCGTGATGGCCAGGGTTCCTGCTGCATGTGCAGCACTCACTCCAGTGCAGCCAGATCAGTGCAGATCAGTGGCTTATTAGCATCCCGCTGAGACACTCGCTAACTGGGGCTCACATGGAGCACAATCCCTACAGTGGATACCTCCCTGCAGTCCAGAGCCATTCACTATATAACATCCTTGAGAACATTTTGTTGTATGTATAGAACTTACATTGTGAGCTGTTAATATAATTAATACAAGAATGCATGCCTCTGCTGTTGTGTGGCATATTTCAGGTGTGGTCTTTCTAACCATTTAGCATGAACTCCTGTATTCAGGATGATCATAATCTGATCATGAGCATGGCTTACAGATTTGGCCTCTTAATGCATAGAGCTTTAGGGCAGATAAGGGGGATGTGATATGCAACTAGACCAATAGGTCAGTTTTTGCAGAGTAAAGTTTTTCACCCACGAACCTTGGTCGGCTTATCTTCCCCTCACCATCTGTCTGTTGGAAAAGGGAGGGCCTTGGATTTGCCGTGTACACTAGTACATCCTTCCCAGATACTTGCTCTGTCCAGATTCAGAGACTTCTGTGACAGGTAGGACAGGCAAAACTGACGAGGAACTGCCTAAATTGTGCCATGGCCTTTGCTTAAGTGCACAAGATAGAAAATGTGATGAAGAATCAACACATCTTACATTATTTTTATTGTTTTAAAAGGTCTTTTGGAGTACTAGCTGTCCAGCCACTTGCAGCAATTCCTGACAAGGGCTTTTAGGCCGCAGGATGTTGAGTAACCTTTGCAAAGAACAACGAGTTCATCATTGTTTGACCCTATTGATGACCATTTCTGCATCCTGTGATCTTTACTGAAGCATAGGCCCCACCGTGGCTGTAGTAGTGTATGAAAAACGATTAGTTTAGCCATTGGTTACAAATGTTACAAATTCACCCTGTAAGAAAGTGTGCTAGTAGTTATAGTAGTTGTTATAGTAGTTGCTCTGACATCACGTTTGGTGCTTAAGATAATATTCAAAATCCACCCAGTTACTATACTCTAATGACAATAAGATTAATATACTGACACTGTGTTAGAACTGGTGAAACCTGTGTTCTGGTCACTAGAGCAGCTGCATCGTGGTGTCTAATAGCTGTGAAATGCTGGCTAGCCATGGGTGTTATCAATGACATCACTGCGTGGGAGAGCTTTGAGGTGCGGCGTCCCCAGCACAACTCTCTCTCACTACTCTAAGGCACTGCACTGCAAGGCCAGGTTCCAACATCATTATCTGGCAGAGAACTATATTTGGGTGTTGTACATGTAACATCCAGCTCTCCATTAGCACCTCTGCTTGGAGCAACCTTTAGCCAGACATCAGTGTCCATGCTTACTGTCAAAGGCTTCTTTTTTGCCGCCCACTAGCTGTTCTCTTATTTTCTCTACAGTTCAAGCTAATTCTGTTTAATTGCTATGTACTGACACAAGCCACTCAACGGCAATCTCTGAATAGCCATCGGCCACAGGGCAATGTCAGTTGCCAAATAAGGGAATGACCCAAGCATTCTGAACAGGAAATACATTTCTTAGGGATTCCATTTTTTTCTGCAAGTTTGTACAGGAAAGCACATTCAAGTATTTAAAGCTGAGAGAGGGCTCAGCCTGCGCTGGAATGCACAGAGCGGCTGCATGTGCCGACTGCTCTCAGTCGTGTCCTGCCTCAACCTGCTGCTTCACACCGTGGTGGGAAAAGACAACACTACCTAATATAAACAGGCCACTTTAAAATGTGACACTTTAAACAACTACCTCATCTGTGTACTCTGGTCACGTTTGGCTGGATCTGGGCTCTGCATTATAGTAAACTTTGACTTGTTTTGGTCTTTGAGGTCTCTGACCGGCCAATTGACTGTGACTGGATTGTTTTGCCCAAAAAATGTAGGAGTTGCTACACAGAGCGCCCCACACAAACTTTTTAGAGACTTTTTCAACATCGAGCAGTAGAATGTGCCAAAACATATATCATAGTTTTTGTTGTCCTGTAATGTCCACTCATGGACCTATTATAATTTATTTCCTCAAAGGCTTAGCTTAGCTTTAGACCGTTTATGCACTTTGGCAGTGTGGAGACCTCGCCCTCCAGCCGATGTAACAGCAACCACCATAAAAGGAAATCTTTAAGTGTGTCACATGGCAACAATGTCAAGAATTCAAGGCCCCTGTCACATGGGACTTTCTCAAGGAAATCAGATTGAAACCACCGAGTCAAATGAATGAAACTGTGCTTACTAGCAATGTTAGGGAATTTTAGGCAAAACAGATTTTCATTTTCATTTACTGCCGTTGTGAACTGGTGTATGAGTATGTATTGCTTCACGAGGGATGCAAGGCATGCTTTTCTTTTACTCTTCTGTCCGTCCTTCTGTTCTTTTAGCTTACTGTGAGAAACTGACTTTGCCCTTTCTTTATTCTCCCTTTTCTTATTTTAGTAAAGGTACAGCAGTTCTTCCTGACATTGAGAGACGAAGTTAAATGGTTTGCCAGTGATCCACATTACAGCGAACAAGGAGGAAGTGGCCTGAAATGATGACAGCAAAGTCTTGGCCTTATATAGTCAGTCTTGGCAGAGGAAAAGATGACTGATGCTTTCTGTCAACTTAACGCGGCTGACTTCATGTTTGTGTGTGCTACTAGGCCCGCATTATCACACTCCACTGAGTTTCACCTCAACAGTTCCTATATAACTTTATAACTACGGTTTAAATTCCTTGTCTTACACATGATCACACACAAACATACACACACTCAGACTGGCAGTTTAATTCTCTCACATTCATGTACTATCACTCCCATGCTTTGCCCTCCTTGCTGTTTAGATGACAAACAATTGACTGCTCAAGGCCTTGGGGCGGAGACTCTCCTTCTCTGTGTCTCAGGTTCCATATATGGACAGGAACAGCAGGTATCTATTGCCAAACTTAGTCATCAAAGCGTGGAGCTCTGTCAGTACAGTCAGTCGGCCATGTGTTTCTGGGGGCATGTGTCAGAGGGCGTGTTTCTCTCTGTGGACTCTGGCACACATATTTCCCAAACCTGTTTATTATTTTGGCTCATTTCTATAAAAAAAATTCTGTGACCTAATATTCTGAAAACTAAAGTCTCTTCAGGTTTAGTTAGAGAGAAGCAGTGGGGTTTCCTGTCGTTTCCTGTAGTAAGATCTTTAAAAGGAAATACCAGTAAAGGTGCAGAGCACTAATAGTCAACAAAAAGCCTTTTTAAAATTTGACCACTGCCTCTTCGCCTCAGGCTTAAGGGGTAAATTCTTTGTAATTCTTCAGGTAATTAAGCTGGCAGCCACATCTACAAGAAACACACACCTCTGTTCTCCCACTGTCCATTGCACCTGAAAATCCAGAGCTCCGGTTCGAGCTCCAAAGAATTAAGTGCTTGTCTGTGCATGCTGAAGCTTCTCAGAAATGCTAATTGTTCTCCTAATAATGTTCCCAAGCAAGAGGTTTATGTGAAGAAAGGCCATGCTTTTGACTACTGCCTTAATTAAAGCTTCCACTGTATTTGACCCGTGAAGCTAATCGTCAACATGAGTTTGTTGGACGTAACTGTAGTTCAGTGGTGAAAGGCTCGCCATGCCAAAGTCCACACAAATGCCTGAATTTCTCCTGAAGGAGGCGTGGTAAGTAATTCCCCTGGGTTTCCACTAGTGTAACACGAGGCTCTTATGTAACAGAAGCTAATTTATTGTTAGCTCATGCAACTCAGAACTTGACGACCTTGTAATTAAGGTTTGAGCACAGTAACGATTGGTCACTTCACAAACAAACATTAACCATTTAATGGCCGTGGTCTAATCTGTAAAAAGAAAGAAAGAAATAAGAACTTAAAGCAGAACTGATATATCCAGTGGTGGGGCTGGGATACTGTGGCTGTTGGTGGTTCAAGGGCTAGAGGAATAAAATAAAGACAGATAAAAAGGGATGATCATGCACATTCTTTCTTTTACACGGCCTCAGTTTCCTGTTATTGTAAAAGTGGAGAGTCCTGTTTCATATGACTTCCCTTTTCTTGCACTTTAGATGCAAAAAACATGTGTTATTAACCGAAACTGTGTAAAAACACTTTATGCCAGACTTTCTGAAGTCAGGAATCCTATCATGCCCCACTCTTACATAATAAGTTTCAAACAGCGGGGGATTTATTTAGTTATCTGCATATATGACCCCATATTAATCCTGAAGAATATACTATGGTGTCAGAAAAAGGTACTGGCATGATACTTTTTTCATAAATGTACCCTCAAAAATACAACATTGTCCTTTAATGAGTTAAAAAGGAAAATGACATTCACTTTTACAAGTGAAAGTTGCAAAATGTTACATTTTTATAGCTCAACTTTTTAAAAGAGAAAGATAGAATAAAATGTTTTGGGGTCAAGACAGGGTGTAGGGATTCAATGCAAACTCATTTAACTGCACCGGAATAGAATATAGTTCTGTTCTCTCACTACTGAAGGTTACCGTCACAGTGACAGTGTTTGGTCTTTGAAAAGTGCATTTTTTTTCTGACAGTGTAGGCGGCTTTGGAAGTTGAAAATATAGAAGTGCTTCACTTAAATAAGGTTTTAAATCAGGTTAAAAGACAGGAGTACTTCTTTTAAACCAACGTAAGTGATTTGGTGCTGCACAAAAGCTAGCTTCTTCAGTTTATACCTTATCAATTATAAAGAAGCAACTTTGTTGCAGCCAGCAGTGACTTTTATGTTCTGACCTACTTGTGGGCTGTAACACTGCACTGGCTTGACAGAACAAGAGGAAGAATTCAGTGAGGAACTCTTTTTCATGTGCATCCATGAATCACATGGACTCTCTCTCTCTCTTTCTCTCTGTCTCTTTCTCTCTCTCTCTCTGGTTCGCAGGGTATTGAACCAGAGTTTGGTATTCTGTCTCTCTCTCTCTGGCCACTCCTTCTCTGCGGCGGAAACTCTTATTGCTTTCTTCTTTTGCTCCTTTTCCCTACCATCAGCCATTCATTCCTTCCATCCCACGCTGGTCAGGCTGTCTGCCACAGGGTCAGTCAGAGGCCTCTAAGAGGAACACAAGGTTAGAACCATGCTTGTGTAAAGTGGTGGGAATTAGACGTCCATCCTGCTCAGCAAGCACTCCTGACTGCCTGACCCTTCTCTCTCATCACTGCCATGCCAAGAAGTCTGCCTCTCTATCTGTCTCTCTGCAGTGGAGCATCCTCTGAAAGGTCATCCTATGCTCACTGCCTGTGTTCAGTAATCCCACAATAACAGTAACTAATAGCACTTCATAGCATGCAAAGTTACTTTTGGTAACAAACTATCCCTAGAATATCCTTTCAATTACTAAGTGTAATTGATCAACCAATACAATCACATACTGTTATAAGCAGTATTCAATGATTTCTACTACTCTTTTTGCTTTGCAACATACTTTTCTCCATTTCTGTAGCTGACTGTGTGTATTTATGAGCAGTCTGACAGTTTGAGGCTTATGTCTTTTAGATATGTCGTTTATACAGAGAGTGCTGCTTTATGGGGTTTAGGTTTCCTTTACTTGTTGGCTACCTTAACCTTGCATATGTTGATCGTCAGGCTCCAAGCTGATCGATGACATTTGGAGGACTTGGTTTTTCACAAAACCTTTGTGGACTACATTGCATTTACATTCTAGGCGGGATTGATTTTAATATTTAATGAATACCCCTCTGCTTTGGCAGTGTGCTGGCTCCAGGAGGCTCAGCTCACAGAGGGAGGAGGAGAAGGTGGGATGGAGATCCAGGCCGCGGGGGGGAGAGACAATACAGAGGAAGGGGAATCCAGTATCGCTTGCTGCAAGGCTGTGACAGCCATTCCCTAAAAAGGCAATCCAATCTGTCGGCATGAGTGATGGGAGGAGCGCCAGCTGGAGAAAGAAAGAAAGAGAGTGAGAGAGAGGAGGAGAGGTATGAGCTTGACCCAGGTGTCGGGCCAGGTAACAGCAGGCCTCTCTCCCAGCCCCTGAGCTTCTGGCCTTGATCAATTATACGCCCTCTTTGTGCCACTTTATGACTGTTTCAATGGAACTGAGCGAAGAAACCACAAGCCACAATCCCTGTTAAGCCCTTGAGCCTATGATGTTTACTACAGGTAAAGCTCAGCCCTCATCCCACCCCTTACCTTAAGCACACGGTGACTGCCTAAATAAGGCAAGGTTGAAGGGTTGAAGGTTGAGGGATTGGCAGCAAAGTCTGTACAGATTCTTTATCCTTTCTCTCTCTCACCCCCCACCCCCCCTTCTCTCACAGACACACACACACACTACAGGAAGTGAGATCAGATAAGATAGAAACTGGAGTGTGTGTGTGTGTGTGTGTGTGTGTGTGTGTGTGTGTGTGTGTGTGTGTGTGTGTGTGTGTATGTATGTCGCTAGGCACAAAGCACTCCCCTCTGGTTAACAGCAGTGTGTAAGCTGATAACTCAGTGATGTGCTGTTTGGCTGTTGCGTAACTTGGATATCATGGTGTCTGACATGCAGTGTGAAAGGCAGAGCATTATGTTTTCATGGAACTCATAGCTCTAATGGGTTTATCCCATCTAATGCCACATCACTGTCTCATAATATACTCTCATAAAAATATGATATTTATAATATGTTTTAAAATATGAATAAATGGGAATACACCGACAACACTTTGCATGTATTACATTTTCCTTGGGACTGACTGATCATTAAATCATTTTGAAAACCAACTGGTCGTAAAGGCGGCCTTTCAGTCTACAGTGGAGCAAAATCTGAGACTTAGCTATCGATCAATACGACAATCACTGAGCGTTTCTTGTGTTGCAGTATATGCTCTTACATTATATACTGCAGCCACTAAAATGAATAACTTTGTACCACTAAAATTCTGTGTGCATTACAGGCAGATCCTTCAGGTTGGGCTGCAGCACTTGCACTGTTTCAGAGATAGGTGGCAGAGTTCAGTTTTTCAACAATTGACTTTTGGGCAAAAATAGCTGATCACCTATGTAAACACTCTACCTATCTTAAATAATCTATATAAAAAATGGTGTGTGACCAAACAGTTTAGATAATATGGTGTTTCTTAAATGAATGAAGATGAGAACACAGATGGAGCAGAGCCAGGTAGGGGAAGTGTGTCAGCATGGTGAGTGCCATGGGGAGCAGATTGTTGTTTGACTAATGAATGAGAGAATGTGTGTCAGGGTGGGCTGGACAGATGGGGAGTGGTGAGCCTGCAACTCACATCACAATGGCCTAGCTCAGCAGGAGTGGTGAGAGTGGTGCCTGGAGACCCCCCCACCCCCAACCAACCAGTTCATTGCCACCAAGTCTACCCAGCTGCAGCTGGACTCCCGTTCCACTGGCCAACATACTGCTGAATATATGCTGCTTAGTAATACAGACAATGTCAGTGACAGTGTCAGCAGCCACCTCTGATAAGGTCTCTCTCTATGCAGATTGTACATTTTTGCAGGACAGTTCAGATGTTTTTACTGTACTTTTAGCATGTGTGTATATTGCATGTGTATAACTGCTTTCGCTGCAATAGTGCATTCCTTAATCTAACAATAGCAAACAAAATACACCTTTTGCATTCATATACTGCCTAATCTATTCTGTGCTTATTACTAGGCACATTTAAATATTAGTTTGCGTACTGAAGGTATGCATATTTTGTGATATTCACTGAAGCTGTTTATTGGCTGCGGATTTGTTTACTGCTTGTACTGTGGATTGCCCTTTTATTTAAGCTTTAATGTTTACAAGAAACAAATGGATTTATAACCCCCCCCCCCTTCCCAATTTTGATTGTACTGATAGAAATGAAGTGGTAGTAAACAAATGATTCTGAGAAAATAATGTTCACGGGGATCAAACAGCACATGGGTGGAGTGAAAGTGCATTGGGCTGAAATCATGCCGTACACCAGGAATCAGAAAACAACAGGCACTCTGGCAAGGGGACCAGACTTGTCTCGGGTATCAGTAGAGTGTCAATAGCAGTGTGATGTGTGTGTGTGTGTGTGTGTGCATGTGTGTATTTGGCCATCTGTGCCAGATGTTAATGAGGCAGCACTCTGAACAGATGGCCTATATCTCCAGAGTTAAAAAGATGAGACTCCTGATCAGGGTCTTTGGGCAGTATCACTGTCAATGCTAATACACATTCCTAATGCTAATACATTTTCCATTGATAATATGCAATGAATTGAGTGATGCTGGATTATATTATTTAAAAAAGCTTTACTGGACCAGGTCCTCTGATGTCTGTATAGGTTGGTCTGTCCAATATCTTATAACAAAATGCTTGAAAAGACGCCATTTTATAAATTGCATTGCTTAACAAGCCGTAAAGAAGCAAGCAAACTGTTTGTTGTGTGTGGTGTGGTGTGTGTTTTTAGCTGAATGGTTGTGGGCCGAAGAATTGGGCTCTCTTGGAGGCCTGCAGCTCTTTGTTGGCCCAGTGCATATCATTAGCATCTAAAATACCTCATTGACCACAAAGAGCCAAAGAGGCTGTGTTTGGAGAGAAGGGGGAGGGATGGCAGTGCAAGGCTGCAGACAACCGGGTGATAAGAGAAAGGCCTCACGTTTAAACCACAAGCAGCAGTGGACAGAGAGTGCCTCTGAAAACAGCAATCATCCAACAAATACTTATTAAGACTCACTGAGAGTTTGTTAGACATGAGATTTTATCGAATGGATTACACATGATCTGTCTGTATGGTATATATGCATGTATTGATCTATCCGTATGCAGTCATATTAAATATGTAAAAGACAGAATATTTTTATGTGTGTGTGAGAAAAATGTGCCTTATGATCAGTATTGGGAATGAATGTTGTCTTCCAGGAGACATGTTGTCTTTGTAGATGATGCGGTACTGCAGTATGGTCAGTAGGTGGAGTAGTAGAGCTCAGTGAAAACTGCTGTTGAACACTCCCTTTCGCATGAGTCAATGTTTTGCTGCTAAAGCACCTTATCAGTTAATTGGATACGTCCATTATTGTAATTGTGGAATACAATGACGGGAATATAAACAGAGTTTGTATTAACAGAAAACTAATAGGGACCCCAAAAAACTCAGTTCTTTAGATTATGACTAAGATGTTAATCAGTATCAGTGTACAAATCTTAACAATAATAGGACATATTCAAGCGATTCTTATCAAAGCAGAGAAGGGAAAAACAGTCCTGGCTATGCAAAATAGTGGCCATTTATGTTTTGGCTACAGTGAAAATGACCTTGAGCACTAACTGGACGTGGACTCATATTTGCATCAGCACCTTTATCGTCAGATACTGTTCCTTCATCCGTCACAGTGCCGGTCTGCCCATGCAGATCAATGGATCGGTGGCTACAATGTAAGATGAGACACAAGCCAGCTTTATACAGCCCGTGTTGCATGATGGCACTCGCTCCTGTTTCACCCAGAAAAGCCGCTGAGTGAGTGAGAACTAAGAGATAAGATTCTCCCGACATAAGTTTAAAAATATCAGTTGATCCCAGAGAGGAAAAGGAACATTTGCGATAAAGTTTGTAACGGGACAGAGGACGTAATGACATCGGTGTCAAATTCAATTTCACAGCTAAAGCTGAAGACATGTTGACTGAATGTCAGTGGCAAAGTACTGCAACTTAAGCTCTAAGTTATTTCTTATTATAAAATATTAAATAGGGCATTTCTGTTAAATAACTTTGGCCTGCCAAAATAATTTGTGCCCAGGATTCAGTGCCAAACCCAACCCGCACTCATCCACATGCAGACATGCTTAACTGCCCACCAGATTATAAATACAGCTTTA
Organism: Bryconaethiops microstoma; assembly: GCA_037577275.1. NCBI lineage: Eukaryota > Metazoa > Chordata > Actinopteri > Characiformes > Alestidae > Bryconaethiops > Bryconaethiops microstoma. The sequence goes on along the minus strand of JBBJLS010000140.1, from coordinate 11,462,538 downwards.
AAATAGCCCTGTATGTAAGACTTAACGAGCTTAGTCTAAATCGCAACAACAAAACTTTGTCTCAATAGGTATAGGGAGTCCAAATGGGCTCAGCTTTCGGAGACTTGGCTGAAATATAATTACTATAATCCAGTCTTTTGTAATTAACCTCCAGGCGTCTCTCTCTGTGTGCTCCTAATTAGTTCCCATAAACCATATGGGATCACTCTTAATCTGGGACGAGGCATTCTCCTGGCCTTTCATGTGGGAGCTTCTAATGGGATTGGAGCATTGCAAAGGGGAGTGAAGCTGCCTCAGAGGGTACAGGGGGAAACCACTGATGGATGACCCACACTGGTTTCAGATGTCTGAGCTGGAGGTATGTGTGTTGCTGCAGAACCACCATAACCTAAGCACCCACATGGATCTGTTTAGGAGCTGTAACCCAAAAAAGCATCTCCAAAGGTACAGCACTCCATCAGGAGACCTGGAGAGTATTATACAAAGAAGGTGTTTTGGAGAACACCATCTGGATGACAAGTGTTTTGATTGGTCTCAAACACTGTCTCTTTTTCCTCTAACCCCTATCTATGCAAATCTCCGCAAGGCCTTTGGCATTCTCCTGCTAAGTGTATAGACATAGCAGGCCCACCTTATCTTCTCCTCTGGGTGCCACTTTATCTCTCCCTCAAGAGCAAAGTATGCACTCATCAGGGGGTAAGGAGAGGGCTTTTACTCGTTGCTGATACTGTAGATAGATCCTTCTAGATAACTTGTTTACCCTATTAACATCTTAGATATTATTTTCACACTGAATCAGGCAGTGTTAGAGTTGTATTTGTATGAAAAGGAGGCTTAACGATTCGGCGAAAATCCTATATATAAAAATTTCCATCTACTCCAGATGTTTCGAGTGCAAATTTTGCTACTTTAGTTTAGCACTGGACCTACAAAGCCAGCAATTAGTATTAGTCAATAATCATCTAAATTGTTTCCATTGAAATGCTTCACAAGAACCACTCTCGACCCGCTCACTGCCTCTAGCTCTTCATTAAGGTGACCCTGACTGGAGGGACACAGTATGAGAACACAGTATGATTTACTCTGAGAAATAAAAATGAGCAAAACCACCAGCAAATGCCAGGGCTTATAGTCATTATGCAGTCATTAGGAGCTTCATAAATCTTTTATATTTATGACGGTCATTGACACAAAAGTTAGATCAGCACTTCTACTTCTGAGATGATCTGTGAAAACAGACCCTGTTGTCTACAAATCCTGCCAACAGTTTGAGTTTTGTTCATTTTAAAATGCTTAACTAGCGAAACATGTCTTGGCTGATCGACACTATATGGGATAAGTGGGTAAAACTAAATTAAAAGGTCAGTATTTTACGGATATAAGAGTGAAAAGTCAGTCTGGTAAATCATATCATTTCACTGTCCACTGATGCTCTTTGAACCGTGTCCTCCATCTGCTGCATCAGAAAGAATTGCAGAGTGAGGGCTATTCTTAGCCTTATTTGATCACGTAGCTAGACGTGTAATCCAATGCCTCTTTTGTGTGCTGTTGAAATTCATTTGTAGATCAGGAGGCGGCTCTCCGAGGATGATTGTGAGCATCCCTGCAGCTGCGCTAAAGTGATCAGGGCTGCTTTATGAAATGTCGCCGTGTGGATGCTGATCTTTTAAATGAAAACACTGCCCAGTGGAGCCGAACCTCCTATCGGACTGACTGATGTTTTTGCTCTGGTTTCCTCAGTCAGACGCATCCGTTTCTAGTTTCTCCGCCTGCCCTGCCCCCGCCACCCCCCAGCCCCCCCCCCCGTCCCCGCTTGCTTCATCTCCCCGCTTGCTTCATCTCTGGGTCTGACTGACCTATATCCGCCTGCTCTGGGTCTAATCTCTGGCTCCTAGCGCTCAGTGTGTGCTCCCTATTGCCTTCTGCCTTGCACTGCCTGCCCCCCTTGGTGTAAGCCAGAGGGAGCCCCTGCAGCAGCCGCAGGGCAGCCCCATCACTTATTCAGCACTCCTCTGCCTCGGAATAGATTCTGAATGGCTGTGGAGTGCCTGCTGCAAGATTTGTAGGCTGAGTGGGTGAAAAGGGAAACTGTGCTGCTGCTGCTGCTGTTGGGCTGATGGATTAAGCAGGACACCACTCCCCTCAGAGAAGCTTTACTCTGGCTGATGGCTCTGCTGCTTTTGGCCTGAGCACAGCAAGCCCTTTTTTTCCTGTTTGCCTGACAATGGCGGGTGGGGAGCGGTCCGGCAGACACACTTTCATAGCACCAGTGAAAAAAAAACACAAGCCCGTGACCTCTAACCCGAGCTGAGGGGTGGGGAGAGTTTCCACTGCTGGGGCTCCCCAGTGATTTTGGGGCCTTTTGTTGAGCAGAGGAGGCCCTGAAAAAGGTGGAGCCGTATTACTAGAACTAAGGCTCTTCAAATGTCCTACACTCTTCACTGTGGGGTTTCACAAGTAGCAGTAGATAATCTGTGCCTGGAATCAGATAATGATATAAAGTGGTGTAAAATTTTAGGGGGAGCAGTGAAAATGTGTTGGAGGTGGTAGTGGGGAGGTGTGTGTGTGTGTGTGTGTGTGTGTGTGTGTAACTTCCCCTCCCCCTCAGCTCATATCCTGTGCCAAAACCTTGTCAGTCTTCGCCTCCTCGGCATCTGGTCCGGTCATTAAAGAGTGATACCTATGCTGTGTTTGAGAACTGTGCTTTCCTTGTAAAAGAGCACACGTCAGTGAAATTTTTACCATGGAAAGAGATCTAACATTATATCTCACACGTTTTACACAAATTCAGCTCCAACAGGTAAACATGATGAAAAACATTTTAGTAGTGCATTGTAGAGCACAATTAAACTAAACATTGAAAGATAAGACATTTAGATGAGACAATTATGAAGAACCACAAATAAAAAATGACAAAAGCAAGAAGAAATGCAAACACAGATTTACAAACAGAAAAAAAGTAAAGAAACCCTAGAGAAAAAAGGCCCTGTGGACTAGAGAAAATACCTCAGTTAAATAGTAATAGAAAGTTGCTTAAAAATAATAACTATCTGAAAGAATCTGTTACTTCTGGGTGAACACAAAAAAATGTTTTCTCAAAATTTACCATGAAATCATTTAATAGAATTTTCTTGCTTATCTCATCTGACTATGTATTCTAACTTTCTTTCTGTTGTATTTATAATAGTTTAGTTTATAATCGTTTATAATAGTGTTCCTTTGGACCACCATACAGCCTTATACCAAAGATACTTAGCACTCAGCTGTCCAGCCAAGCCACTAAACTGACGAGTTGAATTGGGTGTATTTAAACACCAGACTTGATGCCTCCATGAGTGCTGGAGAACCTTGTCTTACACCAAAAAACTCTCAGTGTGATACAACGTCTGACACAGACAGTAATATGATCACTCAACAGTACTTTTTCTTCCTTTTTCTCACAGTAACAACACTTCTGGAGTTTCAGGACCTTGCCTTGATCTCTATGGACCAACCACTCTGGTGTGTAAAACTTGATGCATTGTCCAGGCTAAGTGGCCTTGCTTCTTCCTTTCTGACCTTTGCACAAATGTATTTTCCGGCGAACTCCTACGACCCCTAAGTTTCCAGTCCATAGGATTTGTGTGGAGCTGACTTGTGCCCCAGTGAGTCCCTAGTGATGTCCTGTGCTTGACTACCTAAATTCCTTCTAAGTATCAAGGCATTAGTTTACATTGCCTGAGACTGTCGCAAGCCTTTTCTGATTTTTAGTGCAGCAGTGCGCTGCGAAGTCCATATCTGGTACTGATTAATGCCACAATTAAGGAGGGATTTATTTTAATGGTATATGATGGCATCTAAGTCATCAATTTTATAATTTTATTCTAAAATATACATTTATTATATAATATAATTTATTGAATGATTAAAGGCCCTCACTCCATAGGGTTTAGCGCCATTTTAGGCTGAATTTATTCCATGTACCATGTTACATCACATACAATAACATCAACAATATTTCTTCAGTTCGCCTTCCTAGTTCCTATAGGTTTAAGATTGCCCAGTACTTTATTGGTGGCTATGAAGCTGCTCTCCACTTTTATCGCACTTGCTGGGAGTAAGCAAACATTTCTACTAATGACATATAAAGCCTTAAATGGCCTCGCACCCGATTATCTCAGTGATCTTATCTCTTACTATAAACCTCCGCGGTCACTCAGAT
>JBBJLS010000140.1:11443517-11458237 GCA_037577275.1 Bryconaethiops microstoma | reverse complement strand
ATACACACACACACACACACACACACACACTCAAGAACAGAATATGTGTACACTGATATTGTAAGTATATTCACTAATGTGAATTTTCTTTAAATGTTTTAACACTGTCTATTTACATAGTACATGCTCGTGTAAATAATACATTTTGTCTGTATCTATTTCATATATAATGTATTTGCAAAGAACTATATTTCTTTCCATTTTTTGGAAATTTTACCACATTTTTGCTCTCGCGTGGGCGTGCCCAGGCGCCTGACGTCACTGGCGCGGTATAAAAGCTACAGCTGTGGGTTTAATCTGGCGCTGTGAGCGGCTGTTAGAGCAGGGCGCGCGCTCCGCAAACAAAGACCCGCACGTCCTCCCAGCATCATCAGCATCCTCCTGCTCCCTCACACCAAGAGCCTCACACCACCAGCAGCAGCAGCATGACGGCCAACGGCAGCAGCAGCGACATGCTGAAGATCCAGTTCGGCTTGATTAACTGTGGGAATAAATACCTGACGGCCGAGTCGTTCGGATTCAAGATCAACGCCTCGGCCACGAGCATGAAGAAGAAGCAGATCTGGACCCTGGAGCAGAACGGTGATGACTCCAACATGTTCTTCTTGAAGAGCCACCTCGGGCGCTACATCGCGGCGGATAAGGACGGGAACGTGACGGGGGACAGCGAGGCGCCGGGCGAGGACTGCCGCTTCATCATCACGGCGCACGATGATGGCCGCTGGTCCCTGCAGTCCGAGCCACACCGGCGCTACCTGGGCGGCACGGAGGACCGCATCACCTGCTTCGCTCAGACCATCTCCATAGCTGAGAAGTGGAGCGTGCACATTGCCATGCACCCTCAGGTCAACATCTTCAGCATGACCAGGAAAAGGTACGCGCACCTGAGCGCCAAGGAGGACGAGATCGCCATCGACAGGGACGTGCCATGGGGCGTGGACTCCCTCATCACCCTGGTCTTCCAGGACCAGAGGTACCACCTGCAGACCTCCGACAACCGCTTCCTGAAGAACGATGGCACCCTGGAACCCAAAGCAGACAAGACCACCGGCTACACGCTCGAGTTCAGGTCTGGCAAGGTGGCCTTCAGGGACTGCTCCGGCAGGTACCTGGCCCCCTCCGGCCCCAGTGGCACCATGAAGTCCGGCAAGAGCTCCAAGGTTGGGAAGGATGAGCTTTTTGTCCTGGAGCAGAGCCACCCTCAAGTAGTCCTCACTGCTGGCAATGACAGGAATGTGTCCACCAGGCAAGGTATTATGGTGTCTGCATTGATTGCCTTTTCAAGTGCCATAAAGATGTGCTTTATGACCCATTTATGATGGAGCATTCGCCACATGATTGCGTCTGATTGAGCTTGAATAAACCAGACTGCTTTAGTCCCAGGTAGTGAAGTGATTTTTGACAATCTCCAACTTCCACACATAATAGAAGGCCGGCTGAGAGTGAAAGCAGATAAATCTTTTATAATTGGGTAGAAGTCATTCCTAATTATAGATATTTCATCCTGCTCTCTCTGGTTTGTGGTCCCTGTGTAGCCGTGGACAAAGCCAATGGGTGGATCTGCTGAAGGCATAAAAGAAGGGGGGAAAAAAGATTTTGCAGCTGCAGAGTCCTGCGGTGATTCACATGTCTAATGTTGCAAATATTTTGTGAATAGAGCATGTGTTGCCTCGCATTTTCCTCTCTGGATTGCTGTGGAGTAGCATCCATTTTGTATTTCTTTATTCTCCAGAGATGGTGTGTGTGTGTGGACAGGCAGAGAAATAGTTGTGTGGTGGTGATGGCACCCAGAATCAGCAGTAATACCCGTCTGCTTCTCGCTGAATTCCAAAACGGCTTTTTTCTGGAGAATCCAATGAACAGTAATTATGTTAGGAGGGAAAGTGGCCATTACTGTACACCCAGAGGAGTATGTCTGAGAAAGCCAGACTGGAACAATGGATTTCGACAGAGTAGATAACTGAATGAAATGTGATGAGATGTCATAATGTTTTGATGTGATGACCATCCCCCCCAACCCCCCCCCAGGCAGCTGAGGGTGAAGGTGATGGACAGGACTGGCAGGGTTAGGGGAGGTTAGCTGTGTTGCTGGTGTGCTTTTGGCACACTGTGCTGCCCCCAGGACAAAGATGCCTGGTCTCAACCGTGATTCACGTGCACTGATGGTGCTGGATGAGGCTGGTTGGTGGCAGGGTATTTGGGCCAGAGCCAAGGGCCCAGCAAATTACACGTGGTCTCTGCAGGTCGGAATGGAGGAGCTTGGCTGCTGTGTGCAGCCTTTGTTTCCCATGTAGGATTGGATTCTTTTTTGCTCTGTCCTGTTTTGTGTTTGAGCAGGGCTGCTTCTTCTTGCTTCAAAGCGATTATTTTGCCATGAGCTAATTTTCAAGCATCTGGATCAAATTAGGAATTCCATTTTGTGAGGGATCATCTGTGTGCTTTTTCAGTCTTCTGACATCCGAATACCTTTTTTTTCTTTTTTCTTTTTTTTCTTTCCTTATGTTGTATTTATTACCTTTGCTAACACTTTTAGCCTACCAAGTTTTAAGACATTCAGCTTTAAACCATAAAAATTGATGTGCAGTGCAGAGATTTTAGTGTGCTTTTACAGACGCCCCCTCCCCCTTCAGGAGATTCCAGGTTTTTGTGTTTGACAGAGGCAGAGATTTTCTGCTGTAGTCTGAGATTGAAGCATGTGGAGGGTGGTGCGGCCGAGGGAGAACAAAGGCAGTGTGATCTGGCCTAACTTACCCGTGCACCCCAGCTGCGCTGCCTCATAGGCAACCATGCTCAGCAGGACAATGGGGCCTGCCTGAGAGGGCAGCCTCCACACACACACACACACACACACACACACACACACACACACACACACACACACAAACAAACACAAGCCCAGGGCTTGCTCATGCAGTAGGGCTCTGTCACTAAGGCTCATCTGTCTGGGAGAGGATTAGGCGTTTTCCCTTGTCCCTTGCTCCCCTTCCTCCTGCAGTGCCGCATGGATCAGTCAGTTTTCCACGAGGGCGGAAATTATATTTTTCTGGCTGCTTTTGGTCTCAAAGACTGTTTGTTCACACTACTGACTAGTCTAATGTTCTGCTGACTAGCGTTTTTGGATTTAGATCAAGCGAGCAGAAGTTTAAATAACACTGCAGTTTGAAGCCATCTTTTCCATTTATTGTGCAACAGCAAATGTCATTGTAGGGTTTTAAGTCATCTCCTTGAGGTCTGTGGGTTTTTCATAATTTGATCATAGCCCCAGTTGCTCCACTGCCGCAGTTGCCATGGTGTGGATGGATCCACTATGCATCTGTGAGAGCCCTTAGGAATCTGTCTGTTGGGGGTGGGAGTGTGTCTTCTGGGGGCTTTAAAAAAAGGTGCCGGAGAGCTCATTAGCTACTAGGTGAAGATGCATGAGTTCCTATAAAAGCATTTCTCCTCTTTTTCCACGAACTTATTCTTAGCTGCTCTCCCCCACCAATCTCCCATTCTCGGCCATGTGGTTCTGGTCATTTATTTTCCTTGCTCATTCAGGCTCGCATATTTCTGTGGAAACTCAATCTTCCTTTCCAGAGGCCAGACGTCTGTGCAGCAATACTCAGCCCTTGCATGGAGTCTTTGTAGAGGGGTTTGGTGAAGCAAGAACATGAACATTTTCATAGCAAGGCAGATTATTAAAGCAGAGGCAGTTTTTGACCATACAGATTTGAAAAATTTACCAATGTTTCCATAAGATATGATTATTGCTTTACACTTTGTAGATGTACTCTGAGCCAGATGCTGTGCCTTGTGTGTATCCTAAAGTGAGAAAAGGATAAAATGATGGGAAAACTACATAATTCTTGCAGAATTCTTTGTTGCACAAGTACTGTTACAAGGGGAAAATTAGTTTATTGTCTTGTGAGGGTTGCTGCTATTTAATTACTAATACACTGTAGTCAGTGTGTGTATTAGTACACTGGTAGTTTAATGTACAGGCAGTCAGCACATTTTGGCCCTTTAGTTTCTTGGCCCTGTAAACCTTCTAGCCATAAACCGGATGCGTTCTCTGGGACTGAGTCACAACTGTTGTCTCCTGTTGAGTGTCTTGGCATGGGTGATGGCCCGTAATTCCAGAGAAGATTATCTCTGTGTGGTGTTGGTGTGTGTGTTGTGGGAGGGGGGCTTTTTATGGGGAAGTGGGCTGAAGGAAGAGTTGCTGCCATATGACACCATTCAAATAACCAGTCAAGTCTGGGAGGATCGGCATCACTTACTGTGTGTGTTAAGGACGCGTTTTGTTCAGTTAGAACTGTTGATCAGATTAAAGCTTTTTCATATCTTTTTGACGCAAATGTGAGAGTTTGATGTGGCGATAAAAGTTTACGGTTTGCTATTTTTCTCTCTGCCAGGAATGGACCTCTCTGCCAATCAGGATGAAGAGGGTGATCAGGAGACTTTTCAGATGGAGATTAGTAAGGAAACGAAGAAGTGCGCTTTCAGGACCTGCTCTGGGAAGTACTGGACACTCACGGCTAACGGTGGCTTGCAATGCACAGCTTCTACCAAGTAAGTTGTGAAACATTTAGACACGGTGCTCTAACTTTATTCTAGCTCAGAGAAGTAACTTTGGTAGTGTATCTTACTTTATTAGTATGTCAACCACTCATTTATTCTTTGCTTCCAGTGCATTGTTTTTTCAGCTTTGCAAACTTAGATTTGCATACTTAGGAAAATGTTCGTTCATTTGATAGCTACAAGTTTACAATGATGTTTACATGAGCTACCTGTGACCTTGTGAGAGTGCGATCTGTGATGATACGAGAACAGTGCAGGCCTGGGGCCCTAATTAGAACTCTTAGTCACTGTTCTCACGAATTCACCATCCACACATGTACTTGACTTGCAAAATAATTTGTTGTATGCTGTCTTGTAATCTATTATAAAATAATGTTTGGGATTTTTATTTATATTTTTTTAGATATTTATGCTTGTTCTTTAGTCAATGATGTACTTTTATGTATGCTATATCATAACAATGTCTTTGCAATCAGGTCTGCCAACTGCTATTTTGACATTGAATGGCGTGGGAAGAAAATAACTCTACGTGCCAACAATGGAAAATATGTGGCCGCCAAAAAGAATGGGCAGCTGGCTGCCACCATTGATTCTGCAGGTAATATGTGGATTTCTGCCCGTCTTCGTGCTCTTGTTCAATAGTTTTAATGAAACTGATTAAATTGATTTTGAATCTCTTCGATGGCCCTTTTTAGAATTGTTCTCTTAATTTTGTGGCCCTCAGTCTAAAATCACTTTGCTTTCTGGTCCCCCAGGAGAGTCAGAGGAGTTCCTGATGAAGCTCATCAACAGGCCCATCATTGTGCTAAGAGGAGAGCATGGCTTCATTGGCTGCCGGAAGGTGACCGGTACCTTGGACTCCAACCGCTCCTCTTACGATGTGTTTGGCCTGGTCTTCCGTGATGGGGCCTACAGCCTCCAAGGTGAGGTTTTTGTTTTTTGTTTTTTTTCTTTCTACATTGAATGCTTCTTGGTGTTCGTTTACTTAATCAGGTATTACAAGAAGATTATTTAATTCAAATTAGAGCCATATAATATTTCTACAATAAGTACAGATAAGCTCTTTTGATAGCTGCAGGGAAAATAATTTAATGTAAAAAAAACCCAAACATATTTATCCCCTAGATATTACTGCTTTGAATATATGAATATTTGAATTAGAAAAATGGTTAAAATACCCATCGGTACTAATCTCCATAGTTTTCTTCAATAGTGAGTCTCCAGACTACCTTAGTGTTCAGTGTACGCATTTAAAAAGCTCATGTACTGTCTCTGATTAGATTCCACAGGGAAATACTGGATGGTAGGGAATGAGTCTTCAGTAGTCAGCAGCAGCGATACCCCAGTAGATTTCTTCCTGGAGTTCTGCGACTACAACAAAGTGGCCATCAAGTCAAGTGAGGGGAAATACCTTAGAGGCGACCATGCTGGTGTTCTGAAGGCCAATGCTGATGACCTGGACAGCTCCACCATGTGGGAGTACTAGAAGCATTTGGGTAACCACTGTGGCTTTATTTTTCCTCCCTTAATTTTCCTTTCCGTCCTTCATTATAAATATGATTTTTCATCTTGAGTGAGCACAAGTGGGCGATAAATGGAGTGTAACAGGAAGATGCAAAGGATTCTTTTCGTTGGTTTAAGTACTGAAGACTCTGCTCTCTACAATAGACATACTAGTGCTCCAGCATTCTGGTGCCATAAAATGCTAGCAGTGTTGTGCAGTCTTTATAGGCTGAAACTCGGTGTGCCAGTGCTAAATTTCTGGGGCGTGTCCAAATTAGTGTACTGTGATATTATGAGGCCCTTTGCATATCACATTATTTGACTGGAATTTTAAAAAAAAGAGAAATGGGTCTGTGTAAGGGTATGTACCTAGCACATTATGAGGAGCAGTTTTTCCTCATAGGATTGCTGAATCTCCTCAGCTGTTTGGTGGGATTTTTGTGATCCCGTCCCTTGTTTTTGCACAATTCGTAAGAGCCTCTCTCGACATATTTTGAATGGTAGGAGAATGTTCTGTATGCTGATGCCTTGTCAAACCCTGTCAGTCTCAGCTATGTAGTCATTGCCCCTTGTCCACTATATTGCCAAGTGCTAGAAACCCAGTGACCAGAATATTAATGGCGATGTGGAAGTTAATGTTAACTGTATGAATGTTGATTTATGCCATACACTTGACACAATATCAAAGTGAGTTCTTTAACCACTGGACTGAGTGTTTTATTCAATGCGACGACGATGATGATGATGATGTTCGATCTTTGTATTCTGAAATATGGCAATGCATTTGTGTGTAAAGTGTGTACTGGATTTCTGCTTGTGTCACTAGAATCCATTTCCCTGTAAAGAAAAAGATAACTGGAGATTGATATGTGAAGAAGCCACATTACAGACCTTCATCTCAACTTATGTTATAAATCTTGAGATCAAATGAGGGAGAAACATGAGAAATGGGTGAGAAAACGAAAATATCCGCAATTAACAGGTTGATTGTCGTAAGTGTAGATGTGAGAGTGATGTTTCCAGTCTGAGGTATGTTGTTGCAGGTTCAACATGATATTTATGGTAATTAAAAACCTCCCTTCCGCTTGATCCGGATGGGTCAGAGTGGAATGGCCTGTGTTCACTGCACACATGTAACTGGCATGACTTAATTCTTTCACTGGAAAAGTATCACTTAACTGTTCTGTTTTGATTTTTCTAAGGCACAGACATTATCATACACCTCTATACATGGTATGGACAATAATAATAATGATAATGAACCCCTCCAGCAAGATATAAGAACTGATAGCAAAAGAGTGATGCTTGTATCTGTTGCAGGTATGGGTCACACCAGCCAGAACATTACAGCTCTGAACACTGTATGGTTCTGACACTGAAAGTGTGCTATTAACAAATAAAAGAATTTAATGAGATTCATTCATTCATTTATTCATCTATCCCCCTATAGGCTTTGAGATTTATTGTGGTTAATTTGTCTTATACATACTAGGGAATGGTAATGACTGTGCCTTAACTTGGAAGTATATTATCATACTGGAAAAAGGAGGGGAAAAAACCATACGACTATACTTTGTAAAACTTTACAGACTTCCTTTTTATATTGTTTTGATATTATGGTGGTTTTTTTTTCCTCATGTGCCATGGGTACAAATGAAATACAATAATAAATTTGAATATGAAACTGTTAGTGGATTGGTCATTTACCTCCATTACTTTGTGCAGAACTTCTAGGGGGTGGAAATTACCTGAGAATCACTAACATCACGAAGTAAGAGCTAGATTTTTAAAGATGCATTGTCTTGTAGCTGTTGCATAAGTGCTCCTGAATTCATTGGGGTCTGATTACAACTTTCAGAGTATATTTTGAAAGCCAGGTCCCTTAAGACCCGGGGTCAGGAGCAGAGGAGGGTTTCCACCAGGTCTGAAATTGTTCCTTGGAGCAGTTTTTGGCTTTCCTGCCCACTTCTCTGCTCATCAATGAGGTCTTTGTGCTGCTGTATCGCTGGGGCAATGTCTCCCATCATTTCAGTTATTGCAGCAACCCAAGCAAGTTCATTACACTGAGAGGGGCCTAAAATGAACAAATAAAGGACCCTATTCAGTAGATTTACAGCAAACAATGAGAATTATCTTCACTGATGAATGTGTACAGATATACAAACTACACATATATTGTCCAGGTCACTCTGATCTACAATGACCATAAACAATCGATTGGACTATTTGGTATAACAGTTTTCAAGGAAGAGACATTCCTGTTTTTAACATGGCCCCCACCTTTCATCCGCCGTGAGCGTCCAAACCCATTAAGAGCCGCCCCACCAGAGCAGGCCTTTAATCCACTTAAAGTTGGATGCCAAAAACAGGCCAAGAAAATGTCAGTGAAGTAAATTATGTAGTCCCAGTGGTCCACACGACACATGCAGACACAACAGTGACCAAGCATGTGATGTATAGTCAGTCAGAGAAATTAACCATAACAAGCACTACTTTGTGTCACAGTTATACACAATCTTTTCATATAGACCTTTTTAAAAAAAAGGTTCATCCCCTGTTTAAGGGATGTTCATTCTGCCAGGGAATTCATTTACACTTAAAAAGGCTACAATCAAACCCAGAATTGGCTACAATATCATTTGTGAGGTGGAGAGTTTGAGTAGAAATGGCCATAAAGCTTGGGTGGAGCAACTCCCTGAGAAAAATGAGCCTGAAAGGGTTAAACAATCTCAAGCTTGCCTGCTATCATAGACCAAAGTTTCCATGGCAACTAAGAGCTTGAAGGGAAAGGCCTGTGTGTATTTGGGGGGGTGGCGGTGGGTGCTGATGAAGACTCTTAGGTGGGGTGTGGATAGTTCGAAAACAGACATTGCGCAGTAATTACTTCCATCAGATCCAGGGAGCTTTAGAGTGCACGAGTTAGAAATGAATGGGGACTGGATGGACACGACTGCAGTGGACCACATTTGATTTTAGGTTGCTGGCCTTTAATTACAGCAAATGAGAGAGCATAAGACCAGCACTGCATACGGGGTTCTGATGCATGTTGTATTCTTTGGCAAAGGTTGAGTTAGATTAAGACGAAGAGCTAAAGAAAATGTAAAAAACAAATGAAAAAACCCCCCCAAAAATAACAATTCAAATTTTCTAACAGCTGGTTTTCTGGGTGTGGTTCTGAAAAAAATCTCAGTGTGTGTCTGATTTAGACATTAAACCGACTCGGGTGGGGGTACTAGTGATAAATCCAAAAGGAAGTGTGTGATGCTGATAAGTTAGCTGTGAATTCAAGTGCCTATTTGAAAGGTTAACACTGGGTTGCCAAAGTTATTGCATTGTAATGTTCAGTTGCAAAAACAGCGGAGGACATTTTCAAAATGCCACAGAATAAAACATTCAAAAGATTTCAGTGAGTAGGCAGTGAAACAAAGAGTTCATTCAATGGACTAAAAAAAAAAAAATTGAAAAAAACCTTTAAATGTGACATTTCCCAGTAGCCTCAGGGTAAGAGATGAAAATAGAGGCCTATGAGCACACGTACACATCGCACCCAGTACCCAAACACAGGTCAGGGGCTAAGCTCTTTTTTTGTCCTCTTTGTGGTGCTTAAAAGTCAAAGGGGCTTCTTCTTCTATGACTTCATGATATAGGCAACAGCTGCAGCTATCACATGACAGACACCAACACCAGGATGTTAATCAGAAAGCTTCATGCTACTTTTGCCCACCCCCTGAGGCACTGAGATGGGGGCTGATAGCCTCCTTATGACTGTTAAGGGCTGTTGCAGGCTATAATAGCCCAGGGTACATCTCCGTAATAGACATTAGCTGTATCCGGCCACAGACAAAGCCAGGCTTAGAAGATGGTCGCAAAGGCAGTCACGGTCACACTGAGGGGTCTCAACAGAAACACACAGTATCAATGTGTTGAGTAGGAGGTGGTCAGTTTGGATCATTATTGTCATGAAAAGATTCATTTATATCCTTTCTAATAATTAGAAAGGATAGAAATGACTCTTTTCCAAAGCTGAGCTAGTCCCAAAAAGCACAGGAAAATGAAAAAAAGAAAGAAGCCAAGCTTAGTCTTTTGGTTTCCTAACCAACAGTGAGACACTGTAGACAACAGACAGCCACTGAGGAACTGCAGGAATTGCAACAGTTTCACTGTATGATGACATATTGAACTCCCCTTTATTCCAGAAAAGACTAAACAGTACAGCTTCTGAACTTTATTCAGATAGTGAATGAAGAGAAAGATCACCATAAGACTGATTAAAGAAAAATGTGTAAACTTGTAGAAGACTCGTCATAGTATTTGTCCTGACAGTGTATCTAGGCTGGGACGATATCAGGCACACATCCTGAACAAAACCCAAGGCCTGTGTCTCCTTGAATATAAGACTCTCACCAATCAAGGCACTTCAACCTCTTTCACAATCGCTTAGAGGAAAATGGACTAACAGGCTACAAGACAGCTCCAGTATCAGGAGTCTTTCAGGCAGGAAGCAGGCGTCCACACTCAGCCCTCCTCTGCTGCAGGACAGACCTACTGACCCGGTCAGCAGATGGGAGTCACAACGTCAAACTGAGCCACCTCATGGTTGTGGTCAATACAAGTGCCAGGTGCAGGTAAATCAGCACTGACAAGCTGTTATATTGTTCTCTAGTGTAGATGGCTTGTCCTTGCTCACTCTATACAGTGATCAACCGTAACATTAAAACCACCGGTCTAATGTTGTAGGTCTCCTTGCTGCCAGAACAGCTCTGACCTATCAAGGCATAGACTCCACAAAACCTCTAAAGAGTGCTGTGGTATCTGGCACCAAGACTTTAGCAGCAAAACCACAAGTCCTGTAAGTTGCCAGGTGTGGCCTTCATGGATCGGACTGGTTTATCCAGCACATACCAGAGATACTCGATCAGATTTAGATCTGAAGAATTTGGAGGCCAAATCAACACCTCTGAACTCTTTGTCATGTTCCTCAAACCATTCCTGAATAATTTTTGCAGTGTGACAGGGTGCATCATCCTCATGAAAGAGGTCACTGTCATTAGACCAAAAATGGTGTACTTGCTCTGCAACAATATTTAAGCAGGTGGTCTGTCTGTCAAAGTAACGTCCACATTAATGCAGGATCCAAGGTTTCCCAGCAGAACATTGCCCAGGGAATCGCACTGTCTCCGTTGGCTTGCCTTCGTCCCATAGAGCATAATGGTGCATCTCTTCATCAGACAAGCAACACACATGCAGCTTGACATCCACATGATGTAATGGATCACGAGACTCATGAGACCATACGCAGGCCCACACACAGCAAGCTGTGATGTACCGTGTCTTCTAACAACTTTCTATCGTAGCCAGCATTAACAATTTCAGCAGTTCGCACTACTGTAGCTCTTCTCCAAATCTGACCAGACGCGCATCAGTGAATCTTGGGCCCCCAAGATCCCTGTAGCCAGTTCACCTGTTGTCCCTCTTTTGGGTTGGTACTAACCACTGTATACCAGGAACCATCCCCATGACCTGCTATTTACAAGATGTTCTCACACTGTTGTTTAGCTATCTCTATTTTGCCCTCTTCAAAGTTACTAATTTTCCTGCATCTAACACATCAGCTTCAAGAACTGACTGTTCACCTGCTGCCTAATATATCTCACCCTGTTGACAGGTGCCTCTGTAATGAGATAAATCAGTGTTATTCACAGTGTTTTTGTTGTGGCTGATTGATGTACACCTCAGTCGCTGACTTCAGTTTTTGTCCTGGAACGATGGAATCTAAAAATGTTTGGTAATATCCCTGACTGAACATCCCTAAACCTGGTAACTAACTGCTGAGCTTAATCAG
Source organism: Bryconaethiops microstoma (assembly GCA_037577275.1). Taxonomy (NCBI): domain Eukaryota; kingdom Metazoa; phylum Chordata; class Actinopteri; order Characiformes; family Alestidae; genus Bryconaethiops; species Bryconaethiops microstoma. The sequence continues at coordinate 11,446,332 of JBBJLS010000140.1, read as the reverse complement.
GCATGTTTGAATATGGAAAATCATAACTGTGGTAACAAAATTTCTAAAAGAGTAACTTTACAGGAGAGAGGAGGGTGTTCAAACAACATAAAGATTAGCTGTCTTTGTCAAATGAAAAAATAGAAAAAAGGAAAAAAGCTGTTGCCTGAGGGCTTGGTGCCAGACTAGTGCGTTGAAAGTGTGGATCAAACAGGTTGCACTGCTGATTTGCAGGACTCTTTGGCTGGACAATGAGCGGCAGACTGTGCCGTAGGGCAACAGACTGAGTCTGGAAGCGTAGAGCCAAACCCTGCAAACCCTATGGGAGGCCCAGAACCTAAACCCATACTGAAATACTGCTTCTCAAGTACTGGGTAACTTCCAGAATTGCAGTGGTACATTCAAATTCTCTCAGTATTGGAACTGATAAGTCTCTATTCTCTTTTCAGGACCTTTTGGTCTGAAATACATTTCTATGATACATTTCTAAAGTCAACATAAAGACCAATTATAACTCAAATGCAACAAAGTAAATTACTTGAATATAAATATACTTGAGAAAAAGTTAAAAAAAAACCAAACAAACAAACAAACCAGGAAAGTACAATCAAAGTCTATCAACGTTTTCAGTACATGTAACTCTGGCCACTATTAAGTGGCAACTAAGGTCTGGTACAGATTCGACGCCATCAAGCAGTAGCAGGGTTTTTAGGGGTGATTTCTAAAACTTAGTAAGAACTTAGTAAGAGAAGTTCTGCGAATTACAGTACTGAAGACCTCATTCTCAATGAACAGGCAGAGAGAGCTACCTCTTTTACACCACTGAAGCACTTTCAGTGTTCAGTGTGTTGCATGAAAAGCAACCAAACAACCAGTTCAGGCCAATATGCAAAAATATCTCCCAACAACAGTGAACTGCTTCTAACAGACTGGATTCATATCAAGGAAGATTCAAATTATTCAAATATGAGCATGGATCATGTTCTAAAACTTCTTCTCAGAAGATCTGCATACATTTTCTTGCCCATTTTCGGGTAGAGTCAAAGTGGGCATACAGGTAACAGTGGTTTTGTCAAAAAAACAAAAAAAACAAACAAAAAACAAAACACAAATCCAGTCATAAAACTAAACACGACAGCATCTGGAAAAATCTGAGGAAATGGCCCTGAAGACTTCCCAAACTTGAAAGTGTTGATAATCTTAAACTACAGTCTCTAACAAACATGGAATTAAAACTAACAATAATGAGTGGAGACCAGATAAATAAGATTAGTTTCCTTGATAGATCGTTATTAAATAAAACCTTGCAAACCTTCTTGTACAAACAATGTTTGAGAGTACAAACAATACAAACCATCTCAAAGTTCAAACATGTTTTATTCAACTGAAAACTGCTGGAGAAATTCTTTTACTTATTATTGTCTGCTTCATATAAAAAACAGAAACGCGAAGAAGCAAGCCAAACAGGCACTCCGTTGCAGTTTGCAGTTATTTTTTTCTTGAGAAAAGGGTTCCAAAGTGATAGAAAAACAAAGCGTGAGGGGCTGATAATAGAGTACTCTGATACTAGAGTCTGGGGTGTTTACACTTTCTAGTCCAGCCATGGCTCTTGGTAACACAGGCTCTTCAAAGAGGCCTGAAGAAACGGTGTGGTGGGCCGTAGTGCATAGGCATGTTGAAGTCAAGGTTGACATTGGGGACGTTGTAATTGATGGGGGGCAGGTTGGGAAGCGGGGGCACATAGGGGGCGGCGATAGGCTGCAAAAGGAGGCGCTGGGGGCCAGGCAGCATCACCTGAGGGATGAGTAGGGGTGGCCGTGCAGCCTGTGGTGCAGCGTTGTTGGCTGGCACCTGTAATACACGAGGCCTCTTCACAGGGGTGGGCTCAGGAGGAGGACCCACTCTCTTCCCTGTGGTCTCTGAGGGGAAAGGAGAATAAAGAGTAAATGTTATCTATTTAAGTTCTAAAATAATATAAATTAAGGCTACATAAACTTCATAACACTACATGAACTACTTAAGCCTGTTTGTGATTAATTAACTCAACAGTCTGTGCGATGACTTCAGAATAAGTCGCTGACACCACACCTATTTACCAAATTTAGTAAACACATTCCTATAATTTCTAATTGCTACCCCAGTAATAGTGTCACAGCACTATCCTCAGTAAAACTGTATGAAGGGGAGCCCAGTGGTGGAGATTTTAAATGAGGCTCGGTAACGTTAATCAGACTTGAATGATGAGAGGAAGATGGTTTTGTTCCGTTTTTCTTGCGGTCAAACCTGGAGACACTGACTGCTCTTAAATTTATTCCATGTACGTTTAAGTGTTTCAGCAAATTCATCATGCTGCCAGTCTTGGCAGCAATGTCCTTTCTGCATTTATCTAACTGTGCACTATTAGCACTGAACCTGATCAAATGTAGCCACAGTTGATCTCTTAAACTGTTTTTCTTGGAATTCTATGGTGTTTGTGTAATATTACATTAGACAGCCAATCCCCAGCAAAATGTGGTACAGAACGACAAGGGGTTTTCCAATTCAGGGTAGTATCTACAAAACTTGGTTAATTAAAAGGTCGGTACCCAGGCCTAGAAGTCTTAGGTGTGTAAACAATGCAAAATGATGAAGTATACATTTGCATTACTTGTTAGTTACAAGTAACAAACCTTCCCCCTTACTCACCAGTCTGGGTGCTCTTTTTGTTCAGCTCGGCTTCACCCTCCCTCTGGATCTCCTGAATAATGCGCTCATCGTCTTGCTAGAGAGAGAGAGAGAGAGAGAGAGAGAGAGAGAGAGAGAGAGAGAGAGAGAGAGAGAGAGAGAGAGAGAGAGA
>JBBJLS010000140.1:11430511-11443417 GCA_037577275.1 Bryconaethiops microstoma | reverse complement strand
AGAGAGAGAGAGAGAGAGAGAGAGAGAGAGAGAGAGAGAGAGAGAGAGAGAGAGAGAGAGAGAGAGAGAGAAACAAAGTCTCTCACAAAACACAAACAGCTACTAAGTTCTGATTACTGCACATCCAGGACAGTGAAAAGCATGCCTGCCAAAATCATGCCCTCGGCTGCCAATGTCCAAGTCAGGCTGAAGCAAAGGCCAAACAGAAACAGTCGATAAACTTGGGGAGTGCACATCATTGGTCAAGCACAAAAAAGCTCAAGTTTGCCTCTTGGCTAATAGCGTGGGCTCTGTTTGAGTTACAGTGGGCTGCCAGGTTATTAAGCCACAGTAGAGTCAGCCCAAGGCAGTTAACAGGACAGGCTCATGGCCAAATTAAAGGCATTCTAATGCATAAAATCGCATAATTAGTGTAGTTATAGAAACTCTAATCCTTAAAATACTTATTCTCATCATTCACACAGTATCCAAGTGAATAAAGTGAGAATAGTGTTTCTTAACAACCCTATGGCCGCTGGTCCTTTTCTATTCTGTTGGACTACTACAACTTTCAGCATACAAACACCCAAGTGTGAATAATACATTAGGAGCCCCGTAATTTGTACTCCATCATTACGCAGCTCTGATTTGCTAACGGAGCTCCAGAAGGCGCCAGGCTTATCCATTACATAGCCTGAAGCTACCACATGAGGATCAGGCCAAGTAGCTGTCGTATTCATGAAGCACACTTCTGGCCTTTCAAGGGCCATCATTGGACAGTGTTATAATTTATGTTCCTAAAGTGCTTGCTCGAGTCATATCTCAAGTCCTAAATGAGTCTGAATGTATATCTAGTGCCATCATAAAGCTGGAACAGGCTCTGAACATATCCAGATGTGTTTAGTTGGAAGTTCTACAACTTGGCACAATAAAAGAAGCCCAACGGCAGCACGTATCGTGTTACAGCACTTATGTAATGGGCCCCAGGGAAGAGGTTACAGGCACAAGGAGCATTTACCTGAGAGCCAAGACCAACTGGACACTAAACAGGGAGCCTGAATGAGGCTTATAGAGTGATCCCTGTAACTCGAGAGAAGCTCTGAGAGAAAAAAAGCACCAGATAGTGGAATAGTACAGCTAAAAATTAAATGTACACAATTTTACACTTACTCTAGATGTAGTTAAATGGGCCAGATGATTGGAAGTCGAATTTCACTTCTTTAGCTTAGTAATGAAGCTACAAACACTAGTTAATCCAAAACTCTTTTGCTAGAAAGCTACATCAACATCTCTCAACCAAGTCAAATCACATTCAGCTCTTCAGTTAGACTCAATGCTAACTTGTCAATGGGGTTTAGTATGACTCACTGTGCACTGAAAAAAAAAAGTGAACAAATATCCACTACTATAAACAGTCATATCAAACACCAGACCTGTTTTTTGTAAAACAGTCATAATTTAGAGGACTGATCTAGGATCAGAAACATCTATATTTATGAAAGGCATTTCACGAAATCTGATTCTAAATTATTCATACCTCACAGTAAATAATAGCGCGTCCTAAACTACAAAGACAAGATGCCACCATAATGAATACTCCATGAGAAATGAATAATCTTTGAAGATATATTTACTAGGTAACTTTTGACTTCTAGTGTTTGAATGCTACATGTTTTAACAGAAAATTTTGTACGTTTGCTTTTTCATCATGCTTTCCCTTTAAACAGTTAGGTCAAAGTCTACACAATTTTCTTCATGCACCATAATAACGAAAGTAAGTTGTTGCATTTGCCTCTGTGAACTAAGGCAAATATGTCATGGCTCAGGTACAAATACATACGCTTCCAATACTTGTTACCAAATTAGCCTCATTGGCTAAAGAAACGTCAAACATGCTTCGGCCCATGTAGTTATGGGGGAAACTTGTACATTTGATTTTGTGGCCATCCACTTCTTTTAAGGAGAATTGTGTGCGTTTGTAAATGCGTGTTGTGTTTGTGAGTTGTACAAGGGTTTACCGTAGGGTCTGTCCAAAGTGAGCATTTCTTGCAGTGGCGGCAGGGGGCGCCGGGCGAGCGCGCATGCTGGCAGAAGTGGTTGTAGCCATTGATGGGTTCGCGGCAGAGGTAGCACATGAACGCGCCACAGCGACAGGACATTCGGTTGCAGCCCTCAGATTTGACCAGCCCCGTGGAACATTTATGACACTTTCTGACACGGGCTGCTGTCATCCTCTCCTCACTGTGGCACAAGAGACAAACTGAGGTTTTACAAGTTCACTTTAACTTGATCTAAAATTTGACATAGCAAAAGCCACCACAGGCTACAACATATTTGAGCAATAAAACAGGTTGCGTATAGTGTAACATAGCTGCGTGTTTAATTAAACCTCTTCGTGGGCCCACTTCCTGTAGGTGAAAAGGTGTCAAAGGCTCAGGGTAAACAGGATATGCTGTCTTTGGACCTGCTGCTTCCTCCGGTCAGAGACAGGAAGGAAGCCGTACTGTTACACATCCTGGCCAGACCAGGAAGCGACTGATCATGATAGCGTGCAGCTTCGCTGAATGTATTTATACAGGCCTCTGCTCGTCTCTGTTCTTCCTTATCAAAGGGGAAAACTAGATCCATGTTGTGGAATTGTGTTTCTGCACATTATGAAACTTTTCCACAAGATGGCAGGTTTCAGGGACACTTCAGTGGGGAAATGTAGGAAGAACTCTTTAAAGATTTAATGAATGTTTATGATCCCCCAGTGATGCATGATGTCAGCTAGACCCCTGTGTTTATAACTGCTGAATTATTGAGCAAGCAAGGCCCTGGATGATGATTTTCACACAGGCACTTACAAAGCAACCCGCAACCGGATCTCATCCCGCTCCAGCACCTGCTCGCAAGTCTTTCCTGCATGCTCCTTCCACACCACATGGCACTTCCGGCAGCTCTCCTGAGGAAGGGGACACAAACAAGCCTCAGCATTAACATCACCATCTAAATATACAGTGGCAAAATAATTCTTCTCAAGTACATGGGCGGTCATGAGGAAGCAGCCCAGGTTCCCTATATTGTGTCCTGCACTCAGCCAGACCGGTAATGCTGGTACTATAACTCCTCTGAGATTAAAGGGAAGGCCATTAGTCTACACTGTCTGCTCGGGTCAACACACCACAGCAAAAAAAAAAGCACACAAGCTGCATTATTCATGTAGCACAGTAAACAGGAACGCCATTCAGTGCACCTCTGTTATACTCATGTTCCTACAAACAGAATTAACTAATGACAAAGACCAACATCAATCGGTCATTTTCAGATAAAGGAACAAAGCTAGGAAACTGTCGATAGCTGATGAGCGAATGAACGCACATTTCGGCAGCAGAGAGAAGCGACTTTCCGGCTACGTTGCTCCTTAGGCAGCGCACATCTCTCGCCTGGTTGCCTAGAAACAGCATTTTCATCTGTTCCATTTTAGTCATGCTTGCCCACAATGCTTTGCCTTTCAGCTGACTGCAAAGGACATCTGTCCCTGGCGCTCACCAAAAACCCCACACTCTGGAGATGTGAAGCCTAGCGTTGTTAAAGCAGCACCCAAACGCCTACACAGTTCACACATTTTTTTGGAGCACTGGTGAATTATGGACACAGCTGCGATCCCTACAGTCTCATTCGTTCATATACCCCGTCCCGCAACCAGCGTTATCAATGCTTTCAATTTCTTCTAAGATCGCAAAAGAATACATTCAACAGGTTTGGGAAAGAATTGCAAAGGATTGTAAAAAAACCTCTTAATTGGGCCACTTCCCCACATTCTCCAGTGCAGCACTAGCAGTTAGGGCCGAGCTCAGAGATAAAGGGTGCACATTGTATGAAAGCAGCTGCCAGGTCACACACACTTAAAGCAGCCCCCGCCACTCTCTAACCCAGTTGGAGACACACATGCATGCAGCACATGTGGCCGCTGCCCACTGAGGCCCTTCCGCCCCTCTGCTAAGAGTTGCCTGGTAACAGCCCCTCTTGGCTAAATGCGGTTAACATAAATATTTAAAGACATCAATGAATTTTAATGCTGGTGGCATGACATCGGACGACCTGAAGTGGTGAAGTGTAGTTAGTAAGCCTCAGCACATGAGGAGCTAGCACTACAGCATAACAACACATAAGTACAACTTGGTTATAGTCTTTGGTTTTTAAGTGCATTACTCAGTCCTCCATCTATGAGGAGTTCCATTGGTTTAACATAATATGACTTTTAGAAAAGGCTGCAGAATTTGAATCAACAGTAAGTTCAAAATTTAGCTAAAGGGTGTATGTCTTTTCTGCACTGAGACAATAGCCATGCAAAGACAGGCAGACATGGGAGGGGTGGCGAAGAGTTGATCTGAGTGGTAGCACGATGAAGTATCACCCCCTAGTGGAGCTCAACAGCTCAGAACGGGAGGGAACACAGGACAAACTAAAGGGGAGTGTGAGTCAAGTTGACTGTAGCCTTGTTGTGTGTGTGTGTGTGGGGGGGGGGTTTGGCTTATCATCAACAGTACTTGTTTGAACTTGGTGGCCTCTGGAGTTTATGTATTACTGCTGCACTGTGCATGCAACAAATTAATATACTTCTACCCAAATAATTTCCCCTTAACTCATGAGTCACTACTTAGAAATACTTTCCATGTGTTTGCGGTAGAACCGGAGGGCTAGGGTATTCAATAATTCTGCACTTCTCCAAATAAAAGGGAAACGTGAAGAAAAAAAAAAAAAAAAAAAACACCTTTATGCTGAGATTTCAAAACACTCAACCTATTTCCTACTGAACTTAAATGGCCTTTGGCTGAAGCTGGAGTTTAGAGTGCACTGCTTGGAGTTGTGTATCTTAGATTATAGTGAACAGCTCTAATGTGGATACTACAGATCAGAATAAAGTGCTCAGAGTACAGTATATTTTAAAGTTCCCTCATGAATAGTACAGCAGAGCTGTGCAGAACATAGTGAAAGAGTCTAAAGGAAGTGCTTACTACACCAAGCCTAGCTGACTATCAGACTAGGAGTTGTGAGCATGCTTTCACCTTCACTTATATAGCGAGACTAAAAATACAGCCGCGACGTCACGCTGACATCACATCGGTGAAGGTGTACACCTCCATGGTGAATGAACACTTTCTGGACTGCTCAGAGCGTGCAGCTGTGGAAGGGGCGGAACCAGTCTGGAACATTGCTCATATCCTCTGCTTATGCAAGTCTTCCTGATTGGCAAAGTTCCTCCAAGCACCTCAGAAGACTCACGGGAGATTTAGGTTTGGGCATCACGTTTTTCCAGCTTCCAGGAGCCCATTAGCCCCATTAACTTTATCCATTTGTTTGGCCCTTTCTGAAGTCCTACTGAACCATGTCTACCAAAATGACTGAGGAATGGGAGTGGAAAACTACTGAGCCCAACATTTTCCAGAGGCACTTTGAGGAATGCCACATACTGGTTTTTACACCATGAATCACGCTAAAAGCTGCCTGGGTGAGGGGTGGATAAAATAAAATACTTAAGACATTTACAAAAAAAAGAAAGAAACCAAAAAAGTGACAGGAACTAGCTCGACCGCACAGGATGTGTGCATGCGTTTGAGCCAATTAAAATTTTTCAAAAGTGAGAAGTGGAGCTTGTCATTTGGCCTAATGTAGCCAGAAGTTAGGCAAACTAGACAAACGGCCTCTGATAGCACAGGAAAACGGTATTAACCGTTAGCCTTTATCTTGAAGCACACCAACTCTGCTTGTACTTCAGTTACATGTTCCTGTAAGTTAAGATCAACCCTCCAGTCTCAGAGGTACTCTACTTCCTGCACAAATACATCTAAAAGAAATGAAATGGAAGAAAAGAAGAAGAAAACGTATTGCAGTTACTGCCCCAGTTGGTTTTCAGACCGTGATGGTATCATGTGGGCACCTGGCTTTTACTCTGCCCTGATCATGACCTTGTCCACCGCGGTTCACCCAGAATGCAAAACAGAAAGCCAGTCAAATCCCAACTACAGTCAAGAGTGGAGAGAGCAAAAAGCTTTCTAAATCTAACACCCTGTTAATCAAATGTACTGTGTTAATCTTATACAGATATACATTTAGTGTCTTGTACTGTGCTGCTGCTCACTCCTCTTCTGATCATTACTGTTCTCCCCACCTGGCATACAGAAGGCAGAAGCAGCAGCAGCAGCAGACCTTATAAGGCAGAAGAACACTTTAGCAGCGTGTCTGATTGGGGGGCTGCTGCCTCTGCAGTCAACTCCACTTTCTAGAGAAGTGCTGGCCTGTAGGGGCCTGGAGGAGACAGGACGTACACACAAACACACAGTCATGCACAAACACACACTCATACACGCACACACAGCTGCCAAGGCAGCAAATTACAGAGCTACAAACGGAAGATATTTTTCATTGTGAAATTAAGGAGTGTCGAAGCAAGGCTGGAATCATGTTGTTCTTGAATGGTTAACTGTTGCGAGGCAGAAGGCATACACCTCCCAACAGGTTACGCAACATGTCTCACCTAGATCTACAAACGTTCACAGCACGATATAGTTTCCATAAAAGGAGTTGCTGTAACTCACACAGGCAAATGAGTGGAGGCCAAAACGAATGTAAACTAAAAAGTGACTATTAAGCCATATAGACGTTTTGGACAAAAAAGTTCATTCGTTCAAGATATTGGATGGAAATCATTGCAAAAAAAGAAAGCAAGCCTGCAGAGGTGCATATGCACATAAGTAAAAGCCACATCATGCGCTTGTGCTTGTTCACCACATATAAAATAGCATTCTTTGAAATGTGCTTCTTTCTGTGGGGAGAGTAAAAAAATCTGGGTCAAACATGAAATGTACTACATTTCAAATCTGAAGCATTTGGGTCTGGCCAATCAGGAGTCTGGAGAAGTGGAAAGAGGCGGGGTCTTGGAGGTGATGAGGCGGAGAAAGTGTGTCAGTTATATAAGTCTCTTTCATCCGCCTGCAGCACGGGAAGGCCACAGCTAGTTTGGATGGTTGAGGGGGGCTGAAAACGGCAGGGCTCGAGTTCACCCCTAAAACAACGTCTTGTATGTTTGAGTAAAGAGGAAGGAGAGAGCGCCGGGGTACACTTCCCCGCAGATAAACGAGCCATCTGGGAGAAAGGGGGGGGGCCTCTGAAGCCCACTGAGGCAGGGCACTCGCTGCTAGGGGTATTGGGATTCCAGAGGTTTACACATTGGAATGTTCAACACAAGAGCAGCCACAAACATCTCTCAACACATCCTGAGTCTTTTTAATAGCCCGTGGCTCCGTGGTTCAATATCTGCTGCAGCTTGCAAGTGGTGCCCTAGTAAATTTACCTTCTGAGCCTAAGAATAATCTAGTATCTAAAAAGTATTTAGATGTGGGTACTGTGCAATCTGCAGTTTTTCATTTGCCAAATGAAAGAACAGGAGTTTAAGAGAAAAATCCTTAAGATCTAATTTAAATCACTTCATAACAGGTGCTCAGTCATTACCTGACTACTACTTCTAAGTCTAGTTACTACTACTACTACTACTACTACTACGTTTAATTTAGTTAACAAGCAATGGAAGCTTACACCTGATCATAATAAGCCTAATTTACTCTGTCATTAGATTCCTAGCTTCACTGCAAAACTGAAAAGAAAACCCTACACACAAAACGCCTCATATTTCAGTTCAGGGGACTTTGCGTGAATCGGATTTTTTTTTTTTTGAACAGGCGCTTTACCAAAGCAGGACCAAAAAGGGTAAGAAAGCGGAAGAGAAAGTGGGGTCATATGATGAAATTCACGCCTTGTCACTCTCCATTTCCCTTTGCCCTGTCCTGTGACATGCAGAGGGCGAAGAGACCAAAATGGAGTCCTGGGCTGCTGGCACTCAGTCTGCCAGGAGAGCTGAGAGGGCAGCCAAGGACCAAGCTGTTGGAGGCCAGGCCTAATGGGGAGATTTTTCCCGCGCTCTCTCGGTCTCTCTCACTCCTCTGGCTGTGATGTTATGCAGGAGAAGTGGGGCGGAGCGGGCCATGGGGGCGGCTGAAGGAAGAGGCGGTGTAAAATCAGTTGCAGCTGTGGAGCTGGGCGAGGCACCCTGATGCCCACCACAGAGCAACACTGACACTCAGTGGACAAAGTGTTGAACTGCAAAAAGTGACACCCTTTCTAACATACAGTTGGCCAGATGACTCCCTCATTGGTGAATGAATTTTTTTTTCTTTTTCCTTTTTTTTTTTTAAAGAAAATTTGCAGTTTAAGATGCAGAAAGATGCAGAAAGTGCAGAAAGACAAAGCAGGAATGTGTAAAGTATAAAGTGTCCATTTGGCAAAAGTGAACACACCACAGCACAGCACACAGTGAGAACAGCATGAAATTGTTCTCTGCATTTAACTCAAATGAATCAGTGGGCAGTTAGCGACACAGCACCCGGGTAGCAGTGTACTTGGACAGTACCTTGCCCAAGCCTACCTCAGTGGTGCCACTGGCAGTCTTGAGATTCAAACCTAGGCCAGGCCATGTACTTACTAAAAAATTGGTTCCAAGAGGACAGTTAAACACCACACTCACTGCATAGGAAATTCTTGACAGATTTGAACTGTAAGGCACTGATAAACACATCATTTGAAATTTTTTAAACAAAAGATGCAAATTCACTTTAACTGAAATGATCAATGACATATTTTCAAAGGGACAAACACAAATTTTTCCTTTAGCATTCAAGAAATTAATTTAAAGAGTCTATGCTTGTGACCCATACTTTGTGATGTGGTAAAGAAAAATGTTTCTGTGTTTTGTTCTATGTATTTTTTCCTGCTGGGCCCTCTGAATAACAAGATAATTAAGTACAGGCAACATGAATATGGCTATAAACTACAACAAGCTAACATGAATTAAATGTATGTCACAAAGTTACATGCAACTAAGGCTACTGACACCGTGAGTGTACACTTCCAACAACAGCTACCCACATTTTTGTATATTACTGCCAAATTCACTTCATTACCACACTTGGTAAAGCTTACTGTTTTGCACAACATAATTTGGTGAGGTTCCCCTCCCTATCATTTGACAACTTAAGAATTCAAGTGGCACGGTAAAATTCAGGGCAAAAATCAACACAGGACAAATTACAAAGTCTTGGGAACATAAAAGGTGAATAAATTTTTTTGTCCTCATATGCAAAAAAAGCTTCTTCAGATACTAATGACAGACTGCAAAATAATGACAAGTTCTCAGAGATCTCAGTGTTGTTCTCAGTCTAGGGCGGGAATACTGTATAAGCTATAGAACACATTGTAGTGTAATTTAGCATTTAGTCATAGCACAGTTCCAGTTTAGTATTTTCACTTCACTAACACCTAATACAAGACATTGGTTAATTACTAGTTATTTACTAGGCTTACACTGAATTAAACATGTCAGGCAAGGCAAACAGACAAAGCAAAGAAAATGAAGGGCAGTGCATTCCTAGATGCAAGAACTCCTGCTTAAGTATGCACTTTGGAAGTTTCAAAGAGTTTGATTTTCAAAAATGTTGCAACACACACACACACACACACACACACACACACACACACACACACACACACACACACACACACACACACACACACAGTCAGTGGATTTCTCAGGCAAGGGAATAACTTTGTCTCCTTAGACCACCCCACTGATCAGTGTGTCCCAGAATGCCCCTTCACTCCCATCCACAAAGCCTCATCTGTGCCTCATTTGTTCAATTAGAGAGGACCTCTGGCACCCCTGCAGATCTTATTAAAAGTCTGAACAGTGTGTGGGTGGAGTAACCCTGTAGAAACTGCCCATCTGCTCCATTCAGGCACATTAGGACAGGGAGTGGAACAAGGAAGACTCCCAGAACTGAAGCACAGATGCTGTACTCCATAAATGTAGAGTTTTTCTCTTTAACAGAGAAGTAGTTTAGTTAGTTAGTTAGTTACAGAGCACAGTGAAACTAAGGACAGGAGTCATTATGCAAATATCATCTAAATGTGCATTTGTTTTACTGGTAGCTCAAATAAGGTATGAGAGGTTTGGGGGAAAAAAAATGCTGTATCATGTTAGCATTAAGTTGAATTTGCGATGTAGGACCAAATAGAAAGTTTGGACTTAGGTAAATGTTACATCTCACATTAAATGGAAATTGTACAGATTTTTTTCAAACTTTCTGCATAATTAAATTAAACAAAGTCATTTGCCATCATTTGGAGTGTTTAAATGTGAAATATGGCATTGCAGAGTCAAAAAGTATTTACAGTGGTGGTGACAGGAACCAGATATAAGTGGTTAGAGGTACTGTTTGGGATAAGCTTCTGGCCTAAAAGAGGTACATGCCTGGCATTATGATCCAAAAGAGTAAATAGGAAAATATCAAAAGAAAACATTTTTTCCAATTACTAACTATCATTGCGCACAAAAATCAGAGGACAAAGGTAGGTTCACTGATCATTTCCCCTTTCAGTAAAATCTACAGGGATATGTAAAGTTGATCAATTTCCATAAGTTAAGTTGTTAACTGGCAGTATGTTAAATCAAAAACTAAACACTAAAAGGTAACCAAACAAACACCATGGTTTACGCCAGCAGAATGCAATAAATAAATATATATATGACAACAAACTGTTATACAAGGACTTTACAACAGCAAACACAATTAAAATTCCCATCCACAGCTGAAACTGAATAAATCAGACAGTATCACTGTTTCTGCACAGATCTACAGGGCATTCTCCCACTGCTTCAGTCAGATGGCTGGTTAATGAAGCAGTGACACACTGTAAAGCTCTGTGGCGAGTGTCCTTGAGCAGGTGTCTAGGGCTGTCACACGGACACAAGCTCAATCACGTCACAGTGGAATTCCCTTAGTCACAACCTTTATTTTATTCACTCCTGCACCAGTACGACACATACAGGCGGACACTGGGAGTCCCTTTCTCACCAGATGAATATTTCATATCACATACATATCAAAACACTCTCTAATGGCCAAATTACATACAAACCCTGAGCAGCAGTGGTGTACAACATACTTCAAACAGCCAGTAGGACTCAGGACAGAAGTACTTTTCTCCCCCAGTAGGCCAAGAGGGGACATGAAGAAAATGGAGAAAGTAAATTGAGAAATATTTGTGCAACAAATGACTCCCATTGAGCCAAACAGCTCCAGGTTATGGCTGACCTTGTTTTTTTTTTTTTTGCGCTAAGGGGACCGCAGAGCTCCTTCTACCACTATGTACCACAAAGAAAGAGAAAGATAAAGGGTGGGGGAGAAAGAGAGGGGCAGAGAGACAGCAAGACAGAGCAAACCCCCAACCCCAAGCATTCGAGCTCTCTGATCTGCAGAGTTGAGTGGCTGTTAATGCAGCCTCCTTGACACGGCCCGTCTGGCAGCTCAAGCACACACACAGACGGCTCCTCTTCTACTGGCACCGCCTGGCACATTCCTTAGAACTCCCCCTCACACAACACGGATAACAGACCAAACGCCCACAGCTAACATGCACACAGCATGATGAAACCATCCTCTCACAATTCATCAAACGCTGTCAGCTCTTAAGAGGTTGCACAACAGGCGATACAGGAATGTTTCAACAATCCTTGTTCCAATTACAACTCCACAAGCAAACCAAGCTGCTGCTTTTGGTGTCGTACGTCTTTCTTTTAACTAGTTGTGATATTTTGATTTACTGGGTGTGTAGAACTGTTTGCTTTCTCTAAACTGTCCTACCAAGGCTAAGCTGCCTTTAAGGCCCCGTGTGCTGCGAGCGTACAACAGACACGATGAATTTGTGTGTCTTTCCTGCCCTGATCCAGGTCATTCGAGCAGAGGACGCTCTGCCAGTGCTGTCCACCAGCACTATTCATCATGTGGGCGCAGGCCTAAGGCACATTAGCTGCTGGCTGCTTCGAGACTCATTCTACAGGAACACAGCACCACCTAGTGACCACCTAAAGGTGCCACCATAGAACCTGAGAGATCAAAATCCTGACCTAAACTCAAAGAACTCTTTTTCCAGGCACAGACTAAACCTAAACCTAGACTAGGTTTAACGCATGTTTAGGATACCAAGCCAAAGAGTATTATTAAAGCCAATTAACCTTTAACGAAAGAAAAGACATACTAACCTTTCGGCAGCGAGGATTAGGGCAGCTGAACAGAGAAATTTCTTTGTCCAAGAGGGCAGGGAAGTTACAGAAGGGACACCTTCAAAGTGAAAGACATGTAAAATGATTCATATTGCTGAAACATCTCAACAGTATTTTAAGCAGCCAAAGTGAGTGTGTGTTGAGTAGCCCGGCATTAAGATTTACCTCACTAGCTCATCTGCGCAGGTAGCAGCTACAGCCTCCTCTGCTTGCCTCTCATAGTATTTAAATAAAATATTCTCTGGTAGAACTTTCTCCAGCTCACTGGTGGGGAAGGAACAAGCACAGTTCCCATCCATGCAGCTCAGCTCTGACTGCAAAACAACACTCTTATTAGCAAACTAATGATGGCCAAACTAGTGAGAAATTAGTGAGTAATTTTTGAAAAGGAATTCTTCAGAAAAAAAAAAGTTTTCCACTTTACCCAGATCATGTTTGGGGTCCAATTTTTTACCTCTTTAGTTAGCTCTAATGTAGCTAACATAAATACTAGCGGTCAACAGTTCAAAGCTCTTCATTAAGGTGGCACAGTTAAAGTGGTCTGTGTCTTACTGTGAGCTACAAAATTGAACAAAACCTCATTTAGACAACACCAGGGCAGGTATTCACAAATCAGTTGTAAAGAGGAAGATTTTGGATAAGATTCTTCTATATTTATGAGTGCCATCGCAAATAAAATGGATTACAGGCTCCTGAAAATAAATAAATAAATAAATACACACACACACAAATTATATATATATATATGTATATATATGTATGTGTGTGTG
>JBBJLS010000140.1:11360306-11430411 GCA_037577275.1 Bryconaethiops microstoma | reverse complement strand
TTTTATTCACTCTCTCGAAGAGGTCCCTCAAGAGAGCAATTTCTCACAAACATATAAGATTTTGACAAACCCTCCCCCATCGACAAATCAACACTATGGTTTATTGAAACAATATTGAAATGTCAAAATAGTTTTACTTTAAATTAGTTGGATAATGGATTACTTCTTTTATTCAATATTTTGTATGTTCTCTTCTGTTCTGTTCTATTCTTTCATGTCATATTATATTAAATTATAAATGAAAGTATTTAGTACATGAGCTGTGTAGTTTGTCCACCACTACTCTTAAGTGAACTCGTTAAGTGAAGGACATAAAGTGAGGAGAGCTCGTGTTTGGTTTGTGTTTCAGACGTGTATCTGTGTGCGGTGCTGATCTGTAGTGTGGGGCTGCTGTGTATGTGTATGTTCACTGTGGCTGTGAGCTGTCAGTATCTGCAGAGAAAAAGGCGTTTAAAAGGTACCAGCATCGAATGCGTGTGAATGCGTGTCTATTAGACCTCATGATCCCAGAAATAAGCATTGCAGAACTCTCCTATGAACTGATGTTCAGGGCTCATTTCGTTTTTCTCTGGTGTCTCCTGTCTTTGCAGAAAATTATCATTTGGTCAAGAGCCCTCAGAACAGGTCAGTATGTTTCATAAAATAAAAAGATGGGGAAAAAATTCTCAGATCTACAACTTTTTCACTTAAAACGTTTTTTTTCCACATTCCTCAATATGATCTAATAGGTCTAGTCAAAGACGCTGAAATTTTGTTAATTGGGTCTAAAGACATCCTCTTAAAAACTGATTTAAAATCTGCTAAAGGACAGAAATACGATCATTTATACCACTTTAGTACACTTATGGTTATAGGTGAAATTCATTCCCATAATGAATAATTAGGCAGTCGGACTCTCTTTAACTGGTTTGCACATTATATTCACTGTAACTGCACCAACATGGCCAGGTCAGTTTAAAGGCCAGGAGGAGGAGGAGGAATAAAACCACTACTGTAAAACTGCCCACAAAGTAAATAACATGTTAATTGGACACCTCCTACAAGCTCTAAATGTCTCTGTTCAACCCAGATTTACCATCAAACGTATACTTACAACATAGCACTGCAAATCCCAAAAGTGAAAATTTGCAGGATTAGTAGTAATTCCCACTACTAGTAATTCCCACGACTTCATACATGCTTTATAAATGCATTTAAAAAGTATCATACCATACGCATAATACCTTAAACTGGCAGGCAAAACTGCCTGTACAAGTGCTAGGAAGTGATTGTAGTTACATCCATAAAACAAGAGTGTATTATTTTATAAAGTCAGGTCTCATAATACGTAAATGTTAACTGCCTGAAATAAATTCAACATTCAAATAACATTCTAAAGAAAAACTCACTTAAAGCTAGTAATGGCTTGGCATAATGAGTTACATATATGTAACTCATAAATGTAGTTATAGTGCATTATAATTCTTCATCATATAATTAATTCTATAGTTAATTCTATAATTATTCTATTAATTATCTCTTATGAATAGATATATGGAGCCTGAATTTATGATGTCTTTCTTAATGAGGTGTTGTGCATCTGACTGCTTATACAAGCTTATGTCAAGCATAGTATGTGTAGTATATAAATATACTTATAAAGCGTTATGAATGCAGTGTCTTTGTTTTTCTCATCCTCTCAGAGGCCTTTTTCCTGTCATTGTTGGCCTTTCCATTTCTGGAAAGCTGCTTTTTGACAATGTCACAAATGCAAATGGATTGAATTGATCTCTCTGTGTCTAGTTCTGGGGAGACCGTCACTAGTGTGGTCAGCCTGTCTCCAGCTCTGCCCAAGAAGCAGAGGAAATACAAGACAAAGAAAAACATAGAACAGGTGGAGGTGCCACCAGAGATCCCTGCAAAAGGTAAACCTCAGTGGGTTCTTCCATCTTTGCTGGTAGACGTCACTGATTTTTTTCCCCATGCTGTGCGACCCTCAACAGCTGTGCGACCCTGTCTGATAATGTTACTTTTGTGTTACTCCCCAGCTCCCATTGCAGACAAACTACGAAAGCCAAAACTGTTAAAACCTCAGCCAAGAAAGGTAATTCTGGTAAGTTTCCTGAGGTCTGCAGTGAAATTAAGATGCAGTCATTAAAAAGAGTCTTCTAGCTGTGCTGCATGTTACCATCCACGGCGGCAACTTTTGAGCTAGCTGACATACTAAATGTTATCTGAAGAGTTTGCTAACAAAGTGTCACTACCTGACATATTTCTTTACATCCCATATGCTAAAAAATGAGAGATAATTACATTGGTGGAAATCAATTCAGTGTCCATGCCATTTCATTACAGCTTACTGAATTCCCAAGCTAGTTCAATGTGTGTGCTAGCATAGCTAGCTAACATGCCGTGTGTGCTGCCTGTTCTGACAGGCAATATCCACCACCCACAACTACACCTGTCACTAACAGGATAACAAGACATGCAGGGCTGTTTTCACAACCATGGCCCAAGAACAAAAATTTCAGAGCACAAAATTCACAAGTGTTTCACTGCAGTGGAAGCGTTATATCAGAGATTTATTCATAGAACTCCAGGGACAGCTGCAGAGACTGGAACACTTGTTTGGCAAAGCCTGCTGTTCTACTACAGCAATAAAAAAAAACACCTGTGCTGCTAATGTGCTAATCACTAAACATTTATGTGAATTAGCTTTCTGCTTTTATTGCCTTTCATGCAAAGGGTTCTTTGAATGAGCCCACAGAAGAACCAGTCTTGCTTCTCCTAAGAACTTTTTAATGGATGGTTCTCGAACCATTTTGTGAAAGAGATATGGGAGTGTGAAGAACCCCTCAAAGTTTAACAAACCAGAGAGGTTCTTGGAACCCTTACATTTTTAAAGAACGCTTGCATCTGTGAATGCTCTTTATACTTCGAAAGGTTCCCCACATTCTTGTTTTGTGCATCTAGTTTATTACAACTGTTCTTCTATAGACCCTTTGTGGCAAGGCTTTTTATCAGTTTAAAGGTGCTTCCAAAGAGGAACCATATTAGTCAACGAGATGTATGAGTGTAAATAACCTTTACAGGATGCTTAAAGGGCTGCTTAAGGTTCTTTATCATTTGAAAGGTTCTTACAAGAACATTGAAGTTGATTAAAAAGGTCCTTCACATTCATATATGAAAAGGTGCCTTAGGGAACCAAGAATGCCTCTTTTATGGCATCATGTAAATAAGCCTTTCCATGGTGCTCTATAGAACCATGTTGAGGAACTATTTGAATACTTTGTTCTCCACACAAATGGTTCTTCACCATGACCTGTTGTCTATTAAAGTGCTTTTAAACAATTTGGTTCTATACAGAAATGTTGATTTTTCCATTTTTCTGAAGATATGCTACCAGGTGAGGAAAGTAATTTTAGGTCAATGGTTACCAACCCTCATCCTGGTGATCTACTCGCCTGCTGTGTTTAGCTCCACACTACGTCTAACACACTGTCATTCCCCCTTACTTAACACTCCAGCCAATCAGGACCTCATGATCCAGAGCAGGACCTCATGAACTCATGATCCAGAGCAGGTGTTGCAGATTGTGGCTGAAACTAAACTTCTCAGGAAGGTAGATCTCCTGAACCAGGGTTGGTGACTAGCTGTGCAGATTTATTTCCAGTTCCACCAGCCATCGGTGCTTGAAGTTCCTCTTGGTTCTTTTGAATAATTTGTCTTCTTCTGTCCTCCTTGACCCTTCAGCCAAAGATTGCAGAAGAGAACCTGACATATGCAGAGCTTGAACTGGTTAAGCCTCTACCGGACACCAAAACGTCAAAGGCGGGAACTGTGTATGCCCAAATACTCTTCGAAGACCAAACAGTGTAGGATTTGCTATTTATAATACACAGTGTTGATTTCAATGTATGTTACGGTTTTGTAGCCAAACGTGTACATGTACGGTGTTGTTTCTAGTTTGGCATGTTTCATATTACATTTACAAACACTCCTGTAATGTAAACAACCACCGTTAGCTGTCTGCTCCCAGAAAAGCAGTCCTGTTATCTGGGCTGCCCTCTCATCTGCGGGCCAAGATCAACTCCCTAAATTAGTGAGCAAAGGTGGACTTTAATTGCTGGTTCTTGTCGGGGAATTACACGTTAAGTCTGTGCATCCTTCGCTGATCATTTTGCTACACACTAAACTAATGTACGTCATGAAAACGACAACCTCCATATCTGCATGCTCGGAGATCTGAGCTCGGAAAACGATGTCTGGCATTCCTCAGATTTGAAAGTGTGGAGTTACTTAGTGATGGCTTTTTTTTTTTTTACTTTTATTTTAATAGGTTCTCGGATTTATAGACAGAACAGCCAAGCAGAAAACAACAGCAGGGCCTTTTATTCCTTTCAGAAAGAGCATTCATTCTTTTCTGCAAATGCTACAAGACAGTTTAACCCCCCATTCAGAAGAAGGTTCTCGTGATTCTCCGGCACAGGAAAGTTCTTTAACTGTGAAAACAAAAAAAACCTCCAAAACCACACCAGGAGTGAAGGAGAGGCTGCTGCCTACACCACTAACAAGAAGCAGCTGTGAATTCAGCCCAGAGAGACCATCCTCAGCGCGCACACTGCTCACATTTCACGCTCTTATGTAGCTTTGCGAAGGTTCTGCAAGTACAGATTGGTTTGGAAGCTGAATATGAACTCACACGGTGACATGATGTCCAGGTTGCTTCACTACTGTTTAAAAGCCTGGAATCACATTTTGTGAATCATACAAAAAATGTCCTTTAGATAACGGCATAAAACAAGACTGAAATAATTATGCTGCATCAAGAATGATGAACAGATGTATCCAAGTGACCAGGCTGTATAACATCAACAATGGAATTTTAATTAATAAATGAATATCTTGTGTTTCAGACAGTAAATCTAAATGCCAATAAAACATACACAACTTATCATTGTAAAATGCCCTCTGAGATTTGTTTATGATATTTAAATCCATATTGTACAAGTTATTATTGCAAATGGGTACTGAAATGACTTTTAAACTGTATTGTGTGAAATGTGTGTAACTTTTTGTGTTGTGTTATGTTGTTTTATACTGGGGGGGGCATTAATTAAAGACAAATGTCGAAAATCAAATGACCCTGCGTCCAAAACTGAATACTTGGTGGAATGAAGCATGAGTTTAATGGTAGGGAAAACACCGGTGCCCATTTAACAACAAAACAAGCAGTCACGTCAGTGGTAATGCCGCTTTTCGACTGCATGATACTGGATTGATTTGACTCAGTTCCCCTTTTTTTTTAGTCTGGTTTAAAGAAAGAAAAAACCTTCTTATGATATATCTTGAGGATAAGAATGAAGATATACCACTCAAAAAAAAAAAAAACAAAGGAAAACACGGCAAACGTTAGGCTTTATAGTCATTGTTAATTTTGCGACATCCTGCATGTACCCCTTCACCATGAATGGGTTCTGTTTTAGAAAAAAGCTTCTCAAATCTCTGGTAAAACAGTGCCTCAGGCATCAGGCACATCCATAACCTTCTCATGGAATAACTTTCTGCTCTTAGACGCAGACGCCTGGTTCCATTTACCACCACTGTCAACGGTCTCACCAAATCCACTCTGTTTACATCTTAGGGTCAGTTTCCCAGACACTTGGCTTTAATGAGTTAATTAGGAAGAAATGAGGACCACTTGGTGGGATCTCCTTTAAATTTCCTAACACAGACAACACATTTAAACCATAAAAGCAATCCTATATTCCAGATACTCATCGCACTCAGACAATGCTTACATTGCTAAATCTCCTTTTAACTCCCCTAATTTAACTCTTAAATCTCAAGTGGGTTGTCTTTAAACCAAACCCCTAACTTGGCTGCAAATGATGCCAGTGAAAACTTTGTTCAAGGTGGTGACATCACTGTGTGGGATCTGCTGGTTTTGCGTCCCCTCAGTATTTCAGCAAGCACTGGCTAGTGCCATTAATCAGACGACAATAAGCTCAAGCTTTCAGTGGAAAAACATAATAAAACACGAAAGTAGGGCAGCCATCGCCTTATAAAAACAAGCGTCTCGGTTTGGGCTAATGGATGATGCTCAGACAGAGGCCTCTGAACGTCCTCCAAGGAAACATTTACGAGGTCAGCTGAGGTGGCGTCCTGTGCCCTGCTATAGGACGGGCCGTCACGGAGACGAAACCACATCCTTCAACTGCCTAAATATACAGAGGGAGGTCCATGTGCCCTCTGCTGCCATCTTTCCAGCAGCTTGACTTAGCTCCACATGCCGCTATCTTCTGACACAGATGAAGCATAACAGGACGTCCCACGTACAAGACGCAAGTACTAAATGCAACCTTTGATGCAGTGACCTATACAAACATTCAGAGGGGCAGCAACACCTCCCAAACACACCCATACACACGCAGCAGTTCTGGAGGAGGACCACAACCTTATTCCAGCATTGTGAGTAAGTTACATATACAATACTACACAAATAAAAGACAACACAGGCACTCATTAGGGAGTCTGCAACCACATTTCTGGAAAGCCACTTACAGGCAATGTTGTAAAAAGCACTACATGAATAAAACTACACATTTTAATGAAAAAGTTTTATATTACATCGTCACTGTTAGAACAAAAGTGGCAGTAACACTTTACTGAAGGCCAGTATTCATAACACTTCATGACACCTACATAACCCAGACATAAATTAGCATAAACCACTTATACAGTATAATCACTTTCAAAAGCTTCCAGCAAGCGTCAGCTGTCATAAAAGATGTTTTAGCCAATGCTGATGTCCTCTTATTTGTTGTGGCAAGTGATGCTTGCTGGAATGAACTTTTATTAATGTTTATGTAGGTTTATGCAAGTTGTCATTAAAGGTTAACGTCAGATGCAGTTTCATAAAGTTAATGTAAAATTGGAGAAGGTAAATCGTATGGAAAAAAAAAATCAACAAAAATTGAGATAGAACGTTTTCAGTTATGTTAGAGGAGAGTGTTTTAACCCTTAGATGAAGAGAAAGTTATTACTATACTATTCATATGTATTATGAATGACAATGTTTGATGTAAAATTGTCAAATTATATTTTAAATGCAAATTATATTTTTAATCTTGTTATTAGTTATTAGTGTAATTAGTTTTTAATTATTATGAATTGCTAATATTTTCAGTATACTTTCACATTTTTAAGGTAAGCATGTCTGACTTTTTTGGGGGAAAAAAAAGTAAAGGCTGTGTTTAGACTGGGTGGAAAGTTCATAATCAGCACTTTCCACAGAATTTCTTTGTTTCAAGGAGCCACGAGTGAGAAATGATTCGGATAAAACTACAGCATAACTCGGTTTCCACTGTGACTTCTTACAGTTAAAATCAATCACAGGCTTGTCTTAATGTGGTAGAATCAGTCTTTTCTATTCCAGGTACCTTCCTCCAGGACAGAGGACTGGAATTAGAGCAGGGAGGAGGAATGTGGCTGGGTTTACTCGAGTCAAACCAACCGATCAGATCAGCTGAATTCAGTCTCTTAGTGGAGAACAATTGCCCTTTCATCCATCTTCCGGTCACCATCATCACTTCTTCCATCAGAGCTGTTTTGAGCAGAGAGGACAAGAGCTTGAACATCAGGAAACAAGGAGACATTGTTACCAGATTTCTCAGTGGCAGAAACCCGATCCTGCCATGTGTAGCCGAGTAGCACAACAAGGGTGTGAGATCTGGGCTGGGAATGAAGGTGAAACAGAACACCTTTCTCACACACACACACACACACACACACACACACACACACACACACAACCATGACGTCACATAAACTATACCTTTTGATGCCACATTTCAACAAATTTTATAATCAAAATGTCTTGGTCTGCTGAAGCATTAAGATGAAGTCCTTCTCTAGCAGTAAGGGGCCTAGCCCAAACCCTGAAATTGGTGTCCCAATACTTTTGTCCATTTATATGTGCTTAATTCATTTTAGACAACGCCACGCTTCTATATATAAAAACATCCATATATACATTCCAGTATTGTTGCTTTCCACTGACTGATGCTACATTTGCACAAGAATGTTAAAAATGACCTTGTATCATATTGGACACACTTGTACCCAATTGCACATTTAAAATTCTAGTTTGTATGTATTGTTTATTTATTTATGTGTACCCTGTGTCCTTTGTACCCTTTAAAATCTGCCGTCTCGTCTCACTGTATACATGTGTTTAGCTGAGATGACCAAGTTCACTTTGACTTTGAATTAAAATTCCATGAATTTCTAGCACCTTTTTTGTCAAACGTTGCTATGGTATTTCAGTTGGTTGCTAGGGGGCTGCTAGGCAGTTGCTATGGTATTTGGAGGATTTTTTTTCTTCCAGGACACTTCTGCCACCATCACTTTTAACCTGTGGATGGTTTCAATGTTGTGTGTCATACATTGTTTAATTTATGGAATGAAACTTGTGGTCAGTATGCTGTCAGACCAATCATCTACAGCCTACAACACAAAATGAATAAGAAAAGAATAAAGAAGTTCATCATAATGTGTGAGGACGATGTCACAGAGCACATTCTGATTCCACATAGTGGATCTAGACTTCTCCCCTCTTGGGTGAAGAAGATGAATGCAAAGATTTTGATCTCGTTTTAAATTATAAAGTTTCACAGAATTCGAACTGTTTGGTGCCCTCTGCTGGAATGAAAAAACATTACCGACTAAGAGGATTTTACTATCTCAGAAATAAGATTAAGAAATTCTACAGCTATGATGGTAATAATAATAATAATAATAATAATAATAATAATAATAATAAATAATAATAACAGAAGAGTGTGCTACACTGCATCTTCCAAAGTACACCTCCAGCATTTCTTCTAGGTGGTAGCAGAGGGGAGTTTGCCCCTCAGTTGCTTCAGCAACAGCTTCTACTCTTAGGGGAGGATACTGGAAAATTACTGAGAAGATTTAATTGCAGCTATGGGAGCATTAGTGAGGTCCGGTTCTGATGTTGGAACCTCGCTGTGAGGATTTGATTGCAGACTCGAGAGCATTAGTGAGTTTAGGTGTTGATACTGGCTTACAAACACCACTCTGTCTCATTCCAAATGTACTGGAAGGTGCTGCATCACTCCAGAAAACTCAACACTAGGGGGCCTAATACTCTTCTAGCCCACAGGCAAATGCCCCCTTTACCCTTCATGCTGCAAGTCAAAGTTCAGGATCATGTAAAAAAATTTTGTTCAGTGACATATTTTCAGTGCTTTACCAGATGTGTTTCTGTTCCATTGATCCATTACCATCACCTTGCTGAAAGTATTCTGTTTCAGCTTACATGGTGCAAGGTTACAGTCTGTTTAAGACAGAAATGACATTGCAAGTGCAGCAACTTTGGATATTCCCCTTTTTTTACATTAAAACAGTACAGAATTAGTGATTAGCTATGCTGCTGTTTCTAAATTTCACAGTGATTGAGTTTGACTGTCAGAATCAACAGCCTCTGTAAAGATGAACAGGCCAAATATCCAAAATGGCAACAAACAACATAACAAAAAAAACCTCAAACATTCAAACTATTCGGGACAGCCCGAGGTGCTGATTCTAAATTTCTCAGTCTCTTGGCTCTCAGAGTTTTACTGACAGATTCATAGCCTGCATACACTTGAACTACCAAATATGGCACAAACAACATTCCAAACAACTATTCAAATTATTTGTGACAACCCTAGGTGCAAAGTATTCTCAGGTCCTTTATGCGAAAGTCCCTGTAATCCACCGAGAAGGGTGAACCACTGCTCCTCCTCCTCTTGCTCCTCCTGGAAGCCCGAG
Organism: Bryconaethiops microstoma; assembly: GCA_037577275.1. NCBI lineage: Eukaryota > Metazoa > Chordata > Actinopteri > Characiformes > Alestidae > Bryconaethiops > Bryconaethiops microstoma. The sequence goes on along the minus strand of JBBJLS010000140.1, from coordinate 11,420,595 downwards.
ACAATGAAACCAGGGTTGCTTGGTGACTAAGGAAAACAGCCAGTTTGCAAACTGCCTCAAATGTCTTGTAATGGCAAGCAGTGCGATCCATTTGGAGGAAATAAAGGCGGTCGCCACTCAGAGCTACTGGTTTTTATTTACAGGCCGATGAGAAGAGCTTCTGCATAATTCACATGGAAGAATCCTCAGCGAAAGACGACGTCATCCAAGAGCACAGCAGCTGAAGATCTCTGGCACTAACCTGACCTGCAGACAGACATCAGCACAGCAGGTAAGGCTGCACTTTTTTCTTATCTGATTTTTTAAAATTATTATTCTGCTTCAAAATCTAGAACTTGTCACACAGTTACTGAGCATTTAATGAAAGGTAGCTGATATTCAGCTGCTTTATAGCCCTAAGAGTTCTTTACAGTGGTGCTGAATGAAACCAGATGTCACAAATACAGCCATTTAATTTCCTATCGACCCCCACTGAAGCTACTCATTGGGGACTAACTTTGGGGACTATTTTGCCTCACGGGGCCTTCCATGTACCCCTCCACCATGAATGGGTACTGTTTTAGGCCAAACACTTCTTAAAACTCTGCTTTAACAATGTCACAGGCGTCAGGCAGTGCATTCATAATCACTTAATGGAAAAACTTTCGAGGGAGCTTTACAGTGGCAGATGTCTGGTTCCATTCACCACCGTTGTGAAAAGTTTCTGTAGTGGAAAACTGCTCTGAGTGACTTTGCATCTTAGCTAGGTTTGCAGGGATTTTGATGGAATTTCCCCTTTTTAGGCAGGTACTCTCACAGACACAATGGCGAAGGGCAAAAAGAAGTCAAGTGAACCAAAGGGGAGAAAAATCACCCTCAAGATGGCCAAGAACGCTGTGAAGCTCACTGTAGATGGGAAGCGGCGCCTGGACCTCAGCAACATGGAGATCACCACGTTCCCCAAATGCATCTTGAAGCTGTGTGATGTGGACGAGCTGGACCTGAGTCGAAACATGCTGAGGAAGATTCCAGACAGCATCGACCGCTTCGTTAACCTGCGCTGGCTGGACCTGCACAGCAACCAGCTGGAGCAGCTCCCCACAGCTCTTGGGCGCCTACCCAAACTCCACAGCCTCAACCTGTGCAACAACCTGCTGACCACTCACGGCATCCCACACGAGCTGGGGCTCCTGAGGGACCTGAGGAGCCTTAACCTCGGCCTGAACCGCATGGAGACCCTGCCGTCCTTCATCGCTGCCCTGAAGGAGCTGCGTCAGCTGGGCCTCTTCAACAACCTGCTGACGGGAACACCACACTGGCTCCACGCCCTGCCCAACCTGCAGACGCTCAACATCAAGTGCAACCCCATTCCTCCCGACAAGCCCCCCAAGCTGGACTCCATCCGGCGAGTGGAGTGTCTGTACCTGGTCAGGGAGGGCTGTCTGTGCACCGAATGCCACCAGAAGTGTAAAGAGGAGAGGGGCAAGATAGACAGCAAGCTCAGCGGGGTTCCCGTCCATGGGAGAACGATTCTTGCTGGGCTGATTGCACCCAATTCTAAAGCACTGGATGATGAAGCATTGCATAGATAAAATAGAGAAATTGCTAGACTAGGTATTGCATCTCCTCTCCTGAGCTGTACTAGAAAGTCACTTTGGAGTATTTCGTGTAAAAATTCATGCTGGAAATATTAAAGTTAATTAAGCCTGTATGCTTATGTATGCACTAGTAGCACACAGGTCTGCTGAAATCAACATCAGTAATTTGTCCAACCATTAACTAGTTCCTTTTTGGCTAAGCAGTCTGACATTTCATCGCAGATCACTGAAGGACCTTTGTTTTTCCAGTACCTTGATTAAGTAACCCTCAGGACTAAAAAAACCCTTCTGTGTGAACACTGCGCTAGCAGCAGAAGTGGTTTTTGTGACATAACTCTGATTAGTCCTCTTACGACATGCTGTTGTGAGTGGTTCTTGGGGGGGGGGGGGAGTTAAATAATTATAAGTAATATGATTTTACCTTATGTAGTGTCTCTCAAACTCCAAATGCTTTACAAAAACAGCAAACAAAACACTCAAAGACACACACATGCATGCACAGTTCCTCAGAGCAGAGTTTCTCAGAGCATACAATCACTGTGAAACGATATAAATGTAAAACCAGTGAAAGAAAATATTGCACATTATGAAGAAAATATTGCACATTATTTTCTTTAATATTATATTTCACCCACTGACTGGTTTTTCATTTATATATATATATATATATATATATATATATATATATACACACACACATATATATTTGTATTTATAGTTTGTACTGTCTGGTATTGTGCTGTCTTACACGGTCTTACCTACTTTCTGGGTAAGAAGTGAAATGTTTGTAATGTCCGTATGTTGTCTTGCGTGCGCTTGTCTTTTATGTCTGCACATTGAGCCTCTGGAGAAATGCAAATTCGTTCAACTATGTATCTGTTGTGGTACTATTATATGGCATGAATGACAATAAAATTCACTTACTTTACTTACTTACTTAGAACGCAAAAAGAAGCTGACCTAGAACTCAGGGCCCAGTCATTTTGCAGTATCACAGTGAAAAGAGCCTGGCTTGTGGCCTGGTCAAGCTCTGATATAACAGCAAAAAGAGCTCAGCTCCTGACCTGGTCAAACTCCACTATGACAAGAAAAAGAGCCTGGCTCACAGTTCAATTAACCTCCGCTATAACAGCAAAAAGAGCTCAGCTCACGGCCCAGACTAACTCTACTATAACGACAAAAAGAGCCCAGCTCACGGCCCGGTCTAACTCCATAGTACAAAGTGTCCAGCTTGTTCTACTGTCGTAAAATGGTTCTTGACTCATTCTCCATAAAGCGGGGAAAGTTCAAAATTACACCGATTATAAATACACCACCAACATCATCCAGCAAATAAACACAAGCCCAGAGAAGAGTCACAGCCAACAGGAGCTCAACATTCCCACACCTGACATGACCACACACACCTCCAAAATAATGCAGCAAGAGAGAGATAATATGGAAACAGTGACCCTAAGTGTCATCATGTGGTGTCCAATAGACAGTAACCGATGAAGCGTGTACACCCTGGCTCTTCAACAGGGGATTAAAAGGCCCATGCATAATGCTGCTGATAAGCTGCCAATGTGTCTGCAAGATTAATGACACTCACTGCCTGAATGCCAGCCAATAAATCTGTGTTTGTACAGCTGATCTTCTTAGCACTGTGACTACAGCAGTGTAGTCTCAGTGCTGGAGGAGGGACACATGCAGGACACACTACGAAACACAATGTACTTAAAATGTGCTTAACTCTACCTTAATTTACTTCTGAGAATTCACCAAACCCTTTAATCTGAAGTAAGTGGCCATTAATTTGTGAAACCAACCCCTTAATTTTACCTAAAAATTTGATTTAAATCATGAGTGTGAATCCCCTTAATCTTAAATTTAAGGTTCTATTATGGTTTTGTAGTGACACTACGAGACAAAACAGTCTCCAAAGTTATTAAGTTCACATTATTTAACCACCATAAGAAATCCAAACAAACACTCAGAAGACACGTGTAGCTTCACTGGTAAATAAATAGTAAATAAATGCTTATGTTTGTGTTGGAGACACCTGACTCCTTTCACCCCCACTGTAAAGAAATACCTACAATTAACACTTTCACACCAAACCCACTCAGAAGGAAGGAATTTTGAAAAATTGGAACTGCTAAATAGAGGGTCATGATGCTGTTACCAGCATATATCACTAGAGGGCAGCACACAACTAAATAGAACAAGTCCTCGATCAGGAATTGCTCTGGCACAGATGTTGGACGAAAACGCCTGGTTCACAATCTCCGTTCCAGTTCATACCAAAGTCATGCTGGAATAGAAAAGGTTCTTCCCCAAACTGTGTCCACAAAGTTGGAAGCATGGCGTTGTCCAGGATGTCTTGTTGTGCTGAAGCATTAAGATTAAGCCCTTCACTGGGAGTAAGGGCCATAGCCCAAACCCTGAAAAACAGGTGTGTCCCAATACTTTTGTCCATTTAATGTCTAAAGTTTGTGTGTTTTTATGAGCCAATAACAGTCATAATTCTCGTATACATGACATTTGCCAACCTTTTTTCTCGTCAGGCTGTTTCTGTTATTGTGGCTTTAAGACTGTGTAGATGAACTTTGCTGGCAGTACAGACTGAAATACTTCTTCAATATGAAGCGGGTGGAGTTAAGTTGCTGTACTTTGAATGAAGCCTTTGTACATAAATTACATTTTCAAGTGACCAATATATCTAAACACCTCATATTTTTGATGTTTAATGTTTCTAATAATGTGAAACTATCAACAGACTTTGAGGCTGCATCAAAAAATTATATTGGAGGGACCAATAGAAATGACTTTGCAAATGACATTTTTTTTTTTCATATTTGGAGTCCCACCAGTAAAGCTGTATGTGTCTTCTCAGTGTTGGTTGATTATGGTAAAATAGTAAATCTGAACTAAATCAGTTTTCTTTGTATCCCTCACCATGAATGGGTTCTGTTTTAGCTTCTCAAAACTCTGAAACTCTGGTAAAACAATGTCTCAGGCATCAGACAGCGCAATTATAACCATTTCATGTAATAAATTTCTGTGAGGGAGCTTTTAGAGGCAGACGCCTGATTCCATTCACCACCACTGATAACAATTCTGACCCGGAGTTTCTCTAGAATGGAGCATCACTCAGTATAACTGTCGTCTCTCTCTCTCTGGGTGGGTAGGGTGGTCCTCCCTCTCCCCCATCACTCAGTTTAGCTGTCCTCTCTCTCTCTGGGTTTGTAGGGTGGTCCTCCCTCTCCCCCATCACTCAGCATAACTGTCCTTTCCCTCTCTTTCTGGGTGGGTGTGGTGGTCCTCCCTCCCTCTCATCATTCAGTGTGATGCTAGCCATGGGTTTCTGTTTGCTTATGTAACCGATTTAGCAGTTAGTGTTCTCCTCCAAGCGTGTTGAACTGTCCATCACATTGGTGGCAGTTTGAGAAGATGATGTGGAGTCTTACATGTTTTGGAGGAAGAACGTGCTCCCCTTGGTTGGTGGGATCTGGTGAAGGGGAGGAGTCTACGCTATAATGGTTTGAGGGAACTGGGCGCATCTAAACTGTGGAATGAAATTGGATAAAAATGTAAAGAGTGTCAGTGCCGGCAGCTTTACGTACTGAACAACACTCAGGCACTGAAGGAGGCGTTTTATTGCTGCCTCTTTTAGCTTTGGTTGCTTCTGGTGGTGCTTTGGGTCCTCTGTCCCTCCCCCACCCTGCCTGTGATGCTGGGGCTGATTCAATTGAGCCAGCAGAGCAGGAGCTATTATCCAGGCTTCTGGAGGTGGGCATGTTCAGAGAGAGAGAGAGAGAGATGGCAAGGGAGAGATCAAGAAAAGAAGTGAAAATAGACTAGGGAGAGATCAAGAAAAGAAGTATAAAAATTAAGAGGAGCCAGATAAAAGGAGAAAAACAGGAACGAGATGTGAAGGAAGGACAGGAAAGGAGGAGAAAGAGAATTTGGTGGAGAATATATGGAGAGAGCAGGAGCTTAAAGAGAGAGAGAGAGAGAGAGAGAGAGAGAGAGAGAGAGAGAGAGAGAGAGAGAGAGAGGTTGGAGGAGAAAAATTGGAGTATTAGGAGGAGAGAGAGAGAGAAAGAGAGAGAGAGAGAGAGAGAGAGAGAGAGAGGTTGGAGGATCCCCCAGAGAGAAAGAGGCTGGGCCCGCATGCCTGTAGCCAATTAAAATGAGCTCCACTCGCGCTTAGGCGCCGTGATCGAGCCCCGGAGAAGAAGAGTGGTCGGCCGGCCGATGAATAATGCGGCTCCGGGTGGGTGTGGACCTTTGAACGGGGGCTCGTGTGTGTGGGGGATTCCTCCCCCGCCTCCGCTGGTGAGGTCAGATAGAGAAGAGAGGGGAGGAGAGAGAGGAGGAGAGAGAAGGGCTGGAGGAAGAGGAGCTGGAGAGAGAGGAGAAAGAGAGAAGGTCTGGAGGAGCATGTGGAGAGGAGAGCAGCGATGACAGCCATGCTGAGCCCGAAGATCAGACAGACCAGGAGAGGTACAGTGCAGCTCCGTTTATCCTTCACCTCCATTCATCACACGCCTCCATCTCCAGCATCCTGCAGGGGCTGAGCTCCTGATCCATCAGAGACATCACACCACACAACACCCTCTGCTGCTGTGGGTGCAGCTCTGAGGAATTCAGTTCTCAGTGATGAGTATTAATGATGCATAGTGTTGTTATGGTAGATACTGATACCAGTAATGGCTATTTATTTTATGTATGTATGTATGTATGTATATATGCATTTATTTATTTATTTATTTATTCATTCGTTCATTCATTCATTCGTCACACTATAATCCACATAAATTTGCTGTAGAAAATTTGGTAGAATTTTATTTTCTACCAAAAAAATTGTAGAAAAATTGTAGTTGCCCTTTACAGCGTGTCCAGATTTTTTTTTCGACAAATATATGCACCAATAGGCATGGACCCACTTAAATATGTCTTTAAAAAAAGATGTTCGCAATTTATATTTATTTGCAGCTTACTTGAAAACACAAGGTCACGATGTAACGAAAGGACCAATAGGAATGATCCAAAATCACGAATGGAGCAATAGGAATTGATCCGAAATCATGAAAAGCCCAGTAGGAATGGTCCAAAATTGTGAACGGGCCGAAAGGACATGACCAAAATTCTGAGTGGACCAATAGTAACCGTCCAAAATCGTGAATGGACCAGGAGAGTTGTCCAAAATCTTGAATGGCCCAATCAGAAGTGTCCAAAATCCTAAATGTACCATTTGTTACATTGACATTCAAACAACATATTTTCCTTTTCCTGTAAAGAAATGTTTTAGATGCAAGGTTTTGTTTCCAACGGCGATGAGAAGGTGACAACCCACCAACACCAACCCCAACCCCCGACACACTCACCTTCTTTGAACCCTCCATCCTGCCTTGAATTTTTTTCCAACTGGTTGTAATTATCAGTTCCATATTAATTATACATTTTTCAATTTACCTAGTAATTCGTTATCTGATACATCCCCGTCTGACTCATTATCACCTGTAGATGAAAACACTAGTCGGTGGGAGAATGTAAGACCCTCAATAATGAATGATATCATCAGCAACCGGTTCTCCATGCTGAGATGATGAAGCATGCAGTAAAAATGATCTACAACCCTGTATTTCCCACCCCGTAGGGAACAAGAACTTGTAAATCAAGCACCATTACTGCACCGTTTATGGCGAAGTGTGCGTCTACAACAGGTCCGTCCCCAGCAGCATCACCGGTCACAGAGGGGTCACCACAAGTGATACTCTGGACGAGGTTCTCTGTGTGACCCCATAAAAGACATAAAATCATGGGTCAGCTGATGGTTAGGGAGTTGCCCCTGCAATCCGAAGGTTGTAGGTTCAAATCCCGGGACTGCCAGTGGCACCACTGATGTACCCTTGAGCAAGGTAACGTCCCCATATGTTGTTCCCTGGGTGTTTCTGACTGCCCACTGCTGCCCTTGGTGAATGGGTTAAATACAGAGGAAGAATTTCACACTGTTCACACTGTGTGGTGTGGTGTGTTCACATGTGAGTATAAGGGAGCCTTTACTTTACTTACTTACAGTAGAAGGCAGCGGGTAGGTCAAAAGTACAAAGGTTCTCTGTTCTTCTGTCCACAGCAGCCACGCAGCAGGTGCAGGTCAGGCTGGAATATTCCTTTTTCTAAAAACCCAAGCAGTTTATTTTCCCAGTATTTGTATTTCTGTGTCCTCCTGTAATCCCACCTGCTATTAGAATGGCTGTCCTGACTGTTTATGAGGGCAGGACAGGGACAAGGTACTGTGAATCTCAGTCCTCTGTAGTGGACTGAGATAATAATATACCCCCGAACACTGGAACTTGCCATAAGATCATAAATAATAATGAGATAATGAATATTAAATATAAAACAGCAAAATAAACTAAATGACAAAACTAAATAAATGATATATATTAGATCATTATAAATACATATAACATTAAATATGAAAGAATTGATTATTGAATTAATAACAAATGAAATATTACACAGTGATATGTTAATACTTCGTGAAACGTACATTTTATAAGTTATATATTTTATTCGATATATTTTCATTTTTTTCAACTACTATTACTACATAAGAATTATAATAATAACTATTATTATTATTGTAAAAACATCAAATATTTGCTGTGGGTGTAACTAAATGCTTTAATGCAGTACAGTTTGTTACAGTCAGAAAGGGGTTTTGCAGGTCTAATCATAGGCTCCAGGTAAACAAGCAGATCATGAACTCTAAGAACAATCAGTTTTTTTTTCAGTTCATTTTGATGTTAAATCTGAATGCAAGTAGCATGAAAGCTGTGCTAGCTGTGCACAACAACAGATTTTTTAGCAACCACATCCTAGAAACGCCCAGGAGAGAAGGGAAGGTATGAATCATCCCGTCAGACGGGTCCAGAAATGGGCCGCCATGCCGCGCACCATTTGCTTTTGCTTTCCGAGTTCCAACAACTGGCTAAAAAAGAGTTCTGCTGCGAGTTCACAGCCAAGACTGAAAGACTCCAAATATCAACGTGTCCTTTAAGTGTGTTTCCTTAACATCTGCTTCAACAGGGGAACACACATCAGCGGCAGGTGATTCTTCTCACCATGCGGATGAAAGAAATACCTGCATTAGCATGGTTTTCCACTCTGAAGAGATGGAAGGACAATTATAATGACCTGCAAACAGGCAGATTAACAGTAACAGTGGCTAACTCCTCCAAACGGACACATAAATTCCAGATGAGCAGCCAGGGAGAGTAAATTAGACAAAATTTACTGGAAAAGGTCTTTTCACGAGCCAAATCTACAGAATTAATAACTGAACTGATACCAAATTCAGCTTCTGATGCAACTGGCCTAACTCCTACCCTCCTAAAACTCAACAAATACTACTGCCAGAACTTGCTAGAAGACAGAGCCAGTGGTGGCTTAAGGGTCCAAATCCAAAGGCACAGCCCACTCATTTCTCGAGCTGTCTGAGGGGTTTGGAAGGATCAAGCTGTCCCTAGAAACTGGATAAAGGAGCAAGGAAGAAACTGGTCAGAGAGGATACCAAGAGGTCTATGAAAACTCTGAAGCAGTGACAGGAATTCATGGCAAATAGTGGTCATTGTGTTCATGTGGCAACAATATTACTAGTGCTCCAATAATGTGGCTAGTATACGAGAGTTGCAAGAAAAAAGCCACTCCGAAAGAACATTGTCTCAATTAAGCCACATTGTCTCAATTAAGCTTCGCCAAAAAGACACCTCGAGGATTCTGAGGCCAAGGGAAAAAGGTGTTATGGTCAGATAAAACCAAAATCTGGCCTCATCACCAAATGGTATTTCTGGCAGAAAGCCAATACAGCTCACCATCCAAATAATAGCATACTAACGGTAAAGTAGGGTGGTGATAGCATCCTGTTTTGGGGGTGTTTTTCTGCCGCAGGGACTGGAGCACTTATGATGAGAATTAATATTAAATATAAAATAACTACATAAATACAAAAAATGATATATATTAGATCTGAAATAATTATAATAAATACATACAACAAATATACAAAGAATAGCATACTAAGAGTAAAGTATGGTGGTGGCAGCATCCTGTTTTGGGCGTGTTTCTCTGCAGCAGTGACTGGAGGATAAATGGGTGGGGCAAAATACCCTCAAATTCTTGAGGAAAACCTGCTGCCCCCTGTCGAAAAGTTGTCAGTCGAATGAAGGTTCACCTTCCAACATCGCAATGACCCAAAGCACACCGCAAAATTGCTGAAGGAGAAAAAGGTGAATGTCCTCGCATGGCCTGATCAGAACCCAGACTTAAACGCTATCGAAAATCTGTGGAATGACTTTGAAAATTGCAGTCCACCAAAGATCTCTACATAATTTGACCGAGCTTGAACAGTTCTGTAAAGAAGAGTGGGCAAATATTGCACAGTCTACATGTGCAAAGTTGATAGAGAAGTATCCCACCGTACTATGGCACTAATTAACCCAAAATGGGGTTCCACTAAGTACTGATACGTCATCTATCTCAATGATTCTGGGTTGTTTTGTTTTTTTTAAACAGTTGCTGTCATATCACTTGGGTCTTGTGATGAGTAAATACAGCTGGAAAATGTTTTTTTTTTTTTATTTATCGTTTTAGGCTGCAAAGCAACAAAATGTAAATATTTTGGAGGGGGTGATTCCTTTCTATATCCACTGTATAGATTCATTTTCATTTTGCTGGAACGTAATGAAAATACTAAACAATTGGAATTTCACCAAGTCTCAATATGGAAGATGCATTCGCATGAACTGCTGGGGCGCTCAGGACAATCTCATCATGTATAATTTATAGAAATCAATCCCTGCGTGTACACACACACACACACACACACACACACATGCACGCATGCATTTGTGCCTTGTGCCTCTGGGCTATAGACACTCAATCAATGCGTGTGTGGCTTTGTGAGAGAAAATCAATGTTTTTTCCCCTCTTCTTTCTTTTATTTTACACTCTTACTTGTGCGGGTCATGGAGAATTGTGAACGCGCTACTTCTGGCAGAATTCTGGATGCTGGACCAGAGAGCTCATATACTAAGAAGAGTGTGTGTCAGATGAAAATGGGATGTTATTTTGTCAGCAGGTGTGGGTAGATGAGGTATGATCAGACCCCTCAGTGCACCCTGTCCAGTTTGTGCCTTAAACTCACTGGCCACTTTTTCAGAAACACCACCCTTGTGCTTCCTCTCACTTGCCACTTTATTAGAAAGCTCTCCCTTATAGCTCCACTATACAGGTGTACAGGTACAGACGGTAACCCACCTGCTGCTGTACAGTTCATCAGCCCCCTGTCTATCACTTTCATCACTGGAAAGGGACCACCACAGGACCACCACTGACTGACAGCGGATAAAAACAGTAGTTCGTATCCAACAGTTTTATTCTGCTGAGCAAAAGAACGTTTTGATGAGGAAACTCTCCACGAGCAGCTCCACTGTGAGCCGAGTAAGACCAGGCTTTAAATTAACAGGGTGATGTGAGCCAGACTGGGTCCAGAACCACCTGCTTTAACACAAAACGGACCAGTCACAGAGCGTTTGGGGCGACCAAAACAAAACAATAGGCAAATACACAAGGGGTGTTTACTTTTCACTACCGACTTTCGGTGTAGTTTCTGTCTCGGAGAGGCTCGTCACTGCTTGCCATGCGGGACTCGCCTCTAGCGTTGAGGCCGACACCCAGTTGCTGGTTTACCGCTCATAAAAGCGCTGAATGGTTCACCATAGAAAATGGGCAGATTCTGTGGTAATTTTAGAGGGCAGTTTAACTTTGTTACATTGTGAACAGAATCTGCAGGCCTAAACTGGCTGAAGCAGAGCTAAAACTGTCATGCATCTCACACACCTCCAAACACATATGGAGGACATATTTTTGGTAACTGCTTCATACTGTTTTTTGGGTTAGAGGTGGGTACATGGTTAAGAAGCGTAGAGAAGCTCCTAGAAGGTCTACAGTGTTAAAGTGTGAGGAGCAGTGAGAAAAAGCTCATAACGTGGTGAACCAAACCTGCTCCTCCAGTGTTTCTGTGGGGGCCTCTACTTTTCTGGGAAAGCTTCTGCTCTTCTGGGATGTTGGAAAATAGCTGTGAGGATTCGATTGCAGCCCCGAGAGTATTAGTTATGTTATATCATTGCTGTGAGGATTTGATTGCACGAGAGCATAAATGAGGTCAGGTCTTGATGTTGGATGATCAGTTCTGGATGCCTCTCCAATTTATCCCAAAGGTATGGGATGGAGCTCCATTACTCCAGGGAACTCCACAGTCCAGGCCTGCAGGCTTTATACACCTCTAATCCATGGAAATGGTGGCCTTACAGAGGATATAGAAATGAATCACATTTTTTTGCTTTACAGCCTGAAATGAAGACACAATAAAAACATTTTCTGGCTTTTACATCCAAGTAAAAAACATGATAGGAATACTGAGATGGATAAAGGATCACAGCGTCGTGTCAGCACTTTGTGGAACTACCTTTTGCTTTAATTACTGCCTTGAGTCTGTTGGGATGCTTCTTTGCCAACTTTGCACCTAGACTACGCAGTATTTGCTCACTATTCTTTACAGAACTGTTCAAGCCCAGTTAAATTGGATGGTGATCTTTGGTGGACTAATTCTGAATAGGACTCTATCTAGGCCAAACAAGGACATTCAGCCACTGTGAGGTCAGTTTTGCTGTGTTCTTTGGGTCATTGTCCTGTTGGAAGGTGAACCTTCTTCCCATTGACAGCTTTCTGGCAGAGGGCAGCAGGTTTCCTCAAGAATTTGATGGTATTTTGCTCCATCCATTTTTCTTTCTATCCTGACAAGTGCTCCAGTCCCTGCTAAGAGAAACACCCCCAAAACAGGATGCTGCCACCACCATACTTTACTGTTGGTATGGTGTTCTTTGGATGGTGGGTTGTATTTGCTTTCCGCCAGCTGTACCATTTGGTGTTGAGGTCAAATAGGTCAATTTTGGTACCATAACACCTTTTCCACTTGGCCTCAGGATCTTCAATGTGCACTTTGGCAAAGCTCAATCGAGACTTAATGTGGCCTTGTATGTGGAGTGGCTTTTTTATTTTCTACTGTCACATATCTGGCCATAAAAATATAAACCTAGGCGTATAGCAAAGACACTCATTAATGCATAACAGCACTTAAAATGGTTTTAAGTGACTGAGCACATGCAAATAATCCCAATAAAATCTTACAGCCCCATTGTGTAGCTTGTAAGTGCTGTAGGTTGAATGGGTGGAGCTAAACTACTGAAGGCTTAATGGATGGGGCTAAACAGCTCTAGACCCTAGGAGCTACACAGCTGTAGGCTTAACTGGTCTGGCTAGACTGCTGTAGACTCAATGGGTGGGGCCGAATTGCTGTGTATAGCACTAAAAAGTTTTTTTTTTTTTGGCTCATAATAATTGCAGAACCTTTTTTTTGATGCTATAGAGCTATTTTTAATAGGTTTAATCACAGAGAAGAAAATTCATTCATTCTTTCATTTTCTGTAACCACTTAATGCTTACTAAGGTCGGGGGTACCCGGAGCCTATCCCGGGATCAGCAGGCACAAGGCAGGGACTAGCCCAGGGCGCACACACCATTTACTCACACACTCAGAGAAGAACATTTTATCAGCAAAAACATTTAAGAATTCAAATACTAAAGCTAGAACAAAGTAAAAAAAATTGAAAAGAACATGACCCTTTACACCCCCTTTTGTTTTCTGTCTGTTCAGTGACTGACACTCAAAACACTTCTGCTGTTCTGATCTACAGCCAGGTCCAAGAGTATGGTGATGGGCGAGGTATCCCGTGGCTCAGGCCCATCTACCTCGCCAGGCCTCCAGAAGGGGGTGTTGAAGGCTGGCTGGCTGAAGAAACAAAGGAGCATCATGAAGAACTGGCAGCTGCGCTGGTTTGTGCTGCGCTCTGACTACCTGTACTTCTACAAGGATGAGGAGGAAACCAAGCCTCAGGTACCGTTTAGGCCTTGGGCTCTAAAGAAAACACAATACACTTAAAACACCCTTCCTTCTTCTTGTAAACAGAGTCATCCAGGAAAATGAGTCATTATTCTTTACAGTGGTGGGGAATGGAACCAGACGTCACATCTCCAACAGAAATAAAGCCACTCCCAGTGTCCTCTGAGTGTTCATATGGAATGTTGATAATGGTAAAATAGGAAAGTTTTCTTCGGGGATTATTTTGCCTCACCATACCCTGCATGTACCCTTTCACCACGAATGGGTTTAGTTCTATGTCAAAAGGTTCCCAAAACTCTCAAAACAATGCGTCAGGCATCATAACCATTTCATGGAATAACTTTCTGAAAGGCAGAGAGCAGGTTTCTGTCACCACCACTGTAAACAGTTTAAACTTGGTGAGTTTCCCCAGCTGTGTCTGACACTTTTGTCTGAAGCCACTGTCAGATTATATGAAGAGAAAGCCATTCATGGTACACTGCTTCCACACATCCTCCACACATCTAAAAGTGTATTTTTTTTATTAGTATCATTATTACGATCGTTTTGAAATTTTGCCAAATTGCAGGATGCTGACAATGCTCTGCTGGCCGATCGATGTCGATCACTTATGTTAGGTTCTTCATTCAGACTGAAGTGTGATGGACAGCTCCGTTCGTCAGGAGCTGTCGATACTCCACCCGTCACCATTGATCCGTCTCCGTGCCTCGCTCACCTGGACGTCCTCGAAAATGTCAGCCCAGCCCGCTCATCCTGCCTTTAATCAATCGAGATTCAAAGCAGTGAACTGGGCCGGCAAATCACACAGCACATCACACGCTGGGATAAAAGGATGCGGAGGAGGCCAGATCATGCCGGGAAGAAGGATGCCCAGATAATTGATCCACTCGATAATGATTCAGAGTGTTTAGTAGATAAGACAGCAGTCAAACTCTGCGACTGGTCCCAGGTGCAAAAAACAAACGAGCATGATGTTTCAGAGCCAGGGAGACTTTAAATGTAACTGTACTGTGTGTAAAGAGGCGCTCAGTATTTCCCTATAATATACGGAGGTCCAAGGTGTTAAATCTTCCATGTTGTCATGGTGAATAATTCTTTCAGCTTCCAGTCCAGGATACTAACAAAATGACCAAACCTGGAGCGAAGAATGCTTAGTTTCTGTGAAAATAAAACATAATCCAAGATTAGCAATTTGAACTTCTCCTCTTCTCCACCACAGGGCTGCATCCCGCTCAAAGGCAGCCAAGTCAATGAGCTGACTGGCAACCCAGAGGAACCAGGCCGACACCTGTTCGAGATTGTCCCAGGTAAGCAGTAATGGTCTCTGTCCCAGAAGCCCCTGGCTCTCATGTGGGTCAAAATGGATTGAATATGAGGACTATGAGGACACCAAGGTCTGGTTGTTTTGGAAGTGGCTGACTGATCTCAGAGCTGTTTTAAGACATACCTGCCCATTAAACAGCAAGGGAGAATTCAACTTAGCTGGTCTATGGGAATTTTTCATCAACTAGACTATTACTAAGTATGATTTAAACTATCATTAGGCATATGTTGAGCCCACTGCTATACCAACTATAAAGAATTTGTCATATCAGGAATCAGAAGTTTTGACATCTGGTGGCCAAAAAAGAAGGAAAATGAAGGATATGGCCTCTTTAATGTGCAAATGGGCCATGATCAGACAGCAGGAACTGTCAAGCTCCATTGAAGAGTGGGGTCTCCCCATTCCACTCCTGACCACTGCACATCTATGTGTGTTTTATTTATGGCAGGCAAACATGGCACAATCCTGTGATAGCCATTAGCTCTCAGAGGCTGATGAGTGTGTTTTTGGAGGCACACACACCCACACATACCCCCTGCCACACACAGCAGATCTTCCCTTTGACTGAAGGCTTTTATAACAGAACCCAAAGAGCTGAGCAATATATAGTCGTGCTCTGTAAGCACACAACATTTCATTCAGCCACGTACCCCCCAAACCCACTCAGTGTTTATAGGATGATTAAAGCCCCCAAAATTCTTTAAAAAAGTCGTCATACAACGTTTCCCTCTATTTTGTAAAAGTATTTCATGTCTTGGCAATAAAAGCCTGTTAGAACTGGAGCTACGAGGCTAACGTCAGTAACATTAGTCAAATCTTTTATCATAAAAGCATTCCCAAAACTTCACCTGCTCAAACCACACTCAGCTCTTCACGAAGGAGGAACACACTTGTGGGTGTGGTTTAGGACACAGTATGACACTATGAGCTTAACTTCAGTGTGTAGATGGATACTGCTGACAGCCTTTTACACAACAGGGTCTGTTTTCACAAACCACCTCAGGAGCAGGAGCGCTGATGTAGAATCGGTTTCTGTGACATCATAAATACAGAGGAATCTGATCCAAGATCAACGCTCGTTTGTGAACACCAGGCCTAGTGTCACCCGAAGTGGATGTTTAGTTCATTTTTACAGCTCACAGTAAGTCGTACTGTGTCCTAAACCACGCCTACAAGCCTGATCCACTTTAATGAAGAGCTGAATTCAGTTTGAGAAAGTCCAGAGGAGTTTTGGTGGTGTGTTTACAGTATACGTTTTAGGTGACTATTGGCTTTACCTCAACTCTTTCTGGGAAACTATGTCCATTTGGTTTCCCTCTAATGTTGGTGTGGACATGAAGCACAAGACAGTGTTCCTCTCAGTCATGGGGTCTGTTTACTGGATATGCATGAAACTGTGATGGCGACGCTGTGAGAAGCCTGCTGGCTGGCTGGAATTTCATGCATCTGTGTTCTCCGGGCCCTCACAACAAGAGGCTTGAAACTTACAGAGCATGACTGTGACCCTGAAGCTGACCGCCTGTGCATCTGCTTAACCCATACTGTACATTAGCTTGCTCTCAGCAACCCCTGCCAAGTAGAGGAGATAGTTTTAAGAAGAAAGCTCCTCAGGACAGAGCTCCAGTCCAGCTTGCTGACTGGTCTGTTTCTTTATTTGATTACTTGTTTGTCCAAGGCAGGGGGGTCGTTTGGAAAGGGGATTGTCTTCTCACGCAGTCCAGGAGTGAACGAAGCCACGATGGTCTTGGTTTTGGAGAATTGAGACATCTCAGACACTTTCTGGAGGATAAATGGACTGCCAACTGGTTCTATGATGGAGGAATGAAGACTTGTTCTTCAGGAGTTGAGCAGCTATGGTGCAGTTGGCTGGAGTCACTGGCAGTAATGGTGCCACTGAGTTCCTTGACCGGTTTGACTGCTACCTGTTCTCGATTTGGGTTCGAGGGCTGCACATGGGACTGAGAGGCTTGGCCCGGCTGTAGGTCCAGCAGAACATGGGGCAAGGCTGCTGCAAGAGAAGGCAGCACAAACCACCTAAAGGTACAGTCATATATATATATGTGTATGTCCTCTGCTCAGATGATAATGTGTAAATACGTATACATCCTACAGCAGTGGTCTCCAAACCGGTTCCCAGGATGGCGTGCATTTGTATTCCACCTGTATGTATTGTTAGCTAATCCTGGTATTCTAGCAATTGTCCAGAAAAATAGCTTTAAATGCAGAAAATTGGCATACATTTCAGAGGAGGCATACATTTCGTGAGTGGCACATTGCCGACACTCCTCATTGACACTGTTAGTGAAGTGTGTATGTGCACATGTGTGTGCACAGGGGTCACATGGTGATGTGTCTGTAAGATTTTTATGCTCAACTGGAGGCTCTGCTGGATCTGCTTGGCAGAACAGACGCCTGGGCTTAGAGAGCAATTCCCACATTCCTCCCTGCAGCAGCAGTGTGTGCTGTTACACTCACAGGGCATTAGAATGCCTCACCACGGTGGGAAATGGGCCACCAGACCCTGCATCTACTCAGTGGGAGCGTGTTACCATCAGATGTCTCTAGCTGCTTCAGTCTTCCAGCAGCAGGGGTGGCTAATCTTGAGCCACTGTGACATTTAAAGCTTTATTTTTCTATAGACATTCATAGCTTTATTAAACAGCATGTATATACACACACACAGTCAAGTGAAAAAATGAGGGTATACCATTAAATACCCAGTTCAAGAAATGTTCACATATCAGTGTCTAATCTTGTTTTTTAATTATCTCTGGAAAAGAAAATGATTATTTTTTGTTGTTTACCTGCAATTAAATCTTGTTTTACTCGTTAAACAAAAGAAACAAAGTTAACTGAGGAACAAGTTAGGACACCCCACCCCCTAATAGCTAGTGTTACCGCCTTTGGCTGAAGTAACTGTAGTAAGATGCTTCTTGTAGCCATCCACCAGTCTGACATCAGTCTGAGGAACGTTTGCCCTACTCTTCAATGCAGAATTCTTTCAGCTGTGAGATGTTTGAGGGGTTTCTTGCATATACAGCCCGTTTCAAGTCAACCCACTGCATCTCAATCGGATTAAGGGCTGGCCTTTGACTTGGCCATTCTAGGACTCTCCATTTCTTTGTTTTCAGCCAGTCATTGGTGGATTTCATATTGTCATGTTGCAGGGTCCAGTTCCGCTTCAGCTTTAATTTTCTTACAGATGGTCTCACATGTTCCTCAAGCACACTCTGATACACAGTACAATTCATGGTGGATTCCATGATGGTGAGCTGGCCAGGTCCTGCTGCAGCACAGCATCCCTAAACCGTGACACTTCCACCACCATGCTTCACAGTTTGTCTACGTTCTCTATGGCAAACTTCAGTCTGGCTTCATGTTTCTCTTGGAGAACAAAGGCTTCCTTCTTGCACATCTTCCATGCAAATTAACCTTGTGCTGTCTCTTTCTGATTGTAGAGGCATGCACTTTCACATTAACAGTACCGAGAGCCTGCTGTAGATCAAGTGATGACTTTTTAGGGTTTTTAGAGACCTCTTTTAGCATCTTGTGGTCTACATGTCAATTGTTTTGAAAGTCTTCTACTTGTACATTATTTTCTGGACAGTGGAATGGCTAATTTCAAATTCTTTTGAGCTCTTTTAAAATCCCTTACCACACTCAAGCTGCTGTAGTCTTCTTTCTGATGGTCTGAGACAGCTCTTTTTATCTCACCATGGTGTTCACTCTCACTTTAACAGTCAGTAACACACCAAACTAAATATCTGAGGCTTAAATAGGGCAAGCCTCCATCTAATTGCTGAGTAAGGATGTTCTAAGCATGTGCACATCATGTGTAGCACCTGTGCATGATTTGAGCCTTTTTAAGTGGGAATAAAAGTGGAGCTGTCCTGATTTATTCCTCACCAGAAATTTTTGTAGAATTAGATTTCACAGAAAATTTTGAAAACTCTAGCCAGTCTGGTCCGATCCCGTAGAAGAGTTGCTATAGCACAAACTGCTGAAAAAGAATGCTGGCTATGATAGAAAAGTGTCAGAACACAGTGCATAACAGCTTGCTGCGTATGGGGTGGCATAGCTGCAGCCTGGTCAGAGGGCCCATGCTGACCCCTGTCCACTACGCTCTCCTGCATTCATGTGGATGTGACTTTGACACGTACCACCTACCTAAACACTCTTGCCAACCAAGTATACCTCTTCATGCAGCGATGTTCCCTAATTCCCTAGTGTCCCCATTCAGCAACATACTGTCCATGCCTCGACATATCCAAGCTGTTTTGGCGGTGGGGGGGGGGGAGGGGCTACACAATATTAGGCAGGTGGTTTTAATTTTATAGCTTATTGGTGTATATAGTTACGAAATTACATGTTAATATCATTATCATATTGTATATAGACTGTAAAACACGAAACAGGACAGTAGATGATTTCATTTTGTTAGTCTAAACTATAGTTTTGCTTAGTTTCATTCAGGTCTAACATGAAACCAGTTTAACTGTTTGTTAACACACAAAGTAATTGAAACCCTTTTAAAATTGCCCAGATCTGGTCTGTTTATTCAGATGTTTCTGAAAGATGTGTTGTGGAGCAGACAGTATTACACCACAGCATCATGTACAATCTCTAATATCTGTGTCTTTCTATCTGGGAACGGCTCACAATCGTCTGCACACTTGAGGGACTCTGTTATTCTTCTCGCTAAAGGAACAGACAATTGAATTTGACAGCTTTTTTTGAGGACAGCAGTGCCACCTGGTGGCCTTGACATTCACACAACTTATATCTCTTAAGAAAAGCACTGACCGATAGAACTGGCCGCACATAAAGGGGGTATTTGGCAGACGCCCTTATCCAGAGCAACTTGCAACCATTAGTTACAGGGACAGTCCCCCTTTAGCCACTGAGGGTTAAGTGTCTTGCTCAAGGACACAGTGGTAGAAAGTGGAGGTTTGAACCTGCAATTTTGTGGTCATCAGGTTCACAGACAAGTGTTTACCCATTAGGATGCTACCACCCCATGGACATGAACCCAAGGTCACCATACCTGTGGGCTAGAGGTGTATAACGCCCTCCAATGTTGGCCTGAGTGATGGCGTTACATCCAGTACCTTTGGGATGACCTTACTCATGCTCTCCTGGCTGCAGTCAAACCCTCACTGCAAAAGTTACATGACCTTATTAATGCTCTCGTGGCTGAATGTAATCAAATCCTCACAGCAATGTTCCAATACCATTGCCTGGCCTTACTAATGCTCTCATGACTGAGTGCAGTCAAATCCTCACAGCAATGTTCCGATAACAGTGCCTAGTCTTACTTATGCTTTCGGAGTTACATTCAAATCCTCAAAACAAGGTACTTCCCAGAAGAGTGGTGGCAGCAAAGGGGGAGACAGACATTAATAGCAAACATGGGCACCGCAACCATTATAGCAGGTATTCCACTTTTCAAAATCATTTGTTTTGTCCCCGGCAAACCACCAACCCAGCAGGGGTCTACAGGTGACATAAAATGTGAGTAAGCTGCATTTAAAATACTTCACTGTAGGCCAGGGTTCATAAGGCTACATGACATGACTACTGATATAAACCTACACTTGAGGTTTTTCAAGAATTATTCCAGCAAGCGTGCAGTGCCATTGCACTTTCTAAGGTGAAACTGACTGTAGCAGCCTTTATGAATGTCAGCCTTTATTTATGTCCTAAAAGACTTATGCTATTCAAACAACTGCAATTCAGTGAAGTGTCACTGTAATTTTCTCTCTTGTTTCATTACTCAGGCGCAGCTGGGGAGAAAGACAGGGCAGCCGTCAGCCATGAGGCCTTCGTACTTATGGCCAACACCCAGAACGACATGGACGACTGGGTCAAGGCCATCAGGCGGGTCATCTGGGCTCCTTTCGGAGGAGGTAAGCAAATAAAAACCACTAGAACATGCAAATTTAAACAGAAGAGGAACGGTCAATCCTGTTAAAATCAGGAACTTTTATTCCGAGTGTGTTCCCTGTAGAGGACGAGTTACTTATTAACACTCATAACAGCAGTCCGTATTTATGCCCTTTCACCTCAGCAAGTATTAAGACAACTATAATTGTTGAAAACATCCTTCATAAAATTTTACATCAAGAGTCGTAAAGCCTTACAAGTGTTAATTTGTTAATAGTGGTTAGGGAGTTGCCCCTGCTATCAGAAGGTTGTGGGTTTGAATCCCAGGACTGCCAGCGGCACCACTAAAGTGCCCTTGAGCAAGGTACTGTCCCCACACACTGCTCCCTGGGCGTCCCCCATTGGCAGCTCACTGATTCACTTGGTGAATAGGTAAAATGCAGAGAAAGAATTTCACACTGTTCACACTGTGCGCTGTGGTGTGTTCACACATGACTAATATATATATATAATGTCTTTGAATGGACCAAGTTAGTGCTAATTAGATCTGCACTTCCACAGAACATGACTGACATTTGTCTGGCACAATTTAACATATTTTCACAGCAGTCAAAATGTGGAAAACACCTTCCCACACTAGAAGAAAAACAAGGGGCATTTGTACATTGCTTTTATGGTAAATGTTGCTTAATGATTTGTTACTATCAATTTGAACTGAGGTAATACAAGTTGACGTCACCACCAAAGTATCAAACATAGACCTTCAAGTAAGCATATAATCAACAGCCTGTTGTGAAGCTACCAATGGATACAAGATAAGACCAGAGAAAACACTCAAGCTAAGATAAACACTCTGCTGACAACTGTCAGCCCCACCAAGCATATGGCTTACCCGTCCTGAGCCAAACACAGCCTCCTGGGCGTACTTCACCAGGCACTCCTTACAGAAGAGATGGCCATCAGTGCACTGGGTCATCTCCTCAAAGGCAAACTCCCCACAGCAGCAGCCGCACTCTATCAGCTGGCCATCCTGAAAAGAGCGGTGGCCGGGTCAGAGGGCTTCGACTGAATATTAGTGACCTTGTTGCTAATAACGCTAGACTGTATAATTTGACAATTTGTTTATTATATTATTTGTTTCCCTACACGATTTAAGGTGGAACAGTAAAAAACTGACAAGACGATGGTAACAAACCTGGAGCATTATGTATTACACAAACTTCATTTATAAAGAAGGGACTGACATTCAAAATGTGTTGCTACACAGACATTTTAAAAGATTTATATTTTAAACATATTTATTCTCACTGCTATCTAGCTCAGGAAAAGTCTTGTTGGACTCATATCTGAGCGTAAACAAAGCATAATGTAATATTGGTCTCTGTATCTCTATAAAAACGTATGTATAAATGTGTAAAACTATCAACAACTGGAATGTTTCCATTTTAAAACAAGTATATAGATACTCCTGGTTTGTGATTATTCAAATACATCTGACATACTGTTTGAAAACAACATAGCATAAAAAGTATTAAGTATTCAAAGCTTAAGAAATGCTAGTTGCCAGTAAGGACTAAAAGCTATCTGAAGTCAATAGACAACTAGTCATTATAGTAGTCATCGTAGTAAAAATTATAACACAAAGTTATGTAATTTCATACATTTACATGCATTAATTTACCATGTTTGGATACATTTGTTTGGTTATATTTGGATTGTATGTGGACAATACAGCAAAAAACATCAAAAAAGAAAACATCAACAAGCCAAAGGAAACAATTAAAAATTAGTTAGGACCAAAAACACCCAGTGAAATTCCTGAATGTGGTATAATGGGTGACGGAGGTCCTCAGTCCCACCTTTTGATACTGTTCCTCATTCACTTGCAAAGCCAGAAGGAAATCTTCATGCTGAAAGTGGAAATGAAACCATAGAGCTCATGATACAATCGTTTTACAGAAAATGCCAGCCAATCAAAAAAAATCGAAAGTCTGTTGGCCCTCTAAAAGTACCTCAGCCATTTCCTTTGCTTTCTGCTCATAGAATTGAAGTTCTTTCTTTAAAGATGGCTCCACTGCTGTGTCGGAGCTTCGACACCACCTCCGGTTTTTCTCCAGAAAGTACATCTTCCTCTCCAGTTTAAAAGATCCTGAATAAGCAAAGCCAGTTACCAGCATTCAAGTCAATTATACAATGCTTTCTCCATTGCTGTACAGCTTAAATCAACTCATCAATAAAAACTGGCAAGAAGAGATGTGTGCGGTCACCTTGCTCAAACTTGAATTCAATAAAGGCGCGTTCATATGGCTTTCTCTTTTTCCTCTTCCCTGAGGGATCACTGGAGATTTCCTGCCACTTCTTAAGGGCTTCATATAAGGCCTTCAACACAACAACATAATCATTCATTCGCTGTAGAAAAATCACAACTCCTGAACACAGGAGAGACAGTCCTGAGAGAAATCGCTTATAGTGGTGAGCAGTACCTTGCGGGTGATTGCATAGTGTCCTTTGAAGGAATTCAGGGCCCATTTGATATCCTGGCAGCTCAGCATTCTAAAGTCACCCATCAGCAGGTCTGCTGCTTGCATTACAACCTCTGGGCCAACACTTTTCAGCTTGGAGTTATCAAAATAGTTCTCACTTTCCTGAATGAGAAAAGAAGACACTCAAAATAGGTATAACCACTCTAGAGTACGCAGAAATTCTACCCTTATCAGAGGAATGTTCCTTCTATTGAATTATAATATTTTGTAACATAAGTTCATCTTCAAGCCAAAATAAAAAGTCCCGTAAGAATGTTGATAGTAACCTGCTGAACACAAAATGTAGCACTAACCTGTGTTTCAGTATCATTCGTCTCAAGGAGCACGCTTCTGTTAATTCTCCCAGTTAAACTAGAGTCTTTTCTTGGATAATCAGGATTCTCGAGCAGCATATTGCATATTCTGAGAGGGACAAAATGAGGTTTTTTTTTTCAACCAATCAGAACCAGAAGAATTAACAAGAAAACCACAATGGAAGGAGGTAGTGGAACTCTTTGTGCTTACACATTTAAATCTTTGAGATTATTTGCTTTTATTAATTCTGCTACGTAGGCCTCCTGCACGTCTGGAAAAAGGTCCATCTGTGAAACATGCAAAGATTTAGATTGATAATATCTGGCAAGCTGTACACATCAGGTAATCATCCTTGATGAAACAAGCAGGCCCAAAGATATTAAGTATGCATTGCAATGTCCCTCCAGGACAGAACAAATAATACTGATTAAGGCCATGTGTCTAGTGTAGACCAGCTAGTCTGGTCTTAAAAAAAAAACAAAACAAAAAAAAACACAGAAGCTTTCACTTTCATTCTGCTCCGTAATCTGTCTATCATTCAGTCTCAACTAATGACTGTATTTTTGAGCATATGAGAAACATTGGTGAGCTAAAACAAAATCAAGCTCAAGTTGATAGCTTTCCAGGAGAACAGGGAAAAACAATGACTTCTCCACTAAGAAATAAGAAATGCCATCAAAGCAGACGTTTTTTCCCTTAATTAAAAATTTAAAGAAGAAGATTATGGTTTCTTGTATAATTTCTCCAGTTTCAAACCCTGTCACCAGCAAAAAATGCCTCGAAACACATTCAACTGACAGATTTCACGTTCACTTCTTTTTTTTTTTTCCATACTAGGTTACTATACAGTCTGTATATTGAACAAGGTCTACTTCAGGATCTTTAAAAGTGAGAAGTTATTTGAGGACTCACCACTTTCTTTACCAGCACCTCAAGCGTGTAGGGCTGAGGTGCTGGAAGCAGGCTGGCTGCTGAGGAACCAGGCTGTTCCATATGTTCCAGTGCCAGTACGGTTGCGGGGGAAAGAGGGGGAGTAAACTGTCCTTGATGCTGTTCTTCCGCCTGGGGTACCATCACCTCTGGCCCCAGTCCTGTCTGTGAGGACTGAGGCCTGAGCACAGGCCGTTCCTGAGGGGGAACTAGGGCTACAGCCCCAGAGAACCTATCAGTTCTATACAGACAGGCCACTGCTACCTGGTTGCCTGTGCTTGGCTGAGCTGGTAACTCGGCAATAGCTGGAGTGAAAAGAGAGGTGCCTGGATTGGCTGGGTGAGAACTGGGCAAAAGACTGTTGGGTCGGGGCACTGAGCCCCCAGCAGGAACGTGAGGTCCGAGAACAACGTCTCTAGATGTGGAAGGTACAGCGTTCTGGTCCGTAGTAAAGACACCTATGGCTTGATTTCCTGATGTGGGCTGTGCAGATGCTACAGAAGTGTGGGGAAGGCGTGAGTCTACCAGGCTTGGGCCTGGTTCAGAAGCCTGGCTCTGGGATGTGCTGCCTCCCCACTGTGCAGCAGGCCGGATCAGACTGCGTTGAGATGGTACCTGTGGCTGGGAAAAACAAAATGTAGGAGTAGTTTCCTTCAAATCAGTACATCACAAAAATAATAATTAACTATCAATACAATGTAACAACCTGCAGACTTATGTTCAGTAACGCACTAGAGTGGAACTGTTTAAATGAAACATGACCACTTTCAGATACCTCCAAAATGCTAACTTCATCATCATCTTCATCATCTTTGACCACAACAGGAGCATTTGGTACAAATGTGACCAGCTCATCATCCGAATCATCAGATATGGTTATGTAGAACCTGCCTGCTGATCTGTTACCTTTGCACCAAAACACAAAAATTAAACATGCACAATAAATCCACTTGTCTAAGACAAGGAATGTGAATAAATCCGTGGGACTAGGACTTACAATATAAAAAAAACATATACATGCAAGAACATGGTATACATACTAAATATAAGTGGGAGACCCACCTTGGCTGCGATGCGTGTTGAAACTGGCCAGATGAATGACATCTTCATCACTGGTTCCGTCAGCCATGGTAAGACAGCCAGTCAGAGTCCCTGAGTCTTTCGCCTTCTCTCACTCTCTTCTGAACGCAAACACTCATGCACACACAGACAGGGCCCTGATATCAGAGAGGCATGACCCTGCAGACAGAGACAGAAGGAGCAAACAGAAATATGGTTATTTCAACAAGACAAAGCAATATTCCAAAATCTGCCACAGCCACATGACTTTTGAAAATCATGTAAACTAGGTTTAAAACTCTAAACAACACGATGCATTGCTTTAGTATCAGACTACTGTTTTTATTTCAGAAACTCGGCTAGGTTGTACTCACTCTTCTGAAAGAGGTTCAACAGAGCACTTTTCTCAGTATTGCTGCTCAGCAGACATGATCAAAATTACATCGACCTGTTACCATGAGGGCATAAATCATGAGGAAGTCGTTAACAATGGCTCCGATGAACGTAGAACATACATTTAAATTGGCCCAACATGAACTAAACAACTTTAAGGCAGGCATAAAGAAGCTGGCACACCAGGAAAGCTGTACTTCTAACGCCTAGACTTTCATTGTGGACCTTGTTGTTGTCAATCTTCTGGGAAACAACGACTGAACAACGAGCCAAGAGTGTAAACAACGAGACTTACACTAATAAATGTGCCAGAGGAGTGGCACAAAATGTTGGAACGGCTCGACAGCTTTTCCTCCATGTAACCACTCCTATACTGTGACTGTAAACATACTGAGAGCTCAGTCCGAACAGGACAGCAGCTCTAAAGGCAGCGACCGAGCTAAACAGGCGACTTGGTCCAGAGTGCTCCGGCTGGCTAGCACGTTAGCATTAGTCTGGGTTAGTAGAGGATTTAAGAGGATGGCCAGATTTAGACACACAGATTAATATTTAATCACATCTCAGATGTTATGGGGGGTGATAACAGGCCGGACTTCAATATAAACGGACTGTTTAAACTATCGTACTCACCTCCCAGTTACAACCTCCAGCGCATCGACAAGCTTTGGGAGCCGGATATCGAAACAAACGGCCAAAACAAGCCCGCTGACGTCACGGGCACAACGTCTGCAGTGGAGGACGATGGGAAATATAGTTTTTGTCGGAATTATTTCTTTTAAAGGCTTATAATCCACACACTTCTGACTACATAACTCAACCAACTCAATGGTTCCCCCCTTTTAAAATTTTTTTTGCATATTATCTAGTGTTGTAATATGTAGTAAGGCCGAGGTAGTAATCATATTCACACACTAACACATTCAAGTACACCAAGTCAAGTCAAAGAACTTTGTCATCTCAACCATATGCAAGTATACAGATAGACGAAATGGCAAAGCTCAGGTTCCACAGTGTAAACACAGTGCAACCGGCATGAGATGTTGTGCAGCGTATACAATGGTTTTGTATATTTGTACATTTACAAATAAAGAGGAATAAATAAGAGCAAGGTTTAAGAGTGTGTGGACAGCTCTTTGTACATTATATAGAAATATAAGTAAAATGTGCAACTGTTGAAAAACTGTGCTATGTAGTAGAGAACTGTGCAAACAGTATAAACAGTGTAGTGTAACCAGTATTACACATATAAATTAGTCCTTATTTAAAAATATGCATATGGACAATCAAGGATAATTATTAATAAGAGTAGTTGTTTTGTAACACATATGTACATACTAAAATGATATTTGTCAGACGATAAAGAGACGTTTAATGGGTGCCAGAATGAAGACTTTTATAAAACCACATTTTATACCGACATAACAAACAAACAGAAATATTTGGTTGTTGTACTTTACATCTGTTTGTCTCAGTACTCTGGCTTCCTGAGCGTATGTGGTCTCTGAACAGCAGACTTTAATGATCATGTTTGTTGTAGAACATTTGCCAGGTGGTATCTGGCTTTATGACGTGCCCACTGTTAATGTTCTTAGATTTAAAAAAGCCTTTATGTCATCATTATAAATGTTTTTACACCAACTGCACACTTATCTTTGATAGCCATCACACTTGGCAATGAATGTCTCAGTTACGGTTTAACTGCAAATCTAAAAAATGGCAGGAAAAGTATTATCCCACTCAGTCTTCACTTAACATCGTCTGAACAGAATGCAAACATTATCATGTGCAAGCCGTTCAATGTCAGCTTTTTAAATGTTTTGTTTAAATGTATTTGAACTCAGTTCAGTGCATTCTGTGTAACACAGTATACTTCCCTGATGCAGGATGCATTCTCCATTGTTTTGTTAGCCACAATAAAAATAGCTCAACTTTTGACTAAACAGACTTGTCAGAAGGAGTAGACAAATGGGGATGTAGAGTGGGGAGGTTAAGCCTCAAACCTTCGTATTCAAATTTCACTATTGAATTACCATATTAGATCAATTTGGAATAAAAACTCTGGGCAGATTTGATGTGAATTGTGTCTGTACAGTAGATGTCACTGTCTTCTTCAGAAACCCATTGAGGACTTACAGTCAACACAAACAGTCCTACTTGACAAAGAGAAAGATTTATTTATTTACAAACAAGCACATTTCATGTCAACAGTGAGAGCCTACATTTAAAAGAATATTAACTGGTGAATAATTGCCTGTGACTTACAGAAAAAGGTTTCTTTTATTATTATTGTGCAATGTGATTTTGAAGAAACATTATCCACTATTTGGATATATTTTTATATTGCTTCTCACTTAAAGATCAGTAAAATTTCCACATCGCTATGATTAGGTCATGTAACTAACTTTTATATGACCTAGTAGCTAACTTAGTTCACTTCTGCATGGTTGACCTCAAATGTTAGACACTAAAATGTGAAGTAATTGTAAAAGTAATGTACACGCAAATGAACAAAGAAAAATACAAATGTGCCTCAGAATTCATGGCGGTCTTTCAAACACTTACAAGTAATCAGAAATAGTTTTTTTCAGAAAATAAGTTTTATTCTTTGTAGAATCTCTCCAAATTAGACAGTTTCTCCAGGAAAAACAAAAACTGTTCTTGGACCATGTTTACAGTAACATACGTGGTGCATACCGGGCTGCACCCTGTGCCCACTTCGAACAGTTAGAGCACATCTTTCTGTTCATGTACCTGTCTTACAGACAGAGACTGAAACAATCAAACCCTGTCAAACTCTGGACTCCAGAGACTGAGAGCATTCTGCAGGACTGTTTTGCCTGGACAGACTGGGATGTGTTCAAAACTGCAGCCACTATGGAGGACTCTGTCAGTATACAGGACTATGCTGAATACGTGACTGGATACATTACCACTTGTGTTGACAATATCATGCCCACCACACAAGTCAGAAAGTTCCACAACCAGAAGCCCTGGATCAACAGTCAGGTACGACACTGCGTATTTGCTCTCTTGCATTCAGATCAGGCAATGAGACGGAGTACAAGGCTGCGAAGTACGGTCTGAGGAAAGTCATCACAGTGGCCAAGAGGCAGGACAGAGAGAAGCTGGGTGGCTTCTATTCTTCTGCTGACCCCAGGTGGATGTGGCAAGGCCTGTGGCACATCACAGAGTATAGGGCCACCACCAGCACCATCAGCTTTGCAGGCAGCCTGCTGGATGATCTCAACACGTTCTACACCCGCTTTGAGACCCCCAGCCGCAGCACAGAGAGGAGATATGCACACACCCAGACCTCCAAGACCTCCCAGAAACTCCAAGACCTTCCCGACCTCCCAGACTTCCCAGACCACCTGACCCCCCTCCCGCCAACAGTTTCAACAGACCAGGTACAAAAAGCACTGAGGAAGATCAACCCCCACAAGGCAGCAGGACCAGACAACATCCTGGGGTGTGTCCTTAAAGCATGTGCTAACAAGCTGGCTGATATTCTCACCTCCATCTTCAAATTTCCCCTCAGCCAGAGCACCTTAGCCACCTGCTTCAAGACCACAACCATTGTCCACCTCCCCAAGAAATGCCCTGCCACCTGCCTGAATGATTACAGATGAGTACTCACTCCAATCATCGCGAAGTGTTTTGAGAGAGTGAAGCTGGCCTACATCCAGAGCAACATCCCAGACACTCTGGACCCCCTGCAGTATGCCTACCGGGCCAACAGGTCCAAATCAGATGCCATCGCTGCTGCCCGTCACTATTCCCTCACTAGACTCCTACATTAGGATGCTCTTTGTTGATTACAGCTCCACCTTCAACACGGTCATCGCCCACAAACTCACCCACAAACTGTTATGTAAAGTGACCACCACAGAAAATGAAAGAATAAGAAGCAGTCAGTGGGGGTCAAAGCAGAATGTTCTAACGGGCCCAAGTAACGAGGGGTTGAATGATTTGACCAGTTCAACAGGTGAAAAAGGACCATTTGAATTGTGGCGCCCCCTATAAGTGAAATTTCAGGAAAATTGCTGTGCATCCAAAGATTGTGGTAGTGATGCAGCATGTGAATTTATGTGAAGTTTGAGCCATTAAATATATAGATATTGGACCAGGCATGTATCGGCCGCTGAATTGTTTACTGACATATTGTTTAGCGATCCAAATTGAACTGTTGGAGAAGTGAGCAAATGTAGCCAAGTGCAAACATACCTAGTTTCAACATTTTAGCTTTGGATGAAATGTCATGGAATTTGGCATGCTTCCAAATAATTGTGTAGTGATGCAGCACTTTTACTTCACAAGATATTGTCTAGTGAGGCACTATATTTATACACCATCTATAGGTTATTTACTAGGCTGTGCTACTCCACAAATTTATTTTAATGAGCTAGGGTCATGTGCCTCCTAGAGGCAAATATGCCATGAAAAGATTGTCGAGCTTTTGCCTAAAAAGTGCTTTGTGATCACCCTTACATTAGGTGGCACTAGTGTGAAGGGACACTACCGTCTAGAGCAGGATTTCCCTGCTGAAACACAGCTGGTTTAGCTCACCTGATAATTGCTAGGTTTAGTGAGTGTGTTTGAGGAGGAGAACCACTAAACTGTGCTGGACCCTCCCCCTCAGGGGCAGAGATAAAGCTCTTATTTCATATCAGTCATGTGGGGCTGTAGGCACCCCAAGCTTCATATGGATTGGTGAAGTCTTCTATATGACTCTATATGACAGTCACTGGGTGGTCATAATACAGATAAGCAGTGTACTATAAATTGAATACCACTTGTCATAATAATCAGTGATATGTGGATAAAACTGGACCTGAAGTGAAAACCTGAGATCCTACCTGAAGAAAACAGTCTCAGCCTCATCCACGCTATAAAATCCAACATATTCAAAAATCAGATCTAGTTTATAAACAGTACTCCTCAGGTTGAATATCTTATTGGCATATGAATAGATCATCCATGAGTAACCACTTAAATATATCCATTTCTCAGAAAACACTGTCTGCAAGAGTTTTAGTGTATTAGCTGGAGTTTTAATGCATTGACATAAACAAGTGCAGAAATCAATTCAGTTACTTGATTCAAATAATGTGAAGATTAGAGGGTTGTGTCACAAACAGAAAAGACCTAGGGCTGATGAAATAGGAGTGCTCTGTTGTGAAATAGTTTTCTGACCCAAGAAAAAAAAGACTAGACACAGTGGACGTATGATAAAATCACTGACAAAGACACAAACATAAGAATTATTATGAAAGACAATACTGCGCTTTGATTAAGATGGTTGAAATTCACTTCAATTCTGTTTATTCCCTGCCTGGAATGCAGTTTTAGTCAAGAATGCATATTTTTGACAGCAGTTTACTAAAGAACATGATTATTTACACACGCAATGGACCCTTGATTTGATTCACCGAAACTTCTTTTTCTTAATACAGAAAGTAGGTCAATAACACACCATCTGTTGAAAGAAATTTTTTTAAAGGGCTTCCAGTTCACATTCGTGACAAGTTATTCACTAATCCCTGTCATCCTCAAAAAAATTAATGATGTAATGTCTAAGAAACTTTACCTAGTACCACTGTGCATGAAAGCTGTCCTGTGAGAACTTGCATTTTTGTTCTGCTTTGTCTGGACAAATTATCCTCATCCCTTTCCTCCTGTTATCACCTGGTAGTAGTGTCAGCCCCACTTTGCTGCTATCCTTGATCTCCAAACTTTTTCTGTAACCTCCCAAGAAAAATAAATCTGTCATTGCCTTTGAACTTGCGGGTCACACAAGCAACCGCTGAAGCTTGTCCTCACGGGCAGGTGAAAGCCAGGAGCTGACGGTTTTCCTGTGCAGAGCAAATGAGGTAAATAAGGTTTCTTCCTGTAAAAACAAAAAGTAAAACATGAAGGTGCGTGTGAACACCAGAGTCTGACGAGTGTGTGAAAGTTTCGCTAGGCTCACGCTGGACATTTAGATTAAATGCTGAAAGGAAACAACAGCCTTGTTAATAACAATAGCCTAGTCCCTGCTCCAAGGAACATTAGTGCCTAGAAACTCTACACTAACAAGCTTTCGGAAAAGTTGATGAAGCAAGCATTTGTACTTACAAGCTGGTCGCTTTCAAAAACAGCACTGTGGATGAGGATAGACAATCACTTTCACAACCAAAAGCACTTATGCAAAGCTAACACAGCAAGCAGAATTGTCTTTAAGGGATTTTTTACTGTTTAAAAAATACAAGACACTGCATTGTTACTTTCCACAGGACTCTCAAGAATTCTTCTCAAACAGATGGAATTTTTACAAAAGTACCACTTCTTCGATGGCCCTCCAAGGTGCTTTAATTGGAATATCTGGCTCTGATGAGTAAAGGTAAGTTGCAGTTCAGTTTATGTTACTCTGTACAGAAAACACCAACTCGTGTAGCAGAGTCTGTGTTATTATTGGCACTCCTCTAATGCACTGATGCAATTTTCCAAGTACACAATAACAAGATCACTGATAATGAAAAGAATATAGCAGGTTCTGTTTCACAATATTATAACACTTAGAGTCACAACATTTTTTAACAGCAGAGGTCACAAACACCACAATTCGACAAAATCACAGGAATTCTTTACAGGGCTGAACAATACAATTGGTTGTTTTGTTTGTACATTATCATAGTTCTCTAGAGCAGACTTCAAACATCAAAGAATAAGAATATTCATAATATAAATCACAGAAACATAGCACAGTTTAACAGAAAAACAAAAATTACATTACTAAGTTCCTAAATTTCTACACCTTTTGAAGACACAATTCAGTACTGAATACAGTATATTATAATAGAATACTGGAATAGATTTTGTGGGCATATAATAACAAACACAGAAATTCACGACCGACAAGATTTCACTGTAGAGCATTAGCAAAGAGTACATACCGGTCTGTAAGATCACCGTTTTGTATCTCTGGCTTTAAAAGCACACATTACACCACTACTGGGCAGCACTTTTCAAAAAGCAATGAAAAGTAATTATAGGAGAAAGGGAAGCGTCACCACCATCACCATCCCACCCCAACCTCCTCCATAAACAATATAAAGCATGAATAAAGCACATTAATATAGAATAATTAATGAAACATGTTCAGCGAAGTCCTCCTCCATCAGGTTTCTCTTTTGATATGAGTTTCCATGTTTTAATTGGAGGCTGTAGTCAGTGGCTACGCTTAAATTTCTAGAGGACACTTAATGTTTAAAGCTCTGAGTTTTGTAAACTAATGTAATCCTCTTCTTGTTGAAGAATTCTCATTTCATGCCTTAATTAAGTCTGAAATTATGCTCAGTCTGTGTCCAGAAAACCCAGTAAAAAATATCCACACTAAGGTAGAGATCCTTTGTTTTCTACCTTAGGAAAGCAGAGGATTACCTGATTACACTATAAAGGATATGCCTGATTACATCACAGTCAGTCACATGATTGACTACTTAACACCAACTACCTGCCTAGTGAAAGGGTTTTTTCATCAGACATATCATTTTGGCAGAAAAACAGCCGACACTGTTTCCGTTTGACTGAGTTCAGTGGCTTTTTTCTGTGTGGGTTATGTCTAAAAACACACCCTCCCTCTCACTCCAGGTTTTCCATTTCTGCATGGTTCGGTCTGTGATTTGCTCTGAAGATCTCAGCCCAAACATGTCACCCATATTGTTTCTCCTTGTCTGTATAAGGGTGCCTTTGTTTTCCTACAATAACTCAGACAAGGACAAATTCATGTCCAATCTTGTAATGCTTCACGAATGTTTGGAACTATCTGGATGTCATCACCAGTACAAAAACATTTCCTACTTATGACAGCACATCAGAGCTTGGTATAGGTGTCCAGAATACCATTCTGTGTGCTACATGAAACGTTTGTAAACTGGTGACTTCCAGACGACACAGACCTCTGAGATGAGTGACGGAACTTTTTCTTAAAAACTGCACTGTTCTTCTGCCTCTCTCTCAAATACTCCTGATAATTTCTGGTCAACAACGTGTAAAGGAAAGGGTTTATGCAGCTGTTGCTATAAGCCAGACAGGTCACTACGAAGTTTACGTAAACCACCGTGCTACGAGACAGCTTCCCAGGTCCATAATAGATGCTCAGTAACTGCCACAACCAAAAAGGTAGGAAGCACGCCCAGTAAGTCAGAACTATGCCAAAGATCATATATAGCACCTTCTGTTTTGGACACTTGTTCATCTCTTTGGATGAGAACACAGTGGTTTGGGAGAGCCAGTAAGTCCTTGCAAGTCTGAGATAGAGATAACCGATGATGCATCCCGGAGCTAGGATGCACGTGTTGAAGAGCACAGTCAGGTAAACCTTGTAGGCCGTGAGCTGCCAGGTGGGGTGGCACATGCGCTTCTCCACGCCATCCTGGACGTGCCGCCTTAGGTCAATCATGATCATGGTGGGCAGAGCAAGGACGAACGACGCAAGCCACACTGCCCAGGCCACAGCCCTCCTGCAGCGCCTGGCCCGGGCCATCGTATCCAGGGGATTCACCACAGCCAGGTACCTCTCAGTGCTCATCACAGTCAGGATGAAGATGCTGGCATGCATGGTGAGGAAGTCAAGGCTGAAGAGGATCCGACAGCCCACGTCACCGAAGTACCAGTCCTTAGCAAAGTAGGTGCACACCACGAAAGGCACGGTGGCCAGGTAGAGCAGGTCGGCCAGGGCCAAGTTCACGATGTACACGTACATGGTTCCTGTGACACGGATAGAGATGTTCATCACCACCAAGGTGTAGACGTTTCCGAACACACCCACCACAAACATGAGGGTCAGGACCGTCCCCAGCACACAGGTAACCAGAGTGTCATTGGGAGAAGTCACAGGCTCTGGGAGAGCATCTGTCGGTGAAGTGTTGGTCATCAAACTCCAGGAGCTGTTCAACTGGACCCACTGAGTGACTGCGAGGTGGTCAAGAGTCCCCATATTCCCAAGAGGTAAGACTCACCAAGATATTAGGAGAAAGAATCCTCTTCAGGCAGCATCATGTTTACAGCTAGGCTAAGTATGGGTAAGTTACATTCCAGTCACGTTATCAGACCCAAAATACCTACAAATAGTCAGACTGTTAACAAAAAAAGGCTGGGCTACGGTTCACTGAAACGCTGCGTAAAATGTTGGTAAACAGTTACCGGTGGAAGATGTCCTCACTTGTTCTGCTTTTATGCCGTCCAGACATCCTCTGCGTCGTCTCTGCGTGGAGTAGAAGATGCCAAGTCTGTGATAAGAAGTATAAATTAAGACATTATCCGCAGGTGTCTGTGTGAGGGAGAGAATTACGTGAAGAATCGGAGAGATGAACGTAACTCCGGTCTCGCGGAGGCTCCTCTGAGCGCGCGGAGCGTGATTACTGGTTTTACCTCAGACGCAGAAACCCGCCTCCCTCATTCCCAGGCACCGGTGAGATCAGGAAAAAAATGCCGAAACCGCCCAAAACACTAGCATTCCACATCTTAAAAGGGGGGAAAAAAAGAGGTTATACTCCGTCTAATAGAAAAAATACTCTAATTTTCTACCAGGTGCTTAAATCTGTGCGCACAAGCCAGTGCATTTTGAGGCGAAACTGAATTTTGGTATTTTTGAATTTTGTTATTTTTGTTATTTCACAAAAAA
Source organism: Bryconaethiops microstoma (assembly GCA_037577275.1). Lineage (NCBI taxonomy): Eukaryota > Metazoa > Chordata > Actinopteri > Characiformes > Alestidae > Bryconaethiops > Bryconaethiops microstoma. The sequence goes on along the minus strand of JBBJLS010000140.1, from coordinate 11,384,915 downwards.
CCCCAAAGTGAAAGCTTTTTTCTCAGAAGGGCAAAAACGCATCTCTCTCTGGTGCAAAACGCACCAGATGGCCACGCATCCGGACCTGAAATTTTAAATGGCAAAATCGTATAAGTGCGAAATCATTTAAAAATTTCCAGGCGTGAAGTCTGTATTCCACTGATGATTCTGTTTACTGCAGTGGAAATACATTTCTGCCAGCAGAAATACATTTCGTCACCGGTACCCCTTTTTGCCTTATCCTTAAATTTAAAAGAAAATGTGCATTTGTCACACTTATCCTATTGCTGCACCTTACAGGAGGGCTGCATTATCGTATAACTGTTATTTGAGTATTAGTATAGTATTACAATGTTGCATTTTTATAAGAAGATGAATTTGCATTATTATAAGAAGATTATGAAGAAGATGAAGATGATGATGATTATAATTATTATTTTTATTCAATTATTTATCATTTTTAACAGCTACCAGTGTAAAAGTGTTTCTTTTACAGTAGTACAGATGGGAACCACGGTTGTTATGTCTACAAAAACATAGGCATTTTATTTACAAGCCTAAAACACTGAAACTGCTGGAGTTTTAAGTGTAATACTGATGAGGGAATTTCTGTGAGGGAGCTTTTCTTTAGAGGCATTAAATGAATTGTCTGCTTCCTATCACCACCACTGAGAACACTGAGATTCTGTTCAATCTGTAGAGTTCCCCAATGTTTGGAAATCTATTTACTGTTATCACCCACCACCACCACAGACACATTGACTTTTTATATGAAGTATTAGCATTAGTGGTATTTGTGCACGGCCCCCTGTATGTTAATGGTTCCATCCTGTTTCTGTCATGTACATTGTTTTTTTTTTATCAGAACATTCTGTCATTCTGTTCTTACTCAGAGTTCCCAGCATGTGTGACAGAGATGTAGCAGTAGGTCGGCTCTATTTGATTATACAGTACCTTCTTCCAGCATTAAAGTGCCACGTTATCTTTAAATAATGGGTAGAAAAATGATCAGAGTCAAATTGATCTAATCTTACCAGAAGATCGAAATTCAGTTGCAACCTATGGGCTAACAGTCCTGTCAGATCAGCTGAAATCCAGACCTCCTTCATCCTGTAGCACTTCAGAGAATAAGATTTTGGTCAAGCCATCTTGAAATAAGAACGGAGAAGGAAATAGGAATTGCAAGTCCTTACTTATGTAACTAGGTCTGGGCAACTGAAACACACATTAAAGGCAAACCTCACTTTCGATTTTTACCCTGGGCTTTTGGTGCTGTGCAGCAATTTAGCCTGCTGTCCAAAGCCAGATACTAATTAAGATATGCAGTTGAATGACAATCACCGCTGTTACACCGTTTTCCAGATTTACTATAAATAAATGACCTTTATAGGATTAACCATTATAGAATCTCCTTTGAAGTGTGATGCAGCCTTACTTCAGCTGGTGGCCTGGTGGTTAGAGAGTTGCCTCTGCAATCAGAAAGTCATGGGTTCAAATCCCAAGACTGCTAGTAGTGCCTTGAGCAAGGCACTGTCCCCACATACTGGTTGCCAGTGGGATTTCACTTGCTTTTGTCAAAGAGCTCTTTTGTGGATTCCACGTCACTGATAGCCTTGGACAACAGGCAGGTGCAGCACTGTAAGCAGCCTCAAAATAGAACCCCCCAAATCGACCAACCAGGCAGGGGGGGGGAAAGGAATTTCACAACTTCTCTAGAGCTTCTGTGTAAAGCAGTTAAAAACTGTGTAAAAATGCATTGGTTCGTGATATGGGAGTGTACTACCTCCTCAGTCTTACCATGTCATCTCAGAAAGCGAAAGAGTTTGAGAGATGAATGTGAAGCCTTGGTGATTTTTGTGCTCAAACACACCATGCTGATTCAAATCATCACTTAGTTTCCAGGCAAGGTATGTGTATCTGGTTTTCTGGTACCAAAGGTTCTTGTACTTTGTGCAGCAAAAAACACCCAAAGACTGGAAGACATGACACTGACTCTACTCCTCCAGGTCTGAAACTGATGCCCCTGCTCTACACACTGGAGTACAGCTTTGTGGAACAGTGGCACAAAGCTGCACTGGATCACGTTTACAGCATGAAAAAGGATGAATTTTAACTTTAAATTTTTCCTGTGGTGGGTTTTACTCAATAATGGCTTTTAAAGTGATTTTGTAAATGATATTAATGAAAAGTGCAGAGCCCCACCTATAAGTACAAATTCAAAATAAATCCCCAGCTACCAAAAAACACACCCATAAACATGACACCCATTATGTTTCAATTTAGTTTTGGGATAGAACTCCATGACTTCATTAATGTAACCATTATCTGTTAAATTTGATCTCCCGCAGTCGTAAAGCTATGAAAACTCAATTTGTTTATCATGAGTTTGAATCCTCCCAGTGAGACTTGCATAACAGATTCAGCCAGTGACATACAGTCCCATAAAGACAGTCAACATACATGTAGACTTAAAACATTGTAAAATGAGATTTCAAGATGATTTTCATCGTTGTCAAGAATCTACTGAGAGTAGCAGTGAAGTAAGGGTCAGATTCACAGAAATGCCATACGTGTTTTAACTTTTTAAATATTTGGTTTGAGTTTGATTTGTCCTGAGAACAAATTAGATTTAATATCCTCTTTAAAGAAGTAACAGGTCATTCAAACTCAAAATATATGGTTAGTTGCAAAATTGAACATGAGATTGATTATGTTTATGTGATAAAAATGTTATGTGACAAAAATGTAACTTACAATGAAGTTAATTCTCTTATTAGTAAGAAAATCTAAAAGTAAGATGAATATTTAAGAACTTGTTGTCTATTCTTCTTCTTCTTCTTTTTTTTTTAGAAAACCTTGTTTGAATCCAGACCCTGATCTGGAAATGACTCACGGTAAGAATTGAAAAAGCCACCATTATTGGAGGCTTTGGGTGAGGAGCATTCACAGGTAAGTGACACACTGAATTCACTTGATTCTGATGTGCTTATGATTTTCACATTAGTTGAATATATTGCTGTCAAGACAGTGATACATGAAGTAAGTAAACGGAAAAACAAAATTGGGAATAGAGTCAATTCATGGAGAGAGAAATAGAGTTTTGTCAAACAAACTAAGGCACTTATCTTCTGCAGCTCCTTAGATTGTATGTGCATCAGAAGTACATTAGAAAGTGCAGCAGACATGCATTAGAACGTTCACAGAATCATATTGTATTGAACCCAATAAAAAAAAAAACTTTAATCACATTAATTTAATTAAGATTAAGTATGTTTATTTTTGAACAATCAGCGACACCAAACACTACAGTGATGAAGTCTGGGTTCTGGGTTTCTATTGATGTGAAATTTGTTTAAAATGAACTGCACAGAGCAGCTGTGGGTCCTTATTGTTGCAAAAATGTAAAGTAATGGCTTTGAAATTGTGAGACACCATTTGCAATCATAGTAGTACAATGACCCAACTGTGTAATAACACAATAGGGGGATTTCTTTATGTCTCTAATTAATGTGCTGTATTTTACTAACATGATGTTTAGTTTTGGAAACTAAAAACTACCATCACATCCAAAAATAGAAGATAGCATTTTTGCGCACAGCCCACAAATACATTTAGACCAAGCAGTGTGTCCATTTGGCAGTTTAATAAGTGCACTGGGTGTCAGTAATAAATCAGTCAGCCAAAGTAATTAAGGAAAATAAAAAAGGGATTAAAAAACGGCAAGTAGATCAATTGAATAAAACAATCAGAGGAGGACTGGAGGGAAGAATTGAATGATAAAGGGACTCAAATGTGTCTGTCAATAGTGACACAGAAATAGCACCATTAGCACTGAGTGATTGCGAGGCTTGACTCATTGCTAGGCTAAGTCCAATAATTTACTGCCATTTATTACCTGGGGAGCTGACCTTCTACGAGCTATTGTCACTGGGTGGTCACTAAATAACCATGCCAGTATATGAGATCTCTCACTTGTCCCTCACATTACGTAACACTAAACGCAGGGACCATCTCCTGCCTCTTCCAATACATTCACCTTCCAAACGCAAGCAGAAATCGCCCTCAAGGTCAGAGCAAAGGAAATGCATCACTGTAATTTTCTTTATCCAATTAATGATGTTCTGTAAGAGAGAGTGTTCATGATTCAGTTAGGGATTTTAGGGTTTGACATATTGCGTCTTAATCACTAGGACACTAAATGGAAACTTCTTGATATTTGAGCCCCACAAAACACATTCGCAGATATTTGGCTGTCAAAACTGTCCACCCAGGTCAGCTCCGAGAAACGGGGAAAGTTTGTATGCGACTTCATTAGGATTCAAAGGGAAACCCTTTTGGAGTGCTTTTGTGTGACTCTTCCACTACATTTCCTGGATTTGTAGCATTTGAAAGAGACAGTCGTCAGCACAGGCCTTTGTTGATAAAAGAAAAATGGAAGAACTGTATGCTTTTAAGCGATACATTATCATAAGATAAAAGGCTTGGGCCCTCTGAAGTATCAGATAAGAAGCCATTTCTCCTCTTTAAGTCACAGGCCTGTGAACAGAGGAAAAAAGAAACAACAAACAAGCAAACTGACAGTCTAGGTATCAGTCACTGTGTTATTCAGACGACACCGTGAGAACTACAAGCACATTCTGCTCCCTTTTCAAAGTTACTTTGCGGTACTGCAGTTTCACTCCAGAAACACACAATACAGTGCAAAGAATCTTGTGAAAATCCATCTAAAAGGTGACTCCCCAACCTATGCTAATGAAAAGGGGGAACCGATCCCCTGTCTCATTTTCATAATGCTGCTTGGAGAATAGTTCAGCATACTGAATGCTGTCTTGAAGTAAGTAATTTTATTTTAAACATAGACTATTGATTGCCCTGCAGTTTCCAGTTATGCTATTATCTCCAGATTCACCTTCTGTGCCCTTCTAGATATTGGCACAGGAACAAAAGGGGGAGGGCAGCTCCTTGGCTCTGCAGATCAGTGTCTCACAAACGCTGCCCAGTCCAGCTACAACCCACTGCCGGAGATCAGACATCGCAAGCATGTAAGCGGAGTAACCACTCTGGTATATTGAGAAACAATTTTCAATGTCATTTGGAAATTTCCATAAACGTCTACAGCAATAAAATGACCCTCTAGGAAAAAGGATAATCGCAGTATTTCCTAGATCCAGAAGCCACTTTATGACACGTCGACTGAATATAATTTCTGAGGTTGCCATTAAAACCTAAAATGATTAACCTATCCAAATAATGCAAATATTTATACAGTGATTTTCCATCCATATGCCCCATGTTATATGATTCTCTATTAATGTGAAAATCTTTCCCATGTGGAGCAACAGTTAAAATTACAGTCAAAACAGATGAACAGGCATTTAGGGATACATTTAACAGCCTAGTTCAAATTCAACAGCTTTATTCCAGCGTGGAAGTAAGAGACCAAGGGCTCTAAGGCTAGATGTATAACTGTACACTGGGCGCAGATGAAATGGACTAACTTATTTTGCCATATGTGCAGTAATGCAGCCTGCATTTAATCCCATCTGGTGATTAATGTCTGACATTTTCTCTGTGACTGCTTATCATCATGAAGACGCAGTAATCTCATTAGGTATTCAGGTAATCAGGTATTCAAAACAAACATTGATCAAACATGTCACTCACGGCACCACCTATAGCACCTCGTACGCACCGGAGGTGAAAACAAACTGCACAGATACACTTATGACATACATTGATGTTTAACAACTGTTGTGGATATGTTTTGCTTCATAATGATGAAATAAAAACACAGCAAATACTGGATGGGGTGTTTTAGGAGAAGGAAATTTAGGCGATCAAAGTTCAGGGCAATCTCTGAAGTTAATTTTCTATGAGAACCTGTGCGATTATGTTGGAAAACATATGGAGAAAGACATCTAGCTATTATGGATAGTCTGTGGATAGCAGCCAATAATGCAAGTAAGAGAGAGAATCAGAAGTTCTTTTAAATAAGGAATCACCAGTCTTACCTGCATAGGCTGGTGTGGAAGCAGGTTTTCATTCTAACCAAGCAGGAGCTCAGCTCATTTAACTAATCAATTGTTAGAGACCAATTGATTTAACAAGTGGAATCGAGTCTGCTTAGTTTTAGTGAAAACCTGCAGCCACAGAGGCCCTTTATGGATAAGATCGGTGACCACTTTTTTTAAAAAGTACAATGCAAGGTGGTTCTCATCTCTGATCAGTACTTCTGCACATTTCTGTATGTACTAACAAGCACTTAAACCCAAGAAGGGCTTGGTAATTGGAGAGCAAATTTCCAAAACTCACCCAGTCAATTTTTTTTGTGATTTTTTTAGGTAACACTACTATTGGCATATTTTTACATTACTTCTTTATGTGCGATAGTATAACCGACCACAGCTTACTCTGTCCATGCCTAATACATGGAACAAGATTAGGTGAAATTCCAAAACTCACTCAGTCCATGAGAACTGAAAACTGTATCTTTACCAGTACTGGTAGACAGAACGAGGTTTATACATTTTTATGGAGTTAGCTGTCATTGACTCTATGCTGTGTCATGTAGTAGGATATAAAAATTAAACTTGTACATAATTTTGTGACATTGAATATCGATTTACTTAAAAATGGTTTTCGTCATATTTTTTAAACAAATTTGGCTATACTAAAATGTGCAGGAGTTGCACTTTGGAAACAGGCATTGATAAATGACAAGTAACTGTAAAATTTCAATAAAAAAAATTATCTACTATAGGAATTGCTTTCCAATAGATAAAGCAAGTAAAATGCGATTTTCCGAAAAAAAAAGCTTTTGGACTGAGTGTGTTTTGGAAATTTACTCTTCAATTGACAAATTTGTTGAATCAGGATTGATGGGAGGTGAGAGAACACTAAAATTTGCAGGGCAGGGGTACTCCAGGTCCCAGTTTATATCATAAAGCTGGAACTTTCATTAGACAAGGAACACTCAGTTCTGGTCCTGGTGTCTACCCTGTAGACTTTACCACCAAGCCTAAGTAACACACCAGTTCCAGACAATAAAGGCCTCCAGGGATGTTCAAATATTAGAGCCATGTGTGCTGAATCCAAATTCTGCATGGTTGTTGCACATTCTAGAACTCCACATTCTCTGCTCTCACATACCCACTTCAGGAAAGCTTAGTTAAAACAGGTAACTGAAGCTGGTAAAACAATAAAACTGGCACTCCAGGTACTGCAGGACGAGTTGGGAACCCCTGCTTTAGATCCACCTCAAGACAGACATAGAGGCTATAAGAGTTCAGAATACTGATAAACATAGTTGTCTTTGTCTGCATTCGTTTCATTTCTGGGTGTGTGTCAGTGATCATAGCAAAACATTTTGTGCTGTTATTTTTTAACTCAATAACATTTCTTTATCCGTCTCATCTGTCAGTGTTTTTTCATTTCCTCTGGACCTTCTAAATTGTTTTAATGAAAAAGCAACACATCTGCACATGGACATCGGAACCATTATAGCAGGGGGATAACGCCCCTAACCCAGCCCCCACCACCTTTTCAAGAGCATTCGTTCGACCTCCCCCACTTTTTGTTTTCCCCGACAAAAGCAGAAACGTGCGCGCACACCAACTCCCCTCCCCCAATCAGAAAATGGCCAAGACCATGGCCCCCCCGACGCATTAAAAATGCTTCCGGTGCCCTTGTACCTGCAACACATCACAGATCATTTGTGAATCATGACAACACAGACTGTGGCGACTCACTGGGGTATTGTTTGAGCTGCCACTGTTTAAACTGTCATAGCTTTATGTGGAGCAAGTGATGTCTTCAGCCAAGACACTTGGCCCAAGCTACAGCAAATTTCCTCACTTCAGGAAAGTGCTTATTTCAAAACCTAAATAGGATTTATTTCTTGGAAGAGACTCTGTAGTGTTTTATGAGGCTTACTATCACTATGACATTATTCAGTCCACCATTGCTAGGAGAGTCCATAAAACATGACAGTGTGATAGGCTCTTTCCAACCAAATGCAACTATCCGATACCTCTATCAGTCTCCCTGTATTGCTGGACCCTGAAAGAAAACTCTAAAATCAATCACCATTTTCTCCATTGTCTGTGAGCAGAAGGGGGACATCATGGACTTTCAAAGGCCTGCAGTATGAGTCTCTGAAAAGAGATGCTGCTGGAGAGTTCTTGACACCTTTACCTCAGAGGCATTATAGCGTCAGAGACGTAGTCTCAGCTTTCAGTGATTCTTATAACGAGCATCAGTTGGGAGAGCAAAAGGAATGAGATTTGCTTGAGATAGTAAATAGTAAATTATAAAGCACATTTCTGGATGAAACAAAGATGAAAGAGATTCACAAAAATGCTTATATGAATCAGATTCTTCCACAGATGCACTTGCATGGCAAAAAAGAAAAAAGAGGTTTCACTGGTATCTTCTCTTAAATAGGAAAATCAATAAACACTCAGAGAGCTCTATGTTGAGATATGATCAATTCTGGCCAGAAGTGCCCAATTTGATGTACACCCTGGTATGTACTAAAGCGTCTGTTGAAAGAATGATAATTCAGTGCACCAGTATAATGAAACAGCAATGAACCAGCTAAAACAAAACTACTACTGCACCTACAAGGCAGGCACATTCCCAGGGCGACACCAGCGGGAGGAGCAGCGATAGGGTGCAACCCATGTCACCCACCCCCATCCCATGGGAAGCAAAAAAAAATTAGTCATTAACCACCCACTGCCCAGTATATTGTTGATCACCCGCTAGATCTCGCCTACGGTGCCAGAAAGGCCAAAAATATCACAGTTCTAAAGCAATTATCACTTTTGGATAGTGGTGTTATTAGTATTCTCAAGGACATTAAAGAAAAACAAATTAATCTGTCTTGATCTTTGAAATAAAGACCTGTAGGAAACTAGGCCAACCATTCCTACATAGATAGAGTCTTAAAGGGACAAACATGGTTAAAATAAACAAGCATCGTTACAATCATTCCCAATTGTCTGAACTATATTTCTCATTACCCCGTCATGCAAGTAACTCTTACTGATATGGCTGTTTCAAGCGTGACAAAAGTGCGAAGAAATGATAGTTCTGCCATCTGTAGGAACTGATAGTTCAATAGTTTTTATTGAGCAAGTCAAGTTCCAATCAAACAGTGATGGCAGACTCCCTTCCAAATTGATTTGAAAATGAACAAGTAAAAACCCTGAGTATATGTGAAACAGAGTGCATGGACTGCATGGAGACCAAGACAGTTCATTTCACTAAACGACAAATTGCCTCCCACTCTCACTACGAAACAGCACATATACATTCATATTTACTGCAGTGCATCATCCACACACTATCATCAGACAAACACACTGATTTGAAAACAAATAGAAAGGTTAGATCTTGAATGCGTGAGGAATATTAAACATTGGTAAATCATTGTCAATATCATTCTCAATAATTTTGGTGAATTGTTTTAATTAGTGACTCTTCTGAATAGAAGTAAAGACAATAAATGCAAATCCGAGGAAGCCGTGATTAGAATCAGTATCAGAATCAGATGCCCTCCGTTGAATCAGAATCAGAATCAGAATCAGATGCTCTCCGTTGAATCAGAATCAGAATCAGAATCAGAATCAGATGCCCTCCGTTGAATAAGAATCAGAATCAGAATCAGATGCCCTCCGTTGCTGTGATTTATTAAACCCAACCTTGTGTTAAACAGTCCATTCACCCCATAGTAAAGTTTCCTAATTTCTATGAATATCTGGCCTTCACTGACTTAAGTTGTTTAGAAAAAGGATGAAATGGTGTGGATGAAGAAAACCTGGCCAGTGAGTTGTTGTGACTTTAAGTTTCGTAAGAGATGTTTATAATGGAACAAATATCTGAGCTCACCTAGACAGTTTCTCTCATTCTTACTCACGCTGGGAGAAAAATGATCATTCCACAAAAATGTTTTACTGTTTTGTTAGTTATATATCTAGTTGCATAAGACGTAACAAGCATCAGAAAGCCAGGAGGTAGTCGCATCTAAGTATAATTTTGCTGGACTGACAAACATGGCCAAAATAAGTCATTTTGTTCAGATTCAGACCTGCATTTCATGCACGCTAGCAGCTGTTGTTATTGATATGAAAACGCCTTGCTAACAACAGGTATTTTCATTTATTGAATGCCTGAACTGCTTGGTTCCTCTAAGGAGCCACTAAATTCCTGACTGAGTAATTGAAAGTCCTCAGTTTCTGCTGTACTTTCGTGAGTTCAGCCAGTGCAACCAATAAATGTATCCAGTTATGCAGAATTTGTTGACCACACATTTCATTTTATTATCAAGCCGTTTTGCCAAATAAAATACTACCTCAAGTGCAAAGAGGTGTTTCATTTTCGTGAGTTGTAATGCAACGATCACACTGGAGCAACACACGTCACACCTTTTTAGATGAGGGTGACATTTTTTAAAACTTATGTCAGTATTTTGTTTATCTGATGAATAATAAACAAGAAGAATGCCAGCATAACACACACACAACTGACTACACCCTCTAAACAAGTTCTTCATAATTTTGTAGTAAAGGCGATGGTTCTTTACATACAGACTCATTTGAACGCTTAAATTACTCTTTTAAGGGGTAAATTGTAGAAAGCCTGCTGTATGTTCTTTAAAGAACCTAAAAATGGTTCTGTGTAGCTTCAAAAAAGGTTTTGCTATTGCATCAAGTAATAGCATGTACAAGATAGAAACAATTCAGTGAATATATTTTTAATGCTTTAGATATGGAGTGGCTGAATAATCATTAGTGTAGGGAGTTACCTGCAGGATTTTGGGGCTTTGTAGTTTGCATTAAAGTAAATTTTAAAAAGGGTTTTACATTTTCTCAATTCTGTAAGCCATTCCAGTACTTCACGTTTAAAAAAAATCTTGCTGGAAACTTTGCTGGAAAGATAATGAGAGGCTGTTTCAAAATAGCGAAGACACGCCAGTTTTTCAGTCTCACTTGACAAACCTGGCAGCTGTTGAAATGAACAGTGAGAGAGAGGATCACGATGAGTTAAAAGACCTTCTAGGTTCAGTGTCTTTGTGTGTAGACCTCACAGAAACAGTGACGTGGATGTATTTGATGGTTGGGTTAAGTTTTTTTCCCACCTGTATTCTGGTATGGTATTCCATACTTGGCCATTACTCCAGACTCGGTCTAGACTGGGTATTGACCAATCCGAGCGCAAGTGGTTTTTGGGAAAACGGGTGGGAAATATTTAACCATCTGTGTGTTCAAGACCCAGTGGTGAGGAGCCATTTGAGGGGTGATTTATAGGAAAGTGTGACTCGTTGTCTGGAATCCTTTTCCTCCTTTCAGAACTCATTAATCCCCGCGGCAGCCTGGCTCAGTCTGGATAACAACTCAACCATCTCATTTTTATTAGGCCTTGGACCACAGGCTCGCCCTCCCCCTCCCCCCCAAGCCTGAGTCAGACTCAGCTGTTGATTCAGACCGCTATCAGTCATCTAAAGCCCCAAACACCCCTGACCTCAAAGCACCTCCTCAGTCTCCATTAACAAAACCATCTTATTACATTGAGATATCGAAAATTAACGCATTACACCAAAGAGGGTTTACAAAACCAGCCTGCACTTGCAGCTGTGTGTTCCGCCTGCTAAACTCACACGAAAGGTTTGAGTTTAGTAGGTCTTATGACCAAGACTGAGAGACTCAAGAGGAACTTTAATTCTCAGGTCATAAGTCTTCTCAACCAGGACATGTTTCATATTCACTCAACGGCACTCCCTCATACCATAATGCTTTCAGGACCTTTTTATTGTTTGTTATTTTTTAACAGTTTTACAATAAAACACATGACAATTCACCATTTGGACAATGTCTATAAATATCTGTACAGTTATTCTATTGTTCTGTGCTTTGTTCTGTTTTCTAGTCTCGGGAGCGATTCAGGGTTACATTTCGCTGCACATTGCACACGTTTAGCTGTGTATGTGACAAATAAACATCTTGAAGCTTGAATTTAAGGCAGACACTTAATGCTGGCCACTCTCATTTTTGCTCATAAATAGGAGATTAATGCAGAGACCGTCTCACACGAGGTCATTTTCAAACAAGATTTGATTATGATTTTGGAGCCACAGCCACGGTGTGAGTGTGTCTCGGAGTCTGGAGTGTTAGAGTCAGCTCTCTGTCAGCACACTGTTGTGAGGATTAAATGGCAGCTCATCACACAGCCTTGATCTTCCTCAGCTCTCAGAATGATGGCCCTGACACTCTGCACAGGTCTCGTTACAGCCTGCTTCTGGCTTTCAGCTTCATGGGTTTAACCGCTCGATTGGGCGAAAAAGGACGACAGTTTATTTTGATGTGTCTTCACAGTTGCTGGTTTACAGGGGTTGCTGAAAGGCTGCCGTTTCCCTGACATTTAGTCTTTTCCATCATTCATTCATTTAACATCCACAGGGATAAAAGAACTTAAAGGCCACACCCCAGTCACTCTCAGTAAGTTTTATTTTCATTACATAATCATTTAGCGTATTATTCACGCGTAAACGACACGTTTCTGGTTAGAAGCCATGAAAAGCAGCCAAGGTCTGGACACTTCTAAACCAGCGTTAAAATATCCTCGAGATTTGTAGGGGGCTTTGCAGTTTCAGACACTTTTGGGCAGACCTAAGAACTGGATAGCGGAGATTACTGCTCTCTGTTTTCATGAATGGCTCATGAGGGACACTCAGTCTTTGGAGATATGAGACAGAATCCAAAATAATCTGGCCTGTCATAACATGAACTCACAATCCGCATATCCCTCCAAACTCAATAAGGCTTTATACGTGTTTTGACTACTCCATTTTATGATTTCTGGATTGTTTACCTTTGTACCACTGAGCTCAGCAAACTCTGAAATAAATAACCTTTGAATTTGCTTTGACATAGTATGTGAGATAACGATGAGACTGAATTATCTGTAATTCACTAATGGTTGAATGATGCCCTCAGTGCAAACTGGTAATTAAGAAACTTAGAGGTCAGATGAAGTTAACAGTGCCACCAGAAAATATTCACACCCCTTCACTTCTTCCACATTTTGTTGCACTACAGACTTATTCTAAAATAGATTTGACTATAGTTTTTCCTCAAAGATCTACACACAAGACCCCATAATGACAAGGCAAAAACAACTTTACAGAAAGATGTACACATTTTCACACCAATGGCTTAATATTTTGCTGAAGCACCTTTGGCAGCAATCACAGCAACAAAGTCTTTTTGGGTGTTTTTGGGGATTTTCTCCCACTTCTCTATACAGATCCTCTCAAGCCCAGTCAGGTTGGATGGGCAGTGCCGGTAGAGAAACATTTTTAGGTCTTTCCGGAGATGTTCTATTGGATTCAAGGCAGAACTCTGGCTGGGCTACTCAAGGACATTCACAGACTGTTCCTGAAGTCACTCCTTTGTCAAGGAGCCACCAAATTCCTGACTGAATTGAAAGTCCTCAGTTTCCGCTCTGTGCTTCAGGTCATTGTCATTTTCGAAAATACGTTGTTGCCCTAGTCTGAGTTCCAGCACTCTGGAGTAGGTTTTCTTAAAGAATCTTTCTATATTTTGCTGCTTTCATCTTACCCTCTATGTGGACTATTCGCCCAGTTCCTGCCGCAGAAAAACATCCCCACAGCATGATGCTGCCATCACCATGCTTCACGGCAGGGATGGAGTTAGACAGGTGATGAGAACTGCCTGTTTTTTCCCCGACATGACACTTGGAATTCAGGCCAAAAAGTTCTATTTTGGTTTTATCAGACCAAAGGATTTTGTGTCTTACAGTCTGCAAATCCTTAATATGCTTTTTGGCAAACTCCAAGAAGACTGCCATGTGCCTTTTAGTGAGGAGTGGCTTCTGTCTACCATAAAGTCCTGATTGGTGGAGTGAGTTAGCCATGGTTGACCTTCGATTAATCAATTTGTTCAGGCGGCCAGATCTAGGGAAGATCCTGGTTGTTCCAAACTTCTTTCATTCCCGAATATGGAGACCACAGTGCGTGAGCACCTGAGCTCAATTTTGAGGGTGTGAATACGTGTATACCTATTGTATTTAAATGCTTACATTTTTTAAAATAAATTTAAGACAATTTATTTTAAAAAAAATGTTTTCACTTTGCTATTATGGACCATTTTGTGTATTTTTTTAAAAAGAAAACTATACTTAGATCTATTTTACAATAAGTTTGGAAGAAGGGTTTAATTCAGCGATCAGTCGTAGCTCACGTAGTGCATAATTTCTCGAGCCAGTCTTCACAGATTCGTATCTAGTCTGCTAGATGAAACTATAGTTTTCCATCTCCTGGTACACCCAAGACTACTGGAGCCCCTTTGGTATCTACTAGGGTATGTGGTAATATAGCTTACTCATAAATGCATTTCTCACTCTGGCGATCACACAAAAGAGAAAGTGCTTTCTTATTTTCAACTTAGCTTCTTTAATATAATCTTATTTACATGGAATCTTCTCAGAAATGTTTAGTACATTGTAAGTTACATTATTCTTGCATCCAATAAACAATGACACTCAGGACCTAATAATTGTACATAGTAATGATACTGGTCACATCATTTGGAAAAGTTCTTTTTAAAAACCAATGTAACTTGCAGGCAAAGTCCATACACATCTTCAAACTCACTAATCATTCCCACTATTACACAACACCAACGGCCGGCTCTATTGTTTATCCAAGTTTAATAACAGATCATCATTCTAGTCATCATCAAGGACTCAAATCACACAAATGCTGTGAAAATTTTGCAACCTCTGTCCAATCTATTACATGTAAGAAAAAAAAAAAAGGTTAAGACAGAACCAAGAGTATAAAGGTGTCGGATTTTATTGCATATATCACAAATATGAACATGACCACCGAGGTCCAGCCTACATCAACGCTAACTCAATCCAGGCCAAGGGACAGGCTTCTTTGAATTAGCAGCAGGTTTAAATACTTTGATTCATACATAAAATAAAGAGAGTAGTGTACAGCTTTCACAAGAAAATTGGCTTTTTCTGAAAAACAGGGAATAATGATAATAGCAGCAATACTTAAAAGGACATTACATAGTAATAAATAATTAGTTAAAAAAAAAAAAAGATCAAGTGGTTGCAGAACATTTAAAACTAAAAAGTTGGCTCATTTTCTTTCAATTTGTACAAAGAATAAACTGGTGCCATGCATGTCAAGCACTACACAATGAAATCTTAGACCCCTCACTGCTCTGTTAAATCCGTATGCCAAGACCAAAACATAACTTGCCTGAAGCCAAACACTGGAGAAAATATGTAAATCGGAGAGAATCACCACAGCTGAATGGGAATTTAAAGCACTGCTGTTCAAGCCATTTTTTTTTCTTACAGGGGAGAACAAGTCACACTCCTTGGAATGACAATGAGGGATGACTGTACTGTATGTACTAGTGAAAGTGCCATATAAAAAGATGTTAGTTTAAAAAGTGGTTTCAGTGATGGAGACACATGAATAACAGTCTTGGGGTGAATGCGAGTAAAAGCACTCATGTAGACGCGGTACAAACAATTAATGCTAAGTCAACACGAAAATATAATCAGCATTGTCCAATTAGACTTTGGGACAATAAGAGCTTGTTTGAAACATTCATGATTGCAAATACCACATTTTTCATCATTTTCCCCACGCAATGGAAAATGCACTACGGCCAGGAGTCTGCTTTAGTTCTGCGGAATAAATCTGACGAAAGAAAACCGACTGAAACGGACAAAGAGCATGTTTTACTAACTGATAGACAACTTGATACGTGGCATCACTCACTCGACATCTCTTAAAAGGAGCTATTTGTTGATCATAAGAAATACTTAGCAAATGATCTTAAAAATAACTTTTGTGCAATGTGCAAAAAGATTAGACGTTTAAAGGTTAAAATGTGTTAAGAATACTGGCTTATTCTGGATAATGCTGACATAGGAATTTCCAAGGGCTTTCTGTCCCTCTTTAGCCTGTACGTGGTCTATGAGCCATAACAGATGTGCTTCTGTTAGTGAAAAAAAAACAAAAAAAACCAACACACGCGCACACTGGGTAGCCATTCCATTAAACGGTCCTAAAAAGGTCTAAGACGTACTGAGCTTTCACGTCAGTGAAGGGGAAAAATCTGTTCATCAAAACCTTTCACGCAACAAGCAGTCAAGTTAAAAATGTCTAATAAAAACAAAGAATAAGAAATGGATACCACTGAAATGTTTAAAATCATCCTATCATAGGACTCGGACACAGAAGGGTGAGGGTTGTAGTCTGTATATATCAATTCCGATTTGAGTTTAACAGCGAAACATCCAGTCCATTTGTTCCTTCAAATACATTAGGTAGACTGGGTTTTGCCTTTAGAGTCTGCTG
This sequence comes from Bryconaethiops microstoma, assembly GCA_037577275.1. NCBI lineage: Eukaryota > Metazoa > Chordata > Actinopteri > Characiformes > Alestidae > Bryconaethiops > Bryconaethiops microstoma. The sequence continues at coordinate 11,368,507 of JBBJLS010000140.1, read as the reverse complement.
TTATTGTAAATATCTTCACTAGGGTTGAATTATGTGACCTCCACCCCAGACCATAGGCTCAGAGATGGTCAGGTTACTGCAAATAAGCTGTGAATTGAGCTGATTTATAACCAGAGTTAAGACTATGACCCACCACTTCAGTGATAAAAAACAAAAAAAACACACACACAAAAAAAAAAACCAACAACAAACATAAGCTCGATTTTAGAGAGAAGACAAAAAAAAAAAAAAAAAAAAAAAAAGACACTGATCTGATTTTCTCTCTTTTTTGTGGTACTTGTCATTACAATAATGCAAATAAAAACTTGCATTTCACACCAAGAACCAAGAATAAATAGTCCTAAAGTAGCCTGAGGGTTGTGTGTGAGTAACCCAGGCTGTGTGTGCAAGTTCCTGCCCCTGGGTAGTAGCTCCCCTCTCGGTGCTCCTGGGAGAGGGGGTGGCGGGCGACGCTCAAGCCTGCAGGGAGGCACCAGTCTGTCCACCCTGGGGGAAAGTGTACGGAAAAATAGAAGTTTGGAAGGGGCTGTTAGGTGGGTTAGTCAATGCTGGCTAGCTCGCGAGCTGGGTGAGGCATTTCACTCCACAGCAAAGCCACATGTCTCCTCTACGGCAGTCAGGAGCTTCTCATAAAGCTTCTCGTAAGACTCGTAAGGCGGGATGTCGATGCGGTTGAAGCTGGAGGGAGAGAAAGAATTTACTTACAGAAGACCACATCAGGAAGTATGCTTTATTCAAAACTGTTAAAAGGATGCAGCTTCAAATGCTTACTTCTTTCTAAAAACAATAAAATAATGATAATGCTTTTAAATGTGCAGTTACTTGCAGCCTCACCATGTATGGGCTTTGGGCAAATTATCCGTGTTTGCATCAATCAAATGGATAGTGAAGAGTCTTGGTCCTGCAGAACCTGTAGAACCTTACAAAGATACATTCTAGTTATCACTGTTCCCAATCTCATTACAGGTAAGATAACACAAAGCTTGATGAATCCTTATTATTTTTCAAATGCCACATTTGGAATACATTTTCCATTTAATTTAGTAATGCACCATAGGCAGTGACCCTAACTAGACTTTCTTTGCATTTTCTCTGTAGGATGGCATGCTTTTGTTCAATTTAGAGTTTCTCATCCTATCAATGAACTGTCAGTACAGACTGGTTGGAATTCTTCTCCTGGTTTTTTCCATACAAAGCAACTTAAAGAACTTCTTTAAAGTTTAGAAATGGTTAAAGAGTCTAAATTGGCAAGTATTGGCCCATTGGCAAGTATTTATTGAATTGAGCAAAAAAGAATAAAAGCTATTGGTGTAAGCAAGAGTTCCTTAAAGACAGACAGCAAAAACAATAGCATCTTTGATTGGCTCATATTCAGAAGTTGGGACAAGATAGTTCACTATATTATTGATTATAAACAGACTAAGCAGTTTGGCATTGTCTGTGTTAAAAGATATGAAGATATGAAATAATCAAGTCTGGGGTGTAAAGGCATGGGGTGTGCGAGCGGTGTGCATGGCTCATCTGTTAGCCACCTTGCAGTGCTTTGAAGCCTTGCAGAGGGACGCGTGTTGAACCGGTGACAAACTGAAGCAGCCTCCCTCTCCTTTCCTCATCAAAAGATTCCACGGCCTGCCAGAACCATTTCACTATGTTACTGTCAGCCACACAGTGCTTCAGCCGTGTGTTGGCTTTCCAGTCATTCAGATCAATCTTCCCCAGACCACCAATGATCAGCTGCAAAAGATATTCAACTGGTCAAACATACTGAACATGGATCAGCACTGTACAGTAAGATAAGTATTTCAGGTAGCAGCCACAGTGAATAATCCCAGTAAAAATGGAAATAAATAAAATAATTCAGTATTACTAGAAAATTATTTGAAAGAATTACCATTATTTCAGTGTTTAAGAATGACACAGTACCTCAAGTTCCTTGTTGTCAAAAGGCTTGAGAAGGTGCTGTGGGATGAGCTCATTGAACCCTTTCTGCAGAGCAAGGAACTGGGCTTCGATGCCACGCATGAATCTCCAGTTCACATAGAGTCTGAACAAACAAAAGAAAAAAAAAATTCTTTTAAATCATGAGGACTGTAGTACTACATGGAAACACAAATACATTCAAGCCATACAGCAGGGACTTCCATAAACAATTTACAAAATGCTCTCAACTAGCATTCCCTCACCTACAATAAAGTCTCTACTAGCGGCTTATAAATCCAGGATTACTCAATCATGCAGACAGTGGAAAAAGCAAAGGCATGCTTGAACTCCCTGCCAAACTCCCCTATAGTGCTGCCCTCTTCTGGCAGATATGCTTCTGACAGAAAGAAGCTGAATTACAGCTCGTCAAGATCCCACTGACTTGCACCTCTGCCATACCTCACATATTCTTTCTTATTCTCTTCAGTGACTGGGATGTTTCTGCCGTTGGGCTTCAGCTCATGCTGGAGAAATTTGCCAAAAGCATTGTGTTCTACGCAGAATGTATGATCCAGGACAGATGTGATGTCATTCTCTCTGTTGAATAAAAGAAAACAAGCATTGAGGAATTTCTGTAAACCCTTTAGAACAGAGTCATTAAAACTTTAATACACCATTATATTAGTCTAATATGTGTCTGAAAACCCAATACCAAATGAATGCATGTTAACAACTGGATTTTAAAAACTGAATACATTTGTTGCTAGACAAATTTGAATGGTTAGAGGTCGATGTGGTTCTCAGTCACTCACAGGATCCAGACAAGGCTTTTGTGGAGCTCAGGGTCCACAGTCTCCAGGTCAGACAGTTGAATAGGCTTCCCCAGGAGCTGCTTGTAGAATGGCAGCGTAAAGCCTCCATTGATGTAATGACCATGGAACACTGCTAGGCCCATGATCCGGCCCACAAAGTGGAAGTAAGACAAGTGGTCCTGAAACACAGAATGAAGCTTAGCAGAGAGCTCAGTCTTACCAGACCTACAGTCACCCATCTTGAGGCCTTCAAAAACTGGAAATACCAGAGAGCTGACCCTTTATTTGTTTAACCTTTTCTAAACAAAGATGTGTAGAAGAGCAGTGACGTTAAGGATAATAACTTTGCCCAAGGAGGTTACATAACTCACAGGGTTGATAGATGAGTCTGGGTTGATCTGCAGTGTGTAGATGTTGTCTGTGGAGTATTGGAATAGGCCATAGTATGGGTTCAACATCTCATGACAAAGAAGATACAACCACTCCCTGGAAAAAAGACAAGAATTCAAACAGGAGCTGAAAATCATTGACAAATGCGCATTTGCACTCATTAAACTAATCCTCTTGTCAAATCCGAACACAGATGTCTGAGCACCATCAACATGGTGTACATTCTACCGTTTTTGCTATGATTGACTTGGCAAAGATTAAACCAAACTGTTTAACTTATTCAGTTTAACAGGTCTGAAGGAGGATTCTTAGGGGAAGCTAAAGGTCACTACTAAGCAGGTAAAAGAAACAAGCTGAGACAGTGTCTCACCTTGCCACTCCTCCGTAGTCTAAGCCTTCTTCCCCACGAAATTTAACCATCAGCCGCTTCTTCAGGTCTTTGGGCCTCATCTTCATGATCTGCCTGTATGACTCCTGTGGGGCACATTAAATTCCTTTTACAGCAGTGACCAACTGGGAACCACCATATTTTACACCAGCTCCACATGCAGCAATCCACCTGAACTCTTACAGGCTTCTGTGAAAGCTACAATTTGGGAGGAAGTTATGTACCTCAAAGATTTCCTCACGGGACACCTCTATGCGGCAGTGCCCAGCCTGAGGCTGTTGCAAGGAGAGCTCGTGGCGCAGCACCTTGAGCTTTTGGACCAGATCTCTCTCATAGCGCACAGGCAGCTCTCCTTCACCTTCCTCCACAGGAACGTCCATCTGCACTGGCAGAGCCTGACTTGACTCCTTCACCTGAGAGTGCTGGCTGTTATACACAAACAACTGTATTACTGGTTTGTTCACACGTTAGTACTCAATTATGAATTATGACGACACAATTATGGGTTAAAGTTTCACTTGTACAACTTACAATCAAATGAACTGCTAGAATGTTAATGTCTTGATTTTGTTTATTAATTTTGATTATCATAATCTGTGATTCAAATTACTCTGGGGAGAATGTTCATTCATTATAAATGATTAACATAATTTAATGAGGGAACATTTTAAAGGGTGAGTAATTGGATAGTATGAGCAGGCGCACAAAAACAAACACTTGTGTGAAAATCCTGTGGGGTATGTTTACCTCATGATGTGGTGTAATCTGGGGTCTGTGAATTGTGTGGTTCTGTTATTGTGGTCGACAAAATAAATCCTTCCTGATACTGTGCTCCTGATCTCCCAGCCGGGTGGCAGAGGGCCCAGTTCCTCACAGCTCACACTGTTCAGATCCCTGCAGGGGCAAGGGGATCGATCAATTATGATGCTGTTTTACGCCCCCTAACCTTTTTTTCCTCTGTCATTTCTTATATCAGTATAGCTTTTCCTCTTAATGCCTTTTGTGTCCAGATAGTCCTATAGCAATTTCTTTGATGAACACAGCACTGGTTATTATGTTAGAATATTGATTATAAAGTTAGTTTGTTATTAAAAGACATGTACATTTAAACAAAAAGAAATGCACTGATTAGCTTAGTGAAAGAGGGTATAAGGATTTAAACCTACCGTGGTATTCTGGGGTCATGCCAAGTGCTCACGCCAGTCTGTGTGTGCAGAAAGTAGACCTGGCCCTGCACAGTGGTCCTCTGCTCTGCAGAGCGAAAAAGAAGAGAGCAGATGAGCCCTAGGTTGTTCAGAAAGCAGATCATAGCTGGGTTAGGCCTCTCGAGGCTTAGGCTAACAGAGGTCATGCCTTGCAGCCAGTCTGAGGCTTAATTACAGCTGCTATGTTCACTGATCACAGCACAAAGGCCATGAAGCCACAGCAGAGGGGTCAGTTGTTAGCTTCTCTCCTGAGAATCTTAATGGTGCCTGTACAGCCAAAATAATGCAAACAGGGTGGCAGGGTGAGCATGTTCAGTCTCTTCACACATCTCAAATGCACTAGTCATCCCTTAACAAGCTCTCAGTGTCACAGATAATTAAGGCCAGGTTAGATACGCAGAGGAGAAAAAAAAAAAGATAACTGTACACTGTTCAGAAGTGTGTTTAAAAAAAGAGCTGCATTAACTCAGGAATAGTTTACCATAACCCTCAGGCAGGTCAGGTGACTGGTGCCCGTGCGGCCGGTTTTGTGGCGTGTGTGTATGACTTCTAGACTCCTGGTTTCTGATTCGTTGTGCTTGGAGTCTCTGTTCCTGATTGGGTGACTCCAGTGCACGGCAGCTGCCCCCACCAGCTGCCCCCGTGGGGTCTGTGTAGGGCAAAGGCTCCTCCATGAAACAGCTGAGAGGCCGCCCAGGTCCAGAGTCCTCAAAAACTGGTCTGAGAAGCACACATACGTAGCAAAAGTTTAAAAGCACAGCTTCCACACTGAAAACCATAACTTCCTATAACAACCCTGATCGCCTCAATATGAACCTCCACGAGTTTATGATATAAATGAAAATCTAATCTTATCTAATACTCCCACCAGGGGGCGGTGCTGATCAAGGTGCAGCCCTCAGAGGGGAAAAGGACTGCTTTGCTGCATTGCTCCCACTCACCCTTCATTTTCTAAAAGTCCTCTACAGTCTACCACAGGCCCACCACTGCCAATCCTGTCTCTGGTCTGAAGGCTCACTGAAAACAACAGTGGAAAGATTTTACAGTTGAGGGAGATTCAATAAGTTAATGGTGTTTCAGAAAGTGAGGTGGTATCTCCAAGACAGTTCCATGTTCCGTACCAACTATCTGGCCTCGCACTGCATCACTGTCAGAGGCATTCAGCTTGCATAAGTCCAACCGCTGGTCTGTTGAGATGACAGACATCCAAAAGATCAGTCCTCAAAATATGCAAAATATTTAGGGAAAAATGGTTTATATTTCTTCGTTGCGGGCCTGTTATGGCACTACTATATGACAAGTGTGAAGGTCACTCACAGCCTGTATCCTTGAGTCTGCTGATGGCATTGGACAGGAGCCTCACACAGCCCAGAAACCCAGCCCCTTGTTTCTTATGGATCTTTTTATGATTCCATACACTAATAGTGATGGAATCTGTCTTCCCGATATATCTGAAATCACACAAATAGACAATTCATTATAATATTAAATTTTATTATATAATAATTAGGGCTATCAAGATAGTTATTCTAATCATGATCAAACACCTTATTTTGTATAGGTAATGTTTAATTATATTTAGTCACATTTGTCTCTGAATTCTTTTATCTTAAAATACAGTGCATTTCGATATAGCTGTACAAGTCGCAAGAATCTTCATCATGATGGATTTTATAAACAGCATTATTTTAATTATGTGAACACAGTTTACATGATCCTGAACATGAAAATCAATGGCTGCGTGTTAAACCATTGAACGTACATCACTATGTACACCACTGTATCTGTTCTCGTTCAAACACGTGTTTTTTTCTTTTTTTTGGTACAGTGAAGGCTCCTGCGGGGAACTGAAGTTTTCTACATTGCTATGGCTATTGTTAGTTTATTACATTGATTTGTCCCTAGTTTTGCAGTGAGCACCATGCCAATGGTACTGCTTTAAAAGGGTCAGTTAACACGATGAATTATCGTGTTAACTATTTGAGAAAAACACTATGAATTATCGTGTTAACACTATATTAAGGCATTAACTTTGACAATTTATTAAATAAGACAACTTCATTACCTAAGATTTTAATAGTTGCAATGTCATTTAAACAACGTAACCTAAAGATTACCTGAAAAATACTGCATGTCTACATTTAAAACTTAAGCCAGGTATATGCTTACAAGTCATAATGCTGGTTCCATTTTGGGTCCAATGTGCTCTTGACTGTGTCTGTGGAGTGGCATTGACCCGAGCCATCGACGACAACTTTGGCAAAAGGGTCAGGCAACCCTGCAAGAGAAACCAGTGTTGCGGAAGAATTAAACGAAGGACGAAAGAACTGCTATCTACTGAAGCAGAGCAGGGCAAAATGGATAACAGCTTCACGCCCTTTCCAAAGTCACTGCGAGAAAAGTCACCTGGGGCATTTCACTCCATTTTATAGGTTGGATTTATATTGTGTTTCATGAACTGTGCCCATTCATAAGGTAATCCTCATGCCCTAAAGATACAGCAAAAGAGGTCAAGTGCTAAAGATCCGTCTAATTAATACAGACGTGCAGTGTGAATACAAAATAAGCATAAATTCTGAACTAGAAAAATACGCAACTTGCCTCTTCGGGAATAACTCAGTTGAGAAGGAGTCGCTACTTAGCGCTCTTGGATTTGTCACTTCAGTAGTCACACTTTGTCTCTCTCTTTTACACATACTCATTGATTAGCTGCTTTTTTGCCCTGTGAATGTGGGATGAAAATGACGCACTCACACATCAGTCATTAACATAATATGTGGGCCATGAATGGTTGAGGGCAGTGGGACAGACAGTCACGTCTGTCACTTATAGCAGCTTCGTTACTGTCCACAGTCCAGACTGACTTCAGTACAGTAGGTTTTGGCCCATAGCTACGCGCTTGAATATCTGTGGGTGGAATGTGATTTGGAGCTGGTGAATGAAGAGGTGAACTCCCCAGCTTATGGAATAAAGCAGCCAGAGGTGGGCGGCTCTGAAAGCTTCATTATTTGAAGTTTTGGGGATAATAAATGTGATAGTCAACAAAAAGCATCTACTTAATACACTTTGGGCTGAAATGCAAATATGCAACTGCGATTTGTTACTGAACGTAGCAGAGGAAAATAAACTGAGAATAAAATACAAAACGGTTCCAAACATTAGTCAATGTAGGATATACATGGTGGGATAAGAAAAAGCATGACATGTACTTACGGAAGAAGTCTTTCTTTGCTAGATTCTTGGCACATAACACTGAAAGAAAAACAGAACAGCATTCATCATTCCAGTAACACTCTAGTCACAACATGTCTGCAAACTTCATTTTCACTTTTACGCACCTAAACATAAAAAATGGTTAACATTAAACACTGTTTAAACAAACTTTCAGCAAATTGTTCCATTGTCTCCCTGTGTGTGTGTGTGTATGTGTGTGTGTGTGTGTGTGTGTGTGTGTGTGTGTGTGTGTGTGTGTGTGTGTGTGTGTGT
>JBBJLS010000140.1:11337415-11359738 GCA_037577275.1 Bryconaethiops microstoma | reverse complement strand
GTGTGTGTGTGTGTGTGTGTGTGTGTGTGTGTGTGTGTGTGTGTGTGTGTGTGTGTGTGTGAGAGAGAGAGAGAGAGTGTGAGAGATTCATGTAGGGAGAATGCCCAAACAAGCTGCTTTCCTCAGAAGGTTGGGAGAGATCACTATATTGATCCACAGGCCCTCAGGTACGACTTCAGGGCTGCCCCAGCACCCCAAATGTACAGCATGAAGAGCTGCCATGCCCTCTTACTTCTTTTTCACAACTCTTCCTAAATACCTTAACACTTAGGCTATCAGCCTAGGAAGCCTTTTCTGTTTTCACTTAATATTTAGTTAAACAGTGCTTTTAGACCATATTAATTCACTGACCAGAAAGGAGTTGTGAGATAGAGCTTAGGTGTTGTCAGCACATAAAACACCATCAATTTTTGACTTATTAAAAAAACCACTCTGTACTGGAGACCATTTAACTGAGTTTCCCAATATCAGTTAATCATAAAAGGTTAATGAGCCACTTTCTGATGAAGGTACAAAAAAGAGCTACTTTTGATCAGTGCTTCCTGATATCCTTGCTAAACCTAAATGTAGTGTCCCAGCACCAGTGTTACAAAAACACCAACCATTAATGATTATCAGCATCCATAAAGAGTCCAAAAATATTATGACATTACATGATGTTTAAGCTACACATGCACAGGCTAATTCACAAACCTACAATATGTACAATATATACATGAAATGAAGTCCAATCTAAGGGTTTAATAAAATACCGACAATTAACTATCTACAACAAAAACAGGAAAAGCATTAAGTTAGGAAGTGCATGTGTGCATGACTGAGTGTCACAGGACAGTGAGGAATCGTCTGTATTCTTCGTTGCACAGTGACAATGCTGACTCTGAGGAAATGCTCCAGTGAACAGTGGAGACCTTGTCACTTCCACACGGTGTGTGGGTTGACAAACACGTATTAGAAGTGTCCTCTCTCTAAAGGACCTTCAGCTGCAGGCTTATTTTGCAAATGTACGAATGCCACAAGAACACATTGTACACAGTGGACAGCACCCAACATGACTGTTCACACACACACTTGATATCTCGGCAAACTTGCAGCCACATTTACACAACATGCACTTGATTACAGTATAGTACACTTTCCCAAAAGATTGACCACTCCTGAAGTTCAACAGTTGAGGTGTAACAATACACTTTGTGGATTTGATTCACAATGATGGGTTCACTGATACTTTAACATTTGAAAGAATAAAACTGATGACTGCATTCTATTGTAGAATAATCTACTAATGAGTGTAGAACTGGGAGGCAGGAGAAATGTGGCACATGATATGTATGTGGTGGACTGGGTTGTTGATTGGTGCTGGGCGTTTGCAAGTTCTGGTGCTCAAACAACACAGGTGCGTTAAAAGTCAAATACTGGAATGTTCATTCTTCACAATGCCTTGTCACAAGTATAATGCACAGAGTAACATTTTTTGCATTAAGATAGCATGAATTTTCAAATGTATTCCCAGATTAAGATTTCAGATTGGTTTTGTTCTCTGTTTGTATTGCAGCCACTTTGGAGGATTAACAGTCCTAGATGTTTCAGTTTCATCATGAATAAGTATTGCTGGTAACTATGGCATTCTTTAATTAGCTGAAGCTACACTTAACACAAGTCACTACTGTAATGACCTGTTACACATAACTGGTCTGAGATCTTCCAAGGAATATTACGGAACTTCATAAACTCTGCATGAGGAAACACCAGTTGATTTGTTTTGGACAAAGACATGAGTTAATATTGAAAGAGTTTATTTAATGCATAAAACAATTCCTCCATGTTCATGATCATGTCTAAATATCACAAATTATATAAACTGAAAAATGAAAGTTAAACAATACACAAGAAAGGTTTACTATCACACTTTCTGAATTTCATTTTTCCTTAATGAATACGTTAATCTTATTTTAATTCTATTTGTAATAATGTAAATAGTATTTACAAAACTGCAATAATTAACAAACACCCAATATGTCACACAGTCAAAGATTCTGAGTTGAGCACAGCTGTATAGATTCTCGGCCAGTGGTATAGATAGATACTTGGCCAGTGGTTTGAAAACGTGGTTACGTTTTACGAGTCCAAACAGAGAAAAATCAATCTGGAAAATATTTTCAAAAAGCTCAGTTGTCAATTACTTTAAAAAAAAAAAAAGCTTTAAAATGTGGAATGTATGGAATGTGGAAAACAGTTTATTTTACCATTAAAGTACAGGGAAAAATTAAGGTAATATTACTGCCACAAAAGTAATGTAAGCAGGACAGGTTCAGGGGATGTAAATAGATAGATAAACAATCAAGAGAGTTCAGATCCCTGTCCACAGCTGGGACTGTTATCTAGCCAAATAAGGTTGAATTGTTTTGATTTCACAAATGCTACTCATCACAATTTGCATGTGATGGTAATGCTATTTCCACAAAGTCTAACGAAACCTGGTGTACTTGTTAAAAACCCGACCTCCCAGAGACAGCCCTCTTCAGTCTACACTCTTCCCAGGTATGCTTCATGTGCCAAGCACAGGAGCAAGGAACAACTCAAATGTGGTTCTAATTTAATTTTATCCATGCTACTTGATATGGAAGTAATTGCAAGATGTAAATATTTGTTTAGACATTGGTTTTCATCATTTTAACTAGTTTAATGAATGCCTGAACCAGGGTTTGCTCCACCACAAGTGAAATAATAGCTTACAAGAGTGAACTAAAAGTACAAAAAAAATTATTTAGCTAGCAAAAAATAATCTATCTTGGTTTTCCAATCTACAGCCTCAGCTATACAGACAAAACCAAGTGACCAAGAATGTACTCAACTTCCTAATGCTGACATCTTTCAGCATTGAGTCACAAATGAGTTTGTGTTTTGCCATTTCCCTTTGTGTAAAAGTTAAAAACTCATTATAACTTTTACACATAGCTTTTAACTTTATGTACATGACCTGGTGCTTTTAAAGCCTAGTGGACCATCATGTTGATAGAAATGATGATGGTTGTTGTAGTCACCTTACTTCACGTACACCTGAATTCTAGAAATTCTTATTTTATTATCTATTTTCATTTTTTGCAATGTTTTATATTCACCCCTCTGTCCAGGGTGCACTGTTTGACTACTGATTACTATTCTTTGGTGGTGTTTTCATATTTAAGAGACATTCACCTTCAAAGTGTAATGTAATGGTCATTTTCTTCTGATTTTATGATAAAACATTTTACTTAAACCTGCAATTAGTAAGCTTCTTGAAATCAAGAACAGCGTACTGTAAAATTGTTAGGTGTTCCAGTGATTGGTAGATTACTCAATTACCATTACAGTTGATGACAACAGTCTTAATTACAGGCATCACATGCAACTTTGTTTACGTGTCTCTACTGTTCTGCTTGGACGCCTTGTCCACTTCTGGTAGAGCAGCTCAATCACTAGTAAATATGCAGCCATTCTCTCTTGCGTTCTAAAAACTTGCAACTGTTGACACTCAACTCTATCCAGGATCGTCAATCTAATAAATCAAGAAACAGCTTCAGTGAAAATACTTCTGAAGGTGTTCCCTTAAGAGACAGCCCTGAATACCACATCCTAGCTGAGCATCCTTAGCTTGCTAAATGTAAGTGAGAGTAAGTGTGTGCAAGTGTAAGTGTGAGGGACTGTGTGAGTGAGCCAGACCAGATCAATGAGGTGCTTGGTGTCTAAAAAGGAGCCCCCCGACTGTGAGGCTACTCCTAACAGAGATAAGACCTAAACCAGACAAGAAAAACCATGCCCACTATCTCACTTTGTTCTTAGTACAATGTGGTTGTTTGGCTGCATGTTTACTAAATCACACTTATCACATTAAAAATAGTTTCTTTCTAAAACATAAAACAAAAACCTTAGTGTTATGTTCACCTACAGGCCTGTTAAATTGGAACTAGAAGGCCAGATTTTTGATACACTGTTATAACCCCAACTTTAAACTTTTCTGATCTTTGTATTATCCTAAAGATTTGTAATGAAAAAGGTGCAAAGATAATGATCAACTTCAAATGATAAAATAATTTAAGTAATAATCTTTACTAGATACTACATATTACAGATACTAAATGTGTTCTTTCCTGCTCAACAGTCTATGCAGACTGTAGTATAAAATGTCCTACCTGATGAACGATAAAATAGCTGTTACAAAACAACAACGTGAATAACGACAGAAGTCGTCTCATCCCTCAAGCCTGAGTCACTGTGTTTATATTAAATGCAGGAACTAAAGCCTTTTCTGCTAAACCCAACATAACTGGGGAAGCAAAAAGGCTTTGGGAGAGCAGCAGCTCACACCCCGCTCTCCTATTCCCCTGCAGGGGACTGTGCCCGGTCTAACATTATAGCTTTAAACTATTATGAAAAGAGAACGTGCTATATGTGATTCAAATGAGGAGCTAGGCCGTGTGAGCAGGCTGTGCTGCTCCTGAATGTTAATCGCGCAACAGCAGCAGCTGCTAATTGAAAGGTCCATGTACAGACTTGGCCTTGGGTCCAATTTATGACCCAACAATGAACATTCTGGAAAAGAAGGAGCATGTTAAAAATGCCACACCAGTATTACTGTGGAAACTGAGGGAGGAGAGAGTGTGACTAAAATACAGCAGATACTGCAGCAAATCTGACACCACACACCTTCACCTCCCCCACCTTTCACAACCCTCACTGTAGGGTACACCTCATTAGACCTGAGCTTCATCACAGCATGCGTGGGAGACCGAGAGAGAGAGACAGCGAGAGAGAGAGCGACAGAGACAGAGAGACAGAGACAGAGAGACAGAAGATTCCATCTCTCTTGTGGCTACCAGGCAGTCCATCAACACCCAATAATGGTTACTGAGGCAACCAGTGGATTAACTGGATGAGCCACACTGCATAAGTAATGAGTGTGAGATCAAAGTCCACTCATATGATTAAGCTCTGCCTCTGCCCTCCGGTTAAACAGCCAGAGAGAAGTGAAAAATACATATACCTGCTATTTCAAAGACTAGCAGAAAAGTCACCCCTGCCTCCCATACTCTGCTTACCACACCTGTAGCCATGGAAACAAAGGCAGCAGAAACTTTGCAACAAGAGGGAGGTTAGGAGAGACAGTCAGGGTTGTCAGATCTCCAGAGCTGACGCCAGTAAGGTAGATGCTTGAGGTCAGAATCAAAACATCAATAAGAATATTGCTGGAAGGGATGTGTTCCTCACATTCTTTTCATACCCTGACATTTACCCTATTATCTGAAATAATCACATGAGCCAGAAAACCAACCAATTTCATAGATTCTATGGGAGGCAGCTCATACAACTCACATCAGGAGCTGGTGTTACCAATCTTAGCCGATCAAAAAAAATATTTATGGCTTGGCACCAAAATCTAATTTTGGTTTATTGATAACTTTGGAAAACCTGATGGGATAAAAAGGGTCAAATAAATCTCATTTAACATTACCTTTAGCATGTTTGGCTCATTCCTGCATGCAGAGGAAAAAAGAAGCACAAATTTGGCCGTGCTCTAAAGTGGTCATGGTCTGAACCACATGACAGACTGCCCTTGACTGAGACACTATGCAAGATGATATTGGAATTACATGCATAATTTTAGAAGAAATCAAAATGTCCTTATTTACTGCCTGTCGGGAAACATTGGCAGTTTATTGATAATTTCAAGGAGACAGACAAAGGTTCTACATTAGGGTAGCAGAAATTGCAAGAAAAAAATATTAAAATAAAACTAATAACAGTCTAACTGATCAAAAGATAACATTTTGGTACATGTATCAAAGTTTCAAACAAAAACACAAGTTGGGGAAAAAAAGATGCAAGTCTACAAACAGAGACGCTAAGATATTGTCCAGTACCCCTTCAACATCTGGCAACATTCCCCCAAGCTAGTTTTTAGGCCAGGCAGAACAGACTGCAGCTGGGACCTTAAACAGAGCTCTTCTTGTTGCTTTACTCCTGTCTTCTTGGTGAGCGAATGGCAAAGCAAACAGGGACAACATGTTCTGAGGTAGGGTCGCCCAAAGACACACACTCACAGGCAAACACATACAACCCCGCCCCCCCCCCCCCCCCAAACAAATGGAGACTGCACATGTGAGAAAGTAAAGTATTATTTGGCCATCATGTGTCCAGCAGCCTGAAGGGCTGTCCAAACATTTTTACCCATCTGTTTTCATTAAGCCTTTTTGAGAGAAGGCCAAACAGTCTGCTACAGCGTTATCAGCCATGGGAGATCAGACTTAACCATTTCATTACACTGGATTAGCCTGTATAGACCAGGCTCAGAAACAACAGTTCAGCCCCTGCTGGAAGTCTGGCCATTCATACACTCTTGTAGCCATCGACCACCTCACTGTTACTCACAGCCTTGTGCTCTAAATTTAGCCTGCTGATCTTTTATTGAGAGTCATTATGCAGTGTCTGGGCAGCTAGGCTGGTGGAGGCAGATGCTGGGGAAGGTTTGGAGAAGACTTCCATTCCAGGCTAGGATCTTGTTCTCTGACTTTATCAAACAACTTAATTTCCCCTAGGGGAATAGGAAGGGCTTAGTTTATTAGGTGACAGCTTAGATCCCTGGCACTAAACACTGACTACAGTTTCTGCAGGCATGAATCCCAGTTCAACAGCACCAGTTCAATAATTAACAAAGATACTATGAAAGATAATAGGGTACACGGCAGGGTATATGTGCATGCAGTCATTGGTGGCCTAGTTCAATCAAGTATCTTCAATGAGTCATTAAAATAAGGTGTGAACATAAACAAATGAGAGAAATTTATCAACAACACAATGGGAAAGATCTAGGTCATGCACTGCATATGTACCTTTGCAGTTAGGCATTCTGGCTGTAAGTAGGTTAAAAGGCTGTATGGTTGCAAGGGAAAAAAAAATAAGACGATGGATTTCATCACAGGGATAGATCAAAGCCCTTAAATTTCTCATCTTTATCAATATAAGTGGGGCAGCAGTCAGAACAGCAGGGCCTTTGAGTCTATCTCTGCAGAAAGAGAAGAGATAAGGCAGGTCTACTAGTGGGCAGACAGTGTAATCTGCCTGTCCCTCTACTGCTGGCTTCTGCAACCTTATCAGTACGCTGTTGCTGTACATGAATGACAAGGCCAAATGGAGTAATGGCCAGTAGTGAGAGAGAGCTGCCTGCTCAACCGAGCCTCATCCGTTCCTTTCCTATCTCTGCCAGAACCAGAGATGCTCTCTCACTCACATAAACCCAGTCCCTCAAATTCAGCCCAGGTTTGAGTTACAGCAGAAAGAAGGCTGTGAGACAGACCGGATCCCACACAGTTGTCTTAAGCCCCGGCACACACAGTGGCTGAAACACAAGCTGCTAGGCCCCCAGCACCAATGAAATATCCATGAGCTTTTTGCAGGGTTATCCTCTGACATCCTCTCTCATTCCTTCCTCAATCTCTCTCAGGAAAATCCTCAAGGAGGGCTACGCAGATTACACTAAAGGGAACCATTTTGTAAGGTCAACAAAACGGCACAGGCGCTGCAGGCTTTTTAAAAACGCACTCTTATCCAGCAGCGAGCAAATGAGCATTGTCAGGCAGGAGGCTACTTAAGAGTGCCGCACGTCCATGCGTGCATGACTGGACATGACATTTCCTCAGGCTGAGAATCAGTGGGTCAGTTGGCCCACTGCGAGTGCACAGCAAGTTTCCCCCGGAAGAGCTACAGTCAGGCAGACTTCCCCAGAATTGAGTCACCCAGCCTAGGCTCTAGTAACAGGCCACAAAAGAGAAAGGAAACCTGAGACACACCTTGAGCGTGAACAGAAGGAGTGGAGACCAGCACAATGCAAGAAGACCTACGGCAGCATGCTGTGAGCACATGCCATTGCAATGTGTTTAGTCAGCCGGTGTCGGTGGAGAAGGACATTCTGAGTCCAGTGCACTGCACATTAATCACAGGGCTGGTCCTGCTCCCCCCGCCCCACACACACAGCTTATTTCCAGCAACCAGAGGCTAAACACATGCCTGCCTGTTTGCTCTTGTAACTGTCTGGCTGACTAGTATTCGGTGATGTTCAGATAAGAGGCGCAGCTAAATGATCATTATCACGTGTCCAAACAGCATTCCCTAAAATGGCCTTTATGAAAGTCGTCTCCGGCTGGGAGCTCTCAGCAAGCGAATTAGTTCCTGATTGCCATCAAGCAACAAGCAGGGAACATGCACGAATTAAACACAAGCTGAATGGGAGGGGGAATCTGCCATAACAGCTGTTCTGCTGACAATCAACTATTTCTGTTTTTGCCTAGATGGGCTGGTTGGTTATTAGTGTGTACTGCTCAAAGCAAAAGACCCAGTTGAAAATCTGCTCTGGTCAGTAATGACAGTAGCTAAGATAGTACTGACAGACAGAAAGTAGAGTGGTGGGGAATCAAACTGGCCTAGTTTTCTGCCCCATCTGCGAATACGAAACACTGAAATGAAATAAAAGTCGGGAAATCTGAGTGAATGCAAAATCCCAGCACACAGCTTTTCTTGTTTACAACAGCAGGGGAGGAATGCGGCCTAATGCGCCGTGTGTGTCCTAATGAGGGAGATGGTGGTCCAAGGGAGGAGGGGGGCTGACCTCCGGGTGCAGGGCAGTAACCTAAATCCAGATGAGGTGTGTGGGACAGGAGTCAGTGAGGCTGCTGGGAGAGGCTGAAATCTCCACATGAGCACTTCATCCTGTCTGGAGGCCCCACAGAGTTGTAGTCAGCACAGCTCTACAACAACACAGTCGTGTCTGCAACTTACGCTACAGATCAACATGGCCGGGAGGGCATCTCCCAAAAATCAGCAAAGCAGTGGTCAAACAAGCTGGTTGCACTTTTCTTATTTAGCTGTTGTCTAAAACACAAACAGTGTGTTTCATACAAGCCTGCAGGGGACAGAACCAGACACATTTAAAGAAACACATCTGGAGCAGTTTATGCAGTATGACTGCAGAATTGTTTCTGAGATAAATACTTTCTTCAAAGCGAGGAAATTTCAGCCAGTACAGGGCAAGTGAGTAATAACACTCAGATCCAGACATCAGCTGATGCTGGCTGAGAACCATAGTGCAGACAGTGAGACGGATAGATTTCAGCAGTTTCTATGTGCGGTTCTCAGCACTGCTCTCAACAGTGCACTGCAGAGACATTAATCTAGAGAAAAGTGGCACTCCAACACCCCAACCATAGTACATCAGAAGAGGATCTACACTAAAACACAATATGCCGTTAGCACACTTGTATTCCATCAAAGTCTGTTAGGCCAAGAACCTTGCACAGCATGATAATCAATGTGTACCAGTGAGGGTGTATGTTTATATCACACTTAACGATAGAATGCAATCACCTTTTTTCGAATAATCAATTAAAACCTTAATAATTTACCTAAATCATCAATAATAAGCATTATCACAACATTTTAAATTCTCATATCATTTGCTCTTTTTTGACTCTTCTAACCTTTTTGTCTCCGATTTAAGAATCTTCAGCCCGGACATTGTTCAATATAGTTCAGTTAGGTCCATTTTTAGTTTTACTGTCAAAACTATCAAAATAATTGGTGGATCATTTTATTTTTCAAATGTTTTATTTTAACCTCATAATTTCACCGTTATTTAACCAGGTAAGACATTAAGAACAAATTCTTATTTGCAGCGACAGCCTGGCATTTTAACCCCTGTAAATATAGAAAATTGTATAACTGTTGTAACCACTTTATGTTGTCCGGGGGACCCAGCTGGGAACGACAGCATCAACAATCCAAATCTACTTTGCACATTTACTATTCATCTTGACTGTTCCTCTGCTCTTGTACCTCCTCTTCCTATTGTTCAAAACCAAAGCAGCTCCTGCTTAAACAGGCTGGGTAACGACCTAGGCCTGATCAATAGTGTCAGTTTACGAAGCGTGGTGCAGCAGTCACTGAGGACTGCATAATTAACAGCAATCCCACAAGCCACCCCCAGCTGGACTAAACATCACACAGAGGAATGTCAAAGGGGCCACATGCTCCGAATGCCTAAACAGCCATGAACATGAACACACTCCCTAGGACCTGACCTATCCGAGTGTGGGATGGGCTGAGTGAGTGCACAAGAGAGCAAGAGGAGAGGAAAACAGAGGCAACAGGGCTATATGTGATGCTAGATCCCTGACGGGGTTTAGAGTAGACTCGTGCTTGGCTCCTTACTGAATAAGCAGGATTCCCCAGCTCTCCTCCCTTCCATGCTAAAACTGCCTCACAGGCGCAGTAAGCCTATTTCCTACCACCACTTACCCAGTTGCTGTGCTCTTTCCTGGAACCTGGCACAAGCCCTGCCTTCACCATTTTACAGCTTTTCATACCAAGCTTAACCTAAGCCTGGATCAGACAACAAAAAAAACTACACATGCAAATGAATACACTTGGGTCAGAACCAACTATGTGAGAACATCACACAAAAAACGTTCTAAGACAGGACGCCCTAGGCAACAAACAATAAAAATAACCTATAAACAACACTCATTGTTAAACTCCAATTATTAACCAACCAGCTAACCAGGCAATGTGGTGTGGAAACAGGTTGGAAGGACTTTTCAGTATAACCCCAATCTTGTGTAAAGGTATGTATCCAGAGCATCTACCATTTAAAAACAACTTGTGACTTAAAGCAGGCGGTTTTACAACCTGGGAAATTAATTAATGTCCATTTGCGGCCGAAATGTTTACCTGTTCCAACGTCAGTCGGGGTGAGTCAGACGGCAGAGTGATACAAGTCTGTTTTTGGGACGCCACACTAATAGCACTGAAGGAGAGATTTTAAAATCACTGTTTGGGTGGGCCTACTAGAGATGAGTAGAAATAAACTGGTAACAGAGATGGGTAAATGGATAACACAATCAAGTATTGACAACTGACTGCCCTCGTCATCAATCACAGCTGTGCTCAACTGATACAGTTGGTTGAGATGAAGATGTCAGAGCTATTCTTCAGGGTTTGTATAAGGTACAGAACCTACAGAATGTGACAATTAACATACACAAACATGTTGATGCTGCATTGGCAGTCACCCTTTATTTGCTTTTATTAAACATAAAATTGCATTCAGTAGGCCACAATATACAATAAGTATCCTGGTCCTTAAACAGAAATAAAACAGAGCTATTTAATGTTTGCCCCTTTTGATAATAATTAACTAATCCAGAAAATGTGACAGCAGTTACAATGTATGACTGTTAAACTGTATTTATATAAAGACATGCTGTCTGTGACAGCAATGTGCCATTTATCAGAGGCTTGAAAAACAGTTTCTATCTATTGTGGCTTTATAGGTCTAGGTCACAGACGCCAACATCTGGCCAACACATTAAGGTAAACACAGCTGTTTAGCAGTGACAAGCAAGCCACAATGCATTATCCCTCCCAAGTTTGAGTGATTAAGAGCTTTATGTACTTCCTTGTTCTCTGTGTGTCAGAGAGAGAGAGAGAGAGAGAGAGAGAGAGAGATTAAGAATATTTTGGTAACCAGGGCTTTACATTCTTGCATAGCTGCATCCAGGCCCTCTTGTACATTAACACAACAATAACCGTGAAACCGCTTCATTAATCCCCAATCCCCAGGGCTGAAACCCACTGCAGGGCAACTGAAGAAAACAGAAAACCTTCAGAGGGAACCATCAGCCCTGATAAACACACAAAAGTGTGAGATTAAGTATTTTCTTCTTTCCTTCCTCATCAGTACATGGACCTCTCCAATCACTAAACTGCAGTCAAGGCGGTTTGCTTCAGAGAGTTCTGCAGAAGTAGAGAAACTGAATAGAAAGAAGGGATTTTTTTGCAGGATTTCCTTTCTAGTTGTAATTACTCACGGCTGCCTCCAGCTCAGGGCCACATGTTTTTGCAGAAAAGGCTGTGGCCACAAATCCCAATAAAATCAATTCAGGTGTTCTTTTTTTGAAAGAGGTTTAGTGACTTGGAAACATTTTCTCCTCATTTCAGTATTTGTGTTTGCCTTGTGACTGGCAGTACAAATATACACATGAAGGCAATAATAATAATCCAATACTTCCTGTTGTGGGGAAATACCTAGCCTGCCTAAAGACAGCAAGGAAACAAAACTATAAAATCCAGCCAGGAGCCCAAGGAATTCAGGAAATTCAGCCAATTTTAAAGCTGGGGAAAATGTCTTTTTTCTTCATGCAACACCTATCCAAAAACATTGCTGCACTTGAAGGCACTTCATTTTCCCATCCTAGTCAGCAACTGTAAAATTGAAATCCCATACAGTATCAAAAAACAGACACTCTGTGTCTGTGAGGGACAGGAATTCAGAAAACACTATAATTCAATCTTCCAACAATCTCCCCTTTTGTGGAGGAATGCATCTTGGGCATTGTGCTCTACACTCTGCAGTGGTCTTTTTTTCCTCCCCCTTTTACCCCTCATTGATGGCCAAAAGCACAATTTCGCAGACTGAAGTCAGGCGGGGGAGGCGGAAGACAAAAACGCAAAAGGTGTTAAATGTCAACACTGTGGGACGACATAAAGCCATAACATGGATGCACAACTACCAAGTACTAGACTGTTAAAACACACCAACTGCACATTTACCAACTACACAAGTGATGCCAAGTCTGTTATTAACCACACAAATAGGAACACAGTCATCCACAAAATTGAAAGTGTTTTACATTCATTGACTGGCTGACCAAAAAATGTTAAATTACACCATTTCCCCCTCACCTCAAATCAGGCCAGCTTATATATAGACTTTTATACAAATACGGTAGAAGTCTAAGTCAAAATGACAGCTAGTTGCTAGATAGTAGTGGAATGTATAAGAATCTTAATATCAGTAAAAAACCAAAGAACTAAAGAAAATCAAGACACCACCATCACCATAATTTAAGTAGCTTCCTCCAGGAACAATAGTTGTCTGATTCTTTCAGATGTGCACGCAGGCCACAGCTATTAGAGATGAAACAAAATACTTTTGTACTCTGCAAGCACTGTACCATACACACACACACACACACACACACAGTTTCATGTTGGACAACAAATAATTGTTTCAAAACAGAAGTCACTTGTTTTTAAAAATTTGAGAGCAACAGAGAAAGAAAAAAAGTCAACAAATGAACAAAAAAGCCATTTCATTAAACAAAAGAGAGACAAATACTAATTGTATTACCAAAAGCTACAAAGCAGAACATCCAATAAGGGTATTAAATTAACTGGATACTTCTGATCTTTAATGGATAAGTTAATCAGTTTTTGGCAGCTTGCTTTTTGCATTGGACTTACTTTAAAACAATTAGCAAACTAAATGGGGAAAGAAACAAGACAAAACCACCCTCACGTGGTCTTAAAACTACTGTTATAACCTCAACAGTCTGGAGAACACAGGCCAGCAGCTTCGACTGTTCTTAATCTGCTAACAACTCCACCATGCCTTCAGAGCTACACTGCATTTAAAAAGGATTCCCTTTTTAAACCTGAATGAGAAACTTTGGCTACCTGTTAAAGTACGCTGAACGACGACAACTTTACCAGTTATCAGCTTTAACCGAAACATCCTATTATGATGATTTCCTTTCAGTCTTAAAATGATATTTGTTGATATCCGTTATAATCTGTTCTGAGCTCACTGACAAGTTAATAGGCAGCCAAAGGAGTAATCCAGGCGCAGCTGCCCTAAACTAAAAACAAAAATGATTGCCTTCAGTATTTCAAAACGTTTTCAAGCAAAAGGGCTCACCCTGATAGCTAGCCAGCTTAGCTAAGGTTAACAAACGAGCCATCGTTTTAAGACAAAGGGGCAATTTTACACAATTTTTGGGACTAATACAGCAACCCCAGCTCCTCACATATTTATGTGCTCCAAAAGACTCCATACAATAACACTTTTTGTAGCGTTACTTGTTGTCTGAGTGTGAGATCCTCTTCAGCAGCTAAGCTAACACTAGCACATCCATAACTGTGTTTCTACTAGCCTGCATTAGCCGTTGGCTAACTATGTTCAGGGCTTCGGCTAGCCTTCCAAAGCCGTGAAACCTAACCTTATAATACACTCAGTGATTTAAAAAAAAACCTACCCAAAAATAGACAAGAGTTGTAAAAACTGCTTGTGGTGCTATAGGGTGTATTAGTGTTCAGTTCTTTGTACCTGTCAGTCTGATTTTAATGCTTGACCCGTTCCTCCGAGTCCCCGGGTTCGACATCCCTCCTCCAGAAAATATCACTCCAACTTTCTCTCAGGAAAGTCCCCGACGCGTTCACCCGACGCCAGGCTCGATGCTTAAAGGCCTGCCCTTCAGAAAGGCGAGGTTTGTCCGGGCGTTCCTCGACGGGAAATTTATATTATTTCCGTCTAGCAGATCCCCCCGTCTCCTCCAGATTTAACCACCTCGGCTAACATTTTCGAGCTCCTCGGCGTCGTGACATCACGTGAGCACGGCAAGTACGTGCGCGTGCACGCGCAGGTCCTCATGCGTCTGTGGGGCTGAAAGATCATCTTATTCCACCAAAAAATTACACTTTTCACTAAAGCACTAGTAAGCCTCGGCTGACAGCTTTTTATAAAGTATGCCATGTTAACCAATTTCCCATACTCTCATTCCCATATCTTGAATGCAGTAATTATTTTGTTTTAGATTTTTTGCATTTATGTATGTACACTATAAGGACAAAGGTATTGTGACACACCTTTTTTTCAGGATTTGGGCTAGGCCATTTACGTCCAGCGAAGGGCTTAATCTTAATGCTTCAGCATACCAAGACATTCTGGACAACGCCATCATGCTTCCAACTTTGTGGACACAGTTTGGGAAAGGCCTTTTTTTTAGAGCCCTGACCTCAGCCACATCCAACATTAACTGGAACAGAGATTGCGAACCAGGCCTTCATGGCCAGCATCAGTGCCTGACCTCATAAATGCTCTACAGAATGAAAGGGCACAAACTCCCATAGAAATACTCCAAAATCTTGTGGAAAGTCTCCCAAGAAGAGTGGAAGCTGTTTTAGCTTCAAGAGGTTGGAGCAACTCCATATTACAGTCTGTGTATTGCAATGCAATATCATTAAAGTTCCTGTTGATGTAATGGTCAGGCGTCCCAATACTTTTGTCCATATAGTATATGTATATAAGTATTTTCATCTAAAACAATGCAACATAATTTTAAGGATTCCAACATCAGCTATGTTAGCCAGCGTTACTTTTATATCTCTATTTAATATAATAATTTTAACCTTTTTTTTACACGGTCAAATGCATTTTGATTCAAGCACGCCTGAAGAGCAAAATGCAAATGTAAGCTGCAGCAGCGCATGGAGTTTAATGGAATTAACAATGAGGAACAAGAGGTTCTTAAAGAAGCAAATCCACACAGGACACTGGCCACTAATGAACTCTGGAGCTCCACTGCCTCAAATCCTTCAAAACAAATAGGCAAATCCTTTGGTATCACAGGGCATAATTAGTTATCTGTACACACCAGAAAAACATACACACACACACACACACACACACACATATAACAAATATTTTTTTTTATTCATAGGTGTTTAACCCTGACTGAGACAGAGATGCCTTGGCAGTGCCACAGTGCAGTGGGACCTGGAAACATTCAGGCCATTTTATTGCCCACTAGTGAAGCAGAGTGAGGGCAAAATGTTTGAACATTCACACGAACAGGATTAGTGAGCTGCACAACTCCAGTTCATCTGGAAGCTTTTAGAAATCTCTCCGATCGTAAGATCTGGATTAGCAGATTATGACATTTAACCGCATAATGAAACTAAACAGCAAAACAGGAGCAACAGTCATGGGCTGACTTTGGGCCTTTTGGTTTGCCTGAGTTTTGCCTGACATCATAAATTACTTCATTTAGCCCATAAAGGGTAAACAGATCAGGTCTTTTTCTTCTTCAGCCCAGAGAAAACCGCACAGTGCAGTAGCAGAAATTCTTGCAAATGCATTGTGGCCATTAGGTTATCCACTGTTTAATGAAGTGTTAAAACTACTATCAGCGTTTGTATAGCTGCTTTTAGTGACGCGGTGCATGTCTCGAAGACAGCCTCATTTGGACGCTTCATTTGGCAAGTTCCCCATCAGGAGCCACAACACGAGGGTCTTCTGCAAACTATAATAATGAAAGCCTAGCCGACTCATTTACAGCCTTATTGTGTTGTTTTTCACGTCTCGGATTGTTTGTTTGCGCGCTCAGAGCCATTACTAGAAGAAAACAATTCTTTCCTTTTTCAAAACTGTAGGGCTGCAAGAGCGGACCACAATTGTCTCAAGAAAAAATGTGTTTTACCAGCTGTTATTAAACCTTTGTGAGGTATTTAGTCTTTGTCTTGAAGGACATCCCACACAGTAGCTGGTAAATACAGTTTCAAAATACAGTTTAAACAGACCAATTGAAACAGATTAGAATCAGAAAAGCTGAAAGGATGTCTCTGATAAATGGTTAATTACTGGAAATCTCGATGCAGCTCAACTCTGCCACCTACTGGAGATGAGGCTGTAATGAATGATAGTACTTGTTAAAGATACAGCAGAACCAAGGTTCTCAAAGTGGAGTCAGGTTTTTTGCCTGATTTAATCGGTTATTTGTTTAATGACACGACATGAAAAGAGATTTTACACACATTACACCCAAAAATAAAGATCCCGTGCCTGATTTTTTCCCTCCTGAGTTTTTCCCCTGTGCCAATAGTCTATTGACTGACATGAGCTGGTATCCTGTACACTTAAACTACCCTCATCATTCACTAACACTTGAATCAGGGGTGGGTTATACTGCAAAAATATGTTGCAAGATTACATCAGTACACATAATATGTTTTTCTGTCATTTAATATTCCTATAAACGATGAAATGGTTTTATTTGCCATTTTCATACTGCGCTTTAAAACAGTATGGACTAATCCAGCTAAACAGAGCTGACCCTGCTCTGTTTAGCTGGATTACTTACAACATTCACAGAAAAGCACACTGTGGTAAAGTTTATTGTGATAACAGTAAGTATAAGTAAACTTATATACTAAGTAATCGGATTACCGTCATATTTACCCAATGTGTCTAACATTGGAAGATTTGGAGTATGAGGGTCCACAGAACATTTTTCACATCAGAAGTGGTTTCCAGCTCAATGAATTAGTAACTGAATACTAGTAAAATGCAGATGCAATCAGAACAGTATCAAACAACATAGCATCTAAATTACATGATGATCCCTTCAGCAGTAACAGTGCCTAATATTTTTACTTCACCACAAGGTAACATTTTCTTTTTTCTGCCTGGTAGTTTTTCAGACCAGCTACTGCAATACTGTAATCTGCATCCAGTGTGGAAATCTTTGCATGCAGATTATGGGTTTACTTTACATATTGTATTGTATTATATAGTGCATGCTCTGTAATCATGCTCGTTGGTTTATGAGAGTACCTATGCGCAGAAAATGATAAGGCATCTGTAAGAGGGTCAGTAAGTTCGGCTGCAAGGGAGCCTGAGAGAGGTGAAATTAGATAAGGAGGAAAACAACCTTGTTAGGAAAGAACACTCTGCCCTAGCAGGCTGTTTAAAAATCTGTGTGTGAGAATGTTTTGGCTGAGACTGAACGATGGAACATGAACACTCATGACCACATGTATGATACTGTTGTATTATTTTTTTCCCTAACTGCTCAAACACATCTTGTTTCTTTCTTACATAATGAATGAGTCCCTTCTCTATGTTAGAACATCTCTGAGGAAATTGTACGAAGCTATAAAGGTAATTCATTTCATTTTTGTCATCAGAAAGTTCATAGTTCCATTTTTCCAGAAATGAACTATGTTCAATCCTCAGGTCTTGAATTGAATAAGACTGAGTGAGCACAGACTGGTTATATGAGGAAAGGCCAAAAAGCACTGGCCCATCATGATGAGCATTATGTATAAGTTATAAACTGATCCTGGATCAACATTCATACACTGGGAAGATAAAAACAGGCTATTGCACATTAGCATGAAATAAAACCTTGTTCACAAGTAGATTTCTACTCCCTGTTGCTACAGACCGGCAGAAGGAAAAGTTGTCATACTATCTTACATGGAAAATTCCAGCAACAAGACTTTTCCCTGGTGATAATCCATTAATGATATACAGAGGCTTAAGCTCCATCAGTGGCTGCCTCTAATTGTTTGCCGTGTATATTCATTTCACTCAGCACTTGGCAAGTGGCAGCCGTAAAATTATCCTGGGCTTTGTCCCGGTGGAGTTGAGCTTCTGTGCGAACACTCGCATTAAGAAGTCAAATATAACCTCACCACAGTTGTCTGCCAAATCTGGATGCTTAAACAATGCGTGAACCTGTCAAAAATACTGTATGTGCAGTGTAGCCAGGGAACAGACTGTGTGTTCACAGCTTTGGGTTACCGCGCTTAATGATCCCCTCTTATGTCCGCACAGGCTCGGTGGGGAGCATTTAGCTGCATTTTGCCAGAGTGTCCGGGATTAACCCAACGCACTGACATTACAAGCCAGATATCAGAGACAAATATTTCTGTCATGTTTTGCCTTACAGCACAGCTGTGGTACAACTGCAGCGCCATGCCCCCCACCTACCCAGTCCAGCGTAATTGACTTTTTATTTAGTCTATTTTTAATTTTCCTTTAAGCGCACACTCTGTTCAAAGTACATGTCAGTTAAACATTGACAGTTTTACCAGTAATTATGATAAAACAGTGTTATGTACTAATAAAACAGATCCCTGTTTTTAAGTGATAAGTGATTGTTTGAGAGATTTATGAATGACTTTTACATACTGTGAGTGAATAAATTAATACATAAAATTCCAGAGAAAATCATTTCCAGTTTT
This sequence comes from Bryconaethiops microstoma, assembly GCA_037577275.1. NCBI lineage: Eukaryota > Metazoa > Chordata > Actinopteri > Characiformes > Alestidae > Bryconaethiops > Bryconaethiops microstoma. The sequence continues at coordinate 11,340,844 of JBBJLS010000140.1, read as the reverse complement.
AACTCTGTTAATGTTCAGAGAGCATCTCCTCACACAAAGATTTAAGCACTTAGAACTCTCCTCTGGTTCTCACACTGTCCCGAAACTTCAGTGTTTTGGATAAAAGCATCTGCCAAATGGATGTAATGTTAATGTAAATGTAAATGTCACGACTGCAGTCGGTCTGTTATTATAAAACCAAAGACAAGCAAACTACCGCCAATATGGTATTCACTGCTTCAGATTTTGATAAAAGGTTAAAGAAATGAAAAGACTTAAGAATAAAGGTTTTTGTTTCAGCTTCCTTCTTTCGAGTATTAATGTATCACGTCTCTAAGGAAAAGGATGCGTTTTGTTTCTTGCTTACCCTAAAAGGTCAGGGTGTGTGTTCCCCTAACTCAAAGCAATCAACTAAGTTTCCCTTGATAGAACAGTTCCAGCCTACGGGTAATGACTTTCTTAATAGTTATGACCAAATCAGGACACCCACTGCTCATATATAACAGCGTCTCCAGAATTCGCATCTGCATCAGCCAGCATTCTCTCACTGTCTTGTGCTCTGGTAAGTAAGAATACAGAACTGACTACTGAACTTTAAAAACATTAGCATTTTTCAGCATATTTCATTGCTCCTGGCACAAAAGCCATATATTTAGATTTTTGTTGTTAGTTTGTGATGAATGAACCAATAGAAATGGTAGGAAGTGAGTTGAAATAAAATACAGTAACTTTAAAACTACTTTAATAGTTTTCCTCTCCTGTCAAGTTTTATTCTGTGTCGATTTGCTTAATTATATCTAAATTGCTGTTTTTTCTGAATCCTTTTTAATCCTTTTCTTGAAGTTTTTAAGCAAGTGGTTCTTACTGTTGGTCCAGGAGTCTCCCTTTTATAAGGTTTGGTGTTTTCTGTGATCTAATTCAGATCCAACTAATCAGTTACTTAACAGAACCTTCCTGAGTTAAAGTAGATGTGAAAGAACTCGGAATACAGTAAAACACTAAATGTGTAGGGTATGGGTGCTCCAACAAGGTTGGAAACCATTGTTTTGAGCATCTTCTGAAGTTGACATCTCTAATATTGCAGCTGCCTGAGTGGAACCCCGACTTTGACTGGCCAGCGTGGGTGTGGAAAAACTTAGCCAGCATGCCGGGTGCCTACAAAGGTGAGTGTGGGGATGACATGGATCCCATGCCCTTCCTGGCTCCTTCAGAAAAGGAGAGGCTGGAGGCTATGAACAAGTCCTATGACATCAAGAAGTCCTGCTGGGTGAGAGATGAGAAGGAGGGCTTCATTGCAGGAGAGATCCAGTCTGAGGATGGTGACAAAGTCACAGTGAAGACGGTCAAAAACACAGTATGTTCACTTGATGTTCATGCTTTCACATTTCCAAAGGCTAAGACTTAATTTACCACTTGAGAGAAATCTAATTTTAAGGTCCACAGTTGCTAATTTACCAATTTTTCCTACATCAGACTATCACTTTGAAAAAGGATGACATGCAGCAAATGAATCCTCCAAAGTTTTATCAGGCCAGCGATATGGCGAATCTGACCTTCCTGAATGAGGCCAGCGTGTTGGAGAACCTTCGCTCACGCTACATACATATGAGAATCTACGTGAGTCCAAAGTTCTTCTGCTCATCTCTCACCTGTTGTACAAACAAAACGGTCTATGACAGAGATTAAAAATATGCATAATAACACCGGTTTATGTTCTGCAGACCTACTCTGGGCTCTTCTGTGTAACTGTCAATCCCTATAAGTGGCTTCCAATTTATGGAGCAAAAGTCGCTCAGTTGTACAAGGGAAAGAAGCGCAGTGAAGTCCCTCCCCATCTTTTCTCCATCTCTGACAACGCATACCACGACATGATGATGGGTAGGTGTCAAAACGGCAAATTGATTTCAATTGTGCAAATGACATATAACACATTTCACTATATAGTACACCTCTAGAAAATGTGACATAAAACTAAATCAATTTATTGTGCTTATCATCTCCAATTTTAGAGCATGAGAACCAGTCAATGCTGATCACGTAAGTATTCACTGAAACAGTGAGTACAGAGTATGGTCATAACTCCAATAGCTAGATGCCATTATTTATCATCAATATGCCCAAATTCACAGTTCACAATTTTGAAATACTTTCCGACATGAAGATTGTTCAAATGTGCAAATACTTCTCTAATAACCAATAAAAAACATCCTTATTCCTAGTGGAGAATCCGGTGCAGGCAAGACTGAGAACACCAAAAAGGTCATCCAGTATTTTGCCAACGTGGGTGCCACTGGAGGAAAGCAGGCTCCGGATTCCAAGGCAAGCAAATGGGTTTGATCTTCGCGTTTGAAACATGATAGTCCATCAGCCTTCATATCCTGGCTCTTGTTCAACACATGTTAATAATGATGGAGTTTAATACCAATGATTAAAATATCCTTTCACAGCGCTCCCTGGAGGATCAAATCATCCAGGCTAATCCAGTCTTGGAGGCATTTGGTAATGCCAAAACCACAAGGAACAACAACTCTTCTCGATTTGTGAGTAACCTTTGTGCTCAGTTTTCAATAATATAGAAATAACATCTGCACTTTTTTCTTCTGAATATGCCATGTTTGTTTTAGGGAAAATTTATCAGAATCCATTTTGGGCCAACAGCTAAGCTGGCTGGTGCCGATATTGAGAGTTGTAAGTGTCTGAAATGTACTTTGTGCTTCATACTGTTTTGGCAACATTTTTGTAGCATTGTAGAAATCTTGCATATATATATTTTGTGTGAAGATCTACTAGAGAAATCCCGAGTGATTTCACAGCAAGCAGCGGAACGCAGCTATCACATCTTTTACCAGCTTCTGTCAGGGAAGAAACCAGAGCTCCTGGGTAAGTGTGATACAGTATTATTGGACACCTTGGGTGCATAGCTATTATAGTAACGGTGCAGTTTAAGTGATACGGTGCAGTTTACTTTGTCTGTGACATGTTTTTTTGTCGCTTTTGCTGAAAATCCAACATGTTGCTGTTGCACAAAGTGGAAAATGCCAGGATAAAATTAATAGAATGCTCATCTATGTTGGATGAACAGTACAGGAATTAATACAATTTATATAACACTAGTCCTGTATCATAATCTGAAAAAGACTATTTTAAGCACTTGGTATTGAATCCTTGTACTTGATATGGCTGCCTGAAGTCTGTGACTCACTGACCTCACTACACATTGTACATCTTCACTAAAATGTTCCTGACAATCACTCAGGTCAAATGAGTCTTGAATATCTTTAATTTCTTTTGTTCCGCGCCACCATACCTTTTTAAATACCTGAATGAACATTTTCCATTTCATCCCAGTTTTTAGACACTATAATGTATGCTTGAGATGCTTGCTTTATATACAGTTGCAAGAAAAAGTATGTGAACCCTTTAGAATTATACAGATTTCTGCACAGATAG
>JBBJLS010000140.1:11281571-11336918 GCA_037577275.1 Bryconaethiops microstoma | reverse complement strand
TGAAAGATGTTTTAGGGAATTGCATATGTTTATTCAATGGCATCACACAAAGAACCCATTTTGGCACTATTATTTTAGTGTAAAGTGTAGAGAATTCCTATTTGAATCCAACATAAAAGAAAACCATATCAGTTTACAGCTGACATTCTTTAACTTGATAGCCTATGTTTAATTCCAAACCAAGTGTGCTGGAGTGCAGAGTCAGAAAAACAGAAACACTCACATTACTTTTTGACTACACTTTCCATTCCCACAGATGTTAACCATTTCTTGGTTTACAGAGGCGCTCCTTCTGGTCCCTGAACCAAAGCAGTATGTTTGGATCTGCCAGGGAGTCACTGTGGTGGATAACATGGACGATGGTGAAGAACTGACTCTAACTGATGTAAGCCCAAATGTTTCATTAACAATGTCTAACAAGACTGTTCAATACTTTAAGGGACATAATTGTTTTTCTTCCATTTAAAGATGGCGTTTGATGTGCTTGGCTTCACTGCGGAGGAGAAAATGAGCATCTACAAACTAACTGGGGGCATAATGCACTTTGGTAACATGAAGTTCAAGCAAAAATCAAGAGAAGAGCAGGCGGATGTTGAGACAACTGAGGGTGCGCACACACCTTGAATCCAATGCTTTTTATTCAGTAATTAATCTTAAGGCTTTATTATTCAGTAACTCATTAGAATTATTCATTAACTACATTGCAAATTATAAACTACAAAGTCAATGAAGGCTGATATTTTACTCAGAAAATGCCATTAGAAGAATGAAATATAACCTAAAAATATCAATTTTTGATTCTGAGCATCAAATGTTTGGAGCTACTTAACCGTTAAACTCAATTTGTAGACTTAACTTGAATTTCTTTATTTAATTTATTTGTTTTAAAGCCAACTCAGAGTTTAAAATTTAGTGTACTGAAACTAGAAGGGAATAGTCTTATGAGAGTGGCCCATATAGTTTAAAGGCATTTAAGGACTGTTTTTCAGTGGCTGACAAAGTTGCCCACCTTATGGGGATCAATTCTGGAGATCTGCAGAAGGGCATCACCAGGCCTCGTGTTAAAGTTGGAAATGAGTTGGTGACCAAAAGTCAGAACCAGGACCAATGCGTCTACTCCATTGGAGCTCTGGCTAAAGCCATCTACGACAGAATGTTTAAGTGGATGGTGAACCGGATCAACAAAACACTGGACACAAAGATGCAGCGCCAGTATTTCATTGGAGTCCTAGATATTGCTGGCTTTGAAATCTTTGAGGTAACTATAGATATTTTTTTTACTATAGTTTTATATCCCCGATTTGAATTAAATTTTCTGCCATTTCTTTCACAGTTTAATAGCTTTGAGCAGCTGTGCATCAACTTCACAAATGAAAAACTGCAACAGTTTTTCAACCATCACATGTTCGTCCTGGAACAGGAGGAATACAAGAAAGAGGGAATAGAATGGGTCTTTATAGATTTTGGGCTCGACCTGCAGGCCTGTATTGAGCTGCTGGAAAAGGTTAGCAAGCTTTAACTGAATCAGATTTCAATCTCCCTGTAGTTATGAGGAATCTGTGCCAAAAATAACTCATTTCCCCAGTTTTTTAGCTTATCCTCACTTACTAATTTTCCTTTGTATTCCAGCCAATGGGGATTTTTTCCATCCTTGAGGAGCAATGTGTGTTCCCCAAGGCCACAGATGTCACCTTCAAGACCGCCTTATATGACAATCATCTGGGCAAGTCTGCTAACTTTCTTAAACCAAAAGGTGGGAGGAAAGGTCCAGAGGTGCACTTTGAATTGATTCACTATGCTGGCACTGTGAGTCAACTTTCAGATGTTTTTTTTTGTTTTTTTTTACATCTAAAGACTCTGTTATTTCGGATTATTTGAGATTTTACTCAACATGCTTTTCCCAAAAATTCAGGTTGGATACAACATTGCAGGTTGGTTAGAGAAGAATAAGGATCCCCTGAATGAAACAGTGGTAGGCCTGTACCAGAAGTCCTCCATGTCTCTGCTCGCTCACCTCTTCAAAGAAGAGGAAGCTGCTGCAGGATCCAAGAAACAGAAAAAGGGCTCTTCCTTTCAGACTGTATCTGCATTCTACAGGGTCCTAGAATTTACATTGATTAAAATGATAGGTCCTCATATTTCACCATTATAAAACTCTATTTCACTCTTCTGTCTCTTACTCTGGTTCTCTCTCACTGATTAGGAGCAGCTGAACAAACTGATGAGCACCCTGCGAAGCACGGCACCCCACTTTGTGCGCTGCATCGTTCCCAACGAATTCAAGCAATCTGGTAAATATGAGACATAAAATGATCAAATACTGTAGAACATTACGGCTCCTCTTATCTCATCTAATGGAGATGTGTAATACACGCATCAAGGTATCATCCCTGTGCTTTAGAGTGCTTATGTAATCCACTATGTTTGACCAGGTGTTTGTGACGCAAAATTAATCCTGCACCAGCTGGCCTGCAACGGTGTCCTGGAGGGAATCCGCATTTGCAGAAAAGGCTTTCCCAATAGATTACAGTACCCTGAGTTTAAGCAGAGGTATTCCACTCTCATACAGCCTCTTATGCAACTGTGACTAATTACGGACCTTTAGATGGATTTACAGCTGCACTGAAAAAAAAAAAATCTATTTTAATTATGGGCACTGGCTCTACATGGATTGTTTGCATTAACAGAACCCTACACAATACGAGTCAATAAAAAAAGTTCATCAAAATAATAATATCCACATTCCATAAAATTACTCCAACACTATTTACATGTGTTGTTTTAATCTTAATTTTCAGATTTATGCTGCAAATTTCAGTCTTTAGTTGTAGATATTGTCAAAGTATTGTCAGTTAAATGTTTCATAGAGACAAAAACTACATAGCATTATATTTAGATTTCATAATAGAAAATATTAGATTATGCACTCGAGGTTTATTATTTGATTCAAATATCACTCGTGCAATGCTCTACTCCCTTCCTCTTCTTCTTCCAAAGCTTCTGTGTGATTCTGTTTAATTCCACCGGAAAGTATAAACTAAAAGAGATCAAATCATTTTCCATGAACTCTGTTGTATTTTATTTTTCACAGGTATCACATCCTGAACCCAAATGTCATCCCCAAGGGATTTGTGGACAACAAAAAAGCTTCCGAGTTGATTTTAGAATCTATTGAGCTCGACAATATGGAGTACAAGATCGGACACACCAAGGTATGATCATAGGAAAATAATGTTGGACCTAATACCTGACTGCAGAACAGTCATAAAGTATGTTATGTATTAATTAAATATTGCAGGTGTTCTTCCGTGCTGGAGTGCTAGCCAAGCTTGAAGACATGCGGGATGAGCGGCTGGCTAAGATTATGACCATGCTCCAGGCCCGTCTTAGAGGAACGCTTATGAGAATTGAGTTTAAGAAGATGCTTGACAGAAGGTCAGTCAGCATTCACAACATTTCCTATTTTGCTTTGTAAGGCTTTTCTGTTTTGAGTTTAGAGCGCCCATATTCTACATTTGTCTTACAATGTTTATGTGATTTACAGTGGGGGAAATAATTATTTGATCTGAATAGTCTCTAATTCATGAGGTACTTTCATTTTCATAGAAAGAGACAGAATATCAACCAAAACTCAAGAAAAAAATTGTTACATAAAAGTTATAAACTGATTTGCATGTCATTGAATGAAATAAGTATTTGATCCCCTACAACCCAGCCAGACTTCTGACTCCCACAGACTGGCTGTGTGTCCGTGTTGCACACAGATTACAATCAATCTATCAATTACAGACACTCCTGATCTTAACTCGTTATGTGTATATAGTACACCTGTCCACAGAATCAGTTTCTTCCATTCCAACCTCTCCACCACCATGGGAGAGCTTGGTGTGAAGGTGACAACAGTTGGTGCGATTATTCGGAAACGGAAGAAATATAAAATGTCTATCAATTGCCCTCAGTCTGGAGCTCCATGCAGACCAAATCGAGAGACCAAAATCGAGCTCTGCATCAACTCGACCCGCCGTGTTAGGAAGATGAGAAATGCTGAGTATGACCAGAAGAACACCATCCCAACTGCCTACAGATCATTAACAAGCTCCTCCCGTGCAGTTCTGGGCTGATCCCTCACCTTTCTCATGATTGTCCCCACCCCATGAGGCAAGATACTGCATGGAACTCAAGACTGAGGGCAGTTGATGGTCATTTTATATTTCTTCCATTTCCAAATAATTGCACCAACAGTCATCACCTTCTCACCAAGCTTCCTGCTGATGGTCTTGTAACCCATTCCAGCCTCATGCAGGTCTACAGTCTTGTGCCTGACGTCCTTTTACAGTTCTTTGGTCTTGCCCATGGTGGTGGAGAGGTTGGAATGGAAGAAACTGATTCTGTGGACAGGTGTGCTATATATACATAACGAGTTAAGATCAGGAGTATCTGTAATGATAGATGGATTGTAATCTGTGTGCAACATGGGCACACAGCCAGTCTGTGGGTGCCAGAAATCAGGCTGGGTTATAGGGGATCAAATACTTATTTTACTCCATGACAAGCAAATCAGTTTATAATTTTTATGTAATATGTTTTTTCTTGATTTTTATTGATATTCTGTCTCTCTCCATAAAAATGAAACTACCTTATGAATTAGAGACTGTTCATTTTTTTTCATAAATCAGCAAACTTACAAATTCAGCAGGGGATCAAATAATTATTTCCACCACTGTATGCACCAAAAAGATCAACCTCTCTTTATCCTCTCTGTTAAACAGGTTTTTTTTTTTTTTACTGTGCATTAAGTACTGTGCCTTCAGGACCGATATATATGAATTACTTATTGCCCCCCTGGATTATACCTCATTCAAAAACCAGTCTAAGCTGAAACACCCCTTATATCTTAAGTATAAATGGGCAGGGCTAATCTTTTCTAGGCTGAATAAGCTGTTGTATGTGAATGGGTTGGTGGTTGTGACATCAAAAAAAGAGTAGATTCAGAACAGACACATATGCACTATATGGATGCAAAAGTGAATGGTACTTTATGAAACTTTAACAGTGTTTATATATATTAAGTAGGTCTGTTTTTTTTTCAGAATTGCTCTCATTGCCATGCAGCGAAATGTGAGGAAGTTCCTTCAGCTCCGGTACTGGGGGTGGTGGAAACTCTACACAAAGGTCAATATAACCTATCAGGACCAAGACCTTTGAGGGGTTTGCCTATTTTTTTACATTTTCGTTTACCTTCATTTGTGTACTTTTGTTCTCTTTAGGTTAAGCCTTTGCTCCACGTCGCTCGTCAGGAGGATGAGTTGAAAGCCAAGGAGGAAGAATTACGGGTTGCGCTTGAAAAAGCAGCAGAAATGTCTGAGAAGATCAAAGAACTTGATGAAAAACTAGTCACTCTTTCCAAAGAAAAGAGTGATTTGGCCTTAGCCCTAGTAGCTGTAAGTCCAAGATGGGTGTATTATCATGATATTAAAAAATGAGTGGAGGGAGAATTCAAATGGAAATGATAAATTTACCCCCCACTCATAGGAACAAGACACCATAGCAGATGCAGAGGAACGCTGTAACCAGCTGATGAAACAGAAGATGCACATGGAGGAGCAGATCCAGGATATGAAAGAAAGGCTGGAGGAGGAGGAGGGTGCTGCGACAGCACTGAGTGCTCAGAAACGCAAGCTGGAGGGAGAGCTGATGGATCTGAAGAGAGACCTTGAGGGCTTGGAATCTACCCTGGCAAAGTCAGAGAAGGAAAAACAGGTGAAAAGCGAGGATATCTTTATCCAAATATTTCGAAACTCCTGGATATCTGGCAATTCTGGAAGTGTGTAACACAGATGTAACAGATACACCTAGAGAAATAAAAGCAAGCAAACAGGTTGTGATTTGAAAAGAAGCACTTTAATGAGTACCACTTGTAACATGCAGGGGCTGGACACCAAAGTCCGTTCTCTGACAATAGAGCTTGGTCAGAGGGATGATACCATTACTAAGTCCCAAAAAGAAAAGAAGGTTCTGGAAGAACTGCAACAGGTTAGGCCCTGCCACATGTTTTTCCCACCATATTCCACAAACCTTGCCATATTAAGTCATACCAATGTATGTTTCCATCTTCAGAAAACTCTGGATGACCTTCAGGCAGAGGAAGATAAAGTAAATCACCTCACCAAAACCAACAGCAAGCTCACCACTCAAGTGCATGAGGTGAGTTCTGGGACTCAGAAAACCAAGACATAAAGATTTGCGCCTTGTAACAATTCAATTACTGTCTGTTTAGTTGGAAGACAGCTGGGAACAGGAGAAGAAAATACGAGGAGAGGTGGAGAAAGCCAGACGCAAAGCAGAGGCTGACTTGAAGATGACAATCGATAATCTCAACGATATGGAGAGAGCGAAAATTGATCTGGAGGAAGTTGTCAGAAAGTACGAACAAAACAGATTTTGCAAAAAGTAATCTACACCATCACTAGGAATCTGAAGAACACGTTTTAATGAAATTGTTGTAATTTCAGGAGGGATATGGAAATTAATCATTTGAATGCAAAGCTGGAGGATGAGCAATCTCTCAGCTCCACTCTGCACAGGAAGCTCAAAGAGCACCAGGTTTCTTTCCGATAAGCTTTTGCCTTCATTTCTGCTGTCTTCTGTTTCTAATAAACACCATTATGCCAAGAAAATAAATGACTGCTATTTCCTTGCAATTCAGCTGACATATTTTTCTGTCACCCAGGCCCGCATTGAAGAGCTTGAGGAGGAACTGGAGGCAGAGAGGGCAATAAGAGCGAAGGTATATGACTCTGTTTATTTCACTCCAGCGCATTTCCACCCGCTAGGTTTCCTAATCATTAGTTTAACTGTGTCTTCTTTTCGAAGGTGGAAAAGCAGCGAGTCGATCTGTCCCGTGATCTAGAGGACCTCGGAGACAGACTGGAGGAAGCAGGGGGTGCCACGGTTGCACAGGCAAGCTGGCATAATTGAAATTGCATCAATACATTTCAACTTCACACGCAGCACCAACTTTGCTCACCTTAGCAGATAAATTCTTTTGCTCACCTGAGCAGATAAAGTGCAGAAAAACACTGAGTAGAATTACAGTTCTGGTATGAATTTCACAAGTTCTATGCAGGGTTCCACTATTTTTCTTCAAACAAACGAACAAGCAAACAAACAGATTGATTGATTAATTAATTAATTAATAGATAGATAGATAGATAGATAGATAGATAGATAGATAGATGAAAAAGTGTGTTCTCTGTATGAGATGTGCACTTAGTTTTATGGTGAAAATCCATACAGAAAAAAAAAGTTTTTTAATATCAGCTGTTGTTTACACTGTTTAAAATTTTCATAAAGAAAGAATCAACAAAAATGGTCCAAATGGTCAAAAGTGCATTTATAATAATTTTAGATCAAATTAATAACAGCTGAAGAGTATCCCATGTTTTATTTCTCATATATCTTTGACATGTCTTATATGCATACATCCCACTCCCAAAAATATATTATGAAAAGAATGAAAATTAATGACAGTAGCATTTTGGATCAAATCCTTCATGTTTCCATACGAGCAGATTGAGCAAAACAAGAAACGTGAAGCTGAGCTTCTGAAGCTCCGTAGGGAGCTGGAGGAGGCGGCTCTCCAGTCCGAGGCCACAGCCTCAGCCTTGAGGAAGAAACACTCGGATGCCATGGCTGAGCTGGCTGAGCAAGTAGAGAATCTGCAGAGAGTCCGCATCAAGCTCGAGAAAGACAAGCAGGTCATGAAGGCAGAGATTGATGACCTGAATGCCACTGTGGAGTCAGTGCAGAAATCCAAGGTGAGAGATAATCACCAGCAATACATTACCCATGCAATAATTGCTCGGTACTTAGCCCTGCAATAATTATTTTTTAACGTGGCACAACATTAGCTGCTTATCACAGCACTGAAGAGCAATGCACTGTAATTCAAGAGCTTGAACGACTATTCTGAACACACAGCTCAATGCTGAGGTCCATGTCCGTAAGTTAGAGGACAGCTTGGCCGAGGCCAATTCCAGGCTGACAGAGATGGAGAGGTCCCAGACTGAGCTCAACACCATCAAAATCCATCTGTCAGGTACAGACAGTTCCTCCCTGCCTGAAGCGGAGATTACTAGCATATTAATGCTATGAAAAAATCATTTAATAGAAATATTTCAATGATCTTCCCTCAGCTGAGAACAGTGATCTCAGCCGTGAACTTGGGGAGGCACAAAGTAAGCTCAACCAGATCACACGGATCAAGGCTTCACTGACCACCCAAAATGATGAGCTGAAACGACAGGTGGACGAAGAGTCAAAGGTGAAGAGTGCCCAGCTATTGTTACCTAATGTTAACTCAAGAACAACTTAGATAAAAAAGATTAGAGCATGTGTGTATATAAAAATAAACCTAGCTTTTTCCCGATTCAGGCTCGAAGTGCAGCTGTCATCGGGCTGGCCAATGCTCAACATGACCTTGACCTGATGAAGGAACAACTAGAGGAGGAGCAGGAGGGCAAGGTGGAAATGCAGCGCCTCATCTCCAAGCTCAACTCCGAGGTGACCACCTGGAGGACAAAGTATGAAACCGACGCCATCCATAAAACAGAGGAGCTGGAGGAGACCAAGTAAGCTGATCGATGTTTTATGCATCACTTAGATAACACAGAACCCAATCACTGATTCTATTGAGCTAAAATATTGATAGTAAAAAAAGTCTTCCTCCACAGGCGCAAGCTGACTGTCCGGCTCCAGGAGGCAGAAGAAGCTGCAGAGGCTGCCCAAGCGCGTGCAGCCAGCCTGGAGAAGGTCAAGCAAAGACTTCAGGGGGAAGTGGAGGATCTAACTATCGACCTGGAGAAGGTTCAAAGCCACCTCAGACCAACACAACAATTAATACACTTGTGATATTCTCCTTCCTTTGTTCTGTTTTTACCATGAGAAGTTAACTGACAGTGGGGGCTTTCTTTCTTAACTGTAGGCCAATGCTGCTGCTGCTGCTCTTGACAAGAAGCAGCGCACCTTTGACAAGATGATTGCAGAGTGGAGCCAGAAGTGTGAGGAACTGCAGCTTGAACTGGAGAAATCTCAAAAGGAATGTCGCTCTTATATGACAGAGGTGTACAAACTCAAAACAGCCTATGAGGAGTCACTTGACCACCTGGAAACTGTCAAGAAAGATAACAAAACCCTTTCTGGTAGGACGGCATGCTAATAAGACATGATCATGTATGAGCCAAACTGACCTTTGTTGAGTCATTTCTTATGATTAATATATGTTCTGCAATGATTACAAGGTCAAATATACAAATGTTGCATATAATTAATTATTTCTAGAATGTGAAGTTAGCATTATAGTTATCTACAAGTATTCCTTAAAGATTTCTTCACATGCGCTCTACACTAGCCCTCTATATACAGTAACAAACAATACAGATTTAAATACTCTAAACTACACAAAAATATTGTTTTGAATGTTTTAATAAAGATTAATTACTGAGTATTTTGGCACCAACAATATATTCACAGGTAATATACTGCACTGAAACATTCACAAATAATATCCTGTAATTATCTAGTTATAATTAATCGAGATGTAATTGTCACTTTTGACATATAACATATTTTATGGACATGAATTTAAATTGGAATTATTTGTAAGAATCTGTGTTAACATATTTTACTTATAACAAAGATTCACATATAATTTATGTTATGTTGCATTTCTAGAGTGACTCCTTTAGGAAAAGGTGTTGTCATAGACCTGCCACTGTTTTACCCTCCTAACAGAAGCTCCTTGATTGGGCTGCCACTCGTATTCACAGTCAGTGACATATCTAGGATTTCCAGAAGGCCTTCAGTGACATCTTCCCTTACTTTTGTCCCACCCTGTGAAAATCCAAACACAAATACTTTCAGTTCCTGTCAGTTGGTGATTTTTTTTAAACGTCTCCTAACATATTTGACATTAAGCTGCCATGATACCACTTTCATATTTTAGAAAATATTGACTAAATGACTATTGACTAAATATTGATTAAACAGTGATTCCAAACTTCTGTTAGCTAGTATATGTTTGACCAAACTGAATGTGCTGACTTCTAGATGAGATCCGAGATCTCATGGAGCAGCTGGGTGAGGGTGGAAAGAGTGTTCATGAGCTGCAGAAAGCTAAGAAGAAGCTGGAAGTTGAGAGGGATGAGCTGCAGATTGCCCTGGAAGAGGCAGAAGCCTCTCTGGAGGTACCACAAACAATGTATTGATCAACAAAACAACTGTGCTAACAAAATATATGTAGTTTAGTTCTTCCATTACTACAATGCCATTCTGATTTTAAGGACTGCTGCATGTATGGACTCTGCTCTGTCTTTGTATTAAGATTGAGGAAGGTAAAGTGGTACGAGTCCAGCTGGAGTTGGCTCAGGTCAAAGCAGACATTGATCGAAGAATTCATGAAAAAGAGGAAGAGTTTGAAATCACAAGGTTAGAACCCATGAAATAAGTCCAAATGACTTCATCAGTTAAAAATGACACATAACCAGCTCTGGAAGAAAGAATTCAAAAATATCTCATTCGCCTCTTAACTGGTTCTTTCCAGGAAAAACCACCAGCGTGCAATAGAGTCTCTGCAGGCTAGCCTGGAGGCAGAGGCTAAAGGCCGTGCCGAGGCTTTGAGACTGAAGAAGAAAATGGAGGCTGACCTGAACGAGATGGAGATCCAGCTGGACCATGCCAACAAGAACAACAGTGAGCTGGTCAAAACTCTCAAGAAACTGCAACAGCAAATCAAAGTAAGTCACACATAACTTAATTATGAACCGGAGCCATTTTTCCCAGTCCTGTACTGACACTGACCTTTTGGAGAGACAATAGATCTCAAACATATAATAGGCTGTAGATATACTACAGCATGTGCCATAGAGAACAAATTACAGTTCCAGATGTTCTTGGGTTCTCTTCCCCTGGCAGGATATGCAGATGCAGATGGATGAAGATGCACGAGTGCATGAGGAGTTGAGAGAGCAGTACAGCCTGCAGGAACGCCGACTCTGCCTGCTGCTGACAGAGATGGAGGAGGTGCGCGGCAGCCTGGAAGCCTCAGAGCGGTCCAGGAAACTCATCGAGCAGGAGCTGGTGGACATCACTGAGCACCATCATGAGCTTATTGTCCAGGTATACAGTTCACTCTACAACACCAGCATGCTAGACAGCCTGTCCTTGATGAAAAAAACTAAAGAGCAATAGATTATTATTATTAGTAGTAGTAGTAGTAGTAGTATTGTTGTTGTTTCGGATCATCATCATCATCCAATATACTACACAACACTATAGATAACTTAATAATATAATCTTAATCATAATTATAATAAGCTATATATAGTATTGAGTCGCATATTGTATAGTAATGGTATTATTATTGTGTTCCAAAACAGCAACAACAATAATAACAATCTTTTTACAAGCTACAACATTATGCAATTGTTATGTTAGTATACTCAACACACATTTTGAAAGAATGCATGTTTTTTTTCCACAGAACCAAAGTTTAATTGTTATCAAGCGTAAAATGGAAGCAGACCTGACTCGCCTGTCCAGTGAAAATGAGGAGCTGATCAGTGAGTTCCGTGCTGCTGATGAAAGAGCCAAGAAGGCCATCACCGATGTTAGTATTGCACTCATCCCCAAGAGCATCTTCACTTTCAAATACCCATGAACCAGTTAAAAAAAACCTCAGATGGGTATTTCACTTCTTTCTCAGGCAACTCGTATGGTGGAGGAACTCCGACAGGAGCAAGACCATTGCATCCATCTAGAGAAGATAAAGAAGAACAACGAGCTCATGATCAAAGACTTGCAGCTTAAAGTGGAGGAGGCTGAAGAGCTGGCGCTGAAAGCTGGCAAACGTTCCATCCAAAAACTGGAAGCCAGGGTGAATCTCTCTTCTTACCATTTTACTTCATATACACGCTCAAACAGAGACGTATGAAGTGGCGGTGCAGCCTCTTATATAAAGGACAGTTTAAAGATACAGCACAACTGCTGTCAAAAATCACATTCTCTTTTAAAGATATAATATTAAACTACAAAAAGCACTAACTAGGGATGGATTTGGATGTCTAGATCAGAATGCAACCAGACTGGCAGAGAGCTGGTGACAGGCTCCCAGAATTGTATTTTACTATTTTTTAATTTTATAATGATTTAAGTATCAACTCACAAATACACTAAACTGTAAAATACAAAATGAAAATGTGAGATTTTACAAGATACTGAGCTTTTTTCATAGTAATTTCCTGCTCCTGTTCATGTTTAAGCCCAACTCATCATATCATGAAATTGAAAAGGCAAAAATGCTCAGAGACCCTTACTGGTACCATGTTTCAGTACAAAAATGAAATTATTTTAACCATTTGTGTGGAAGTAAATGAACAATCTTGTTACCGTAATGCTAACGTATGTCCATCCACCTACTGTCTGAAAGGCTTAACCTTAACTATTGTCACAGGGGTGCTGGAGGTCACAAGTCCGTCAGAGGGCATACACACAGACAAACACTCTCACATCAAGGGGCAATTTAGCATCTCCAATTCACCTGGCGTGAATGTCTCTGGACTGTGGGAGGAAACCAGAGCTTCCAGTGGAGACATTGCAGAAACTGGAATAATAATAATAAAAACAAGTGAAGTGAAAGAAACCATTGTGTCATACGTGAACACACCACAGCACACAGTGTGAACAGCACGAAATTCTTCCTCTGCATTTAACCCATTCACCAAGTGAAGCAGTAGGCAGCCAGGAACACAGCGCCCAGGGAGCAGTGTGTAGGGACGGTACCTTGCTCAGAGTACCTCAGAGGTGCTTAGCAGTCTTGGGAATCGAATCCACGACTTCATGATCGCAGGGCGAACACCCTAACCACTAGGCTACCAGCTGCCTTCTTCTTCTTAGAAGAAGAAGAATAGAGCTTATAGTTTTTTTATATATATTTTATTAGAATCAGTCTTGTTTATGGTTGACACAGTCAGATACTGTTGAAGTTGACATGGCTGTGTTTTTGTCTTCACATTACTACATTATACCATAATTATCTTAACTGAGTTATGAGTGTCTATCGAGTCTTCAAGACAAATTTGATATAAACTGTCAAACCTATTCAGCTAAATAGCAATACAATTCTATCATTTAGTATGTCTCTGTGATGGCGACATGCTTAAAACATGCTTCCGCACCCCCTATCTCTTTGCTGAGAGCAGGTTAGAGAGATGGAGAGCGAGCTCGATACCGAGCAGAAGCGACACGTGGAGACGGTGAAGACGCTGCGCAAAAACGAGCGTCGCCTTAAGGAGCTGACCTTCCAAACAGAAGAAGACCACAAAACCAACCAGCGCATGCAGGAGCTTGTCGAGAAACTCCAGAACAAACTGAAATCTTACAAGAGGCAAATAGAGGAGGCTGTGAGTATATTTTTATATTTAGTAGACAATCTTGTTCAGAGTGACTGACAGTTTAACCATGTTACAAATGTAAGCAAATTTAGTGTTAGGAGTCTTGTCCAAAGACTCCTGAAAGTGTACTGTGGTGTGTTACCTGGCCGGGGAATCGAACCCATATCTTTTTGTGCATATATTACATGATGTGCCTAAACGTATTCCTTGTCTAAGATGTTGGTGTTGTGTGGTTGCAGGAGGAGCAAGCAAATGCAAGTCTATCCAAATATAGGAAGACTGTGCATGAGCTTGATGATGCCGAGGAGAGAGCAGGCATGGCAGAAATGGCGCTGAACAAGCTCCGCACCAGGAATCGAGCTTCAGTGAGCAAGGGCTTCACTAATGTAGAGATCGTGCAGGTCAGCAAAACATCCAAGGGTTCTTCGGAGTAGTAAGAGTTTCAACTCATGCAGGAGGTTAGAGGCAGAGTTTATTTCCATTTTTCTCTGTATTGAAATGAATCTGTCTGGGTTTTTATCTGAACTAAGTAGAATGCTTTGGTACTGGTAGTAAGTCTGCAGGAACCTGACAACTCATCCCATGCTTTTTCCTCCAGAGTGACAAACAATCCAGCACTTATTCCCCACCTGAAGACTTTCTCCACAGCGGACAGGACTGGACAGGAACACGAAAGTCTTAAAGTAAACTGGAAAAGTCTTAAGTAGTCTAGATATCGTTCTGCGTGTCTGACGTCTTGTGTGTCTGATGAAGTCTACCGTGATGAATAGCTTTGATCTGGTTTGTGTAAAGCTCGTTAGAGATGGCCTTCAGTAATGGGGAATGATTGGGGGAAGCTGTACTCTCATATCAACGATGGAAAGTACACCTGTGTTTGACACTCTCCTGTCATGAGCTCATGTGTGAATCTGTTTGCAGTCTAATAAACTTAAAGCAAGTATGACCCTGTGTGTTGCTGAATTTTTGAAACAGACTGTTGTCATGTCGGGCTTATGGAACGGACACACTTGCAGGAATTGATTCTTAGAGTCAAAAGAAGTTTAAAAATCAAAGTCAGTTTTTTAAGCTCGTAGAGCTCCAAACGAAAACAGATTCCACACAATACAAAACTCAGGGATGTTCCCGGAGGTCCTTCACTTCAAAGGGAACCCGAACTCGACTGAGGGAAGGGGACTCGGCTCCCGAGCCAACTCACCCGAAGCTTCAGCTGACCCACTTTCACCAGGGCCCAGTACCACTACTCCAGATTCTAGGAGTTGCACGTTAAGGTGGAAAACCACCTCTAGACATGTAGGACAAAGGAGTACACAGTCACAATCAAAGCGACAAGTTCCAACAAATAGTCCAGCCTGGTTGTGTTTGGCTTTAGCGATTAGGCTCTCCGACTGCCATGCAGAGAGTCAGCTGGTAGCAGACTGAAAGGTCCTTCTCACGCTCGCGTCCCGAACCCTTTTCGATGAACACGGGCATACAGTTTAATTACACAAGACAAACAAACCCGAGTCAAGCTGGCTGGAAATGCTTGGTTGAGCTTTAAACTATTGGCTGAGCTTTAAACTAACACACACACCCAGACAATAACCTCCATAACAAGAAACACTTAAACCAAACTCAAGACAGGTGGACACGTCGTCAGGTGCCTAGCAACCCTGCTAATGATCTAACGAGGCTCACCGCTAACACCTGAGTTGTCTAAGCACCAGACGACCACACACACACACAACATCCTACTACGTCATCAGCTAGTGCCCAGGGCTGTGCATACCTATTATTCTGGCGAAGGGAGCGGCTGGGGGTGTGACTGAGGCAGACCAGACGTGACAACTGTGAGTTGTACAGCAGCTCAAAGAAAAAACAAAAAACTTTGTCGCCATTGGTACTGCATCTTATTTCTGTACAGTATACCCCTTCAGTCATACCGAAGAAAACGCGCTTGCATGACTTAACTGCGGGAGACAGCAGTTCAGTGTATACTGTACAGCACGTATACGATTTTACCTTTAAATATTTTTAAGAGCAATTCATTAAGCTGAGTTTAAAATTAAATTAAATTGTTTTCTGAGCATATTTGGGGGCATATTTAGAGTTTACATTATAAAAATTGACATTTTAGGCATTTTTTTTACCACATCACAAATTTGCAGTTTCTCACATTTCACGGGTGCTCTTGGAACATATACGTTTACTGTATACTCAGTGTTAAATCCAAAAAACAACTTCATGTGAAAAAATAGCTAAAGGCAAGGCAACTAAACATTTAACTATAATTACACATGAAAAATCCCATCTATAATGCCGTTTGTGTGGCAGTACTCCACTGTGAATCACTCACACCTGCAACTCAGTGCTAAATAAAGTAAAACAGAGCTGGATTTTTGGACAGTGGATCAGATTATTACAGATCATTTATGTGTACAAACCACAAAAGAAATGATAACAAATTCTATTTATTGATTTCATGGCCAATATCCATACTGACCAATAAATCAATACGTGGTGCCAGTCCAAATTCATGCCTACTGTACTTGTAAGAAAGTACAATGAAGACCAAAGTTTAAGTTATTTTCAGCCAATAATCAAAATTTTCCCCAGCCTGAAATATTTTAAACGCAACTAGTAAATGGTGTAGGTCTGTACTTTCCCTCCCCATGGCAACTGACATTATAGACCTGTCCCAATTCATGTCCTCAGCCCTCTGGTCCTCCAAGATGAGATATCCTCAACATGCAGATATAAACCCAGTCACTAACAGAGCTCCAAATTAAAGTCCACGCTTTGGTGGCATTACCAAATGGAGGGTGTCTGAGGTAAATGAATAGATTTAGGAGAGATGTACAGCCGACTTATTTTTTTACATGAGCTGATTTACTAATCTATATTGCTCAATTCATGTTACATAATGCAGATTAGTGACAAAGTGAATTAATGAACAAATCTTTTACCATTTGCCATGGTGGACAGACAGCTCTCATAACTGTCTTCTCACAGAATTTTGGGTAAAAGTTTGCTGATATGGTCTTTTCCAAAGGCCACCATAAGGGCACATACAGGGATCTTTGAACACCAAAATGAGAAGTGGGACATCCGATCAACAGCCCACTCCCAAATGGTGCCTTAAGATCCACACCGTGATGATGTCAACAATATGCAGACCAATACGGTAAGAAATTGTTGGTTAAAATGTGCATTTTGGACAGACTCATGTGATAAGCCACAACTGGCTTATTGGTCAAAGTGTATTTTGACCAATATATTAAACAAATGCATTTTTCCTCATATCTTAACTTCTCTCTCTGCATCTTGTTGGCAATACAGCTGTCAACACAACCACCCGCTCTGATTGGTTCTCGTCTGTATCCCAAAAAAGTTTGGGTAATAAGCCGGTAATGATTCTGCATTGTTGTAGTTGCAGTAAAGGTGCATAGAGGATATTCTATGCACCCATTTGAAGGGAAATATAAAAAAAAAGACACCCTGGGTTTTGTGCTCCTCACATGCACAAATGAGGACTGTAGGATTGCAAGTGCACCATTTGGGACAAGACCATTATTAACTGCTTGTCTGTTTGTCCATATGGGTTAGTGATCAAGTTCAGATCAAGTAGGTTGTATTGTCATTTCAGCCATACACACACAGTACACAGTGAAACGATGCAACATGCATCCAGTACCATGGAGCAACACAGGAAGAGAAAAAGGACACCACAAGACCACAAGTACAGACAGGATAAAAGACAGTGCAAGAAAAAAACACCAGAGCAACAAAACCAGACAAGACAACATTTAGCGCAGTTGACTACATAGCTACAGTAGTAATCTGAATGAATACAGTAGTATAACCTATACTGTATACCAGCAACCGAGAGCTGTGTGTGCAAAAATGCAAAACAAAGGTAGATAAATGTAATTGTGAGGTAACTAAAGCCTGAGTTGTTTGTTTGGAGAGTACTGGAGATTGGTTAAGAACGTTTCTTAAGGTGCAGACTAAACTCCACTAAATATGGTTGGGCATTATCATAGTATGTTTAAAAGTGAGGGGTCACATGACCAATCACCTGTTTTTCCCGCTTGTCTGTCTCTCATGGAAATTTTGTGGAAGGGACTGCTAGATGCTGCACAAAGGGAGCACGAAATCTGTTCGAGAGAGTCCGTTTGAAAATCAAAATGAGAAATAGGCGGCCACTTGCAGACAAGGACCGAAACTGCACTAAATGTGACAGGCCATCTTCCGATAGCAACGTTAATAGTTGAATGTTAGAATTCGATTTGTTACATGTCATTATTTCTACTACTCGAAACATTTTACTTGTTCATACCGAATTGTTGGTATCTAAAAATGTATTAATTAAAGGATAAAACGGGTTTACACATTGAAAATACACTATATGGGCAAAAGTATTGGGACACACCTCGTGCTCCTTTGAAGTAGGGTGACTCCTTGCTTCCAGCAAAGGGCAGTGTTAATGCTTCGTGTTAACTTGACATGCGCAGAGTCCTGACCTCAACCCTGTCCAGCACCTTTGGGATGAACTGGAACGGAGATTGTGAGCCAGGCCTTCTCGTCCAACATCAGTGTCTGACCTCATAAATGCTCTACAGAATGTGAATGGGCACAAATTCCCACATAAACACACCAAAACTTTGTGGAAAGCCGTTTATAGCTGCAAAGGGTGGGACTCCATATTAAAGTCTATGTATTTGAATGCAGTGTCATTAACGCCCCTGTTGGTGGAACGGTCAGGCGTCTCAATACTTTTGTCCAAGTACTGTACCTTTTCCTTCCTTTTCGCTCAGCCCTGGTGTTGCTGTGCGTACGCATGCGCAGTGAGGCGCGTCTGCCCGGAGTGCCGTTGCCATTTCCCGGAGAGGCCGAGAGCAGGAGCGGGCAGCCGGAGTGGATTCGTGTCGACTGTCCAGAGTCCGCGAATTCAAGTCCGTCCTAAGAGGCGAAGCAGCGGCGAGGCGCTTGTGGATATTTTACGATAACAACTATCCAGGTGTGCTGTATGGTTAGAGCTGTGGAGGCCTGGAGAGAGGGAGAGAGAGAGAGAGCGCGAGAGAGGGAGGGAGACACAGAGAGAGAGAGAGCAGTGAGCCGGCATGTCGAGGGAGGCCTTTTTTACAATGAAATTAGCTTCAATAAACTGGCTCATTTCGAGCACTACCTAACTATGATCTCTTTTATGTATTACAGTGATCCTTGCAGTCACTTTAAATGTCGTCTTTTTTATTTTCTTATACAATCGCCCCTGTTTTCCCTGTAAGTAAGCTACAGCTAGTTTTCCCACTTAGCATTAGCTCAGTATTAGCCTTCCACTGAATTTACACTGGGACTGGCTGTTAGCTTAGCCCATTCGCTAGCTGGCTACAGCACCAGGAGCAGATATTGATCCACGCCCTGAAACCGAGAAGTGGTCATTGAAGTTCTTGTTCTGCCGGTTAAGTGAGAAACGTTGTGTTTTTCGACCTTAGCTCAATTTTCAGCTTGTTAGTGATAGGATCTAGATTGTTGTGTGGACATTACATTGCAGTCATTTGGCAGACGCTTTTATCCAAAGCGACAAACAATATGAGGACACATTCAAGTTTCTGGACAGCGTGGGAACCAGAGGAGAGTATTAAGTGTTAAAACTTGATGTAAGAGTAATGCACTAAGAGAGGAGATGCTCTCTGAACAGATGAGTGAGTCTTCAGGAGGTTTTGAAGCGACATTGGCTGTGAATAAATGTCTTTCTAATTTATTGTACAGTTTATGGCGACGACTAATCTGACGGGGAATATAGGTCTAGTTTATAATCGCTGCAGTTTGTTTTGGCTGTGATAAATGCCCTGGTAAGCTATTAAAATACAGTCTTCGTTATTTTAGTGTAGCAGGAAAGTCTTGTGATGAAATAACTGGCAATTCAACTTAGAACCCTTTATCCTTTAAACATTTAATGTGTTTTCCATTCAGGGCTGCAAAAAAAAGCTGAAAGAAGAAAATGTCGCTCCACCAGTTTCTCTTGGAACCCATCACATGCCATGCATGGAACCGAGACAGGACCCGTAAGTAACCCAGTTCTTTCATCCTTGAGTTGTAAGAGGTCAAAACATATATTTCATGGTCTTTACACTTTGAGCGATGCTTGTCCTCTCCAGAAATTGCTATCAGTCCAAACAACCATGAGGTTCATATATACAAGAAGAGTGGAAATCAGTGGGTGAAAGCCCATGAATTAAAAGAACACAATGGACACATCACGGGTAAGCCCTCCTCTGAATACTTGTTATGGTTATTAATTGATTGTACCATCACATTTGGGAAAATATCTCATAAGTTTTACATTGTGTCATAAATGTTGAACCAATATTTTAAGGCATTGACTGGGCTCCCAAAAGCGATCGGATTGTAACCTGCGGAGCGGATCGTAATGCGTACGTGTGGAGCCAGAAGGACGGTGTGTGGAAGCCCACTCTTGTCATCCTCAGGATCAACCGCGCTGCCACGTTTGTGAAGTGGTCTCCACTGGAGAACAAGTTTGCAGTGGGCAGTGGAGCCCGCCTCATATCTGTTTGCTACTTTGAGTCTGAAAATGACTGGTAAATCCAATACAGTAACAACTGTTTCTATGGTCATTTGCTCTCACTTTTAGCAAACCATTGAAACGGTTATTTTATAGTAGGTCACACTGTGGTAGCTCTCTGCCTAAGGATCATTTTTCTTGTCTTTAAGGTGGGTGAGCAAACACATCAAGAAGCCTATTCGCTCCACTGTTCTCAGTCTTGACTGGCATCCAAACAATGTACTTCTGGCAGCTGGGTCATGTGACTTCAAATGCAGGTAAGGTGCTTGTGTGTCTTTCACCAGGAACTGTCATACATGATTGCCCTTTTTTTACGCTATTTCTGCTATAATAGATAAACTGTGTATAATAGATGAAATATTTTTCATTTACATTTTTGTTTGGTTTTGGTAAGGTTTAACCAGAAATCCCTTTCTGAAAAGTTTGAAACTAACTTGTACAAACTTGTTATAACAAAAGCCATTACAGCATTTTAAAGATTTTAATTGTTGTATGAGAGTGCACTTGAAAAGGCTGCTAATGGGTTTCTATATGTTTGTGAACTGAATAATTAAATTGTAATACAGCAGTAACATGTAGGTTTGTGTTCCAAGCTGCTCATCTCTATAAACTTGTTCTGAATTTGATACTCTACTCACATGGTGCATCTCTCTCTCCAAGGGTATTTTCTGCATATATCAAGGAGGTGGATGAGAAGCCAGCTCCAACTCCATGGGGGTCCAAGATGCCATTTGGTCAGGTGATGGCAGAGTTTGGTGGGGCAGGCAGTGGAGGATGGGTCCACAGTGTCTGTTTCTCAGCCAGTGGGAACAGACTTGCTTGGGTCAGCCATGACAGCACTGTGACTGTGGTGGACCCCACAAAAAGCTCAACGTGAGGATCTAGCACAACTTGCTTACTGAAATTTGAATCAAAATGTCTTGTCAAATGTTTTATCATACCGTGGCTTGACTTTCTTTTCTTTTTTTTCCTTCTTTCTTTTTACAGGCCAAGCCAACTGAAGACAGAATTTCTTGCTCTTCTGAGCGTCACCTTTGTTTCTGAGAACAACATTGTGGCCGCGGTAAGGGCAGGTTACGTCGTGTTATATGAACCTGTGTTTGACCATCTTGATTCTGTGGAGATTCTGTGTCTTAGGGCTTTACTTGTACTGTTGTTCCTCTGAAGGGTCATGACTGCTGCCCAATGCTGTTCAGTTTTGATGATGGTGGAACCTTGACCTTCATTTCCAAGTTGGACATTCCAAAGCAGAGCATTCAGCGTAACATCTCTGCCATGGAGCGCTTCCGCAACATGGACAAGAGAGCCACCACTGAGGACCGCAATAGCACTCTGGAAACCCTCCACCAGAACAGCATCACGTAAGTCTCAGGCTCTTCTCTGGTTATGGCACTGGTTGCAGGTGTTATGTGACCTGGGGAAACTGCCAACGAATGTGCAAAGAATTAGGTCAATGAGGTTACAGAATACAGACATAGTGGTTAAAAGTATTTAGTCAAACAAAAATTTTATATGGTCGAAAAAATTTGAGTGATCACAGACTTGTATTTCTCTTCTGCAGCCAAGTGTCTATATATGAAGGAGACAAAAGAGATTGTCGCAAATTCTGCACTACAGGTATTGATGGCGCAATGACCATATGGGACTTTAAGGTTTGTAATTTTGCTTATTTTGCCTTGTTTTTCCCCTTCTTATTTTAGTGCTCATTATTTTGTTTGTTTAGTGTATAACACAACCACCTTCCTTGAAGTAATTTCTCAGTATTGCATACAAAACGTCTGAGCTTGTCGTCTAATTTTTTATTTATTCATTTATTTTTGTCTCCCCAGACTTTAGAGTCCTCTATTCAAGGCCTACGGATCATGTAAAAGAACTCACTCTGAACTAGCATGACACAGCGCAAGCACTGCAGCTTGAAGACTAACAAGGAGATTTCTGATAACACTTCTGAAAGTTTTTAACTGAAAAAAAGCACTGAACAGTGGTGTGAGCTGATGTGACACTTAAAAACGGAAAAAAAACACACTAATGGAAAGGGGGTTCGGGTCTTTTTCTTTTGTTTTATTTTTATTTTATTTTTTTTATTTTGGGGTTTTGTTTTTTGGGGTTTTTTTTGTTTTGTTTTGTTTTTTTGTAATTCTATGCCAAAGCTGGTGCTCCAGCAGTCTGACATTTGATCTTGGTGTTCTGATCCTTCAGTGGAATCAGAGAGGCGTTAAATTAAAGGAGAATTTTATGTAAATGGTCTGCTAGAAATAAATGAAGTATACTACACAAGATTTTTGAATGTAGTCACATGTGTCATTGTGTCATTCAATGCATGTGTTTACTTAATAGTGCTGAGAGAACAAACATCACAAATATTTCCCCATGTCTTAACATGCACAGCTTGCGTATGTGCAATTTGAGTTATTGATGGGCTCAAGTAATGCCAAACATTCACCTTCAGCAAGTTGTCCCAAGTAAGTTTTGTTCACATGAACGTTCGCTGTGTTTACAGGCAGCAGACACTGATGAAGGGTTATGAGAGGACCTTATGTTATACATGCCTCTGAGCAGGATGTTGAAGGGAGTTGAACAGAAGGCTGGCCTCTAGCAGACAGCCGCCCACACGAGGAAGTGGTTATGTGTCTCAAACAGGAAGGGGGAAGAACATTTTTTTTTATGTATATAAAGGTCTAAGGAAATTGTTCACTTCATTGAGAGCCAAGCCAGCGTTTGTGTTGACTGCTCAGAGTCCACGAACTCAGGCTTCTGTTCCACATCTTCCTATCCTACACCTCAGGGACATTTTGTTTAACCATTTCCAGGGTGAGTAAGATAACAGATTTTTGTTTGTATAAGGCGTAGCGGTTTCGGGCTGCGGGGCGGGTTCTGGTGTGACTTTTATTGTTGTGAAGCTCTGCTCACGTGTGGTAACATGTTACACCTATGCCGAAGAATGTCATAACAGTGTTTCCCACTATAAATAGAACCTTACGCTCTTGTAGCTCCAAATTTCCTTTCTTAAAGGGTTTTCACAGATGCTTCATTTTCACATTGAGGTCCACTGGTGAAAAGACATAGAACTGGGGGCGATCTGTAAATGGAAAGTCTGATGACGAGGTGCTTCATGTGTTTTGCAGTTGTCACCAGTGTGTCTGACCTCATGTCACATTCCTTTCTGGTCTGGTTTTAATTTACTGCATAAAGAGAAAGAGGAAGTTTATGGCTCCAAAGGCCAGCGGGGAGCTTTTTAGACAGAAACTACATTTGATCTAGACATGAAGGAATGCGTATTGAACACTGCATGAGGAAGTTCTGAAACTTCTCTCTCTCTTGCGGAAGCGAAGAAGCCCGGGCAGGGAAGTTGATGCAGCTGGTTATAACGGTGCAGGATTTTAGGGGTTTCAACTTGTGTAAGGATTCACTGTAATTCCTAATCTCCTCATGCATCTGATTTGCAGAGACATTAACCATGGCTTACCACAGCTTTCTGCTAGAACCCATCAGCTGCCATGCCTGGAACAAGGATCGAACCCGTAAGTTCAGCTGTTCAGCTGCAGATCTGTCTGACTGTTCTGAATAGTGTTCCTGTCTGGGAATAAAAATGTAATGGAAAAACTCCATTATAGAGGGTTTGTTATATATGGGTCTGTAGTATTACATGTGCAGGATAATCAGTATTTGGAAGTTACAATGGTTCAGAAATGTGACTGTTTGTTGAAACATGTGGTCCTGGGCCAGGTAACCCCAGGTATTTGCTCTGGACTCTCAGCGGGAGGAGGCGTCTGGCTTTTCAATATGCTTCTCTGATTTATGTACTCCATCCTGAACCTTGAAATTCACTGGAAAACCTTTTGTAGTGTAGAAGCTCCAAACAGAACAAAGTTAGTCTGGCTTTGCTTTTGGCACAATGTGAACAAGGACGCTTTTGTTGAACGTGTTTTTTTTCTCTCTCCGATCCATCACAAGATTAACACTTTGGGTGATATTTGTCATGGTTCCTCACTGTTTTCAGTCTATAGGGTTTGGAATTGAGGTAAAATCAGTAATGTGCACAATTTAAGAGTGCCACTTTACACCCAAACAGAGACTATAGTAAAATATCTAGCCCTCGTTTCAGCTCCATATGAAAAAACACCTCATAGTTGGTACTTTGCCGTCCTGAACGTGTGCTGTGAGCTCACACATGAACCAACCGCCCTTCGAGCCCTGAGAGCTGTCTGTTGTTTTAATCCACCTTTCTGCTGAGTTCACCGTTCTACAAGAACCACAATCCACAGAGTTTGATCTGCACTGCCAAACATGACACCTTCAAACTTAGATCAGTCAGTTTTTTTAGGTCCCCTCCCTGTGCTTTTACTCATCTCAGCACAGTTAGAATTAAGTAGCATGGGGGGATAAAAAGAGTTGGTGAAGAAAACATCAAAAGCAGAAAAATCAGGTTAGGGACAATTCGCCTTTTGTTTTAAGAGCAGAATCTGAGCCTAAATGCGGGGGGAAGGTGCCGAGAGATGTCTTTCTCCGTCGCCACCCTGCTCATTTTTTTCCCTCCTGCACTGATGAGGGAAGCAGTAATGACTAATCCCCACCCCCACCTTCCTGTTTTACCATGAATGGTGCCCTGTTGCTGATGTGGGATGTCTTAAGCAGACCGCGAGGCCTGAGCAGCAAATGAGCCCTGTGGAAGCAACAAAAACGCTTCTGAGCTCACACATGCTGACCATAAATGATGGAGCACATCTGCTGAGGCAGTGTGGACAAGCTCTGACTCAAACAGACTTTTGTGTGTGTGTGTGTGTGTGTGTGTGTGAATAACATGTTTATTTAGGAAGCAGTTAATACCGGAATGTCCAAACACTCAAAAAAACATAAAACAGTGTAGCAAAGGTGCACAAGAAATAATGATCAGAAGAATAATGCACAAGTAAACACCAATAATAATAAATGTAATAAGAATAAGCAATATAAGAAGATCAAAAATGATGCAGCACGTCTGCTAGAACAGAATGTCCAAGCTCATCTCTCGCTTTTGCCTTACTTTTTTTGGTGAACTTTTTATTTATGCAGTTGAAACGGGAAAACACTGAAAATAAATAATATAATGTAGCAAGGGTGCCCGTAACCCTGTAATATAATATTCATAATCATAGTACAATAAAAAAAATCATTAAGGTGCTAATACCACTGACCTCAACAGTAATAATAATAATAATAATAGTAATAATAATATGTCTTGTATAGAAGATGACATACTTTGTGTACACTAAGTGCCCTAAGTATTAAGCAATTATATCAGTTATCGTTATTCTTCACTGGGTGGTGTCAGTTCTTTTAGTTGTTCAGCTTTAGGAACACAGACACTTTGTTGCATTCGCAAACACTGATTCAGGTTTTTTTTGTATGAAATTTATGATGTAGTTTCTCACCTTTGTGAAATAAACTGAGAACAGTGTTAAATAATGCAGTTAGAGCTAAAATATTTTAATGCCAGTAACAGATGGCACTTCCAGTCAGAGCTTTATGTGATAATCTGAAAAGGACAACTTGCTTCCATCCCCCTTTCTTTTCCTTTTTTGATATACAAATGTTCTCTTTCATCCACTACTGCTGACTGTGGGTTGGAAGTTAAGTATGTTGGTCTGTGTCCTGGAGAAATGGTTAAATAAAATTTAATAATTCACAGTTGACAAGCAAAGACATGTTTGGTGTCCAGTGTTTGCCACACTTCAGCTCATCTGGTTGATTCTAAATAAAAAAAATCAAACTTTTAAGATGCAGCTCCTGCTGTATTGGCTATAATGCCTTTCTATAGACATTATTATTGACTGCAGTCTCAGAAACCACAAGTCCAGCTTCCTGAACAAATTTAGGCAAGTGCTTGATAATATAGATACGCAGGTTGCACAATGAAATATAAGATTGTTACTTGTGGCCTGTGTTGTTGTTGAAGATACAGTTTCACTTGTTTTTCTTTATGAAAAAAAGCCTTTATATTTTTACCCTTTGTGTTTTGCCATTTGTATCTTACAATATAGTACAATACCTATGCAATAACTATGTAATTATGCAATGACATAATGCAATTGGACTTCCTTTTATTCCTTTAAGCATATTCCCCTGCAGGCAAACTAAAGTGTTTTCTAATCATTTCTGTTTGGGGGTTTTTTTGGCATTTTTTTGGGTTAGAAATTGCACTGTGTCCCAACAACCATGATGTCCATATCTACAAAAAGGATGGAAATAGCTGGACCAAGACTCACGTGCTAAAGGAGCACAACGGGCAGGTGACTGGTAAGTAACGTTGTCACGGTCTCAAACCATAAACTTACAAAGGTAAGTCCAAGTACTACAGTCTTAACTTCACTCTTCCTCCACCTTGCAGGTATTGACTGGGCTCCAGAGAGCAACCGCATCGTCACCTGTGGCACCGACCGCAATGCCTATGTGTGGACCCTAAAGGGGGATGCTTGGAAGCCCACACTGGTCATTCTCAGGATCAACCGAGCTGCGCGCTGCGTCAAGTGGTCACCCAAAGAAAACAAGTTTGCTGTTGGCAGTGGATCCCGCCTCATCTCTGTCTGTTACTTCGAGCAGGAGAATGACTGGTGAGCTGCTCAGGTGGTCCTGTATCATCAGCCAGTGGACTGTGGGTGGCTAGTGGGTCTCATCTGCCACAGATTTAATTTGCTTGAGAGGCAGATGAGCTCATTATTTTTGAAATTGCTCGGTCTAGTGTGGCAGTCTGAGATAGAAGGTATGGAGACTCATTGGTAAGATGCACTTAAATGCCCCCCTATAGTTATTCAATTCTCAGCACGTCTGTACAAATGACTTGACTTGTGCATTGATCTGTGCACAGTTGTATATCATGTATTACTTCAAAGTATAATTTCACACACTACCATTTTAGGATCCAGTCCATGCCTCCAAATGTTTTATAAATAAGACCCCTACTGGATTCTTTTTGGGGTAACTGCTATAATCCTCTCAGCCCTAGGAAGACCTAATTTTCTCTACATGAGATCCAGTCAGGCCTTTTGCTCCTATTGTTGTATGGAGTTTTGGAGTGTTTTTTTATGTACTGTACTGGTAACTCAGCTAATCTTTCTCTTCCAGGTGGGTTTGTAAGCACATTAAGAAGCCCATCCGCTCCACTATTCTCTGTCTGGACTGGCATCCCAACAACATTTTGCTGGCTGCTGGTTCATGTGACTTCAAATGCAGGTAGGAGTGACCCACATGTGTTGTCCACTGATGTACACTAAACATGCACAAAATATATAAATATACTGAAGATACATTACAATAAATTAGATTCATATGCTGACATACATTGTATCAATATGTGTTTGTTTAGTCATTTATTCTGCAATATTCAGGACAATTCGGTTATAGGATTATAAGAACATGGATCACTGGTCACACTGACATATTAATAGAGGCAATTTAGCATTACATAAATTAGATCACACTAGGCAGCTGTTCACCGTTGTTTGTCACAGGCTACAGAGTGATTCAGTGCATTTTAATTTTGTTTCTTTACAGGATTTTCTCTGCGTATATCAAAGAGGTTGAGGAGAAGCCGGCTCCTACTCCATGGGGCTCCAAGATGCCATTCGGGGAGGTGATGTTTGAGTCCACTGGCACTGCAGGGTGGGTGCACGGGGTCTGCTTCTCTGAAAGTGGGAACCGTGTGGCCTGGGCCAGCCATGACAGCACTGTAGCTGTGGCTGAGGGAGGCAAGACTGCCGCGTGAGTTACGTCTTTCTCTACAGTACACTGGCAAACGGTGTGTAAATTCTCAGTGTTACAGTTCACCTCTAGGCCCAACATACCCCATTTTACTCCTTTGCTAGTAATAGTTTGGCAGATGTATTTGGCCAAGACACGACTACTTCATTAGTTTTGCACTGGAGCTAAAGGCAGCATAAATCGGAAATCAAAATGCATTTCCCCACTGTACTGTGACCTATTTCTGAGTGAAACTTAGTATAGACCCCTGAAGCTGTGTCACCATTCTGTAGCTGGAACTATCATCATTGCTGTCATTATTAAGAAGCTGAAATCCCAATGTTGATGCATTCAAGCTAACACTCATCACAAGGCTGGCAACCTCACCAAAACTGTATTTAAAACACTCATTCTCATGAACACCTAAACCTTTCATGAACTCATGAGAAGTGCCTCAGTTTAGCATCAAAACTAGCTGCGTGTTCCAGAGTGTGGCTCAGGAGGGAAAAGGCTCAGGAGGGAAGAGTGTAAAAAATGACAATTGTGACTGTCATAAGTTCATTTGTGTTCTTGGTTTACTTATTTCTTAGATTTTAACAATGAAAATAAACTTGAGCAGTCATTTAGGGTGAGCTAATGATAAAAATGGAAGTCATAGCACTACTGCTGGTCTCTAAGCTACATTTTGATAGATGATTACAAGAAAAAATGACTTTTATCTTTTAAATATTATGAATTGTTCTTAATATGACCAGAGATACAGCCTTGGCAAAAAAAAAAAAAAATTCTGTTTCATCCCCTTCTCTAAATGGACTATATATGATATACTGTTATGTACATGAATGGACAAAAGTATGTCAGACTCCTAGAATAAAATGTAAAAAAAATCCACTAAAGCAAATCAGCTTGAGATTTATCTGAGCAGTTTGGTTGACTATAAGCTTCTATTGTTTGTTAGCTACACTGGCCTCGCATGTCCACTGCAAAACTAAAGAAGTTTAGTTTAATTTGGTCTTGTTTGACCTCATGGAAGAGACGTGATTTTCAAAGCATCATCATCAAAGCATAGAATACGCAGAATCAGGAGTTACTGTACATCGCATAGCCTTTACAGCTATAATGTTTATAAGGTATGCGAGATCTATAGTTTGTTTTTCTTCATGTATTTACTTATTTGTACTAAAATCTCTCTTCTTACTGTGTCAGAATTACCAGCCTGACTTCAGAGACCCTTCCTCTGCTTTGTGTGACCTTCATCACTGAGAACAGCCTAGTGGCAGCGGTAAGTGTTTCTCATCAGAATCAGAAACCTTTATCAGAAAACTCTGGAGGGAATCGCGTATATCTTATAACTCCATATAAACACAGAGCCCACAACAATATACAATATAAAGTCTAAATAAATCTAATATAAACTAAAAAAAAAAAACCTCAATATGAAGTTCACTTTGCTATATACACAAATGCTGGGTATAAATACTGTGGTTAAGTGAATTTCTAACGACACAGATGGTAGTTAGGAGTATGTTACCGCACATAGTAGAGATCGGTAGTGCATATGCAGTATTGCAGTAAGTAATGATATTTCACATGGCGAGACTATTGCAAATAATAATAATAATGATATTGCAAGTAATGAACTGATTTAGCACCCAAAGCATCTGCACAACTATTAGTTATCCTAGACTGTAAAAACACAGCATCTGTTGCGTGTAGTGAATTATTGAATGCATTTCAGGGCCATGACTGCTACCCAGTGCTGTTTGTCTATGACTCTGGGAAAGGGGCTCTGACGTTTGGAGGGAAGCTGGATGTTCCCAAGCAGAGTGCTCAGAAGGGCTTGACAGCCAGAGAGCGCTTCCAGAACCTGGACAAGAAAGCCACCTCTGACTCTAAAGAGGCTGTGCTGGAGTCCCTGCACAAAAACAGCATAAGGTAGAGTTCGCTTGACTTTTATCCCACCAAACACCCTGATTATATCCAGTGATTATATATAATTGTGTTGGTCTGCTTCTTGCAGCCAAATCTCAGTTCTTCAGGGTGGAAAGGCTAATTGTACCAAGTTCTGCACCACTGGAATGGATGGTGGCATGGCTATTTGGGATGTAAAGGTGAGGCTCATCATTTTCTTCCTCATTTGTGTGCTTTATGTGATTATTACTGTTTATGCACACATGACAAAACTGTGATTGTGTAAGACCAATAAAACTTAACACTTTTTCTCTCCTAAACAGTCCCTCGAATCTGCAATGAAAGACCTGAAGATTGTCTAAAGACTTCCGTGTCCTTCACACAAGAGGTTGATCCTGTCAACTCCTTGCTGCTCCAATGCAAATACACAGCCATACATTTCAAGCAATCATTTTGGAATAGTAAGCATTTATGCTCATGAAACTGATGTAAAAGGATTTGGTCAAATCATGCCATTATTTGAGGTTGTAGTGCATTTGCAGAATTAATATGCTGGTCATAGAGTGCTTTCTGTTACTGTTTTGTGCTCTGATTTTTTAAATAAATCGTCTTTAAAAAAAAAAAAAAAACATTTATTTGGCCAAGACATGGGCATATAAAGTCAAAACTTCACTCTGAACACAAGCTCTTTGATGATATATTCAATCAGAGGTTTTATTTTATTTTTATATGGAACAATTCACATTTTATACAAAAATCATTAAAAAAAATATAGTGGCCTAGGGTTGTCAGAGCTCAATGGCTGATGAAAAAGTCGACCAGTTAACAATGTTGTTTGTTCTGTTATACACCATCAGATCATGCTGAATTGACAATCATGCATAGAAATGATACCTTTGGGAGCCTTCAATCAAGAATTCAGGCTTGCTTGGATGGTGGAGAACGTGTGCTAATGGACAATCCCAGAACATAATTTCATTTGTGTATACTTTGTGCTTGTTGGACTGCAAATCATTATTTACCTAGAATGTTCATCGCCACATTCATGAGCCCTCGTCTCCTCTTTACTTCTCATGAGAACTTGAGGCCCTTTGGGTCTACGCCCCACATTTGACCTGACCTGTCTCAGCTGCCAGACCATGTGACCTAGACTTCAGCTGCATTTGTTAAATAGACAGCACTCCAGCGTGATGTCCATGGGAACATGCCACAAACAGAGTCACCATCTCGCCTGAGACTTCTTCCACATCTGTCTGGAAACCGTGAGCTGCACTCAGGAACATTAACATCCAGTTTT
This sequence comes from Bryconaethiops microstoma, assembly GCA_037577275.1. Lineage (NCBI taxonomy): Eukaryota > Metazoa > Chordata > Actinopteri > Characiformes > Alestidae > Bryconaethiops > Bryconaethiops microstoma. Next base: position 11,305,984 of record JBBJLS010000140.1, on the reverse strand, counting down.
GCCTGTGTGCAACAGAGGATCTTTTTTTTCATTAACGTGGTCAAAATAGAAGCTCACCTTCAACAAATAGGCGAAGCTGGTTATATCAATCTGTCTGACACTGATTGTATGGGTGGGAGGGAGGGAGGGGGGGAAATCAATTTAATACAATTCATTTATTAAGCTGAAAACCACACAATGGCTGGCTCTGAGCCTCTTTTATTACATAATATCATAGGGCAGCATTTGCACACAATTCTGCCCAAATTAATGCATCAAATCACCTTCATTTAAACTTCGAATAACATCGACAATGTTTTGTAACTCCTTAGCGACTTCCATACAATTCTTCCATTAAATTACATCAGGGTATAGGAAGACAATGGGGTGAGACTCGTAATCATTTGTGCCAAATTGGATAACCAAATGGTCCATAAGGTAGTGTGAATATTGGTCTAAAATCAAGTGCTTTAAATCAGAGCAAAACCTAAGATGACCCTCAGAAAAGCACAGCCTGTGAATACTGTTTGTTTAGACTGGTAATGTCATTTTATAAAGTTTTTCTGCAACCAGGCTGGCAAAGCAATGTTGAGGGTCCATAAGCATTGCAAATGGAGGGCAACATTCACATCTCGGCACTGGAACAGCCACAGATGCAGATGAGACAGAAAACACTCCACGTGTCCGACACAACTGAAAAAAACATTGCACAGTATGCAGTGGCATGGCAGGCATATCAAGCTAGTTATCCAATTTTTAAGAAAGAAACACGCGCACACACACCTTAGCGTTTGTCAAGGCTCAAGAGGAGGATGTCCACTGAACACATCAGAACCACTGACATGAGAGCAAATGTTTTCTAGCACTCCTATACTTGGCACATGTACATGCAAAGCTACAAGACATGATGGCTGTAGCTTGGTTTTCTTACTTAGTATTATATTAAAAAGGTACATCTGGGCATCAAAATCCACCAGATTTAAAAAGCCACAAAAAGGGGAAAGAAAGAGAAACATCTATATGTAACAACAGACAGAATGAGGCTACAGCTAGGCTTGCTTTAAAAATGCCCTCTCTTTTAATCCCTTCTCCACCAGGTCACATGTTCATAGCAGCACCAGAGGAGGAGGAAAAGCACCCCCTCTGAAATGTCACTCCGTCGTTCATTTGGTGCCCCATGGCAGCAGGGGCATCTCTCAGTCTGTCTCCAGGATTAGGGGGGGCTGCTCGTTTTCCTCATCCAGATGCAGGGCATTCATATCATCCTCCACTCCGGCCCCACCCACTGCACCCTGATCCTCAGAGTAACCTGTATCGTAATGTGTAACGGTTAGGAAATGCTAGGCAATGTAAGGTTTCAAACTCATGGGTGCAGATCGGGACTGTTGAACTCCAGCCCTGGAGGTGTTAGATTTCCAGCACAGTTCTGATTTCCCTGCACAAACACAACTTCTGCACTTTGCTGGAAGTGGATCATCCAGGCCTAGAGTTAACACCCCATTGTAGGCTAAAACACAACTCTTACCTTTGGCAACAGCAGCACTGTAAGTCTGTGCCACAAGTGGGCGATCATGAGTTGCCTGTTCTAGAATTTCATTCGCAGGCTCGACACTTCCATCTAACCTAAAAGGTACAAAAGGTGACCAAATTTGTGACAGCCACTTCTCTAAAGTTATCCTCTGTAACTTATTTGGAAAATCAGAAGTAGTAGTTTTCTCCTTCTGTTAGCAGTCACTGTGTGGTAACTGACTGTGGCATGCAATGTTTCCAGAAATTAGTGTCTGTTTTTAAAACAAATTGTTTTTCTATGAGAGCAAACAAACCACACATCTCAATTATAATAATATTTCTCTGTATATGTTCTGTACTACGCTAATTAGAAATGCAGGCATTACTTGTGCTGCTTCATTAGTGTACACTCTCCCCCTTCCTGTGGATCCAGGTTGTACAAGTAAAGGTAGCCATCTGCTGCTGCCACCAGAAGTCTTGGGATCTTCTGGATTCTGGAAAAAAAAAACAAATTAATATACTGAAATTTGCTGTGCTATGGTACCTCTTAGGAAAAACATTTGGGAACAAAACTCACATGGCAAGAGCGCAGATGTTCTTGTGTCCTGAAAATGGCAGTCTGACTGTGGCAAAAGCTCTTCCTTGCGTGAACATTTCAGATACCTGCGCAGGCAGATATGTGGTGGAGGCCATCAGTACTTTCCCAAAGTACCCTGTCCAAGTAGTAGGCTCCTCCTGTGGCCTGTAAGTGGAAGACTAAAGTTGCTTACAAAGTGCTCTTATCAACACAATAATCTGAAAATATTAATAAATTACAGAACAAAAAATCTGATTTACTAGTTTACAAAATGCACTAGTACAGTGAACAAATTATTTTCCTCAGTGAAAGTTTTAAAACTTACTTTTCTCTCTGTGTCTCCAGCTTAAAGATATGAACTGTTTCAGTGTTACTAGAGGCAGACAGATAAAGCCCGTCCATACTGAAGGCCAGGGAGCAGATACTCACACACCTGGCAAAAAAAGGAAAATCATTATGGTTTTACACTTAAGCTTTAAACATTATTCACTTAGGCACCTTTATTAAACTTCTCAATTTCAGAATCTAAAAGGCAGATCTTTTTGCAGTGATAATCACCTCTTCACTCCCCTCCTAAACTCAAAGAGTTTCTGGCCCTCTGGAATGGAGAACACACGGATAACGGTGCCCTAGACAACACCACAAAAAGACAACTTACATAAAATATAAAACCAATGTTAAAAATAAAATGTATACAGGAAAAATATATTTATAGCCTCACTACTAAATGACTGCTCTAGGAAAAATCCCAAAATACAGTACCTTCTCAGAAGCGGTGGCAAGTTTTGTACCACTAGCATCAAATGCCACTGCTGCCAGTGGGCTGTCGTGAGCAGGAATCATATTAGCAGCCCTCTGCAAATGAGAAGTATGAACATTTGTGTTATTTAGCATTTCTGGGTTCTACAAATCATAGTTAACACTTTCATTGAATCTTACCAAGTTAACAGTGTCAAAGACTTGTACTTCCCCTATTGTTGCACTTCCTGGATATGCCAAATAGCAGTTGTCATTGCTGATTGACAGTGCACACAATCCTAGAAATGGATAAAAAACTATTAAACTTCTAAAAAACAAACAGGATTGACCCATTATGCTGTTTTCATCTGTTACAAAGACAAAAAAGCATCTGTGTCCATATATAGAGTTAATTTTATTGTTCACTTCTGAAACAAGAACTTGCCATGGCTGAGTAAATGTGAGAAGGCAGACAGGAAATACAATACTTAAAGCTGCCCAACAATCTATTTGCCCTTCAAGAGAGAAAGTGCTTAAGAGTCCCTGCATGTATCTACATGTAATATGACAATATCACACCAACACACACAGCATATTCTCTGGCCAGAAAATGGCCTCTTGCTGTGCTGTTACCAATACTTTTGAAAATGCAAAACACTCAGAGCTGAAGCGATTGCACCATCTACTGGCTGAAAATTCAATTGTGCATCTTTAATTTGCATACCTGATGGATTCGGAGGAGTTTCTCTAATGGTATGTAGTACTTTCATATCCCTGATGTTGTGGATATACAATGATTCTTCCAGACATACTATCAATCTCTGGACAAAGAAAATAATACATTAAAACATTGATTTTAGCTATTTTTTGTTTCCTAAAACATGTTTAGCAACAGAATATTATCCTTCTGGTTGTATTTGTTGTTTGTTTTTATTATTATCTATAACATACAACTTAAATATAATTTAGCATATTCAAAAAGTGTTACATGAACTGAAAACTGCCCAACGGTATTCTGTGGTCCCTACATTACTTCTGGTCGTTTACAGAAAAAGTGAACAGAAACTAAAAATTGTCTGAAAGAGTACCAGTCTGAAAGCTACACAGGAGAAGTTTCTTTCCTCGTACCATCAGACTCATAAATAGCTGACCAGTAGTATCATCTGTTATACCATAGCTTCTCTTGTTTCTCTAGATAGTTGCTACACCTTGCTTCTCTAATAACACACTGTACAAACTCCTATTTTTCAATATTTTCTGCATTGTATATTGCGTACTATTTATACTGTGCACTGCATATTGTGTGTAAATAATATGTACATTGTCTATATATTGCCTGTGGTACTAATCTTAAAACAACTGGAATCAAATTCAAGGGGTGTGTTCATATACTTGACCAACAAATCAGATTCTGATGGATTTACAGAAAACATACAGAGCATCTGCAATTACCTGTCTGTTCAGTTTTACAGCCAGTATAGTGTTTGAGTAGCTGTAGTTACATATCTCTGTTCCTTTCTTGAAGTGACACACTTTGAGCTTCCTAGGTGCCTTAAGGCTAACAATAGCAACAAGGCTACTGGAGAAGAGTCGTTCCACAATGCACACATCTTCTGTGTCAGCTATGGGGAACAAATAAGACAAGTACAACAAGATGTTTGTAGAGGTTGACTAAAGGCAAATCCACTGTCTAGGTGGAAAAAATAAGAATACGCACGGCAGCTGTGTGCAGGAGATAAAAAAGACACAGGTTTAATGCAAAGTAAGATTAAGAAAGATGGCAGTTTATTTTTGAAGAGGCTACACAACCAAACTGTTTACTAATGACTAATACAGGAATCCCAACATGTCCTGTAAATGTTTTTATAAAGGAAGTGCTGCCATGATTGTTAGGACCATCAAAAATGACTAAAATGATTACTGTTAAGACTACAATAACCCCTGAAAAATTATATACCCAACAGCTGTAGTAACAACTGCCTGTTTGCCAAGTGCAATGTCACCTACATTTTCCCTGTCAAAAACAGCAAGAGAGATACTTACTACATTCATAAATCTGTTCCAATTTGTCCACTGATGACAACGAGAAAAACTTGTATCCAGATTTAGTACCAACAGCTAAGGATCTAGACAGAGGAGAGATTAAATTCTTGAGAAAAAAACTCACTAGATTAAAAAACTAGTAAAACAGCTTTGGCCAGTGATGCACTGCATATAGGGAATTTGAAAACACCAACATAATGAAGTTTGAACTTTAAAATGATGAACAGTGCTGCCTGATAAATTATATACACGTCTATTTTGAAGTGATTATGTCCTAGTTCTTGACAAGCTGAAACAACATGTAACAGGGCTATTTTTATAATCAGGTTACCTTGTTGACTTAGAGAGCTACTTGCAGCTGGCAGGCTAACGGCTAACCACAAACTGCCAAAGAGTTTAGACCTGACTCCTGGTTTTAAAGTTTGGAAGTTGTTAAATTATGATAATGCTGACTTAGCTACTGTTTACTGCTTTTACAACAAGTCTAACATGTCCGTAAACATACATTTTAGCTGACTTAATTTTAGGAGTTAGCTGACATGTGGCTAACTTAGCCTAGTAGCTGAGATGACAGCTACGTGTATTAGGCAGGCTGGCTATATGAAAATAACAGCATTTTGCTCAATAAATTCATTTTTGTGGTCATTAAAACGTAAACAGACAAATGTTACAGGCCAAAAAAGAGAGAAACAGGCCTTTGTTTTTTTTGCTGAGGCAGTGCTAGTTCAGTTTATTGCTCAGGTGCTAACATGAGCTAACTAGGTAGCCATCAGCCAACTTTTTAGAGTTACCCAACCGAGCAGAGCAGAGTATTTTATCACACGAGTTCCGAGTAAAATTTAAAGTTAAGAAAGGCCAATTCCACACGGTAAATTGTAGGACTTGGCGTTGTTAACTGACATAATTTGCACAATAAAATGTCAACTAGATTTAGCTGACTGTAGGTCCACTGACAGTGGGCTGAAGAAAAAGGCCCCTCATCCCCGACCCCCAAAGAGCCCCCCCCCCGTCCTCTCTTACGTGTTATCCTGGTTAAAGTTGGCGAAGAGGAGCTGGCTGCAGCCGGCCTCTCCACTCTGACTGGCCAGGTTCATGAGCACGGCACCATCTACGAGTTAAATGGAAATTGAAATGGCCGCAAACACGGATAGCTTTCTGTCGATAGCTCCAAAATCCCTAATCACTCCACACAGTCCTCAAGTTCCTCCCTTCTCCCTCTCCCAATGAATGTTGTTGTTTTTCTCAGTGACTCTCCCTCCTAGTGCACATGCGCAATCACGCCAACATGCGTCTCATTTAAAGAGGAAGATACCCACACTACATGGGCAAAAGTATCGGGACGCCTGACCATTACACCAACAGAGACTTTAATGATATTGCATTCAAATACATAGACTTTAATATGGAGTTGGTCCCCCCCATTGCAGCTATAGCAACTTGCACTCTTCTTGGAAGGCTTTCCACAAGATTTTAAAGTGTTTCTGTGTTGTGCCCATTCATCCTGTAGAGCATTTATGAGGTCAGGCACTGATGTTAGACGAGAAGGCCTGGCTCGCGATCTCCGTTCCAGTTCACCCCAAAGGTGTGGGATTTGGTTGAGGTCAGGGATCTGTGAGGGCCAGTCAAGCAGTCAAGTTGTTCCACATTGACCTCATCCAACCATGCCTTTATGGAGTTTGCTTTATGCACTGGGGCACAGTCATGCTGGAATAGAAAAGGTTGTTCTCCAAACTGTATCCACAAAAGTGGAAGTATGGTGTTGTCCAAAATGTCTTGGTATGCTGAAGCATAAAAATTGCCCTTCGCTGGAAGTAAGGGGCCACCTGAATTCAATCATGTAAGAGGTGTGTCCCAAATTTTGTCCATACAGTGTATCAAACATCTCATCTAAATAAGAGTACATATTTGGCATCTGTTCCTGTCAGAAATGTTATAGTACACACGAGAGGAATCTGATCCAGGGTCCCTCCAGCAGTTCCTGGAAGGTCTGTCAGTAGGCCCAGGGAATTATCAGTCGTCTCAGAATAGCAACAATGATCTAAGATCAGTCGTCATCATAAGTGTGGCTGTGTTTTAAACTAAAATCTCAGATCAGGAACAACAGCTCAGCCTGTAAACACACTCTGTAAAGCCTAGCTCACTGACTGAAATATACAAAATAATTTCAGCCTTGTCAGGCCTCCACCCTCTACTACTGTTCACAGAGCCGTTAGCAACATTTGCATCTCAGGATTGTGATAAGCTCAATCGTAGCCTGTTCCATCAGGCTTATGCTGTTGACAGACACTGGCTTTCTTACTGGATGGGACCTGAGGACCACCTTTTGCCCTCAGCAGCCCTGTGGTTATGAAAATATGTAAAGATGGTAAAGATGTTGGCTGGATACTGTCTGTTGTACCTGATATTCAGCGTCGATAATGTGTGATGTTAATCAAACTTTAATGTAAATGACAATCTTGCTAAACTAGTGTTTTGATTACAATTATAATAAGGATTTAGAAATTCATTCATTTACATGGACTCTTATCTCTTCTACCGTACAGTTTTGTAGCTTCCACTCAGGCTCTGGAAGACTGAATAAGTTTCATACCTCAGGCCATCATAACTCTGAATGCACATAAAAGCCTGCTTAACCAAGTCCCTCCTTAACCGAGTGTCATTACAGTGCACTACTTTTCTTTATACTCATGTCCTGTTATTTGATAAGCTTATGATTAACACTCAGTCAGTCTGGTTTGATGAGGTGTTCTTTGTCAAGAGTTTATTAGTGGAATTTCTTGCTTTCTTGATGTGTTTGGGATTATCAGTTGTAATGGTCGGGTTGGTACACAGTTAGTAATCCTATTCCACTACGGTTCTACTCCACATTATGGCATGAACCACTTAACTAAGTAAAAAGAAACAACAATCCATCATTACCTTATTACAAAACATATTCTGGTTTGTTTAACTCTTTTTTGTTTACTGCATAATTCCATTAGTTGCTTCATAATTTTTTGTTTGTTTTCAATATTAATCTACAATGTAGAAAATAATAAAAACACAGAAAAAACATTGAATGAGAAGCTGTGTCCAAACCTTTGACTGGTAATATATGTATGTATATATGTGCAGAGTGGATATATATAAATATATGTAAGAACACTCTGGATATTTATATACACAGGTACGCAATGGAGTGACAGGCATTGACAAAAACAGTAATAATGCACCAGAAGAATTGCACATTATAAATTGCACATTTATAAACTGCACATTTCACCCAGTAATAATATTTCACCCCAAAAATTGCACATAAAAAATGCACTCAAGAGAAATATTGCACATTAGAGAAACTAGCACCTATCAGTCCATGATGTATTGGAGGTGTTTGTTTGTTTGTATGTGTGTGTGGTCAACTGCAAGGTGTTTGTCGTAGAGTCTGACCGCGGTTGGAAGGAAAGACGTACGGAATCTCTCCTTCCCACATCGTGGATGCAGCAGCCTGCCAGTGAAGGAGCTGCTCAGTGCTGTCAAGAGTCTCCTGCATGAGGCGGGAGAAAGCGTACTTACTTACTTACAAGAATTACAGGATCTTCTGCTAATGTCTTGGTGCCAAATTTCGTGACAAGACTTTAAGGTGTCAGTTTATAACACTGCCTGTAATAAACTATAATAATGAAAATATTAGTTTTAGGTCTATGTTTAGTTTTGGCCAACAGGGGGCGCCACGCTTGCACTTTCACTGGGTGAACTGTCTACGCACACTGTTACATTAATCTAGATTTAAAAATGATCTGTGGAACCATATCTGTATGTGAAAAAAAACCCCAAAAAGGCCAAAAATGTTCCAACCTCCTGTCATGGGCCTAACCCCAATCACCCAATACAACCACTGCTCACGTTCAGTGTTTGCAGTGCGCCGGTAAGACCACCGAACTGATCCCTTCGCGTTCAAACCATAAGCAAAGTGTGATGTGACAACGTGCAAATAAAAAATAAAACAGATAAAAGTGATGAAGTAAATAAACAACCGTGTTAAAGGTAAAACGAATAAAATCATGTGGACAAAAGGCTCTGGGACTGTTCGCTCGGTGCAGTTTGCTGTGAGTTCTCCCGGGTCTCCCGTGTGTCTGCTGGTGATGGAGATCATGTTTGTTGGGAGGACTTCTCTGTTTGACCTGGGGCTGATCAGGAGGGGAGGGGAGGAGACAGCCTTATCTGAAGAGGGGTCTCTCTCGAAATGGAGTGGGTGATATCGCTGCAGGGCGCTGGAGTTTCTTTACAGCCGTTTTCAGGTGCTTCTGAGCAGTTTGAGACCAAAGAAAGACTCCTAGCACGGACGGGGCGAACATCCGGAGCTCAGTCTCCTTTTTCCAGCAGCAACACACTCGACAGAGAGCTAATATGATCAAACACACACAGCATGGATTTTAAAAAGACCAAATATGGAAGGTAACTCATTTTCTTCTGCTTCTTCTCTGCTCTTTTCAGTCAAAACAGCGTGTAACTGTGTAACGGTCTGTAAAGTATCATGAGTGAAGTTTGCATCACTTTTACTCACTCTACACTAGTCTCTGTTTTTTCCTGTTGTAACTGTGATTAATATGTCTGTAAACGATCTTACAAACACACAGAGCCTTGTCCACACATCCTGACCACTTATTCTTTAATTATAACGTCCTGACGACAGGTTTATTGCTTGTCTCCAGAAAGAGGGAAAAACCCCTCCCCAACAAATACCTCATAGAAAAGTCACTCAGTGAAACACGTGAAGACTGCAGGAACTATATTTCAAAAGGACTAAATCAGAGAAAGAAATCAGGTGATTTTTTTCAGGTAGCTCACATGCTTATGTCATGTATGCAGCTGTCTCCTGTCAGTAGATGTGTATGTTGTTGAGAGGACCTTCCTCTAAACATCCTGAAATCCCGTTTATGAATGGGAATATTCTGATACTCTTTATGGCAAAAGCATGGAACTGTATTATGTTACTGTAAATAGCCTGAGCATGATTGAACGGGCTACTTACTCTGCTGTCTCAGATTCATATCCCATTTACATTACTGTTACACTGCTGGGTTGTCTATTTATTGTATTGTTTCTATCATTTCTCGCACCTTGCTCAATGCTACTAATTACTTCCTTTGCAATAATCATACTTCGGTGCAGTTCTCATCACTCCGAAAGGTTTATGTAGTGTCAACACTTGTCTGTTTATTGTTTGTCTGTTGTCTACTGTCTGCCGTAACTCACACTCTGTTGAATGTTGTATGTTGCTGAATGTTGCACTGTTGTCCATGGAGAAACGTGGTCTCATCACACTATGTACGTGTACACAGCTGCTGATGACAATAAGGTAACTTTGAAAGACTGAAAAATTTCGCTGGTGATGGGGGGACTGATTTTGTTTGAGATCCCTGGCACTGTAGAGGATGTTGACAGGATAGGCTACTATTTCCTTCAGGACAAACAAAGCTTTATTTTTGTCATCAAGGGCCCTTTGCCCTTCCTTATCTGACAGAGGGTTGGGAGTTTTAATGAAAGGGTCAAAGACCTTAACTGAAAAGCCAGTTATGTCAGACTAACAGTCGGGGTCGGCTTCCCAGTCAGGGATTACGGCTGGTCTTGGACCTGTATTTTTCTTTCTGTGGAAAATTTCCGTTCAAAATCCCATGTAGTCCAAGACTAGGCTTAATCCCTGACTGGGAAGCTGGTCCTGTATTGTATAAGATGAAAAAAAATGTGACCGTCGGTACAGATTTCTGAGGTAGTTAAGATACGTATAACAAATACACAGTATGTTAGTACTATGACATAATTTGTGTGTATGTGTTTGTATACATGTGTCTTATGAAACTCACAGCTGGTTTCTCATACATGGATTAGGTTTAGTTTTCCGCTGCATTGCAATTCAAACATTGATTCACCACTAAAACTGCTTTCTAGTTTCTAGGCCTAATCTGGTCTGGGCAATTGTATCCCAGTTACAGTGCTCATGAATGTGTAAACAGAACAAAAACACATGAAAAAGACGTTATATACTGGGATGTTAATATATTTTGCATGAATTTTTATATTCCATGATGCCCAACCAGTGCACTATAGACTTCTGAGGCTCCTCACGTTATTTGTGAACAATGGCTGAATGTGTGTGGTATTGTAGCTCATTAGTAAACTGCAAACGGAGTAAGCTGCCATTGTGCCCAGTTTAGTACACAGTGTCTCGTTCATGCTGATCAGGATGGCCTGGTCCTCATCATGTCTGATTAAACTAATTGCCAAATCTAGCTGGGTCCTCGAGGGCTGGGTTTAGTAAGGGAACAGGACATGACAGTGGGAATGTTTCAACTGGAGGCCCAGAAAAAGGGGCATTTCCCGCTTTATATAACTTCAGCAACCTTACTGTAGCATAGACCACATGTCTAACTGAACTTTTGAAAATGCAAAACATTACAAACAACGGTTTAACACATTTGTTCAGCCTGTGCAAAAAACTGGTAGTTGTGAAAGTCAAAGATCCAAGTCATATAAGAATATGTGACAACACATTTATTATAGAAGTGCAAGTGCAGACACTTTCATAAATACAAGGGAAGATTAACTACACTGAAATACTTAGAATTCCTGTAAGTAGGACCAGGGGTTGCAGAGTGTGATTAGGTAACTTGGACTATTCTTGAAAGGAAACTTTTGGCTGAGGCCAGCTCAGTTAATTGTCTATGGAGGCACAGTTAGACCCAAACACCTAGATTATTCTGCATCAGCAGCTACTATTGAGCCAATTCAGAGCTCAATGTATATCATACTGTCACAGGCACATTTCTGCATATAGTTGATGCTATTTTAATCCTGTACATTTTAGCCCTCGAAGGTACAAACAATGTAAATGTACGCTCTTGTTGTTAAGGTCCACATGCATACCTTAAGTGAGATTCACTACAGATACACTACATTCCCGGAGTACATATTTGTACCTTGTACCGTAAGTCAGTGCAGCATAAAAATATAACCGCAATGGAATATGGTTCACTAACCTAAAGTACTAACCATCTACCCCTTGAGGGCAATCCCAGCAACAGCATTTGTACCTGAATTTTTTTTGACAGTCTACTACGACCTTGAGAAATTCAAAGCAGGTATCAGTGCGTTACAAATACTTAGAAACTTTATTTAAATTAGATGCTTTTTATCAGTCAGTGTAGACTAAGGTGTCGTGCCCAAGAGCTCCTCTTTCCTTGGTGTACAATAGCATGTTTGCCTGGGCGTGGAATTGAACGCCAATAGAACCACTGTATTTCATGTCAGATGTGTACATACCACTGTTAGTTACATCGTTTCATGATTCATGAATGAGTGGACCACAAGAAATGGCAGATGTTCATTTAGGAGGGAAAGTGCGTTTATGCATATCCCATCTAAATATGTTACATTAGATAACCTTTTCTAATAAGATAAGACATTTATAATATAATAATTATCTTATTATACTTCAGTATCTCTAGTTTTAATAAGATCCATATATTTAACAGTTTATGTAAGTCTAAACTATATATAGATAAATTTGTATGTGTACACATTAGCACACAGGTGCTTCTCCATGTGGTGTTCCTTGCCCGTCATTTGTCTTTTTCTCATACGCTGCATCCCACACACTACTGTTTACATTTACGTTCGTCAGACAGAGCTGCGGTTTGATAAATATTACGTTAAGTCATTCAGTCTTACGCTTATTGAGAGGACCGGGCAGGAAGACACAGCTGCAACTGGCTGTGTGAAACATTGTCACAGGCAGCGTAAGAGAATGTACTAGAGACAAGTCTTACTAATCCCAAGAGACTGTCCCTCATATAACCCTTTATATTTCTCTCTAATTTCTCCTGCCTCTACAACAAACTGAACTGCTTCAGATTACATGACTACACAGCAGAGGCGACCGAAAATCATAAAATGTGACTCAAACATCCCTGATTCAGCCATTCAGTGAAATGGGAACATGTAGCTGCACTAAATGTTGTCTTGTCCTGGTGTTTTGCTATGCGCATGATTTTCTTGCACTCTCTTTCTATTTGCAGTCTGTGTATTTTGTCCTGTCCGCTCTTGTGGTCTTATGGTGTTTGGTTTCTGTTCTTGTGTTGCACCATGGTGCTGGAGGCACAGAGTTTCATTTCACTGTGTACTGTATGTATGGTTGAAGTGTCAATAAACCTACTTGATCTGATTAAATGTTTTGCAGTTTGATTTACAACCGGTAAATCGCACACTATGTGGAGATGACTCTCTAAACAAAGACCAAACAGTGGTTACAAACCTTTGCCAAATGCCTGGTATTTACTTTGTCTGTTTGACTATGTTGAGACACGAAAAAGGCAGCACTGTCACTCAGTAAAGAAAATCCTTTACAAGCTGATGCTTTGAAAACAGGAATGCAAAAATGAGTGTAATGAAGCTCTTCAGCTTTCTGCATGAGAAATTCTTCTGTCAGATTTATTCAGTTAGCATGATTAAATTATTCACATTCACTTCACACCACACACCTGGATCAGCTCTGCATTTTTTATTACACCCCCTCAAGGTCCAGATGTTTCTGGGTAGTGATGCCTTTTCCTGGGCTATAATTTAGACATACGCCAATCAGCCATAACCACGACCGGTGAAGTGAAATAACATTGATTATCTTGTTAGAGTGGCACCTGTCAAGAGGTGGGACGTATTAGGCAGCAAGTGGCTTGTTAGTTCGTGACGTTAACATGTTGGAAGCATGAAAAATTAGCAAGTGTAAGGATCTGAGCAACAAGGGCCAAATTGTGATGTCTAGACACCTGTGTCAGAGCATATCCAAACCGACAGGTATCATGAAGACTCGTAGCTCATTGACCCTGTCTGGTCCAGTCCCACAGAAGAGCTACTGTGGCACAAATTGCTGAAAAGGTCACTGCTAATGCATTGCAGCTTCCTGTGTATGAAGCCATGTGGCCACAGATCAGTCAGAGTAACCGTGTTGCCCCATTTCCGCCACTAAAAGTGTCTATAGTGGGCATGTGAGCATCAGATTTGGGCCATTGTGCAATGGAAGAAGGTGGCATCATCTGGTTAATTTAGTCTTTTTTAAAATCTTATGGCCGGCTGGGTACATGTGCGTAACTTCCCAGGGGCAATGGCACCAAGAGGCACTATGGGAAGAAGGCAAGACAGCTAAGGCAATGTGATGCTCTGGGAAAGCTCGGCTGGGAAAGCTTGGGTCCTGGCATTCATGTGGATGTTACTTTGTTTCTTTGACTTGGCCTCCAAATTCCCCAGATTTCAATTCAGTCGAGCATCTGTGGGATGTGCTGGACAAACTAGTCTGACCAATGGAGGCTCATCTGTTATACTTAAGGATATCATGGATCTGCTGCTAATGTCTCTGTGCTAAATACCACAGCACACCTTCAGAGGTCTTGTGGAGTCCATGCTTCGACAGATCACTGCTGTTTTGGCGGCCCAGGGGAGACGTACACAATATTAATAAAGTGGTTTTAATGTTACAGCTGATTGATGTAGGTAAGAAGTGACTGACAAGTGTTATGAAAGCATGTTTCATAACAGCCCCAGATATGCAGTCGGTCTTTACATAATCCTGGTTTTGTGTGAAAAAGAAACAGATTAGTTGATGATTAGATTGCATCAGCGACTAAAAATTTCTGACCAGAGCTATGACCACCAGAAATTCATTGTTGCAGTTTATTAAAAAAAACCCATAAAACCACTTTTTGAATGGCTGTCATTAAATATTTCTTTGACCCTCGTCTGGTCTTGCCCACCTCATGTCACAAACTCAATCCAAGCATAGTAATTAAATCATGCTGATAAAAGGGGCGTTTTGGCATAAAACACAAAGAAAATCCCCAAGCCTCTGGTTGGCATGGCGACCATGACATCACTGCTCAATACATCAGCGGCTGGATTTGAGTGGCGTGAAGAGCATGGATTCCAGGCAGGATTAGGTCTGCCGTTACCGATCGCTGTGACTGCTAGGCGACCGCAGAGAGCAGGAAAAAGTCTTATAACGTGACTTGGATTAGAATAATGTTCTGCATCAGCTTCATATGGAGGCTTGCTCTTGTACATTACATGACATATTACAGTTTACATCTTTACTCTCTAATAAAACATATATTTCAATTTCATTTAATTACAAATATCTGAATGGCTGTAGGCTTATGGCAAAACAAGGCACCACAGTCTTCTTCAGTATGCAGTCCACTCATGTAATTCTAATGAGACATTAAATCAATGATTCAGAGGGAATTAGCATGACACATTAGATGAGACTCCAGGGGATATGCCCCTGCAGGTCAATAATCACTTATTCCTGCACCACCTGTGCACCAATGGCACCGCCTCAGTTCCAGCTCTGTTTCATCTTCGTCTAATACGTCTGTCAGAAAAGTTGCTATAACAGAGTTACCACCTTTTTGTTACTGCCCTCCTAATTTCTGCTGCAGGCCCGAAATGTGTGCTTCTGATTATTTTTGTTGAGTTGTGTGTGATGTTCAACACTGCAAAAGGTCAGGGCACACAGCTCCCAGAGTATTTGGCACATTATCCTTGTTTAGTTTGGCACTGGCTGGGTATGGCTGGTTTACAAATGAGATTTGTGGTATAATGTTGCAACATGTGGGGACATTTATTGGTAGAGAAAAAGACCTGAGAGAGAGTCATTCAAGACATTTTTAATAGGTATTAGGGGTAAATGTCTGGTCTTACTAAACAATTTAATACGTTTCAGTAGGAAAGGGGTCTTGAAGTAGCACTCTCCTGCATGTTCTAGACTTTTCCCTGCCTCCAGCACACCTGATGCAACTAATGAACTATTTATTTAACCCTTTGTGAAGTGAACTAGGAAAAGGAAACACTGCAACAGTACTTCCCAACCATGGTCCTGGAGGCCCTCAAGGTTCTGCACGTTCTATTCTCTCAACACACCTGATCCAACAAATCAACGAATTAATAAGCCATTCCTGGGTTGAAGTGTGTGTGTGCACGGAAAACACTTACATTTAAATGGAGCTCCTTTTCACGCCCCATTAGATCAATATTTTTCATAATAAATAATGAAATACAATGGATATGGTAAAAATAACATTAATTATAAACTCAACCACCATGAGATGAATACAAATGCATTCCTTTCTTTGTTGTTTCAGATTCATGAACAAACGTGTCCCATCCAGCAAAAGGTATCAGCCAACTGAGTACGAGCACGCAGCCAACTGTGCTACTCATGGAGTAAGTAGTTGATGTCTTTATCATCTAGTTTGCATATAAGTGGGTTTAGGGCAGTCATAGTGAGGGGATCGTGCAGGCACAGAGGAACAGTGAAGATTCATCACGATTAGTGGATATAAAGTGTTGTCTGTCAAGTCTGCTGCAATCATCTAATTAGAAAATGCTCAAAACAGAATCTAGTAGAAATGTTATTTCGTTTTGACTCAGTCTGCTCCTCTTCTGAAGCCGTTTGGAATTGTTTTTTAAAGGCATGTTTCTGTGGCCTTGGCGTAGTTCTGCTGTTTAGATAGCATCTTACTCTCTAATCCTCCCCACACACTGCTGTTGCACATCTGGCATGGCTGGCGCACAGCACTCTCTGACCACACAGCAAATCCTCGCTGACCTCTTATCAACACAGCAGACTGAGAAGACGGGAAGCTTCACAGTCTACTTATGAGAAATGTCTGCTTCTACTTTGTGTCAGATGTCATCATTAGAAGTTTGTAGTTGGGGCTGAGGTGCTATGTTCACCTTGCAACAGGATTATTCACTTAGCAGCAGAGTCTCTGTTGTAGCAATCATGCTGTTTTGTATTGGAGGCAAGGGGATCAGGTGACAGTGGGGGATAGCAGCAGTCTAACGATACACTTGTATTTACATTCAATGTGGTTTTTGATTTTTAGGTCAAGAGTCAATATTGATTTTTAAAATTTAACAGAACTCCAGCTACACAGATTGATTTGGCTTAGTCAAATAAAAGTCTTCAAACAGAATGTTTTCAGTGCTTGCTGTGATGCCCTTCTAATAGAACAAGCCACAAAAATAAAAAAACCCTAGAATTTATAACGTGTAGTGCTCAGCACAGCATCATCACTTTTGACTGGGCGCACCCAGATGAATATTTTGATCATTGACAGCATGACTTACTTTTAGCTACAAAATTGAACAAAACTGCTACAAGCAACAAGTACTCCAGACATCAGGCCTAGTATCCACAAAGCAGCAAAAGCAGGACTGACCTTGAGTCAGATTCTTCTGTGTTTATTACAGCCATTCTCACAAAAACTGATTGTAGGTCAGCCTTTCTACTCATAAGGTAATTTGTGAAAGCAGACTCTTTTGTCCTATATAAGTGCTCATAGCATCCAGCGACACTGTGAATGTTCATTTTTATAGCTCACAGTAAGGCATAGTGTGTCCTGTGCCGCTTTAATGAAGAGAACGGTGTGGATTAAACCAATTGAGAGATGTTTTGTAATGCATTTTAGAATTTTGTAATGCAGTAACAATGTGAGCCTTGTAATTCGTGAAGCAAAATTTGGTCTCAAAACATGTCTTGGCTGATCAGCTACATCTGGAATAACTGGATGATTTTGTACATATTGATGTTTTGATTATTTCTTTAAGAAATAGTTTGTCCAAAATATAGTGGTGCTAAATTTACTAATAATTGATTGACACCTTTTATTTCTCATTATGTGTCCTTTTTTGTCAGATTTGTCATTGGGGATAGATGTCCATTGTTTTTTTTTCAGGGTATGTCAGATACACTGAGTGCCTGAAGGATGGACACTGGATACTGTCTCCATTTTTTGTTTTTAACTATTGTAAAAAGAGGAACCCTGTTTTGCAAATGATATTCAAATTTTATTGGATTTTCTGTTGTTCAATTTCCAATGTAAGGAAGCAGATGAATGTTCTTTCATTGTATGTTTGTTTTAATTAGCTCTGGATCATTCCCAGCATCCTGGGCAGCTCTTTGTTGTACTTCCTCTCTGATGACCAATGGGAGAGTCTCACAGCGTGGCTGTACGGCTCCGGACTGTCCGGCCTGTTCATCATGTCCACTATGTTCCACACTGTGACCTGGAAGAAGAGTCACTTGCAGTAAGGACCTTCATTTGTTAAAGGAACTAAAGACTTCAGTAGGCGTTGTATTCTTTTATTTTTCCCCATTGCCCACTAATAAAGATCTCCGTATTTCAGATACTAGAATCTGTTCTCAGAATGTGCAAACCAAGAGAATGTGGCCTGTTAATGCACACCTGAGGGGATCTGTGAATGACCATGCTTGCACATATGTTCACACAGACACATGTTCGTTATAAACAGCCTAAAGGACCAATTAACTGTTTGTCTTGGGTTTTCTTACAGAATGTTCTTAATTTAGAGCTGCAAGCTGCAGATAGGAATTCATTAAACTGTTCTTGACTTAAGATTTGTGATTTATCTCTTTGATTTTGAAGATAACATTTTATGTGCATGTCATGTTTCCAACGCTTCATCATTCTGCACCTGGTCTACATTCTGAAATACATAAACTACTAAATAAGACGAATGACTAACAATTGATAGACCTGATGGTTTTGCAAGCTGCATGTCTCCAAATCCTCATGGTCAGACAAGCAGTCCTTCCAAGAATATGTTGTCTGTTTCCACCAAGCATGTTTGGCCACTTTACAAATGTGTGTGCTGTAAATAAAGGAATCATATTACAGCAGTTAGGAGGCAGCACTGAGTGTTTATTTTAGTCTAAGCTTAAATATCATGGCAAATAAAGCCTTCTTGAACAAAGGAAAGTACAGTGTCACAGTAAACAGAAAAGAACTTAATTGTAGCTTGGCTGTGAGAACCCAGTTACACTATTTCTCATAGTATTGCTTTCACTTTTTGGTTGAAGGGTTTATTGTTTCTCATGCAGGCCTCTGCATGCAGTACCTGTGCGGTGGCATTCGGCCTACCAAAATGCAATACTGTAAATACTATGTCTGTGAAAAGTGACATGGAAAAACACCGATATGTGTGTACATCCCACTCCTGTCTTTCTCTCCAGCTCCAGCTTTCTCTCCAGTTTAGTTTCTGCAACTGTTTTTTTTTGTTGTTTGTTTGTTTTAACTGTATTTTTTTTCCTTCAACTTAAATTTGCAAAGGTCTAGTTATATATAGAAATTATAAAATTTATTCCTTCACAAAACAAAAAACTAAACGGGATTCTCAGTGCATGAGAATTCCAGGCTGCCAAAATACTTTGTGAAAGTGTTCTATTTTAAACGTGTGTTTGTGAAGTAATGGGCATCTAAGATTGCATAAGCATATTGAAGCTACTCTAGTATATTTTTTCTCTGTCAGGGAATTGATGAGCACTCTAGTGACCTTTGGTTTATTTTGTTTGTATGTGCCTAGGTGCATTTGAAGGCACTGTGTTTGGTCTGACATTGGTGCTTCTGCTTTTCACTTTTGACATTTTCCACAGAATCAGCTTCAAAAACTTCAGTTTTAAACTGTGGTTGGGAGAAATTCACACTTCTCTTTTCATTTACTATTTTTGATGTCAGCTGTTTTTTTAAATCCTGTTGTCGCTTTACTACTTGGAGTACACAGTAAATAGGAAATGGAAATAAAAATGTAAAGATCGTTTACTTTTTAACCTGATATTAAGCACTGTAACTAGTTTTTCCCCCAATCTGCTGCCCTCAGCCAGCCTTTATGTCAAATTTGTTATAAAATAGGATATTGCTGAAATTCTGCATTTGGATGTTCATGTAAACTTAAGCGAAATTAATTTGTTGATTATTATACATTCCCGCAACTTACATATTTTCAAACTCGAGTTTCTGTTGTTGAGTCGCTACAGGGTTCCTTAAAAATGACTCATCTCAATTTACATACTTTCTCATCCATTATGTGGTTTACAGCCTTCATCTGAACGCCCACAGAAGGCAGGCAGCGGGATTGAAGTGGAAATGTTGTTGATGTCTTCTCCGAGACTCAGTGCAGCACTGTTTTGTTTAGGCCCATGGGTGCACTGTGCCACCTCCATAACTCTCTTCACCACATTCTTTGATATTACAGTTCTCACAGTAATTTATTATGGAAAGGCACGTTTGCTGTGAAAGCCGTGGGAAGTTTGCAGGACTTTACTTGTCAGGCTCTATCAGAGCAACCACCCGAGACATTTCCTTTGACTCTCCGTTTACGATGCAGATTGACTGACTCATAGGCCTGTCAGTTCTTGTTGGGCTCCTCAATTGTATTCCTCGTGCAGATCAGATCTGTCTGTCGTGAGTGAAAATAACCTTCTGCTGTGCCATGCACCCGTTTGTTTGGTTTGTCGGTTTGCCAAGAGAAACAGACAAAAATCCAGAGAAGTCAGTGCTGGTCTGGTTTACACTTTATGGGGTGCGATGTTTTGGAGACAGCCAAAGACTTTTTTAATGTTGTGTGGTTTGTACTACTGTTCAAGCCACACATATATCATTTATATCATTTCATTACTACAGCAGCACAGATGTGAAAAAAAAAAAACTGCTTCTGCCAGAAAGGCCATAACTAAAATCCTCCCTTTGTGCTTTTGCTTTGGCAGGAGAGTTGAGCAGCGCTTCCACATGTGTGACCGAATGGTGATTTATTTTTTCATTGCTGCCTCTTATGCCCCCTGGTGAGTATGAGAGGTAAAAGCACCTCAATAGTCACAAGCTGTTTAATATAAAGTTAAGCTCAACAGGTCTGTCTGTTGGTCATTGTAAAGATCAAATGAAGAAAGACATTCTGCATGTCCTCTAGAGGTCATGGAGATGTTTGTTGTCAGGTTGTAACTGATGTGTGTGTTGTATGCAGGTTGAACCTGAGGGAGCTGGGTCCCTGGGCAGCCCACATGCGCTGGCTGGTGTGGATCATGGCCTGCATAGGATCTGCTTATGTCTTCTTTTTCCATGAAAAGTATGTTGTTCTCATCAGTGGTACAAGTGCAGACTGCATTTGTGTCTGCCTCATTTCTCTCTAAAAGAAAAGTTTGGCAGTTATCCACAGATGTAGTCATCAATACATATCCAAATTTGTTTACATAATTACAGCACCAGCACTCTCAAACTGCATCCATTCAGTCCATTCATTAAGGTGACATAGAGTTGTGGATGTGGTTTAGGACACAGTATGACTTATTGTAAGCTATAAGAAGGAACTGAAGTAGCCGAAAGCTACGGTCATTCTGTTTTAGAAAACAGCGTCTATTTTAACAGACCGCCTCGGAGTACCTCAGTTTTTGTGCTATTGTAAGTACACAGAGGCACATTGTCCAAGATCAGTCCTCTCCAGCCCTGGTGTTGTCTAAAATTGTGGTAAAGTTTTGCTCATTTTTTTATATACAGTACTGTGCAAAAGTCTTAGGCACCTGGGAAAATTATACTTAAAACCGGTTTAGTTCTGGACAGTAGAGTTAAGTTAGTGTTAAAACATTAATATTACAATAAATACAATTAACATTATTACAGTAAAGAATGGTTTTATGTGTGGCAAAGTGTTCTCCTAACCATTTCCAGACCTCTTTCCTCATGGAAGTCCAATATTCATTTTAGCTACAATCAAATACCTGGTTTGGCTCCTTTTACTTCAAAGAAACCCACTGCTGATATAAACAGATTCAAACAATTTCCATAGGTGCCTAAGACTTTTGCACGGTACTGTACAGAATATATCATGATAAGCGGATATTTTTTGATGTTAGCGTGTGTGCGTGTGCGCGCGCGTGTGTGTGTGCGCGTTCATGTGTGCGTGAGTGTGTGTATGTCCATGCCTGTGTGTGTGTGTGTGTGTGTGTGCGTGCGTGAGTGTGTGTATGTGTGCGTGTGTGTGTGTGTGTGCTTGCGTGCATGTGTGCGTGCGTGCGTGGCTGTGTGTGTGTGAGTGTGTGTGTGTGTGTGTGTGCGTGCGTGCGCGCGTGTGTGTGTGTTTGTGTGTGCGCATGTGTGTGTGTGTGTGTGTGCGTGCGTGCGTGTGTGTTTGTGATTCTAACTCACTCTCCGGTGGGATTCTGTCTTTGTGAGGGCAGCCTGACAAACTCCGGTGGTGAGGGTACAGGCCGGTCACGTGACCTGTTCCATCACAGCCAGGCGTAGGACATTTGATCTCTCTCTTCTCTGGTCTGGAACTCTCTGTGAAAAGGGACAAGCCGGGAATACCTGTCAGTCACTCAGCTGTGGCAGCTGTGGCACCACAACTAACACTGTACATAAGTCGTGCGGCCAAGATGAGAAGGTCCAGACAGTAACACATAGACTTACACACACACACACACACACCTACACACCGTGACCTTATCTGAAGCAGCCCATGGTCCCTGGGAGCAGATTTATAGTGATAATGATGGCCATTACGTGCGGTGGATGCACGGAGGGTTTAATGCGGGATTAGTGTTGGCGAGGCGCATTCGTTTGCGCTGCGGCTTATTGGACCTTACACTGAAAAATGGGCCTCATTAAACACACTTTACTATTGGCAAGGTTTATCTACACATTATATGCAGCCGAGGGAGGGGATGTAGGTACAGAGACATTAAAGTGGAAGCAAAATAATTGAGCAAGAGGAGAAAAGGAGGCAGTTAGCATGAAGGGAGAGCAAGTGAGGAAGCGCGAGAGAGAGGATTTTATGCTTGGTCCACTGCTTCCTTAATTGAATGTTGAAATGTTAACGAGACATGCACCTTCTAATTAAAAATGGACAGAGCATGAGGAAGGCAGTAAAACGGGCCGAGCTCAGAACCTGACTGAGCGCCCTCAGCCACTACGGCAGGGCAGCATGAACACTGGGCAAAGTGCCAACACACGACCACAAACAAACCAATAAACGAACAAACAAACACCAAACCAATCTAATTACACCCCCCCGACTACACCCCCCCCCCCACCCTCTCTCTCTGCCTCTCGCGCTAAGTGCTTCCTCCAGTAATTATAGACTACAGCACTAGTTTATCTATGGAAACAAATTCATTTGACCCATTTACTCTCTATTGCTATCCCATTAGAAGACTACAGAGCTATGGTGGCTTATTTAAACAAGAATTATGTCTATTTTTCAATGTATTCATCTAGGCCTAATTGTGTGCCTCCATGCGTTGATAAGCAAACTGAATTTTAGAATTGCACCGCGTTCAGTTCGTTGAGTATGTGCAAGATGGGCTTCAGTCTATAAATGCTTGTGTAAGTGTTAAAGATGTATCATATGCTCCATAGATATAATGTTCTATGAACTGCACATGTTTTGTTAAGGTGTACCGAATTTTGAAAATGTCCTTCAAACCTGCACGTCTTTCATTTGGTTCCCTATTGGATTCAATAACATTGGCGTTGCTCCAAATGACCTTTTTTACAAGTTCATGCTTTTGTTATATGATTTCTACAGTATATTTTTATGGATGTGAGCTTCAGTTACAGCCCCACTTTCATAACATATTCCTTTCATTAACCCATGTCTGGGACTTTTGCCTAGTGGTATATGAGGTAGATAGACATTGAAAAGAAGTGAGTGAGTAGAACTGTGAGGTGTTTCTAATAAAGTGGAGCTCTAAGTAAAAAAAAACCCCACAAAGTAAAGGATTAAAACTGTTACAGACAAACACTGTGTGCATGAATATGTGCAGTAATCTATTTTGATTATACCTTTATAGTAGCTCTTGCGTAGTTGCTCGATGTGCTTGATGGGCCGGTCGTCCAGTGGAAAGTAGCGATGGTGTTCAGCAACGTGTGGGAATTCTCTGTGACTTTTGACCTGCTGCGCTTTGAGAGCAATGGCCTGCTCTAGAAGGCCCAGGTTGCCCCGCATCATGTCGTACATCTCCGACTCATCCGCCATCCCTTGGGATAAGCTATCGTTATCCTCCTCTTCATCATCTCCGTCCTCGAGGTCCCTCTCAGAACCCTCAGATCGCACCTCGAAGACCACAGGAGCTGCTGAGGCTTTGCTGGAGACGTAGTTCTCCGGGGAAGAGGGTCTGTGTATAATGTAGTCGTCATTTTTGAAGGATCCCTGAGCTGCAGTGATCACAGAGGGGTTCCGTTCTGGCTTCTGCTCTTCATCTTCATCATCTTCATCTTCATCTTCATCTTCATACTCTTCCTCCTTCTGGGGCTTCTCATGACCTTCAACCAGATGTGTGTTCATCTGCTCTGTGAAGTATTGGTGGTCCGACTCTTCTTGTCTTCCATTCTGCATCTTCTCTTCCTCCTCCTCCTCCTCCTCCTCCTCCTCCTCCTCCTCCTCCTCCTCCTCCTCCTCCTCCTCTGTTTGCCCATTCACTCCATTCATTTTGGACAGTTGAGCTGTTAATTGGGACCCCTCATTGATTCTTTCCGCTTCGTCCTCCTCTTCTTCTCTGGCTGGACTGTCCTCTGGTGCCTCCATAGCCACCGACTGCTTCTGTTGTTGTGGAGATGAGACGTGGTTATTATGGCTGCTGAGGTGCATTAGTGAGTTGGCCACTATGTGCTGGTAACTTGAGAGGTCTGTTCCTGTAGTTTTGGGCTTCTCCGTGCTGGATGCCTCAATAATCATGCACTCCTCT
>JBBJLS010000140.1:11255002-11273943 GCA_037577275.1 Bryconaethiops microstoma | reverse complement strand
AAGTTATTTTTGTGACCATTTTGAGTTTTTCTTTCATTGACTGAAGGGTACCAACAATTTTGTCCACGTGTGTAGGTAGGTAATATTATGATCATGTTAAACTACCTCACAATAGGCCTTTCTGAGCGTATCAGGTCTTACAGAACACAAGTGACATGTTTCATTACAAAGAGCGTAATTAGTGTTTAACTGGGGTGTTCAAGTGCAGCACATTATATGAAAACTGGTAAAAAACTGGCGAAAATTATTATTTTAAATGTGGCCCTCTGTCTGTTTCAAATTATAAAACCTCATATCGCAAAAGTATTGAGATTTTTGCCATAATACCCACTCCTATTCTGCATATCAATTGGTATATTCAGTGCCACCAGAAAGTATTCACACCCCTTCACTTCTTCTACATTTTGTTACATTACAGACTTATTCTAAAATAGATTTGTGTACAGTTTTTCCTCAAAGATCTACACACAGTACCCTATAATGACAAGGCAACTTTAAAGAAAGACATGCAAATTTTTTTTATTGCCAAAAGCTTGTTCATCCAGTGTTTAAGTATTCACACCCATGGCTTAATATTTTTGGCAGCAATCACAGCCTCAAGTCTTCTTGGGTATGCCTATACAAGTTCTTCCATTCTTCCTTGCAGATCCTCTCAATCCCAGTCAGGTTGGATGGGCAGGGCCAGTAAACAGACATTTTTAGGTTTTTCCAGAGATGTTCTATTGGATTCAAGTTCGGACTCTGGCTGGGCCACTCAAGGACACTCCATTGTTATCTTGGTTATGTGCTTCGGGTCATTGTCGTGTTGGAAGATATATTGTTGCCCTAGTCTGAGCACTCTGGAGCAGGTTGAAGAATCTTTCTATATTTGGCTGCTGTCATCTTACCCTCTATGCGGACTAGTCGCTCAGTTCCCGACATGACGCTTGGAATTCAGGCCAAAAAGTTCAATTTTGGTTTCATCAGACCAAAGCATTTTGCTTCTTACAGTCTGTGAATCCTTAATGTGCTTTCTGGCACACTCCAAGAAGGCTGCCATGTGCCTTTTTGTGAGGAGTGGCTTCTGTCTGGCCACTCTACTATTAAGGTCTGATTGATTCAGTGCATTAGCTATGGTTGATCTTCTGGATGGTTCTCCTATCTCTACAAGGCATTGCTGGAGCTCTGCATTAGAGAACACTAGGTTATGGGTCATCTCTTTCAACAAGGGCCTTCTTTCCCGATCACTCAGTTTGGCCAAGTAACCAGATCTAGGGAAGATGCATAGTGGCTCCAAACTTCTTCCATTTCCGAAAAATGGAGACCACAGTGCTTTTCAGGACATTCAATGCTGCCGAAATGTTTTGTATCCTTTCACAGATTTGTGCCTTGACTTGCTTGAAGACCTTATACAGACAATTGTGTGCCATTCCAAATCATGTTCAACCAACTGAATTTACCACAGGTGGACTCCAATCAAGGTGGACTCCAGTCAAGAAGCAAGGAGGATGATTACTGGGGAAATCGGATACACCTGAGCTTAATTTTGAGTGTCATAGCCAACATTTAAATGTTTACATTTTTTATAGATTTAAGAAAATGTCTGAAAACATTTCACTTTGCCATTATGAACCATTTTGCGTAGATTTTGTAAAAGAAAACTATACTCAAATCTATTTTAGTACTCAAATATACTCAAGTCTGTAATGTAACAAAATGTGGAAGAAGTGAAGGAGTGCGAATACTTTCTGGCGGTACTGTATTTCCACTTTCTTATTGGGAAACATTTTTGATACATCTCTTACGGACAAAAATACATGCTGATGCTGAAAACTAGTCTCTACATCTAATGTGTAGTTTTTAAATCCAATCTGATAAAAGACAGTTACTTTCGTATTAACTTACATCTTGGCACAGACACACATTTGCATTCAGTAACTGTAATTTGATTTTTTCAAGTTAAACATGCTGTGATGACTTATTCAGAGTCACTACCTTAGGGGTCTGCAATGTCCACTGGACATTGTACCCTTGTTTAAATCAATGTCAAGTTTTCAATAGAAAGCCAAGTCATGGCATGTTATCCTTTCATGATATCACAATCTGACAGTGCAGCATTTACTATGAATGTCTTATCTAGGATATATTTTTCTCATTCTTTAATAGGACATAAAAAAACTTGTCAGTAACATTGAACCAGTCTGCATAAAGGTAGGTTCTTCCGGACTGTGTGGAAGTTACCTGAGTAACTTTGTTGAAGTAGATGTGCAGGAGTACAGGGACAATCTGGGCACAGCGCACAACACGAGGACTCTCCACCATGCCCTCCAGAGCTTCATGAAGTGTACTCAGCCTATAGAGCAGCACAGAACACATAGAGGTCAGCACAAAGCACTCAGCAAGCCACACAGCAGGCCGTCCCACAACCAAACCAAATATTTCACAAGCAACAGGTCCTACGCAACTTCGACACCTTTTGCTCATATGAGTACAAATATTTAAAGAGCACATTAGTAATTTCAGGTATAAATTTCTTCGTTTCACAAGATTATGGTTCTTAACAAAAACATTCAATGCATCATGTCACCATGATTCAATAAGCTTACTTTATCAGCTTATTTATAACACTGAATATACACAAATGAGCCAACACACATTAAAACCGCTGACAGGTGAAGTGAAGAACATTCATCTTGTTACAATGGCACCTGTCAAGGTTATATTAAGCAGAAAGTGAACTGTTAGCTCTTGAATTGATGTGTTGGAAGCAGGAAAATAGGATGCACAAGGATCTGAGTGACTTTGACAATTACTACATTGTAATGGCTAGAAAACTGGGTCAGAGCAACTCCAAAATAGCAACATAGTCTTGTGTGGTGCTCCCGATATGCAGTGGTAACTACTTACCAAAAGTAGTTCAAGGAAGGACAATCAGTGAACTGGCAACAGGGCATGGGTGCCCAAGCCTCACTGACGTGCGTGAGACATTAAGGTTAGCCCATCTTTTCGCATAAGAGCTATTACAGCATACTTTCTTAAAAGGTTAATACTGACTATGATAGAAAGGTGTAAGATCACACAGTGCACTGCAGATTGTTGCATATGGGGTGGTGTAGTTCATTGCAATTGTGGTCGGTATAACTGCTGATCCTGCTGCTGTCAAATCATTCTGCATCTCTTTGTGACTGCTAGCTCCTCTCTTACCTTCTTTATCATAAATCTGAGAGAAATCTAATGTCTTCAAAAACAGAGATTCTGATGGGATGCTTCAGATAATTGGTATGACTCTGTAGCTTTTTATCAGTACTGATATGTATATATACACATCTACATTGATTCTACTAGTACAAAACAAATGCAGTTTAATCAGCACCTGCACACAGATACATTGTTAAGCAGTTGCACAGCCCTGCAATTATAGAATTTTTAAAATCAGAGATTAGCAGGCTTTACCTGTCAATGGTATCCCCAGTTCCTGCCTCAGGTCTGAGGATGTAGAGGAAGAACCCTCTGTAAGACGGCTGACGGAAGGCATCCAGAGAAGCAGTGATCTTAGAGCCCTGCTGGTCCCATGCAGCACGATCTTGAGCTGGGTAACATGCTGATCTGTGACCAAATTTCACGCTTAGATTAACATAACAGGTCAACCAATCTCCTGTTTGAGTTAAAAAAAACTTTCGCATTGTAAAAGTTTGAGAAAAATACATTCCAGTTCTTTTCCTCACTCACAAACATGATTATATTAATATTTAACAATATGTATGGATGTAGACAACCTGTGCTGGAGGTCCAGGGCAGCAGCAAGACAGGGCAGATCCAGCAGAGTGTGGAACAGCTCAATCGCTGTCTCAGGAGACAGCAGAGAGGGCAGCAACTCTACATACTCAGAGATCAGACCTGGGCTGTTCCATGCTAAGAACTGGAGGACAGAATGGCAGGCAAGTATTGCATAACACTCCAAGCACTGTCAAAAGGCTGGAACAATAGTTTTTTTTTTTATAGGGGTGCGTTTACCTTGAGTAGGTTGGGGAAGCTGTGTCTGTAGACAGGCACTTTCTCCTGTAGGAAGCTCACGTTATGGAGACAGAAATGGACAAACTCGAAAGCCAGCATTGGCTCATTGAAAAGCTCAGCTGGGAAACGGGCAAAGAGCTGGCAAAAAATGGCCTCTGAATCCACAGCAGCAGTCTCACCTGAACACAGAACACACACACAGACAAATTCTCTCAATTACATAAATTCCACAAACAAGTATTTTGTGCATATTTACTTTTTTTCAGAAAAGGCACGGTTTCAGGCCACAGGACACTCACTGTGATTGAGGTAAAACTGAGCTATGGGCAGCAGGGCTCGGGAAAAAGCCAGGTCAGCACTCAGTCTGCCATACAGTGCTTTAATGCAGGGGAAGGCACGATACACATAGGAGGCATCCTCACTACAAATAATGTCCATTATGGCCACTGACTCCACAAGGCACTGGACAAAAGAAAACATCATTCATCTAATAAACCTATTACACACTGCATCTGCTTAAATGTAAAAGCAATGGGGATAACAAAAGTAACTTAAAGCTAGAGCATTAGACGGGGACACAAAGAACAAATTCTGTTTCAAATATAGCACCTTTATAACGTTGAATACTGAATGCTCTAATAAAGTGAACATGGAAATATAAACACATTAATGTAGGGCGAATTTCTTCTGTGTCAAAATATCAGTTCTGTTTGTCAACACTGATAGCCTAACAAAAGCATAAAGGAAGAGGAATAGAAATCACATTTTCTACATTTTGTTCTAAGTGAATGAAGAGTTTATACTGGGGTTGGAAAAAAAGATTTGAAACCCTAAAATACTGTTTTTTTTATGTATATGTATTTGGTTTTTTATGTGTTTCTGAGCCCTCATTGTGCCCTTACTGTATCTCAACCACACAGTAACAAGAAGTTTCCTGGTTTTCACCCCATAATTCCATTATCATAACATTTTTATCACTTGTTTAATTTAAAAACTTAGTTTATTTTGGTGAATGCAAAAAAGAAATGACTCTACTGTTTGAAAACGTGGCTGCTTTGTAGGTGCATTTTGCCTTTTCTGGCCTTTGACTGCTACGAAATGTCCTTTAAGCATCATGACACTTTTTGGCTATAGCATCTAATCATCGTTTTACACAAGGAGACTGTGGAAAAGGTTTCTGTTCACAATCAAAAACAAGGTATGACTTACCGCTTTCTGTAGTTCTGCATCTGTTCTCTTTATGGCCTCTGAAATGAAACATTAGGTGCTTTAAGCATAGATGGCTGTAGAGGGGGCTATAACAAATAAGTCTCATTTTAACACCACAGCCACAGAAACCAGTCACTAAACAGCAGTTCTTCTGTAACTGTGGAACTGTGAGTGTTTCACGGTCATTTCTCACTCGATGACTTCAAAAAAATCACTCACTCCGGTCACTCTGCTCGATTAGCCGGTGGCAGTACTCAAAGGCTTTCTCTCTGAGCCGTTCCTTTGGGGGAAGGATTCGGCTGGATGAGGAGGTAGCTGATACCATGGACATCACAGAGCTGTCCACTTCAGACCGGTCATCTGTTTCGACAGAAAAGAAAAAAAAATCACTCTCCAACGCAAGGCATGTTACAACACACAAAGGAGATTCATATTTGTTAACAAGACACAGAAGTAAAGAATTCAAAAGTCAGTTAATTTGACATGCCCTGCAATCAAGCCACTGGGTTTAAAAAGAACTGGAGAAGGTGCAGTCATTCATTGATTGTGGTGCTTGGTTATTGGTCTATTGGATGAAAAACACAGGTTAATCACACAGCATGGACAAAGTCTGAATGTGAGTAGAATACGGATGCCCAATCCAGCGTCTGGGGATGTATAACTCAGTAGTGTTTAGCTGAAACCACAATCTAACACACCTTGCCCTCTCACTAAGATGCTCCTAAACACATCCATACAGCTGGATCAGGTGTATTGGTTTCAGGTTGGAACTAAACTCTCCAGAAGAAGGGTTGGGCAAACGAAGAGTAGAAAGAAAGAAATTCTGGCTGTGTTTTTTAAAGTTGGTTGAACCAAACTTGCATCTTGCAGCTTACCTTGGTGTGGTGTTTGACTGACCTGCACTCTTTTTAGCTGAGCTATCAAAAGTAAAAACCCAATCCTCAGTTATTTTGCATGCCATAAAAGGCACTGAAAATGTGAAATCTATCAAACTGAACCCAGCCTGCATTATGTAACAAGAACTGCAAACTTATTGGAAAAGAACTCTTAGCAGATTTCAGTCATCTTCATGACTGAAACCAGTGCAACCATACATCAGCCTTCCGGCTAAACCAAATAACTTTGTGCTCTTGTTACCTGATTCATTAGAGGTTCCTTCTGTGTCATACGTGAGCAGCCATTTCCGGATCATGGAAAAGGCGTACATGTTCATCCACTGGTCTTCAGTGTAGCTCTGCCCCAAACACAGCACAGTGAAGAAATCACCGGCCACTGCCCCATCCACTTCAGTCATTAGTGCTGGCTAGCAGGAAGACAAGCCAAGGCAAATCATGCAGTTTACTAAGCAAACTGTAAGGTTCAAGTGCATTTTTGTTTTAGAAACAGATGAGCCAAAACATTGTGACCACCTATCTAATATGCTGTTGGTCCTACAGCCTGTGCTATCCATCACTAAGACGTTAGCAGCAGATCCTTTAAGTCCTGTTAGTCAGGAGGTGGAGCTGCCAATCAGACTTCTTGTACTAGCAAATCTCACATTTGCTCAATCTGATTAAAATATAAGCAATTAAGGTATAAGGCCAGGGAAACACCCTAAAGTCTTCATCTTGTGCCTCAAACCATTTCCAAACAACGGTTGTGACAAAAAGCATTCAAAATGACTTGTGTCACAGCAGCCCGTCTGCTTGTTGGATCAGACAGGATATCTTCTGATCGAGGAGTCTAAGGCACTTCAAATCGATGAGTCTAAGACACTCATTTGTCAGTAGGTACTTGCCTCTGCTGGCCAGGAGAACCCCAAAATCCTTGCAACTTCGGAGAGGATTCCAATCAGTCGCCTAGTCATAATTATTTGGTTCTTGTGAAGTCACTCAGGTCTTTACATCTCCCCACTTCCAACAGATTGACTACAAAAACTGACTGTTGCACTTGTGTTGAGATAATCACAATAATATGCTTCATGTGTGAGTGGTAATAATGTTTAGCTCATCTGTGTATATTTCCTTTAAAATCTTTATGGACTGACATGTTTACACAGCTTTTGGGACTTGTGACCATTTGTTTGTAACAGGCAAGAGAAAAGATAAGATATGAATTGTTTTCCTTTTTCCTTCTAAATGTAGTCTATTTCATTTATGTTTGTTAACGTCAGTTTAATGGAGTGATAACAATCCCCTTACTCCAAATGATTTCAATAGGCCAGTGGTAATTATTGCAAATTTGATTTTTAAGTGAACCATTCCTTTCACTCATCCGTTTGATTTGATATCAGGTGTTTGTACCCTACCTGACGTGTTCTGGGACTGGTGAAAAACCCCCCAGAGGACATGGAGGCTCCCTGGTGAACGCTGGCATATCGCAACCAATCAGCCAACTTCCGACTGACTAGATTCACCTGATCTAAATTCAACACAGTCATAAGCATATAAATTCATTTATAGTGCATTTAGATGTGAAAGCTCATTACAAAGAGCTGTGAGCTTCTGTCAATACAAATTCACCTTCATTGAGAATCTGTGGAGAGCAGCTAAAAAGTTTGGAGAGAATGGGAAGCGTGTGTTTGGGAACCTGTGTCTCAGGCTGCCTTGACTCCAGACTTTTCAACAAATGCTGACAGAGAGGAAGCAGATCCTCCTTACTCCCAGCCTGGGTAAAGATAACCACAGTTTAAACAGTGCACCCATAAACATCAAGAAAATGTGTGAAGGTAGTCCCTGGGACAGTACCTGAGACAGCACTACGCTGGCTATATAGCTGAGTGCTCTGCTGTCCTGGCTGAACTCTGCTGAGAAGCTGTTCAAACTGAGGGGCAGACTCTCCCTTAGGATGGCAGAGGACAGAATCTGAAACTGCTCTGGACATGATGGAGAGCGAAGCAAGGTCTGGAGCTTCTTGATGAGGTCTTGTGGGAGCCTAGTCATGGAAAGCATTAGAGAATATGTCAAAAAATGTGTTTCAGAAGATCTAAACAACTGAAAACCAACTGCAGACATAGAACAGTATTACAAAATACCAGCATTCATCTGAAATTTATTTCCTTTATTTCCTATATCCTGATAAAAAAAAATATTTTATATATATATATATAAAAATAAAAAATAAAGATCTTTGGGAAATATGGGAAAACGATCCATGTGTGCATTTCTGCTCCTTTCAATTTTTAGAAGGTCATTAGTTCAGTTGTTCATATATTCCTTAATTAGAAAACCCCATTGCTGAGATTTTAACAGTCTGAGTTATTTGTCAGGACAGCAGAACAGTTTTTGAATGATAACATAATGCACACCTGCACATTTTTTCTGAAATTTCTTCACTTCCCTTGAGTTACAGCAGACATTCAGCAGGGTATGGACTAAACTCCAAGGCTTGCTTACATTCATATACAAAACCTTTAGCATTAAGTAAGAGTTCGAAAGCACAGTTATCAAACTTACGTTCTTGTATATTTCGTGGCATAAAGAATCAAATGGAGCCTCTGGAGAGAATCAATGACCTCTCCTCCAGCGTCTTTACTGGACAAAAGATGTTTAGATACACGACCATAAAACTTCTGCAGCTCTTCTTCCTGAATTTCTCTGAAAAGCATGACACATAAATGTCCATGGAGATAGAACAGGGGTGCAACAGTATCAAAGCAGAGAGAAGACACTCAGAGATAAAGCATTCTTCTCCCCTCAAGTAGCTGCCATTCATGTTTACAAAACATTCAATTTCCTCACCAAAGTGGCATAGCTGGGCTGTTACTCGTATGCATTCTTAACCAAACCACATCACATGTTCTTCAGAACACAGGAATATTTCATCTGTCCTGTTATTTACTGTTTATGTGCTTGAGTCTGCAACCCCAGAACTGATGAAAGACACATGACTTGTTGACATATTGCAAATGACGAACCAGAGAGAAAATATTGCGGAGAATAGGGGCCAGACTCAGATTATGCCTAAACCTGAACTAAAAGGAATTTCCAATGTTGATTCTCTATTGACACTGAAATATTGTGCAAGATTAAACCTAATCCTGCTCGCTGCTGGAACAAACTGCCCATCAGTTTTAGATCTGTACCAACTGTAGCTTTAAAAAGCTGCTAAAAACACACCATTCTCCTCTGCCTTCTCTTAAATATCTGCACTTCTATTGCTTTCAATTTTCTTTTACTGAGTTTCTATGCATTCTTTTATCTCTTCCACTATTTTATTCTATTTTATTTTCTATTTGGGCAGCTGGTGGCCTAGTGGTTAGGGAGTTGCCCCTGCAATCAGAAAGTTGTGGGTTTAAGTCCCAAGACTGCAAGTGGCACCAATGAGGTACCCCTGAGCAAGGTACCGTCCCGACACATGGTTCCCTGGGTGCCCCCTGGTTGGTGGTGCTACATATATAAACCTGACTTGATTTGTCCACAGACACTTACTCAACTTAGATATAAAAGCAGAAGCTTAAATTGCAAAGATGATTCCTGTGTTATTTCGTGAACGTCTCAGTTAGCTTGTATTGTAAGATAAAATAACTCTTTATTAGTTCCACAAGGTGGAAATTGCATTGTTATACCAGCAAATTGGACAGTACAAAAGTAGAAGCAGAATTACCAATAGAAGAAAAGCTATACAACTCAACAGTATAATACAGAAAGTACACTATGCAAATAATACAAAAATATAGAAGCTTGTGTGTACTGTCCTTGTGTCCAGGCCATACAAGCCTGCTACAGTATGTAGTTCGTTAGATAAAATACATATATTTTAAAATCAGCAACTATATGGAGAATACAAACATAAAACCCATGCATTCTCCTCAGCCCTCACTTTCAAAACAAACACACCAGTTACAGAAAAGCTCCTACCTTGCCTGTTTTATCAAACTCTCTGTTCCCGGAGCGTACATGCTGGAGCAGGATAGCTGAAATTAAATATCTAAAGAGACATTTAATATCAAAATATTAGTTCCATTTGAATAATCTTCCCTACAGAAATAGCTTCTACAGCCCTGTTTCCTCAGTCCTGAAACCACGTGACAGCTGCTCCTGTCATGTGAACTGAGCATTGGCCGTTCATTGGCCGCTTTGTTGTTATAGCAATGCCTTACCATTTCCACAGCCCCAGTTTATACTGCTTACATATGGACAGAAGTATTGGGACACACATGAGCTAGACCCCGTAATCCCAGTGAAGGACAATCTTAATGCTTTAGCATACCAAGACATTTTGGACAACGCCATCTTGCTTCCAACTTTGTGGACACAGTTTGGGGAACAGCCTTTTCTATTCCAGCATGACTGCAAGGTCCATAAAGACATGGTTGGATGAGTTCGTTGTGTAAGAATCAAGAACTTGATTACAGAATGAATGGGCACAAATTCCCACAGAAACACTCCAGAATGTGGAAAGCCTTCCAAGCTGCAAGGGGGCGGGGAGTCCATATTAAAGGCTATGTTTTTGGACGCAATTTCATAGAAGTCTCTGTTGGTGTAATGATGAGGCATCCAAATACTTTTGTCCATATACCTCTCCCCTCGATAAACATAACATACAGCTCTTTTAGGTTTCTTAAACGTTTCTAGCCCACCCAAATGTAAATTTCGCCTTTTTGTTTTGCGTATTTAAACGCATGCTTCTATAAGGGTTAACTCCATATTTAAGTCTCCATTTTTTTGAATGCAGCATTAAAGTCCCCGTTGGTACAATGGTTCTCCCAATACTTTTGTCCATATCGTGTATTTGCTGCTCCACGTAATACCATTATCCTGCCACCAGTTTTGATTGTAACAGCGAATACCTGTAACAATTAACGTGTTACTTGTAAACAGGCTTATACTGAAACGAAAACAGGAATTACAGAAAGGGCAAAAGTAATTTTAAATCCAGTTTCAATTACCTGATGGTTAAGGTACTTTAATCGTAGTGGTATTTTTATAGTAGTATATATACATATTTTTAAATCATTTTTGTAGATTCCTCCGTGTGCCACTAGAGAGAGCTGGAGTAGCTAGAGTACCAGTGCTCTGAAATCAGACCCAATCAAATTGCTTAAACTGCTTATTAAATGTTAGAGATGTCTACATTATAGTAAGATCTGAACCTGTAGCAATCATGCACAGTTCTGATCATGCAAGGCACTGGTCCAGCACAGTTGGGGTTTTTTCCTGCTGCATTTGCACCACTATATACAGATAAACTCTACATTACTGTGTAAAGGCACACCAAAGGTGGTCACAGCCCAGAGCAGTCATTAATATTGTGGTCTCAAAAGTTACACAAAAGGAGCACAGATTTTTTTAAAAACCCTGAACTGACAAATAATTCACAAAACTGACATACTGTGGTAGAAAATATTTCACTGAATTAGCTACAGTGCTACATAATAATCACTATTAGCGTGTAAATTTATTGTCATTACTGACAAGTTTCATAACTAATATTAGGCTGGATACATGATAATAGACTTGATGTTGACTGATTATTTAACTACAAATCAAATGTTTCTCTACAGACTGAACACTTAAATTTTACATGTACCTCAACCACATGACTTTGGTCATACAGATTTGTGCAAAATAATGACAATAAATAACAGGTGGTAGAACTACTTAAATAAAGTGCAATTCTATTTGTCTAGATCCTGAGAAATGATGAATGGACAGCATGCAATTGACAGCTCAAACCTTTTAATAGGCTGTCGTCACATTTTTCAGCATTTTCTAGAGCTTTCCAAAGGCAGTGAGAGGACAGACAGAGCTGCACATGTGCACAGAGAAACATCTTACATTAAAAAAAAAAGTTTTAATGTAATCAACATGAGAGGCGAATCCGAACTAAAGAGCTACAGAGTGAGACAACATACCAGGCATACAATACAGACATGTAGGATTGCAAGAGTTAAACTTTTCAAATGAAATTACATGAATGAGGAAAAAAAAACAAAAAAAAATCCCAAAAACTAAAAACAAAACAAACAAAAAAAACAACCAAAAACAAAAAACACCAGTATAGATATAAAAGAAATGAGACGATGCCCTTTTCAAAACTGCTTTTCAGAGACCAGCCAATCTGAGTCTTTTCGATTTCAGCCAATCCAGGGGTTAAAGAACAAATGAGGAATGGCTGCAACTTGAAGGCCCATGTTTTGCGTAGCAGCAGCCAATGTAAAACAGAAATAAAACAAAGGCCCTTTATGACACCACTGCTTAAATGATACAACGCAAGTTTATTAGGTTAAGTTAAGAGCTGATGGTAACACAGATATGACCTTGTTTTATCTTCTCCTGTTTGGGCCTTTAAGATAAAAGGAAACATCCTAGGCTCTTTTGCCACTTTTCAGCAGAAAGTGTCAAGTGTCAGACAATTGAAAGTGTCAGACAATTATTAATGAACGCATGACAATGTTTATAACAAAGGCTAAAAAAGTCAATGCTTCTGAGCAAGGACTAACAGAGGCTGCTTCGTACACAATGGGCAGATGTCAAACCCAGAGCAGGAGCTAATAACAGAAGAAAACATGCATCAGTTCATTAGACTTGATTTTAAATTATACATGTTTAGTGTATAAGCACTTGCATAAGCTAATATGCAAAGGACACCAAAAGCACAAAAAATTGAATACATCGGATTAGTCGACAAAATACTTTATATTTACCTTACAGACCGCTGATAGAGACACTTTGTTAAAAATATTTGCAAAAATATTTTTAGGCAATGAGAGTTCATTCAGTGGGTTTACGCTATAGCCAAGTGCTTGTTTTATTCATTAAATTTTTCATTTGTATTTTCATGACTTCTGACAAGTTTAAAAATATAAACCCTCCCCTCCATCATCCCACACATTAAATTACAGCTGTTAATGCTTTTTCACTTTAGCCATTACAATCAAATGGCTGAATTTGACTGAGGTAAATTAAGAACTACACTTTAAATGGAGTTTCAGTGGTTCAAGTGTGTGACTGATCTCTAATGATGTCGTTTTACCTACAGCGTGCAACTTTACAAAATACATTATTAGCTAAAAGGAAGAGGAAAGAAATAATACATTTGAAATCTAAATCCTTGACTAATTTCCTCTTACTCCTCCTTCGCAATGTGTGCAACCCCTTGTTGTGGGTACAGGAGCCCTAATGAAGGCAAGTGTATTTTGCCCTTTTCAGACTGAAGGACAGGCTGACACAGCCTTATTATGACATATGGTAGTGTGAGGTGTTATTTATTGAATTATCTTCATCACAATGCACAGACCTAGAGCTGACTGAAGTACGACCCTATTTCTAGCATAACCTGGTAGAAAGTACAGTGTTATGTTGTCTTTCTAAGCCTATAGAGGAAAAAAATAAACTTCAGTGTTCCAACTTCCAAGTAGCAAGCAGTAGAGTATGGAGCTTTACTACAGGCCTCCAAGGCACTAATGAAGAGGATATGCATTTGGTCTTTTGCACTGCTCTATTACCGTTAATATTGCAAGCAATCTGAGGTGCTTCTTCGTATCAAAGTGGCAAACAAAACCACCGTTAGTGATTGTCTCGAAAACTAACCTCAAGGATTCAAACACTCATATATTTACTCTGTTGCGTTAGTAAAAATATAAAGTTTGATTAACACTTTGTGAATGCTATCAAAATAAGCTTTTGTGGAAAACAACAACTGCAAAGTCTTGAGAACTTTTAGAAAAATGTTTAACATTCATTTAGTACGTCTCACCATCGTCACAGGGTTATAGGGAGGCAGACAGTGGAAAACTAGCCTCTCTGGCAATGAATATTAAAAGGTTACATTCCTGGGTCTTAGAAACAGAAATAAACGTATTTGGTTGTCAGTAGCCCCTCTTAATAGTTAAATATTCCAGCATATACAATTTGCATGTGGCTTAATTATCAACGAATAATCTTAAAATCTTATTAGGGTCTGCAGACCATAGCCATGCATGAAAATTTGATAACCGTGTTAAATACAGAATTTTACTTCAAAATTACGGTCTTTCCTTTTATGAACAGAACACTGAGAGTTAACATCAAATTCTAATTTCTTAACAAGAGTTTAGGCCAAGAAGGGAGCCATGAATTATAACAAATGAACAAAAGATACATACATTCACTGAGTTTGTTTTAATGTTGCGCTATACACAGACCAATGCAGAAACTGACATGTGCTACACATTCCTCATTATAACATCTAAGTAAGCAAATTAATAGCCTTCCATAGAAAAATACTTTATATACCATGTTAAAGAGCTCCAGCTAGAAACAAATGAGAAATTTGAATCTATTTACTAAGTTTTTTTTTATTGAATTTTTATGTGATTTTGGTTATAACAATCCAATTTCAGAAGAGATGGTGTTAAACTGATAGAGTACGATAAATAAATTCTCACTATGTGACACAGAAACCTGGGGTAACTCCCAGCTTTCAACGAGCTTAATATATAATGCTTCAATTCAAAGAGAGCAGTGCTCCCAAATAGAAATAGCTGCTTAGTTATTGGTCCCGCCCTGACTCAAAGTAAGTACTAGCTCAACTGTACCTTTTGAGGAACTACACGGCAATACATGCACATGTACGCTCTTCTGTCTCTGAGGGACCGCTCCAATCCTCTTTAAAGAAACCCACAAAATGAAAATCGTGTCAGCATTTGCTTTAAAGGCTTATTGGGCAATGCATTTGAGCTCATATCTGCCCTTAGAACAACACACTGTTGATCCTCCTCTTGTGAGAGATACAATTACATTACCCTTGATGGACTTGTTCTCTCAAAAAAAGTTCTTTGTAAAAGAAAAGAAAAAAGAAAAAAGACAAAACAATAACCCCTCAATAACCTTGGCACTTTGGGCTAACACTATTGCGGGGGTTCACTTTTAAGGTTCTTCTCTTTCGTTTGCTTCTCCACTCACTCAGTCGCTGGCCTCCTGGTTCATTGCAACAATGACAGGTTGGGGGACTGAAGCCACGTTGTCCTCCTCCATCTTGGGTCGTTTGGCCTCTGGCTCTCGAGAGCCATGTTCCTCCATCTCCACATTGGGGGGCCTGGTGACCAGGACCGGAGGAGAGGTAGAGGCTTGGGCTGCCAGGATCTGAAGAGGGCTTGTGAGAGCTGATGACCATACAAAGAAAAAGAAAGAATTAGAAACAGCACACTACCCAGGAACAAACCAAAGACTGACATAAGACCACGCACAGGCTAGTCTTGCACTCTGCTGTTTTGATGTCACACTGTATCCGCTTGAGGCATCCATACAGCAGGTAAGGTTACAGTTTTAACGAACACTTAAGATGCTAAATCAAAAGTTACACTATTGCAGTGTTTCCACTATTATTAAATAGGCCGGGATCACTTTCTGCACAGCTACCAGAGTCTCCAAGCATTTAATCACAACAGGCTATAATAGCTGACTTCTAGGTCCTCATAGAAACAAACTCAATACAATAAAATCAAGTGTCATGTTTCCTGTTTGTCGTTTTATTACAAGACAACCAGCGAGCGCTCACCTCTCTGAAAGTCTGCAGACATAAGCAATCATTTGTTAAGCCCTAACAATTAAGAGCAGTATTTTTTAGTTCA
This sequence comes from Bryconaethiops microstoma, assembly GCA_037577275.1. Classification (NCBI taxonomy): domain Eukaryota; kingdom Metazoa; phylum Chordata; class Actinopteri; order Characiformes; family Alestidae; genus Bryconaethiops; species Bryconaethiops microstoma. The sequence goes on along the minus strand of JBBJLS010000140.1, from coordinate 11,258,207 downwards.
AAGAAGTACTGACACTGTTCCAATTATTTCTATAGAAACATTGGCAAATGAACTGCAATAAATTCTAATGACATACAATAATAAGCTATTGTAAGACTAATAGGCTATTGTACTCCAAAACTATAACTGTATAAAGAGTGTAAAACTTCAAAGCGTCTTCCCCTGGTCTGAAAGAAATCTAGAGGAAACACTGCACGGATTTACTGTCATTCATAAATGCACAAAGGTATATACAAAATCCAGGTTTTGAGATGGTTGCTATTACTATGCCACATAGTTTTGTCCATAGTCTCATTAACAAATATCTCTAATGTATTCAACTGAGATCATCAGTGAGGTCTGGGGCAAGTATGTGATGATTTAGGCATGGGGTTCAACTGAAGCAAATCACCGACACCAAACATGTTATCTGGAGAAGTACATAGGAGCAGAGGGGAAACTGTGTTCATTAGTATTTTGACAAAACTGTTCTTGTAATAAACATATAAATACCATAAGTATTCGGCGAAATGCTGGCCATAGGAATAGCATGCTTGCCATTCTGAGTGATGGACTGAACTGGGAGCTGGTGTTGGCCCAGCGCCAAGGTGCCCTGCTGCAAAACTGTGTAACTCTGCTGCCCTCTAGAGGCTGAGCTCAGGTGGGTTCCCACAGCCTGGATGACCCGGCTGCCAGCAGGGATAGTTGTGAGAGCCCCCATCTCTTCAACAGTGCCTTTATAAAGAGAGAGGCATTGAAGCAGAAGTTTAAGTAGTGTGAAAAGATAGTAGTGTTAAGCAGTCATCAACTGGACACGACAGACTGGAGCTGATACCTCTGTGGTCTCCAAGACCTTCCCCAACCATCGCAGAGGCAGCGCTAGCCAGGACATAGCCATTGGGGGAGTTGGAGGAAGTGGTGACCACACGGACCATGGTGACCGCCGGGGCCTGCTGCACCACATGTACGGCCTGAGCCGTGGGTGGCTGGGAGCTGATGATGGAGGCTGGCATGTAGGTCACAGGCTTGGGCAACCCGGCGGAGGGCTGAGGAGGCACAGCCATGATCACGGGCTGGGCACTCACTGGAGAGCCTGGGGTCCGGACAAGATACAAGATAAAAACGGTCAAAACTGAACACACACTCCAAATATGTACTAAGCAGCAGACTCACATAATTTGATGTCGGAGGTCTTGAGCAATCACTGTCTTTGTACATTAAGACTTGGGATGGACATTTTGACATTTTTAGAATGTATTATACGATAAATTTTTCAACAACATTTGAATCTCCCAGTGATAAAAATATTTTCACCATTATGAAAAAATCATTTATTGTGTGCTGATAGCATAAGAGGTGATCTGTACCTGATGATTTAGAGATTTAGCTTTGTTTTAGCTGTATGTGAAATAAACAGTTAATCTACAGAAAAATTAAATAACTCACAACTCCTGCACATCTTTACATTGAATATTTTTCCATATATTACAAATATAGCTCCACTTATATGATGCCATATTGCGGCAATGTGTTGCCATATGTTGCCTTAACGTTGGATGCGATATGAGCTGTTCGCATTTTTCTGCACTTCTACACTGGCCTCTCAGTAAAAATGTATTTAAAAACAACATAACACAATTTCTTTTCTTTTTTTTTTTCTTTTTTTTTTATATCTTTTTTTTTAATTACATATTACAGGCTTCCTTAAATTACATTTTTTAAAATGGAACTGATTTAGGCCTATAAAAACTTACCTTTAATATAAATTAAAATATAATATACATTTTATTATAAAATATAAAATAAATCTATATTAATTTGCATTAAAATATAATATAATTATATGTTAACGTTAATACATTAGCCTTTTGAAAAAAAAAAGAACTTCTCTCAACTAGGCCTGCGCCATGTGAGAACCGACAGTTACCAAGGTAACATACACCAGTGACCATAAAAAATTTATTTACCCATTTCTTTAAAAACTCATTGTTCATTGGTAGATTTATTTCATACAAATCATATCCAGACAACTTCATCGCTAACATAAACAGAACTGATGTTTTAAACACGTAGGGTGACGTGATGTCCCACATTAATACCACATTTATTGCAATTAAATACACTGTTGTAAAAAACAGCTGCTGTGCTGGGTGAATGCGCTCAGTGTTGCAGGCAGATATCATGTCAACAAAAAGCCATCTGCTGTGTGGTGTGCATTTTAGCACATCCTCAGATCAGGTTTTACACATTGAACAAAATGGCATCAGGTCTTTGGAAAAAGCTCGGTCATGCCTCAGCTTTCAAACAAGCCAAAAGGCAACAGAGCCCCGACAGCGGAAGGAAAGCTTTGTGTGACATTCAGAATATTCTTTATTGATTACACTTTTGTGGCCAAATTAATGATGATGCTATACGTCAATCACATTTACTGAACTGCGTGTTTATGTTCTTTTATTGGACAAAAAAGTTGTAGTTGTACCTACGTTTGCTCTTTTATCAGCTTCCAAGCTATGATATATCTTAATAATCTGAAGAAAAAAAAATATAGCTAAAATTATTATTAATTATTATCATTATTATTAGTGATGGCATTAGTATCACTGTAAGTACATCTGATATACCTTCTGGACTCAGCAGTGATGTTCCTGAGAGAATCAGAAAGTGTACTCACAGAAACAACAACAACAACAATAATAATAATAACAATAACAATAACAATAATAATAATAATAATAGCATTTTTTCTTCTGGTAATTCTACACATATTCTACTGCTGAAGTGGACGAAGGGAGCAAACAGTAATTGCATGCATGTTGGAGATTCAGCTTTGTCAAATAAAAGGTAAACACAGTGAAAAAGGCTTCGAGACTTACCCGGGGCACTCTGAGAGTATCTGTATTCGGGCACAGAAGCCAGTTTGGAGCTAAACTCATGCTCATGGGATATGGGCGAGCCCTCTCTGGACAGGCACTCTGGGGTCTGCAGGCCACTCGAGTGAGGAGAGAGGAGCCCTGAGTGTGTGGGCGAGGCTGGAGCGCTCCTGAAAGCAGGACAACAGACCCAATCAGTCACTCTCCCTAACTACCCTGACACACAGCCCTTACACTCCCAAAGGGCTTTTACTGGAACTGCTACAATCACACCACAGCCTGCTTCTCCAAGCATGACATCAAACACACACACACACACACACACACACACACACACACACACACACACACACACA
>JBBJLS010000140.1:11240256-11253491 GCA_037577275.1 Bryconaethiops microstoma | reverse complement strand
ACACACACACACACACACACACACACACACACACACACACACACACACACACACACACACACACACACACTAGAAGCTGCTGTACAACATGAAAAGACACCTTGGAAGAGCCTAAAACAGGTCACTTGGGAATGACTAGCTTACACAGATGGGACTTACTTTGTTCTGCCAAGCAAAAAAGACCAGCAGGAAGAGGAGGAAAAGAAGAGGGAAAACAGAATAAACTAAGTAGTTGCTCTCTGACAACGTGTGTGTGTGTGTGTGTGTGTGTGTGTGTGTAAAAAGAGCAGGGTAGACAGGTGTCTCACCTGGAGGAGAGCGGGCCAAAGGGTGTACGGAAGCAGGACACACCCCGCTGGCGACGCTTGCGGAAGGCCTGCTCCACTAGCTTGGCCTCGGATGACGGATCCACTCTCCAGAAGGAGCCTTTACCCGGCTCCTCCTGCGAGCGTGGCACTTTAATGAAGTAGCGGTTCAGGGACAGATTATGTCTAATGGAGTTCTGCAATCACAGGTCAGTTTACTCAGTCAGGTAATAAATAGCTCAGTAAAACAGGTTTAGTAGTGTAATATATACTTTAGGAAATCTACACATCACTGTTTGTATACAACAAACCATTTTTTGACGAAAATATTACACACTATATATTTTAAATGATCTAATGTCGCACACAACCTAGCTACCAAGGTCAGACTCCCTGTTGTTTTATGCGTTTGCCCTTCCGATCAACCAAACGTGAATAAGAACCCTATTACAACACAACCTCTCTAAACTACTGCCATATAAAATCATATTTCTTATTTCCTTTCAATCACATTTTATATAACATTTTTAAAAATTGTGTTCCCCCTGACTTTAAGTGATCAATAACATGCTACTAATACCCACTCACTAAAAGGTCATTCTTAGAGCTACGTGGCTTTCCAACTTTACAGCACCCTCCTAATTATTTGAAACCTACAAAACTGCACAGGATATTGGAAGGTTTCCGTATATTTATGTTCAACAAAAAGTTATATATATTTAAAACACTGAAAACAGAGGTGCAACTGACAAAAGAGGAAATGTTATAAATGACCAAAGAATCTCATAAGAAGAAGAGGCGATCAACAGCGTACATAAAAAAATATTTTTAAAATACAGAAAACTAGCGTATGTTTACAGGTGAAACTGACCTGCCAGCCCTTATCCGCAGTCCTATAGTACGGGTAATGCTTAGTAATGTGGGCGTAAATGCCACTTAGTGTCAGCTGTCGGTCTTGAGCAGATGATATGGCTTGCACTATAAGCTGTGCGTACGAATATGGGGGCTTGGACTCATCCTGCAAGACAAACAGACAGGTCCAGTGAATCACACCAAAACATCTGTACAAGACATATTCTCACCAAAAACATACAGGACAGTAAATACAACAAAGACGACTAATAGCGTGAAAAACACAAATGTGAGTGGGTGAATCTGGAGTGAATGACTCACCTTGGGGCTGTCTCCCCCTGACACCTCTTTGCGCTGCTCTGACACGGCCTTGGCGGCGTACTCAGCAGCCAGCTGCAGGTCTGAGGTGATGTTGCGTCCATAACGATATCCTGAGGAGCCTGCCCCCCGAGGACTCGCCGGACAGGAATTGGGCACACTGGAAAGAGAGGAGTGGCTGAAAATTAAGAATCTTCAACAGGCATACGGTCATTAAACATCTGTGCACCAATGTCAGTAATAGATTATTTCATGCCTACATAAGTAGTACTGTTGAAATAAAGCTTTGTATCTAAGTAGTAACAGTAATTTTACAGTAAAATGGAAAAAATGTAGTTGCACATACAGGTACATATGTGTGTACTATATGTTAATATATTCATTCTTCGGCCTGATTGTCCAATAAGTAGCTATGACTCCCCCATTCGCATGGTACCACCAACACTGGGAGGGTGAAGGCTAGCATGAGCTTCCTCTGAGTCACATGAAGCTAGTCAAACTGGCACTAACGCAAAGTTTTTGCACAGCTTAATGTGCCTGAAGGGCCATCCTACCCAATCAGAGATGGAGGAGTCCGTTTGTCATTAAATAGTGTAAAGGAGACTTACTCTATTCGAATGTATTAAACAAGTTTTTGTGATGGTATGGTATGTTCATGCCAGTGAGAACGTGTCCTGTTTATGACATTTATAAATATTAAACATTCATCTTGGCTGTGAAAATAAAGTGTGTGCGATATGCCTCCAGTTTAACAAGACATTTAAAACATCTCTTTACCACGCCTGCCTGCTCACCCCGAACATGAGCTAATAAATCATCCATCTGGCACTAAGTACTGGCCAAAGGCTAAAAACAACTCCACACCAATTTGATGGTGTTAAACAAACACATCTAGTTCTGGGCATATTTTTCTTTCAGACACTCAACAGATCTTTGGTTGTATCTGATAAATTATCTCAGCAAAAACACTTTACAGGACTGGTAACTGCGGTCCTTTCAATGGCGGCATTCGATAAAAAGTGCTCAAGTGGCCAGTAGGCAGCTCTGCAACAAAGAGGAGAATTTTATAAACCTCTGATAACAGGCCCCCTTGAGATGATTATTTGTGTTGGAGGTTTTGCAGAGCAGAGGGATCTGGACACATACTGCCAGACACCATCTTCAAGCTGTCATTTGATGTCAAATGTTTAGCAATTTCTTTATATTGGTAACATACTCATGTTATGCATAAGGATGGGTATCGGTATTTTACATACAGCGAGATTGATACAACTTATCAATATCGACACTTACCGATCTCTTACTCTTACTGATACATAGACTTCACATGAAATTTTTTTAGAAAAGTTCTCTTGTTACGACTTTTCTTTGACAAACAAGTCGTTTCCTGGGTTTCCTGCATATATAATGAGGGAGTAGAAATAGCTTTAAATGTCGGGTAGTGCTATGCAGGGCGTCCCTCCCGCCCCTCCCACTGATTCAATCTAGCATGAATGCCAGCTATGTTGGAAAGCATTAACACTGCTTAATTACCGATAGCAGCACTGTTTGTGCAGGAGCTTATCAATATTTCAGTATTGACCAGTCAGGAACTGGTACTAATCCTTTACTGGTTCTAGATAACCAGCCTTAGTGGCAGCAGGGTTCCACTATTAGAAATGAAAGATCAAACCCTCTGTCTTATGGCAAAGATCCTGATTACATCCCTGGGTTTCCTATACTTCTATGTAACAAATGATTTAACTCTAAACTTGCTCTAGAGGTTCTGCAGCAGTTCCCACACGGGCGTGCTCTTAGCATATGCTCTTAATTCACTTCCTCTGGTTAAAAAAAAAGGATTAAAAAAAGCCCTCTTCCCATACTATTTTAATGGCTGGCAGACTGTAATGGAGCATGGGTCAGAGCTGTTGTGCTGCTCCCTCCATTGTTAGCTGTGGGTGGAGAGCAAAACTCTACGGGGAAGGCCATTGTCTGGAGGAGGGCACAGCCAGCATGGGGGGTTGAAGTCCATGCCTGAGGCAGCACTTTCATAACAACTGGCCCTGATTGTAATAACACCTTACAAAGACTTCAAGGAAATACAAATACCCGTTAACCCACACCTACACATAGAAAATACGCTACAGTAGGTTACCACTCAATTCTGATCTATAATAACGTGTCAGAAGCAGGTAAAGGTCCGACTAAATGTGTTTGTCACTGGCATTTTCATCTAAAGATCTATTCTAGAGATGAGAATTGATAAAATACTTGAGATTTGAGTATAAGACAAATACAATTTTTTACGTTTATGTCTATGATTTTTTTCAAGAACAAAAAAATAATAATAAATGCAATTTTCTACTATACATTTTTGTTGGAACACTTGTTTTGGGAAAAACAAGCCAACTTAGGTTACCATTGTTTTAAAAAAATGTTTTTAGAAAATCAAAAGATTATGAAAAGCATACATTCATTCAGGCATAGTCCAGAAAACAGTAAACCCAAAGAATCTGAATAATTTCAGGAAGTCCTCCATGTGACCTCTGTGTGTCACACACTGTATGCAGCCATTCACAGAACACCCAGTTAACTGAATGGAGCTCTGGGCCTTCTTACAGTGGAGTCATGCTTAAGGCAAAATTAATGATGCTGCATGCAGGCTACCACACAAGGTAATTTGAGGTAAGATTCAACAACCCCAGAGGATTCCAAAAGGTCATTTCAACTAATGATTTACAGAGGAGACCTCTTTAATGGATTAATTATTAACTCACTGAATAGAACAAAATCTCTATTCTAAACATAATGCTAAATCGCTCCAAATATTTGGTTCCAGGTATGAATATCACGGACGTTCAACTGTTGTTTACGAAGCATCACTGCTCAAAAACAACACCTGAAAGAGCTTTGGACTGAGAGAGAATGCAAATATGTACAAAAGGAGGGATTATAAAATCAACAGCTGTACTGTAAAGGGCAGTTATTCAAAGATAGCCCCATACTGCACATTAGATGACTTCCACAAGTCCACAAATGTGGAATTCCAAGCCTTTGGCACATCTGTTGTTTGTCCAACAGGCAGAAGATTCAGGAAATGTTCTTACTTCTCCCACTGTCTGCAAAAAAACACTCTAATCCCTGCTAGCATGTATCTAGCAAGAAAAAAAACCCCTGAAAAGCACATGCTCAGCAGTGGAAAACTAGTTAGACAGGCTGAATAAAGGGAAAGCTTAGGTCCAGCCAGAGAGGGGGAGGGAGGAGGACTCAGGAAGGATAGTGAGCATGCATGCTGTTTGTTTTGAGTGTAGGAGCTGGCCAAGAAGGGGAGGGTGGGGGCAGGCTACTAGGAGCCCTCAGAAAAAGGAAACTATCCGCAGCTCAAAACACCAAACCACAACACTTTCCATTCCACCAATCAGAGCTCTCCGAGCTCAGCACATGCCATATATGGCACGCACAGACACATGGGCTGCTCACATTCACAGCCACACGCAGTGCAGGGCCTCAGAGGGGCCGCCAGGGGCAGACTTCACTTCTGCACATACACTCGGGCGAACTAAACACTGCAAACACGTGGAGAAACAACAGTACATTTATTGCAGAGTCACTTCCTTCACCATGTGCAGCCTAACAAATAATAATAAAAACCCTCTTAAAGTGGAGCTACACTGATTTTGAAAAACATTTCTGTGTAATTCAAGGGTTGAATAAACGTCTCTCAGTGTGGTTTGATGAGAAAAGGTGCACTAATAGAAACTAGAGGTTGTATATATATTTTCAGTAACAGTCAAACTGAGGTAAATCTCATACCTTGCCTTACAATGACCTGCATGTGCCTCACCCTACATTAATGACTTTTAAAAATATGTTTTAGATCAAAATCTAACATAAAACAGTCTCAGACATCAGGCAGTGTACTGGTAAACATTTTGTGTAATACCTTTCTCTGAGGTAGCATTATAGGCCTTAAACTCTTCAGATGTCTGCCTCTTATCATCACTACTACAAACCATGAATTTCCCTTGGATAGAGTGTTTCACATCAAACCACAGTGAATAACTGTGTTTAAATCTTAATCATTTAATTACGGATTGTGGAATCCACAATCTCTGATCTATTTGCATCAAAAATGAATGGAATATTCCCACGGTTCCTCAAAAGACAAGATAGTGTACATACAAATGCCTATTCCGAAAATACATCTGTTCTTTGCTATTAGGGACCAACACTGTTTACAAACAGAACTAATTTAAACACAGCATTTCACTATGCCCTGCAATACAGTTTCATGAATTTATATACCTTCCAGCAATCACTCAAATATGAACATACCACAGGTTCATGGCAAAAGTGCTTGTTATAGGCTGACTTTATGAATATATTCTTAATTTAGCCATACAAGTTTTTCCCCATCTTTTCCACTTTATTTATTTTCACAAAAAAAAGAATTAAACACCTACGTCTGAAGAGCATTGTTCAAAGACCATGCAGACCATCAGATCATTCAATAAATATAAACATACTCCAATCACATTACTGTCAAAAGATTAAAAATGCTATGATCTAAAAAAAACAAAGTAAGTGCATACTGACTGACACAATGTCTGACTTTCCAAATATAATCTAAGCTGCAGAGTGTGGGAAACTGCTCAGGCAGCTATACATGCAGTGTAAAGTGTGGACAAGCTTCAACCCTTAGAAAACATTACAGACCATATGCTTTTTCTGATTTATAAGTAAACCAATACATGGCAAACCTAACTCTGGTTAATGCTCAAGCATAGTCATACCTGATGGTTCCTGTTGGTGAAGGTAGGGGGCTCATCATAGTTCTGAAGTCGTTTTCAGGAATGTTGATTTTCAGTGGGGAAATCTGCGGGTAGAGGGGTCTCACAGGGGAAATGGGGGCCTCCTCCTTCAGTGCCTCCTTGTGGTACAGCGCAGTAAACTGAATCTTTATCACCGTACTGGGAAAACGAAACGTGCACCTGGCAGCAGAGACAATAAAACATTAAACACAAAATGATCTCTAGTTACCCAAAAAGACGAAAACCTTTCTGCATAGCACGTTAAAAAATGCAAATCAAAACATGAACACAACATTGCATAGTCCTTTCTGATATATTTTGCATGCTTTGATCCTTCCACACATTTTTTATAACACATGCTACGCTGTCACAATGTCTCAGTTTCCCAGAAACAGATTAGGCTTAAACCTAGACTACACAAGTTGTTAATGGTGAATTGCAAATGACAATGCAATTCAGTCCAAGACTATATGTATATATATATTTGTGTGCGTGCGTGTGTGCGCGTGTGTAAAGAGAGAGAGATTGTTAAACAGACAGACAGACAGGCAATGTATGTTGTCTATTTTTTTTTTTTACACAAGAATGAAATGTTTACTTCCTTGTTAAATAAGACCAAACTTCTGTGCTTTCCATAGTCGTTTTCATAAAGCGTCCCAGAATAAAACAAACTTTTCTTTCACACTGCCCATTCTACATTCAGTAGCAATCCTTCTTGAACACATTTTTACCAAAGAGAGGTAAGCTTGCAACAAAGCAGTCCCAGATGAGCTGGGAAAAATGAAATATTTATGTAAAACATCGTAGTGATAACGTCCAAAGAATTCCAGGACTAAACTGATAATTTTGTCTGTTTACAAGCTAAACATGAAGTGCAACTGTGTAGAAACATTCACAAATTGGATGTCCATAATATCTACACATAATATCAGAATAAAGACTCTGTAAAGCACTAAGTTGTTATTTTCTATTTAGTAATTTTAATAACTAAATCTTGGAGGTCATAAGTACACTAAAATATAGAAATATCACACATCAGGCTATGTAAACAAATAGTGCAGTTTATGTCTATGATTTTTTTCCCAGAACAAAAAAAATGCAATTTTCTACTACACATTTTTATTGAACACTTTAGTTTTGGGGGAAAAAACATACATAGGTACAGACAACTTAGGTCACCACTGTTTTTAAATTGTTATTTTCTATTTAGTAATTTCCATAACTACACCTTAGAGGTCATAACTACACTAAAATATAGAAATATCACACATCAGGCTATGTATGTGTTCTGTCATACTTAAGGTCAAATAATGCAGCCTTTGAAACAAAAAGTCCTAATCAGTGGCACCGAGTGACACTTTTGTGCTCATGAAGCCTGCCGAAGTGGTCAGTGGCTCTCCTCCTGTCTGAAAAACATGCTATTGTGATTCCACACTGCAAATGTAGCAGCTACTGGCTGTACTCTGGGGGGAGGATTTTGCCGCTCTAGGCGACTGCCTAATTCACCTACATGAACGTGCTACTCTGGTCATCATGTACTCAGAAATCAGGGAACAGTTTTTTGATATAACGCTGCTGTTTAGGGTAATTCCACTGATTTTTGAAAGCCTCTGCATAATTTAGTGGTTGAGATGTACATAGTGATCCAGCATGATGTGAAATAAAATGGTACACTGTAGAAAAACTTGCTGTCTCTTATTTCTTTATAATGAGGTGAAATGTAGCCATTTTATTTGATACTCAAAGTAAATGATCAACGCTGATATTACAAAAAATATTTTGCCTTGTAACAACTTGCATGTACTTTCAAAATAGGCCAAAACAAAATGTCATAAAAATGATGAAACTATACATGTGTAATACTTTTTGTATACTTTGAAGATGTTTTTATAGACACTAACTTCTTGGACAGCTGGTTCATAAATTACCATAATCCTGGCAATTCTGACTCGGTACGTTTCTCTAGAATACCCCATTTCACATCAAACTGCTCAGAATGACTTTGTTTATAACTTAATTACAAATTAAAGAACATAAATTGAGTATATTATTCAGTAAAAACAGCTCATGTCCGAAAGAAAGATTTAACGAGGCCTAACGGCACAAAGACCCTGTGAAAAGTAAATCAATATGTGACACTGGTTCGTATCTAGGCATGAGTGTGCAAACTTCCTAAACTTCTGAGAAAGACTGCAGTTACCCTAAATACCCCCTGCTCTGCAGAAAACACCGCTGATCCCACAGACACCACGCTAGCTATGATTTAAGCTTCAAACATTTATGGTTCAGACTCCCTCACATCATGGATTTCTGGTTGCTGGTTCTCTGGCTTTCATAGACTGGCTGATCCCTTTTCCCAAACATTCCCTGAATGACTTCACCGTAAGTATGCATGGTTTTAACTCAGAGGCTGGCTGAAGGCTCCAAAGGCCCATGCCGAATGTTCAGTAAACGGCAGAGGCTGATAATATCTCATTTAGATGCTGTGAAGGGATAAGTACATAGTTGATGTCCAGGACTGCTCCCTCCACTGCTGTTAAAGGGATTTAGCCCAAGCAAAGACCGTTCCTGTACATACACATTTTTACATATTTACTAGGGGCTGTTCTGAAGACAACATACAGCTTTAAATAAGCTGCTACTGCAGCTACTGTAAGTGAAATGAACTGTGCATGCTTTTTAAATCAGACTAACATGGACATCAGAAAATCTAATGTGTCAGTTTTATTCACTTTAATTCACTAATGTGATAAATGGGGGGGTTTTTGGCTCGGTTATTTTTTTCCTTTAGAAAAAAGGTATTTGCATTAATAAAAAATAAATAAATCAAGAATTTTAAGCCATAATTTCTACTGCTTTTTCTGCATTCAGTCCAATAAACAATACAAGGTAGAATGATAAATGTTTTGTTTTTGTATTGAACACTCTAATGATCTAAAAAGTCTATCACATTCATGTATCGTGTACAAGTACCTGCCTATGCTGTGTTCGGGTACTCATCAGAAAGTTGTTTGTACCAGATGGATAACTATATGGTTAGCTTGTTCAAATGCCCACCACATGGAAAAAGAAAGCAGGAAAGGAGAATATATATGCTGCTTTCTTTGCTATATTATAAATTACACCAATCACATAGAAGCACAGCATTTATCTGTAGTGAAAGGCCATGTTGCGCATTACATTTCGTAAACTCGTAAAATCCTGGGTTTCCCATTTATGAGTGGGAAAATTGTTTTTGCCCCCTAGCTTCACTCGAGCGTAGCATGGAAAAAATATTCAGCATTGTGCTGGAACAGACTCCCTACCGATACTGTGAAGCCAAACAGAGATAAATCAGTGCATCACTTCCAAATTGCTTATACAGAAATGCACTAGACAGGGAAGCTACTTTGAACACTGCAACATGCACAGTGCAGTTGTTTTGAAGGGCAAGTCTGGCATGCACCCAGCACCGGTCTAGTTTGTCAGACCGTGTTTTCATAGCCGTCTGTTGGAATAGCCATCGCAAACTCCATGACAACAAGCTCCATGAATCTGCTCCCTGCACTGATAAAGCAGATGGAAAACGTCAAAAGCTATTAAATGCATGTGTTCAAGAGTAATTGGGTCCAGCAGTGATTCTATTTGAATTTTATGTTAAATCTTTGTGTCAAAGTTGATTTCACAGTTGAGTCGATTAATTCATTGTACTACGCTGTTTAAAAGAATCCTATATCAACCTTCAGAACATGTTACTACTAGTACTACGATGTGGAGGTGGGACAGTGAGTAGTTGTGTTTGAAAGTATTTAGTAAAACTTTCATTTTCATTGATGTTTTACACTTTTAAATTATGTTCTTACATGATCGCAGCCAGTCAATCAGCTGGTTCGCAAGTAACAAACTCATAAGAATATCACTCTAAAAACTTAATCACATGATCACAATGCAAGACTACCCCACTGTTTTGACTGTTACAAGTCTGTCATCAGATTTGTCTATATGCTGTAAAACACAGGCTGAAATTCTGCCTCTTTTCATGAAGCACAATGGTACATTTACCCCACAAGCATTAAATTCTACTACACCACTGAGTGGTCCCTTAAACGTTCTTTGGTAAAGACAACACTTGTATAACTGAGTTATTTTATGCATAACTGTTTTTTGGTGAACAATTCTTATCTATGATGGAAAGTCTGTTGCATGTTGTTCTTTAATAATGTTTCTATATTAGGGATCAGAGATAAAGCTGAAATCATATCAGTTCTGGCAGATGACCGTAATTGGACTGATTTTAAAAACTGACATTGTATGACATTTCTTGTGTTCTGGAAGAGCAGAATATTCTGGTGACTGTGCTTAAATGTCTGTGTTTTATTCATTTTACTGTATTTGTAATACTCGATGTGTTACATTTCTCTGTAATGCTAGTCTAGAGAGATTTAGTCCCCATTTCATAAATGTTTATGAATTTGCACCAGCCCACAGTTCCTATATTGTGCTTTATTCCTATATCTATTCGAACACCACACAGTAACAAAAAAGGTTCCATTATTGCTTTTTGGTGCTATGTCAATATGGGGATGCACCAACTGCAACTAAATCTAGCAGGAGTAGCATTACAGAGAAGTGTTGAGGTAGTCAAATAAATATAAAGTCAACATTTTAGTACACCGTCAAAAAAGGGTGAACTTTTATGTTTAAATACATGCAAGATAACAATTTTTTCACCCTATGACACCAACTCACAAAAATGTTAGTGTGATGCCAAGATAGTTCAGGGGCTGTTATTTGAGAACATGCTGATCATGCATTAATTAAAAATGCATTAGTGATGTTGACGAAGTGAAATTGTGGTTTGAAATGACGAGACCTAATGCTCAGTACAGTTTTGCAACAAAACGTCTATTTACACTGATCTTAATTAAAACGTCGGGTACTTGCCATTGAAAAATAACTTTTACATTAAAGGTTAACTCCTGCATGGAAACAGAGGCTCTTTCTTTAGGTCAAGTGGGGGGGTGGAGGGTGTGGAACCACTTATCCTTAAAGCCAGAACCCCACAGGTTAGTGTGTGTGCATGTCATTGTTGGCATTGTGTCTTTATTTTTCTGGCCTGTTTCCTGAAGCCCATGAGGTGGTTAGGCCACTGTAGAAATGTGTCACAGCTAGAGCCTGTGGGGCTCGTCTAACCACACCATGCTTAGGTGGATCTCCACTCCAGGCTCCAATCAGAGAGCTACACCCCCCCTTGCCTTGTTGACAAAGTACGCAGTGTTTACGCTTACTAATCATGCTTTTATTTTGGGGGGCATTCTGACCTTTGCTGAACGTTTGTATGCACACACGCGAATCACATTGCAATACACAACACGTTAATGTTGCTGTAGCATAAGAAAACATTTCCACCTTCAAATAAATCTGCTCTTAATCCGCCCCATCCGAGGCTTATCCTAACTAGCCAACCTAGCTGGCTGTCTTTAAGCCTGCTTCAACAAGGCATTACGAAGGCCTGAATTTTCGAGTCTTTTGACTCACTCAAAGATTCAATATTTATTAATTACACTTACAAACCTAAGACCATGTTTATGTCCCTCTACCTCTAAGTAGTGTAAAAAAAAAAAGCTCTAAATAGATCAATGGGTGTAGTGGGACGTTCACTACTATCTGACAAAATAAACAAAAACAATATAGACTTTCAATTTCAGTTTAAATACTAATGGGGCAGGATAAGGAGACACCAGTGCAACATCTCAAGATAAGAATACACAAAAGTTAAGCACAATTCACAACTGAGGTCGCCAGAGTCTGGACAGCAGGACAGCCGAGTAAATTCAGCAGTATGGAGACATGGAGACCTACTCTCTGGGTAGCTGGATCGGAGGGGCTCCTCTTCTTTGGAAGACCCCATCCACGAACACGCCGTTCTTGCCGAGGCAGCGCAGGTAGAAGTTGGGCTCCTCGAAGGTGATCTGCAAGTGCCGTCTCGATATGAAGCTAGAGTGACCCATGTTGACGTCCACCGAGCCGTGTGAGGAGTTGCGGCCCACGGTCACGGTCCGCTGGCGCATGACGAACTCGAAGTCCCTGCCCTCCAGGCGGGCGATGGGGCTCAGTGCCATGGCCGGGACCCCGGGCGTGCTCGACGGCAGCGTGTAGGCCGGAGGATCCGCCACCCGGACCGGGCTGCAGGGCGCAGACTTGAGGGCTAAAAGAGCTCTGGCCCCGGTGTCGTCCCCAAAATCGGCCATCTTTCTTGCAAACTTCAACAGGATCTTTTTTTTACGCGGTGGCAGAGCGTTGGCAGGCTGCGCTCTGTTGCTGTTGGTGCTGGTCACAACATGGAGAGGAGAGCAGCAACACTCGGCCTGGATCAGCCCTGGAGCTTCGGAGACTGACAGTCCCCCTCCCAAACCTGGGAGATCTTCATGGAATAAAGGAAAACACAGCAGACCACCCAGATTCCCTCCACGTTCTTGAAGCCTTTTCACAAGCTGCAGTCGTTATCCGAGCTGCCCCGTTTAGGGTGGTCCACAGCTAGACCCCTGACTGTTGTGGGAAACAAACGGTTAACAATGTAGCAGTTCCTGGAACCGGACGACACGTGCGTTACATGTGGCAGCGAAAAGACTCCTAATATCTGTTAAATCCGTGAACAGCCCCTGCAGCTGCGGCTTTACACGGGGCGACTATGCGACTCCCAACTTTTGGTTCAAAAATAAAATATTTTTAATTGATCTCATATACTTATAACGAGTTGGGCCATGACGTCACGACCCTCTGACCAGTCCCCGCGGTCTCTGTTTATAAACACAGAGAGAACAAGAAACACCCAAAACACGGACGGTGGAGTTTCACATCACGGAGGATGTGGTTTTTGTAAAAAAAAACCCAACAAATAAGTTCACCCAGGAAGTTGGTCAGCTGAGTCTGTTGTGTTTTTTATATATGTGTGTGCGTGCATATATACAGGCACGCTCATACACACACA
>JBBJLS010000140.1:11211757-11231956 GCA_037577275.1 Bryconaethiops microstoma | reverse complement strand
GTCTGCAGATGTAATAAACTGACTTCTGATTATTATAGCAAAATACAGTAGTTTGTACTTTTTTGAGTGCTTCTCTCCCCTAGGGTAGCGCTTTTGCCGCGACAGTATATTTTGAAAAGCTGATTTTAATGTGAACATTTCTAAGAGGTAAGAGAGGCGAAGCTCCAGTTAGTTAGCCTGTGGGTAAAACTAGCAGTTTAGGAGGTGACCAGTTTGTTTGTGTCAGTGCATCTCACTTCCACACAGAACAGTAGAAAATTCTCCTAACTGGCGAAAATACTGTCAGATTGCTGAGTGATCTCACTGCGGTTAAACATGAACAAAATTCCGCAACTAACTGAAATACCTCATGTGAGTGATTGCATTAGTTTCTGATGTAATTGTTTTTTAAGTCCAAACAACTGAAGGAGAAAGAGTGAATGTTGTGCTATTATGATGCCTTGGAATAACACAAAATTGTCATTTACCAGTTACAACAAACTTGATGCATAATAATCAAGTTTATATGGGGCTGTGCCTTCAGGTCATAAATAAGTCCATTAATACAATTCCAGATTATTTTAAACCTCTTAAACTGTGCTCTGCCTCCTCCTGACAAAACAGACCCTTGATGGACTGGAATGGAGGGGAATCTTTAAAATGATTTTCTCCTTTTTAGTTTTTCAGAGGTTGACGATTTTAAAAGGTCATAACAACAAGTATGTAATCGAGATATCTTAAAAATATAAAAATGCCTGTGAGTGTTCATGTTACTAAGAAACATTTCAGTGTGTGAATGGTCTGGTGTGTTTTTAAGTTTTTGCTACGGAGAATATTTCTTTAAGACCTTTTTTGTGGGTTTGCAATCTATGTTTGCTCTTTTTTTATCTGTGCTTTTCACACTGTGCTGCCTAGGGTGGCGCACACACAGGCCCAGAAGAAGAAGAAGAAGACTGTATGTGTGTTTGTATGTGGGTCTGAGCCAGGACTCTACCTCAGATTCTGACATTTCTGCAGGTCTCTCTGTAAGCGCTGTAGACTCTGTGGAGACTGCGCCATTGTAGTTGTTGCAGATATCTTCATCTGAGTAGCGCAAGCCTGCAGGGTTGGGCCGAGGGGGCGACCTGCCATGAGACAACAGTCAGGGTGGGCTGAAATGGTGCATAATTTTAATCATTACAGTGTTCTATCTGAACTGTCTACTTCTAGACATTCCCAAAAGGCATGAAATTGTTTTGTTTTTAAAGAGCTTTTCCACTCTTCAGTAAAAACGATCTTAAATTGTTCTTGGATTAAATGTAGAGTTTCATGAAAAAAGCAACTTTAACTAACACCAGAGGGTAATTCTTCTGTGGCATCGAGCTCTAACAGTACAGAAACACACAATTTGGTCAGACTTGAAATTCTGCTAATGGAGAACATTTTCCTTACACATTTTAATGTTTTCCTGCTCTAATGCAGACCTTTGTTCATTAAGTGCTTAGTTAAATTAGGTGTGAAAAGGAAAAACATGAACATGTGCAAGAAAGAGATATTCTGGAAGCAGGTTTTATCAACCACTGGTCTACACTTACATTATTTCATGGCAGCTATAGGAAAGCGATAAAGACACGGACTTGGAATAATGAACCAGATGTTCCAAGGAAGCTACTATCCAATACAGAACTCTAGAACGTAGGTCAGAGGTCTCCAATCCTATCAGGGCTGGTGAGACTGCAGGCTTTCATTCCAATCAAGCAGGAGCACAACTGATTCCACTTGTTTATTCAGTTGGTCTCAGCTGGACCTTTGTGGATAAGACTGGACACACCTGCTCTCGAACTGTGTGCTTTGAAGCCACTCCAGCAGTGTGTTTTAAAGAGACATGAGTTCTGTTGCGCTGACTCTCAAGTTTCACTGTTACATCTAGAGCTGTCACTATTCATTTACTGATTATTCCAATGATGAAGTAATCACTTAATCATTTAAAAAAGCTAAACAATTAAACTAAACAGTAATTAAAAATGAATTTCTTCACTTTTTAAAATTTTAATACATATGTACGTGATTAAGTTTCATAACATTCTGCCTACTGAGCCCATAAACAGCCTGTTTCTGCCTATTCAGCCTACAGCAGTTAAGCCCTGCTTTATTTTATAAGGACTGTTTCCCGGACTGCTTTTGGAATGAGACACAATTTAGGGCAGCCAACCAGAATAGAGATCTTAAAAAAAAAAAAGTGTTGAAGGCACCGGAACAGACTGTTTAATTCTAAACCATAAAGAGAGGTTGGAAAATGGTAATTAAAAAAATAATACAAGAAAAATGTAAGACAACACACCACACACAGACTTTCAAAAGTTAAAAAATATATCATTGTAAAATGATAAATTAGGAAGTCTTTAAAAGCACATAATAAAAAATGCTCTGTGGTAAAATGCATAATTTATGACATACTATAAGAAAGAAACTAGTAGATGATTTTAAAATATGTAAATTGCCAGCTTATCATTACTGATTCATCAACAATTTGTTTAATTACTTGTTTTTAGATCTAGTGATCAAGTTTAATCAAGAGATGTAGAGTCCTCCCTCACCTGGTGCCGTTTTTCCTCAGGAAGGAGCTCTTTACGTGGACGGGTCTGCTGTTTAGCTCCAGAGCTGTGAATCCGCCATTGTCCAGTGTGACAGACTCCTCCACCGTGGAGACAGCTACACCTGCGGCATTTAGCAAATCATCATCATGGCAACAACGAGACCCGGATCAACACCTAACGCTGTAACTGATGCTAATGCAAAGAAACCTTAAGAAGGCCATTCAATTACAACAATTCTCAAAGCAAACAGGGATCAGATCAACAAACAGCAGCTTAAGTGTGGGAATTGGGTGTGAGTATATTAGTGGATGTGTTTCCAGCTGGCTCCGTGTAAAACAGTGTAGTGCTTGTGTATGGAGAGAGGAGTGGACAGATGGTAGGTTGATGACAGAATGATGTGGTTTTGAACACACCTGTCCCACAGCTCTTGTACTTCTTGTTCTGTCCGTGCAGGATGAGCCCAAAAATCACCACCAGCAGCAAAATCAGTCCACAAAGTGCCAGGACGATAAGAAACCACCACTCCTCATAAAAGGGGGTCTCCACTTGGGCTGTGGACAGGGGACACAACAAAGAAGAACACAATTTGATAACTCTTAAAAAAAGAGTAAAGAGGCATTATCCAGAGTGACTTATAATCATTAGTTGCAGGGACAGTCAGCCTGGAGCAACTGAGGGTTAAGTGTCTAACTCAAGGGCACAATGGTAGAAAGTGGGGGTTTGAACCTGCAACTTTATGGTCATCAGATTCATAGACAATTGTTTTACCCACTAAGATACTACCACCCTATTGCAACATTATTATTATTGGTTGGTTAACAATAAAGGGTGACTGAAGTGCGAAGTATATCGCTGCTCAATAGTTTGCTTGCTCAGAAAGGTAGCTTGTGACACAAACAAATAAAATGTTAAAAACAAAACATAAAAGCTGATACTTCTGCTGTTTACTCTCCTCTTTATCTATAATGTTATTGCATTGATCTAATGTGTATCAAACACAGCCTAACAATTGTTTTTGTTTGTGTCACAAACTACCTTTTTGAGCAAGCACACTAGTGAGCAGTGATATATTCCACACTTCAGTCACCTCTTATTGTTACCCAACCAATAACAACAATGTTACAATCAATAAATAATAAGTACATTACAAACTAAATTGAATTCTGAATGTGTAAGTGCCCTCACTGAAATACAATTCAAGTGCATCTAATAAAGGCAGTGTAGTACTCAACAGAAAGCCCTAAATGCTAAACACTGCAAATAGACTGAGGCTGGATTTTAAGGAGTTAAAGGGGACAAATCTAAGGCCAAATACTTATTGCATTGCCAGTGAGACCAGTGAGAATGAAGAGTCATTGCTTTCAACTGGCTGTACTCTTCAAATGTAATTGTTAATACATATTTAATTATGCAGCAATGAATTACATTAACATTTGATTGAGGATTCTGTCAAAACAAAAAAACATTTTTTCCTTTCACACAACAAGACCACACACGCCACTAGCTTTTTGAATCTTAATAAAACCTGTACTGTTTTACATACAAACACAAATGTGGTCCTGAAAGGTTTGAAATGATCATTTATGACAGAATTTCTCTGCTTTTTTTTTTTTTTTTTTTACATTTGGCTACATGTAATTAAAAATTTGTTTAAAAAAATTTGCATACATACAATGTTCAAACAAAGGCTACAGTCAAGCTACAGTCTCTCAAGGTACAAACAGTACAATAAATGTACCCTCAGAGGTATAACATGTCTTTAATTGTATACCTTAAATGTGTTTTAAAGGTAATTTAAGGGTTCCTTAATGTTTATTCCTTTGCATAACATTTTAGTAGAAAAAGGAAATGAAAAGCCTGGAGTCATGGCAAGGTGAGTGAAGTCAATGCAAATTAAAAAAATGTAACCATAATAAAATACGATACAGTTATGCTTCTTAACTAAAAGTACAGAAGATGTTCCCTTGAGGGTATAAACTGAGTGAGAGCATTTGTATCCTGAAAAGGCATTGTTTTTCTGAGAGTGTACTATGTCCTGGAGTATGCAGCGCATATGTTTGTGCTGCAGAAGAGAATCATTGAATGTGAGTGGGCAGAGAAAGCTGTGAGGTAAACATCCATGACATTTTCCGTAATATCTAACCAGAAGCCGCTGATGACAGGGCACTCCCATAACACACTGGCAGTAAACTTTTGTAGATGGTTTCACATTTCATTTCCTGGTGAAATTAGTTGTGGGAATTGCTGTCCATATTTGGAGGTGAAGTGAAATAAAATAGGCTTGCGTGTGAATCTTATCTCCTCTTCACTCTTGGGTTTGAGCAGTAGACATAGTGGCCTAGATGTGCCAGCAATCTAAAGACATGTCTTTTGACAGGGCTCCACTGACTGATGTGACAACAATGTTGAAAAGAAATGACACAGGCTCTGAGGTAGATAGAGTAGTGCCAGTGGTGCGAAAATTTCTGTCTGGACGCTCATGATCTATGGGTACAGCCTTCTGCCTGAAAATGGACAAACAAAATTTGAGGGACTCTTCTTTTGTAAAAGTTTCTCAACAAAATGATAACTAATTTGAGGTCATCATTAAGTTCACTGACAACACAATCATCTCGGACCTCTTCATGGACAATAATGAGATGGCCTACAGAGAGGAGGAGAGGGTGCTAAATAAATTGTGCCAGGACAACAACCTCTCTCTCAACGTCAGTAAAATGTAACAGATAATAATGTACTACAGGAGACAGAAGGGTGGGGTGGGGGGTCAGGCAGCTTTCCTCGGTGTGAACATCACAGTGGACCTCTCCTGGACCCTTCACACAGACATTGTAGTCAGGAAAGATCACCAGTGTCTCTAGTTCATGAGGAAGCTGAAGACGTCACCTCAAACTTCGAGAGCCTGCTGACAGGCTGCATTACAGCATGGTATGGGTGTTGCTCTGCCAACAGCCGGAAATCACTACAGAGAGGGATGAAGGCAGCAAAGCACATCACTGCCAAGAGTCTCCCAGCCTTTCAGGACTTTTACCTCCAACAGAGCATGGACCACAGACATCCAGCACGGAAGCTGTTCTCTTTGTTACCATCTGGCACATGATACAGAAGCATGGCTAAACTGACTACGAGCCTCAAGAACAGTTTATATTTTCAGACTCAACTCTAATCCACTGTGGTTCATGCACCTTGGTCCATGGAGAAATGTCTTATCTCACTTAATACGTGAACACAACTGCTGATGACAATAAAGTAACCTTGAACCTAACACCTAAACATTCCATATTGCACTGTTAATATACCACAAACCTCTGCTTTCTCTATTTGCACTGAACTGACCTTGAACACACAATACCACTCTTATTACTCAGTCTGTGCAGTTTCCTATTCTGCTTGTACTGCTCACTATTTTATTGCATTCACACCATGAACTAGTACTGGTGTTCTGAACTGTTTACACACTCCTTCACATGTGCAATAATCGCAATATTGTTGCTACATGCACAGTCACTTTACTTTATTGTAGAAACTTCCAAGCTTACCCCAGTGTGCAATTACTGTTATTTACACTGGTCACTTTCCTTCCAAAGTGCAATTATTGGTACTTACATTCATCATTTTGTCCGATGTGCAATTCTAATGCCTACACTACACACCCATCCCATGTACACATAAACACACTTTTCCCTATTTATGACTTTTAAGTATCTTTTTTATCTGTTATATGCAATATAGCATAATATGTTATATTGCATTACCTTAAATGTCTGTATGACATAAATGCTGAATGATTTGTTTAATTCTTATCCAACACATTTCATTGTAATGCTGACCCAGTGTTGACATACACTTAACAATAGAGATCTATTGAAATGCTTCTGCTTTATGTCCCTGGACATGCCTTCAGTACAGCCAAAAAGTTATTTCTGCATCATTAAAAATTTGATTGATAAGTATTGATGGGGAATATATGGGGTTTGCAATGAGACTACAACTGATGACCCTTACATGTAGATGATATCACTGCATAACGCTGCACAATGAATCACTGCATGACTATTCCCTTGCCATCCAAATCGTTTTGCTCACAATTCAACAGTCTATGAGCAGTTTTGTCATGTTTCCTGTCTGCTGCCGCTAGAGGTCGCCATCAGACTTCACCTCAGCACCTCTAGCGGATGTGACCTAATCTCTGTCTGGCTTAGGGAAAAGGACCTCCAGCTGGACAGAGATTAGGCGGTAATTATGTATGTCCAACCATTGGTCCTGTGTTCAGTTCACCCTGGTATTTAAGTTGTTCCAACCCCAGTTTATGTTGTGGGTCTTACCCTCATGTTTCCTCGGTCAGTGTCCTCCCAACTTTACCCTGCTTTGTACTGTTTATTTTCGTGGTTGGCCCTCAAGCCTTTTTCTGTTCTCCAAATAAACCTCACTCATTATGGAAGTCTGCACCTGTGCCTCTTTCCCTTTGTCCGGACATGGCCGGTTTGTGACAAAACGACCCACATCCCGAGGCACAGCAGACTCAACCAGTGGGACACAATGGAACCGGCGGCTCCAATGTGGCGGCTCCCATGACGACTGTCACCCGCCGTCCAGCACCCCCAACGGGGTTGGCTCGCGGCATGGCTCCTTTGGCGAGACGCCGGACTCTCACCTGTACCACCTAGGGCAGGGAGACCACGTGGTGGGTGAGTAGACGGCGGAGTTCCGTGCTCTGGCAGCCCAGGTCTCTTGGGGAAACTCCGCTTTACGGGACTACGTGGGTTTGGCTCCCCGCCTGAAGGACGAGCTAACCTGGCACGAGTGCCCGGGAACGCTGGAGGCAATGATCCAGCTCAGCCTCCGCCTAGACCTCTGCCCCAGCTCGGCCCCTGCCAGCCACTCAGCCCTCTCCGTGGCGCCCGCTGGCTGCCCCGGCCTTTCCGCGGCCACTGCTAGCCGATCGGCCCGCCTCGCGACAGTTCCAGCCCTCAATCCATTTCCAGCCCTAAATCCAGTTCCAGCAATCAGTTCAGCTGCAGCTCCAGTTCCTGCACTCAGTTCAGCTGCAGCTCTAGTTCCAGTAATTGCACCCGATCCGGCTCCAGATCCAGTTCCTGCACCCGATCCGGCTCCAGATCCAGTTCCTGCACCCGATCCGGCTCCAGGTCCAGATCCGGCTCCAGGTCCAGGTCCAGATCCACCTCCAGGTCCGGTTCAGGTTTAGGTCCAGCTCCGGATCCAGCACCCGGTCCAGGTCCAGCTCCAGCACCCGGTCCAGCTCCAGCACCTGGTCCAGGCCCAGCTCTAGCACCCGGTCCAGGTCCAAGTCCAGCTCCTCTTAGTCCTACTCCAGCACTCAGCCCAGCCGCCGCTATCAGCTCGGCTCCACTCAGCCTGACCTCACCAACTCCAGCTCCTGCACCGGTTCCCGCGCCGGCTCCCCAGGCTGCGGTCCCTCTGCCGGTTCCCGTGCCGGCTCCACAGGCCGTGGACTCTCGAGCCCCCGTTCCGGTACCCGTACCGGACTCTCGAGCACCCGCACCGGTCTCCGCACCGGGTGCCTCAACTCCTTACCCAGCGCCGGTCTCCGCACCGGGTGCCTCAGCTCCTGACCCCGCGCCGGTCTCCACACCGGGCGCCTCAGCTCCTTACCCAGTGCCGGTCTCCACACCGGGCGCCTCAGTTCCTTACCCAGTGCCAGTCTCCGCACCGGGCGCCTCAGCTCCTGACAATGTGCCGGTCCCCGCACTGGGCGCCTCAGCTCCTGACCCAGCGCCAGGCTTCACAGCAGCCCCACTTGCACCAACCCTGGTCTTCCCGGCCTCAGCATAACCATCCTCACAAGCCGTGGCTCCTGCTCCGGCCTCAGCCTCCGTCCCTGCGTGGCGGTTACTGCCGTCACCGCCTCTGCCGCCGCCGCCCTGGATGGTGGACCGGCCATGCCCTCGCCCTCCCCCCTCCGCTGTTGGATGGACTGGGGGATACCTCTAGGCAACCCGGAGTGTCGTCATTGGGGGGGGCGGGGTCCTGTCACGGTTCCTGTCTGCGGAAGTCTGCGCCTGTGCCTCTTTCCCTTTGTCCGGACATGGCCGGTTTGTGACAAGTTTTTTCTGAGATTTTTTTGGGTTACCTGACTTAACAAAATTAAAAACTTGGCTGACTTAAAAAAAAATTCCTTAACGTTAATTTCTTAGTAACATTTCAGTGACAGATATGCATAAGAAGTGTTTAGATATCTTCCACAGAATTCTCTTGCTTTATTATTTCAGCTTAGTTTCGATCATTGCTGCTGAGCACCCTGAGTTTCTGGGTTTTGTATTAAATCCAATAAATAAATGTTAATACTGTATTTATTTGTAGAAATATGACATTTAAGTTAATTTGCAAGTGTATTTCTTCCTCAACACTTAAAAATGATCTCAAATGCACATACAAATGTAAGCCAATGGTTTCAAAATACTGCAATTCATACCACAACAGCAATATGCAACAATATAATAGTAAGATGTTTATGTCTACATCATGCAGCCCTATCACTGCAATATATAATGAATTACTTGGCAACCAAATTGCTGCAAAAAGTGATTTTGCATTTCACATTTGATTTTGCAACACATGCTTATTTCCTGTAAATTTAACAAGAAGACAATATCTCCCCAGGAGGTTTTTGCGTATGCAGCCAAGAAAAAGCGAATAGCCATTTGAAAAGGACACTGTTCTTGCCAAACATAAGGGCACTAATATGCTGACAAGTATCTTTTAATGTCATCAGAGAGTGTGGCACAAACTGTTACTGCTACTAGTAGTACCTTAAGGTTCAATACGAAGGCTTGATTTAAAAGCACTTTTATTACTTTTATAATGGTGGTCTGATTATGGATTTATGATAGATGAAAGGAGCTTAATTGTAGTCCAGTTTTAGTGATTTCTGTGGTCAAACACACCTGATAAAACTCATCTGTTAGCTGGCAGGTTGAGTAGCAGTGTTTGTGAAGGGGAACTACCGTATTGTGATGAGCACCAGCCCTCCACAACTTGTGCAGTCCTGATGTAGATGGACATAATTAAGTGCAGCGTTGGCCTATAGCACTGGAAAGTGAGTAAAGTTCATAGCAATGGCACTGCCATCAATTTCTGCAAATCCACAAAAGTAGAACTCACTGTGCTGTCACTGGATGATAAGACTGGCATAGTTATTTCACTTTGTCAATGCAGAGGGAAGTTAGCCAGTCAAGGCCAAGCCAATCATACAAACTGAACTGAGCAGTTAGCAATCTCCTCAACACATGGTGAGGTGACCTATGACACTGTGTGGTTGGCAGCTTGAAAAGTGACTGGCACCATCCCAGAATGGAAGCTATTGTGGGATAGAAGTCTCTTACAGTAAAAATTGGTTAGAGAAAACTGGGCAGAGAAAATAAAAATACACATAAATAGTAATAACTTTGAACCAATGCTCTAAAGAACTGGTTCTCAAATATTACTATATAATATGTTCAATTATCCACCAATCAGCTACAGCATTAAATGGCAGGCAGCAAATGAACTGTCAATTCTAGAAGGTGACAGACTGGAAGCAGGGCAAAATGGGCAAGCGTAAGAATCTGAATGACTCTGACAACAGACAATGGCTAGACGATTGAGTCAGAGCATCTACAAAACAGCAGGTCTTGTGGGGTGATCCTGGTATGCATTTACATTTACATTTACGACATTTAGCTGACGCTCTTATCCAGAGCAACGTACATCAGTGCTTAAGTAGTCTACATCTGTTTCTTAAACCCATAAACTTAAGTCAACATCCATTATTCAACCAAGTTACTGCATGCTCAGTACACCTAAACTCCTGACAAATGATACCTAAACAACACCTGTCAAAGAAGTCAAAGAAGGATTAAAAAAAAAAAAATTAAATTAAGAGAATGCAAGATGTGACATGGTTAGTCACCAAGGTGCTCTTTGAAGAGGTGGGTCTTCAGGCAACGCTTGAAGACAGCGAAGGACTCCGTAGATCTAATAGGAAGAGGGAGTTTGTTTCACCACTGGGGGGCCAAGGTATGCAGTGGTTAGTACCTACCAAAACTGTTTCAAGGAAGTTCAACTGGTGAACTGGTCCCGTGATCAGGGGACCTAAGACTCGCTGAGAATGTGCATGGGGAGTAAAGGCTAGCGCATGTGGTCTGATCCCACAGAACAGCTATTGTAGCACAAATTGGTAAAAAAGTTAATGCTCGCTATGAAATAAAGGTGTCAGAACACACAGTGCATCAGTGCACCGTGGCTTGCTGTGTATGGTGCTGCGTAGCTGCAGACCGGTCTAAGTACCCATGCCGACACTTCACCGTCGCCCAAAGCACCTACAATGGGCAAGTGAGCACAAGATCTGGATTACAGGGGATGGTCTGGTGTGATTATTTACCTTTTTCCCCTTACATAATTTGGTGACCAGGTGTATGAGCATCCCTTACCCAGAGAAAAGATGACACAAGTATGTACTATGGCAGTGGTTCTCAAACTTTTTACATAATGCACCCCCCAGACCCCCCACAGCCCTACTCCCAAAAATGAGTTGTAATAGCACAATAGAGACATGCTCAGGTTTTGAGACATATAATCAAAAGTAAGAAATGCATGTGAATATTTACAGGGATGTTAAAATATTTGGATCGAATTTAATCATACATACAAGTATTTTATTTTACTATTTATCACCACTAGAACTTTGAGAGAGAGGAGAGGATTATGCCCTACACAGCCACAAATTTACAGTCAGATTAAATATTTGAACTGAGTTTAATAATACAACAGATAATACAAATAATTTACCACTATTTATAATCAGGACACTCAAAGTCTATGCAGGCTATAAATGAATAATTAGTGAATAATAATAAGCCACAATAATATCAATGGAGAAATGGTGGTAATGTGAGGAGTGTACAAATGCAGACAGTTTAAGCTTCAGGTGCAAAGGTAATCTCATACTCATATTTAGGCCATTTTTATAAATTCTGTCCACGTTGTTAGTTACAATTTCTCAGATGTGCTCTTTCATCATACCTGCTTTGACATGGATTTAGTATGAGACTTGTCTGAACCTGTACCCTCTGTTCGGGCTTATATATAGCAGGTGTTTTAATCGCTTGGATATCAAATGTGACTTCATGCTGTCGCACAATAGGTTGCATTCTTGTGTAGCTAATCTTTTAACCTACAGCCTACCATACAGATTAGGCTTTATCAGCACTGATAAAGAACTGCTTAGCCAAGCGCACGTGAGTACACAGCAGCTACAAGAAACAGTCCTGATCTCAACAAACACTTGGGGCATAAAACAAGTCTAAAGATTAACTTGAACTAATGGCCCTGAGTTGTGCTCCTATGTCCCACATGACGTACTTTTAATTTACACATGTCTGCTTTCCAAAATCCTCCCAGATATCACATTCAGCTCCCCCTAGGGAAGAGTGAGTGATTGTGAGTGTAGTTACCTGACATGGCAGCAGAGGGCACACTTGGTTCGCCATAGCCAAACTCATTGACGGCCAACACTCTGAACTGGTAGCTGACTCCCTGGCGCAGGCGGTCCAGGCTGACAGTGTGGGAAGTGCTAGAGGGGGGCAGGTGCCTCACGAAAGTGTCCCACAATCCCTCATCTGCACGGGGACAAGTTTACAGAGAAAAGAGAAATGTGACGGTGTGCTCTGACATCAACACAATCTCTGGAAAAAGCCACTTTCAGCTCATTGCTCAGTGATACTGTAAGAGAGCAGCAGGCAACCACAGAGGAAATCATTAGCAGTTCTTTATTAGTGACATGCATTTCTGTAGAGCTGTGCAACTATGCACGCAACCCAAAAGTAGGCTGGGAACTGCCAGGAGAACTTGTTTCGTAATGAACTAATAAGACCTTAGTAGGTTACGGTGACTCTTTTTCCTTTACATCCCTCAGGCAAAATTTATAAGTTGTTATTCATATCCAAGTCACATTGCTGCATTCTGAACTTGGCACCTGATTAAACATGGAGATTAATTCACAGAGACACACAGCCTGCTGCGTTGTATATTTGCATAACGGTTCCATACCTGACGGACGAGCCTCAATAACATAGCCAGTCACACGACCTGCTCCCTTGTCCCCTGGTTTCCAGTGGATGTCAAGGGTGGAGCTAGATTTTGTGATTGATGTTTCAAGAGGCGATCCTGGAGATCCTGTATAAAAAAGGAGGCATATACTTTATTGATGGAGAGAAACTGTTGAACCCCAACAAGGAATTGGGGTGTGTTGTGGGGTCTGCAAGCCAGGGTCTGTGTTTCGGCGTCATTCTGGTTGGGGGGGTGTGTGTGTGTGAGTGGGGGCGTGTACGCATGTGAGCGCCGGGGTCTATGACTCGGCGCGGTTCCGCACAGTATGAAGTCACAAATTAGGCAGGCATTTGCGATGTGAAGACTGAAAATTGGTGCACATTTTGCGTACCACTTACGTCTATGCGTGCTTGCGTACCACTTATGTCAGCCCCTGTTTATTAGCTACAACTACTATGCAAAATGTGTTTAAGCTAAAACTAGCATGTAAAAGTGAAAATGAATTACGGTACAGTTTGGTGCTTGGTAGGTTATGTGAATGTTTGCATACTGAACAGTGAAATAAAATGTGCAGGTGGTTCCTGTTCATAATTATAGTACATACAGTCAAAACTCCCATGAAAGGAGTGGACATTCTAGGTTCAACATTATATAATTGTGTTATCAGAGCACCTCCAGAGCTCTCTTGCATCTGTGTTTATTCAATACATTATTGCTATCTTTCTTGCTTTTGTTTTTCTTCTCATTCCTACTCTCTCATGACTGAAGCTGATTCAAAAACCTCAGTCAGTAGTACAAACGACTACAGCGAACTGTGTACACACCATGATAACTGTGCGTCAGTTTGGTGTGGCCCCAACCTAAAGTCATCCAGGACTGAAATTGTGTACTTGTGGTGTATGGCTTAAGTCTTTAAAATGTAAGAAGTCACATGTAAGTTATGTAGTAATGAGAAACTTTTAGGTTAAACATGAGAATGCAAATACTTGCTGCACTGCCAGGTCCATGGAACCTCTTCCTTTGCTTTAACAGGATGATACAACGCTAAATTTGAACAAACTTGCCCTGAAACCAAACCACTGGTTTGCAAATGAAATTTTTCGAACTGTCAAAGCTTACAGGATTTAGCAACTACATGGCACTGGTGTGTACATAAAGGCAACCAGAGCATGAAATGCACCATCAGTGATCCACAGTTCTGCCACCCATTGATTCATGCTTGATAAAATGTTTATTTTTTCTGGTCCTGACGCTTCCATGCCACTGTATTTGTGGCAATGCACATCATGTTAGGCGGCAGCAGTGCCAAGGCATCAGATGATTTGTTTGTTTGCACAAGGCTAACCCACCTTGCACAGGTCCTGCTGTGATGTTGGCCTCAGCCTCAGGGCCGTAGCTTATTGTCTTGGCTTGCACACGGAAGCAGTAAGTCACTCCTTTCGTAAGGTCACGCACCTTTAACCAACGCTGCCAGCTGCCCTGAATGTCCACTGTCACCACCTTACTTACTCCTGCACACAGACACACACGTGAATACTCCAATC
Source organism: Bryconaethiops microstoma (assembly GCA_037577275.1). Classification (NCBI taxonomy): domain Eukaryota; kingdom Metazoa; phylum Chordata; class Actinopteri; order Characiformes; family Alestidae; genus Bryconaethiops; species Bryconaethiops microstoma. The sequence goes on along the minus strand of JBBJLS010000140.1, from coordinate 11,217,792 downwards.
ACATGATTAAATATATTCGCACACAAAACACAAGATGTATCTCTCTGGGTGGTAGTCAGAATGGAGCTTAACAAAGCTGATTATTTATTGATGAAATTAAAGCAATGCTGTGAATGTTGACACAGAGAAAGCGATTAACTCCAGTAATTTTCAGCTCCGGGGCAGAGTGAAAGAAAACATCACATGGCAGCACTGGAACAGTGGCTGGGAAATGAGTTTTCTCACATAAATTATTATTGACTCACAACTAGCAACTTGTTTAAGAACCACTGAGAAGCCCCTGAGGGTTTCTTGGCACTTGATTGGCAATACAGAGATGTACACAACTGCTGGGATTCAGCTTTGAGTCATGCTTTAGACCTGCTGCACAACAAATGTACACCAAAAATGCAAAAAGCAGCAAAAGGACTTTTTAACAAAAGTACTCAAAAAGCTGTAACTACAGTGTACACCGAGTGGTGTGTAGGGCATACCATGAATGGGTGCAGTGGGCTCATACACCACCCTGTAGCCCTCCACTACTCCATTTGGAGATACAGGGAATCCCCATGAGACATTGAGGGTGGTGCTGGTGACTTCGGAGAAACTGATATAGCTAGGTACACTGGGGGCTGAGAAAAAGAAAGGGAAAAGACAAAATATTAATAATACCAAGGACATTTTTGACATGTTTTGTTGTGCTATTTAACCTAAATGATAAGGAAATTTTCGGATTGATCATTTCATTGCTTTCCCCAATTCTTTTGTGCATAGTGTGCATGCACCTGCACAAAAATTGTGGAAGCCTTTTGGATGACTCTGTGAGATGTAACTACAATTGTTGTGCAGTGCCTTAGGAAAGTCGGGACCTAAACAGACATACTGTGTTGAAACAACAATATGAATGTCCATAGGTTTGCCCTCTGTACAATTACTTTACAGTGTTTGTTGCCTCTATGCAAATCTCCTTTCTTCTGCATGTGCTGCTTGTTGCTTTGGGAAATGTCAAAGAGAGAATGAGGGGCTGTGTTTGCGCAAATGAGGTCACATCAAAGACCATTTGAATAATTTTTGAATTGTTTTTACAGATGACTCACAGGTAGAGAACACCTTCCTACCACTGTAATGAGCTAGAGCCTCAGGTCAAACGATTCCCCTGCTAGCAAATGATTCAGACTGACAGTTTTCTTAAAGTGCATGATTTAATGTGCAACACGAATTGCTAATATGAGTGATAGTGCTGCAATAGCGATTTAATGTGAGAATAACACATGCCAGTAGTTAAAAAACAATCAGGCGCAGACCTGGTTTTCATGCATAAGAAAGGTCATAGGAACGGACAGATGTTGCCTCCGGTGCCTGTTCTGGGGTCAGTTTTATGGTTTAAGCCATTTGGGGAATGGGCTCGACTGAACTGTACAGCAATTAGATTCTTTTCACATTACAAGCTTTACTGCTCAATTCCGACTTTTCTTTCTGCCTCGACAGTGCAGATTTGTGTTTGTAAGTGACCCATATCTGTCATTAGTGGCCTGGAAGGACTTTTCTTTTTGTTTTTTCTTTCAAATTAGCTGCTCCTGACAAGTTGCTGACATTAGATGATGATGACAGTGATTATGCACGACCTCAGTGAAATGTGATAAAAAAAATTCAGATCTGACTGGCCAAGTATTTAGAAAACACACATGAAAGTTGCTGAAGGTTCATCTAAAAAGATCATGCAGCTATCAAAATATCAGATGTGTCACATTTTAGTTAAAAAAACATGCTTTCATGTCACTGTTGAAATAACCACAGCAAACTGGAGCGAAGTCTGACCTGCCTGAAGAGTCCGTCCCCTCCTGGGCTCGCTGAGTGGACCGTCCCCTGCTGCGTTAAAAGCTGACAGCTTGACCATGTAGTACGTGTAGCTGGTCAGATTCTTCAGTCTCATGCTTGTTTCGGGCAGAAAAAGGATTTTTACCTTCTCTGTCTCGTTCTGGCTGTCCATCTCCCAATAGTAAATCTAAATGCAGAGTAATGGGAGAGACCGGAAAAAAAGTATTAAATAAAAATGTGAGAGAGGCAAGCATCTGAAAATGACCAGAAAATGCATCTGAAAATGCTTTGTCTGTATTCTAACCAAGTACATTCCTATGCATGGTTGAACAGTGCCTTATATTGGGTGACAGAAGGCACACACTCACTGAAACAGGTGGGAACCTCGAAAAACAATCTGACCACATTAATGCAAGCTTCCCCCTACAACTTATGCATCAGTGTCATGCATATTTCAACAAGGATTCACTTAACCTCGGCCCGTGATAATTATTTCATGACCTGGATGTCCTGATCTTTTAAACATACTGTCTAACATCATTATCTGTAATAGTACATACTAATAGTGAAGACTGAAAACATTTATTCTGGCTGTTCATCCCCAGCAAGGAGGAGACAAGCGTGGAAGTGAGAGAGTGAAAGCGATAAGGAGAGCTTTAGTATAAGAGCAGGAGGAGAGGTCAGGACCTTATAGCCTTGGATGATGCCGTTCTGTGTCTCCACAGGGGGTGGCTCCCATTGCACCTCCAACTGGGTGGATGACATGGTGTTGACCTGGATATTCTGAGGTGCCACTGAGGGAGCTGAGAGAGTGCAGAAATGTAAGTAATGCAGTACTACAATACTATACAAAACCCCCAGAAATCTGGCCTGGTTTGAGAACCATTGCTATAAAGGACATAGCATAAAAGAAACACTACAAGAGACAGAGAGCTTTGAGAAACACTACAATATAAGCAACACAGTATTACAAGAAAAATGGTACTATAAGGTTCGCAGTAGTATCAGAAAGAGTACTAAGTACTAGTACTAAGTACCCAAGACTCAGGTCAAACATTTTCACTCTGACCTTGCGACACATAAGGATAGAAAAAACCTGTGGACTGTCAGGGATCCTTGTCAGGGATTTGAGAACCACAGTTATTAGAGACTGTACTGTAAGGACAACATGCTAAAATAGAAACAGTACTGTCATATAAGGGACAAAGACCTGAAAGAGCCACACTATTGTAAGAGATAGTAATATAAGACCTACAGTACTATAAGTGACTCAGTGGATTTTACAGTGTTTGTTTTTTTGCTCCAAACCTGCAAACCCTGATCCCTGAGCAGAGAGAACACTGTAGTAAAATAGTTGTGGTACTATAAGAGATACAGCATAGCATTACAAGAAGGAACACTATACTGTTAGAAAACATTATAAGTGACACAGGACTACAAGGGACACAGTTCCATAAGAGACAGAATCCTACACGGGGTTAGGTATTATAAGGGGACTAGAACCACACTGCCAGCAAAACAGCTTCGACTTAAACCCCCAGCTCCTAAAGATACTGACACTTTTACTTTCCCAGAACTCAGGAATACAGAGACCGAATAGCAAGCCAACTCCAACTGCAGCCCAGTATGACTAATGTCTCTGTTTCTTCTTATCAGGGGCTGAGGGATACGAGACTAAAGAGCTCACCAACACAGATCACAGCAGCAAACAGAGCTGTGAACCACATTAAATGCTGAATGTTTCAAAGTACAAAAATATTTAATCAGGGATGCTCTTAAAACCAGATACGACTCATGAAGCATGACAGCATGTTTGGTTCAATTACGTGTATGAAAACCCTGCTCATGTTGGAATAATTTATGAGCAGGGACGAAAAGCAGTGGCGGTGGAGTTCAGGAGGGAGCCAGCTCCATCAAGCGAGTTGTTAAAACAGTGCTAATAGGCTGCTGCTATCGTCTCCACCTTAGTTCCAGAGAGGCATGGCAGGCAGCAGATTAAAGGAATAATTTGGGGAAGAATCAGTTTTACACAAATTTCCCCTCACAGTCGATCAGTCTAGACATGTTTGGTGTTGCTTTCTTAAGTTTGTTTCTTAAGTCTTGCACTGTGGTTAATGTTGCCAATTTGTAATGGAGGCATATATCCCACCATTTAGTGCTGTGCAAACTGAACGTTATGTAATACCAGTTAGACTTGTCATGATTGCTATTATCATTCATTTTTTCCATTATAAAAAGTGTCAGAAGCCACATAAGAAAGCCTCTGTAAAACCTCTGTGCAGTTTGAGGCAAGTATGAGATGATTTAGGCATATAGGCTGTAGAGTGCAAACTTGCAAAAGCTTGCATTACTTGTTAGCTATGTTAGTCCTATAGCTCTAGTGCAAAATAAAATTAAGAAGCTAACTTTCGATACATGTCTTGGCGAATTGAATAAATCTGAAGTAAAAACTGTATGAATTTGATTTTTCAATAAACTACTGCTTTAAAGGACATAGCACCCTTCACACACACACACACACACACACACACACACACACACACACACACACACACACACACACATGCCAAGCCCCAAGTCCCCCTTCCCTGCACACCCCTGACTCCCTCCTGCCTCCCTGCTCGTCCTCGAATGGCACGAAACCTGACGTTAATCAGCGGGAAATTCATTTGTTTGTTTGCCGCTCCCCCTCCTGCTGCTGCGAGTAATCTCTCCGCCTGGCCCCCCTCTAATGATGCTGTTAATAACCTGATGCTGATAACCCTGTGCAGCTCCGCCAGCTGCTTGAGTTCTTTATGACAGATTCATATTTACTGCTTCATTAAGCCTCTTACGAGAAACGGCCAAAAGCACCCCAAAGAGGCGCAGAGGGGAGACGTGCCCCCACCATTCACAACCATTGCCCTTAAAGGAATAGTTTGGTAAAAAAAAAAAAGAAAAAAAAAAAAGTACACTAATTACCCCTTAATTTGCACGTACTTGAAAAGCTAGATGTGCGCTGTCTCTGAACTTTGTTCTGATTATTTTTTTTGTACTAGAGTTACGAATTACAAGTTGAAAACTGCATGCCGAAATGAAATGCTTACCTCAGACCCCCAACTGGATTCCTAAATGAAATGCTTACATTAGTTACCAGCTAATTTGAAAAAGACCAGATTTTTTTTACTCTATATAGTATTCTGTCATCTATAAAAAGTGACCCAAAACAAGAGTTACAAATTTAGCTGTAATCTTTTAGCCTGCAGTTTGTCTGTACTTTTATCTATTTTTGTCTTCGGGCCTAACATAGCTGGGACAAAATCGAACAGCATAATGACATCTTGCATTTGTAACACTGTGGGGCTGTTCAATATTTGTAAGAGAATCTGAGAACCATAGTGTTAATCTATTTGTAGGGAATTGTTTTTTCCTCTTCTACTAAAGGCTCTTATTGGAGGAATTCAATTGATCATATAGGGGACGCAATAGATCTACAGAGAGGTCTATGTCAGCCTGAGTCTGCGGCGAGCTGCACAGTTTGTGTGTGGTATCACACAAGGCAGCATGGCAATTAGAGCCCAGTCTGGTGGTGAGTCTCCAACGGTGGAGCTTGAACGTCATCGTCACGTCCTGTCTTGCCGTTTGGCAGCTCATTAGATGCTGAAGCCCGCTCAGGTTCGGCTGTTTGCCAGGGCAATGGGATATTACTCAGCCAGTAATTGTGCTGAACGTTGACTGTTTTTAGAAACAAGGCGACTCGTACTGAATTTGAAGAGCACTCTAAAATCCAGCACTTCATTACTCTCAGCTGAAAAGCAGAGGCATTGGCCAGGGATACAATTCTATACTTAGATGCAAAAGTGGTCAATGCAGAGGTCATTAGTCTGCACATGGTAGAATCTTTTGAAAATAAAGGGTAGACTCTGTTTGGGTCTGTCTACATGTTCAAGCGAGTTTAGGAACTGTCAACCACACAGCCAGTGTTTTCACACAACCACTTTTCCTGCACAGCAAAATCTCTATTTCAGCAGGGTCAAGCATGCAGGAAGGTGATGTAATGTCAGAGAAAAGTAGAAACTGTACAAATAGCCTCTCACCAGCGCCCCTTTTAACTCACTGCACAAACCTACATCACAGACCATAACAGTGGGCTGTTGAATTTCTACCCACTTCTGTACATGTTCTTACATTTACATTTACGGCATTTAGCAGACGCTTTTATCCAAAGCGACTTCCATTCCCTAACTACAGGGGACAGT
>JBBJLS010000140.1:11196664-11210820 GCA_037577275.1 Bryconaethiops microstoma | reverse complement strand
TTCCCTAACTACAGGGGACAGTCTCCCTGGAGCATCTTGGGGTTAAGGGTCTTGCTCAGGAACCCAGTGGTGGTGTGCTGGAGGTAGGAATCTTCAGAATCTTCAGAATCTTGGCGTCATTCAGTTTCCTACAGGACTCCAGTGTTTTTACAGAGGACACTGCACTGCCGGCAGAGTTCATGGACCTGATGGTGATTGGACTGTTATGACTAAATGCTCACTGACAGGTGTCAGTCAAAAGAATGAGTGATTACCCAGGCCACCCTAACTCTCCGGTTTCCTTTAATGTCCAGGCTGGGTGGAACTACGGTCAGATGAGTATGATTCAAACCCTCGCATTGGGTCAGAGATGTTTCACCATAAATGGGTTCCTCGACCAAGTTCATTATGTAGCCTATCGAAGGTTTGGCTTGTATTCACAGTTATAAATAGAACAGTTTGTTTATTCTAAGTTTTACCTGCTTCCCCTACAAACACCTCCACAGGCGCGCTGGCAGGGCTCTCGCCAATGATGTTGTAAGCTGTCATCACAATTTCATAGCGCTTGTACTTCTGCAGCTCTGTGAAAACACAATTGTGAAAGGAGTGAAAGATGTACAACTGTACTTAAAGAAATGGATGTGAGCTTCAAGATAAGAGATAAAAGGCATTTCTCCTTTAACATAATATAAAAAACTGGTGCTCAGATAAGGGTCATCTCTGTGAGGAGGTTTATTATTTTACACATGTTCTAGTGGAGGAGGCTGTGTGTTGCAGCGTTGTTACTGGAACAGTAAGAGTCAATGTGCTGCATATTGTATTGATGAGCTGACCTTCCGGAGCACAGTGAAACTGGTTTAAGTTTGTCTCTGCAAAACTTGTCAGAACAGACAGATTAGATGAAGCACCTTGTCCTATGAACATGGACAGCATCGAGCATTATGCTCTTAGCTACAGTGTGAATATTTTATTTAGACTTCAAAGCCATGCTGCCTAATTCAGGCAGACAACGGAATAAAACTTACGTGTGAGTTCGAATTCCGTAAGCGAAGGGTTGCTCACTGTCTTCACAGTGCTTTTGGCTGGTGGGAGTGGGGGTTTGGGGAGAGGGGAGGAAGAGAGAGAGAGAGAGAGAGGGAGAGAGAAAGAGAGCGAGAGAGAGAGAGAGATGAGGACTGCATTATTAAAGGATGAGGCAAGATGGAAATACACAAATCAAAGAGCTATTTCATCATGGCTACAAATTTTTGGTTTTCAGAAGTTGTTCATCACCACATATTTCTTTACAAGATTAATGAAATCTCACAATGCTCATCTCTCCATCCATACGGACTGGAATGAAACCCCAGGAGCAACACCAAAGAGCCTGAACAATTAATGATTTATCAGTCAATATAGAGTCCTATATAACAAGCTCGCCTACTGGTACTAATCAGACTTCTGAAACATGCTGTCTCAACGTATTTCAATTTTTCTAAAGAACGTCGAGATAAAGGGCCACATTTCATGTAAAGCATGACATCTCCTGATGGATTTGTATTTTTTTTCCCCCTTTCTGTCTTGAGTGTCTGCCATATTTGCCAATACAACAATTTCTGATTGCATTAGCACTTCAAAAGTAGTGAGCAATGGAACGCAATGGAGGACCTTATCAGGTTTTTGGAGCACCTGCTGACTTCTGAACACGATCTGTTAAGATTTAACAAATAGGGCAAATCTGCAGTAATTCGCTTATGGATTTGCTTGAGCACTCAAGCAATGCTGACAGTTAGTGGGACTTAGCGGACAATAGGTTTTAACTCAGAGGAGGAGGAGAAGGAGGAGAAGAAAGCAGAGGATAGAAAGAAGGAAACAACAGGGGAGAAAGAGAGGAACAGAAGATGTTTCACTTCTCCCTTGGCTGGTGAAAAGAAGAGAGGAAAAACCAAATTAAATCTGCTTTCATACTTGGGTGCTCCAGGCTCGTGCACTTAAATGCTGTCAACAGTGCCGAGTCCAATTTGGCAAAGGAGATTTATTGGTTGGATGTGTGACGGCCTGCTTAGAGCCAAAAACTCCAGCTCCAACTTCCGCGCAGACTCTGCATCTCAGAAACCTGATGAATTCAGATCGCTCAGCCATCCACCGCAGAATTATTCTCCTGCCACCAGGTGCGCAGGTATGGATAAAGGGCACCGGCTCAGATAATGTTCAAGTAGATTGTTCTGCCTTCTGACCAGAAAAATGCAGACACATTTCAGGCACCCTCTCAGGAGCTGTTATCCAACTGTCTCAATTTGTCACTGTCATAAGAATTCCCCAAAACTCATTTCTTTGGTTTTGATTTTATTTGCATTTGGAAATGCCAGCTACTTTTTTTTACATTATATAAGTGCATCATGACGAATTATATACTTTGAAACACTAATTGTTTAAGTTAACAGATGTCCAGAATGTTATTGTTTTCTACTGTACAGTCACTGTTTCAACAAAATGCTCTCTTGCTTTCTCTCTCTCTCTCTTCCAAAAAGTAGTTGCTATGTTTCATGGCATAAAAACAACTGTTTTCATTTGTATTCTATCTGTTCATTAAGCAACCGAACAGATAAGATTTTTTTCTATAGAAAAAAAGAAATAATACTCTCAAGCTGGGTCTGGATTTTTCTGCTTGAAAGGACAGTGCGTGTATGTGGATCGCCACTTATTCACCCTCTGCCTACCTGTCAGATCTCCACGTGCTGAAGAGCTGTTGATGGCCTTCTTGGACTCCTGCGGAGGGCTGTCATACTGGAGCTCGCGGTAATACAGCCTGTAGCCCACCAGCACCCCGTTCACACTCTCCTCCTTGGGCGGCTGCAACAGCACAGATTAAATTAAAGGTCACAATCCCCTGGCTGGCCTTGTGCTCCCTATTAAAGACCCAGGCCGAGAGGGGGGTGGGGGGGGCGAATGACAGAGGGAGGGTTCCTCCATGCTCCAGCCTCTACGACAAGCAGACGGCAGAAATGAAAGATGAGGATTTCATTTCAGGGCCACCCGGTCGAGGGATCGTTAACAAAGACCTGCACTGAAAGTAATCAACTGAACAAGGCCTCCACATCCGTTGATAACGCAGCCAGCTAGAGAAATTATCTGGCCCTTGTAGGTCAGGGAAGGAAGGTTTTGCTGCTAATTAACATCCCTTTGGGGTGTGCTGACTGCAGGCATGCCCGAGTATTAATTATGCCGGCCCTGTCGGAGTCTTCGGTGAACTCCATAAAAAAGTGTTATCAGTACTCCATGTCGCAGAGATATGCAAAATCATGGGACGAATACCAAGCGAGCTGTGACAAGTTGCTCAGCACGTCCTGCTAAAGAGGGCTGTTCATCAATGAGAGCCAGATAATTAAACAGATAATAGCTGTAATGCCTGCATTTAACAGGCAATTATCTTCACTGGTCCATCCTCTCACACTGAAATGGTCTGCTTGCAGTTCAGTAACTAGTGATGGATCTATGTAGGCATGGGTGATAAAAATGACAATGGTAGTTGAAAAAATCTTTTTTCAACATTTGTTATTGTGTGTTATTGTGAGACGACCATGCAATATCTGCAGGATGAACTTGGATCTATTTTTTTTTAAAATCATATGTAATACTGAGCAATAGTGTTTCCAAAAATTGCTTGGGTATCAAATGAACAACATTAGCATCACCAAATCAATATCAATATGGAATGATACAGAGAAAAATATTTAGATATTTTGGCCTTATTGCTCAACTTGCTCATCAGGGCAGCTGATAATGAGAAAGAGAGCAATGCCATACCTGCCACTGCACCAGTACTGAGGTAGTTGTTGAGGGCTTCACAGACTGAATAACGGGAGCCTCATCTGGAACTGCAGGAAAATGGAAGAAAATAGCGCACTCAAAACTCACACGCACGCCTTTCATCCAATACTGTAGATCAAAACACTCCAAAATCACGGAAGAGATAAGAGGGGGCTGTCAAGCTCATCAGAAGCACTTTTATTTGAATCAATACTGGATCAGCTAGCACCAGAGGGCACATGTGCAACACCTCCATCTTTACTCACCATCTTGTAAAGTCGTAATTGCATCGGTCTCTTGGCTGTACTTGCTGTCTCCGATGTCATTAGTGGCCATCATTCTCAGCTTATATGAAGTGTAAGGTTTCAGCCTGAGGGATCACATGTCTCATGAGTTATCTTGCATTAAACAGATCCATTTTCTATTGCCAACAAAAGGGCATGCATGTACTACTAATCTATAAATGTCACCCAAACCCAAATTCTTTGAAATCAAACAGAACTGCTGGCAGTACATTTGAAATCACTTCCACAAAGAAGACAAAGTCATGAAACTCTTTATCTGTGTAGTTGTATCCAGGCACAAACACCCCTGTCAGAACAAAACCTCTTATATCGCCAAAAATATTTTTAACTTTAAATACAAACTAATGTAACATGATTTTATTCTGGACCCTTTCTATTTCCATCTTCAACATTAAATATTGACATTGTAGCTGATATATTTTTTTTTTAACGTGCCAAAAATATAGACTACCTTAACATCACTGAATCAGTTCAAAATCAAGGTAGAATGACTGGGCTCGAGACACGTAATTTAACAGTTTCTGAACATACAATTTAGCTTCTCAAAGTTTAGATACAGATTACCTCTGAAATAAGGCTTTTCTCATGTAGACATATTTTGCAGCAAATGAGTTCAAAGACTCTGCCTAGCTGGATGTGAATTGTCACTCATAAAGCCTCGCAGTCTGCAACTATTCCAAATCTGCAGCTACCAAAAACACAAATCAGGCCTAAATAATCTATTTGATGCCAGTTGGACTGTTTAAAAGGCAATAAAGAGCTGACGGGTTGGAAAGTCCTAAACAGAGGGAGGGGAGTCATCATAATCAAGATGAGATGGGCCTCTGAATGCAGATAAAATACCACTTGACTGGCCATATAATCACAGAAGTGGCTCAGGCATAATTCAGATGAGAGGCGGCCCCTGCTTTCTGTGGTGGGTTTGGGGGGTGGGGGGAGAAGCCAACTAAGCTTTAAATAACATTCCCATATAACATAAAACTGTACACATTCAGCCTGGAAGAGACTGAGAGCTGAGGTAGAGAGATGCAAGAAATAATTATGAAGTTTAATGCAATGGAATCAGCTGAGCTGAGATTTTAGCTGGTTTGGGTAGGCACGGGTGTGTTCTGTATGTGTGTGAGTGTGGGGCGGAGATGGAAGCGCGGAAGAATAGGTGGAAGAGAGTGTGAGAGAAAGGGGGGGAGGAAGAGAGAGAGAAAGAAAGAGAGTGTTTGTCACGCCACTATGTCTTGGCATCACACCTGAATTCCATTTCCACCCTGAATCTGCCGACCCATCATACCTTGATGATTATCTACGCAGGCTTGTTTACTTGGTTCTTATCTACAATAGCAATGTCCTGAATCAATCTGAAAGATCAATGTGTTCAAAACTTAGAGAAAGGAGTGGACCTACTGTGCATGTTAGAGCAACTTAAAAAAAAAGGAGCATATCCAAAAAAAAAAAAAAAAGTAGTACAAAATAAAATTAATCAATTCACACATAGTAAAAATCATTTGTATCTGTTCATGCTGGACTGAATCATTTGAATTCTCAAGTATTTCATGGTTACACTGGTATTCGATTTTACAAGGACTATTCAGAAGGAGAGGAAGAAATCTATCTATCCTATCACTAACAACAATGCAAACCAGCCTGGCTGTTTAGGAAGGTGTTTTCAGTGTTCAAATTAAGTAGTCAAAAAGGTAAACGTCTCAAAAAAATATTGTGATATTTTGGCCTTATCACTCAACATCCTGTAGAGTGGTTAAAACTACAACACATTTCATCGGGAAAGGTCATTAATAAGGGCAGTGATAGTGAAGTTGAACACATTTTAAATCAGACGTCAAAAAAGCGCTCAAAGCACAACTTACAATAAGAAGTTGGCATGAAAGCACAACAATTTGAGCCTCAGAGTCTCGGAGCATTTGTTGGGTCAGTTCTGGAACCAGATAAGGCTTCTGTTGCTGTTTCTAGTTAAACTATCTAAATCAAACAACTTAACAGCTCAATTTTTAACCGGTATAAGCAGGCAAGAGCATATTACACCAATTTTGGCTTCTCTTCACTGGCTTCCAGTTCGTTTAAGAATGCGTTTCCAAATTCTTTTATTTGTTTTTAAGTCTCTGAATGGCTCTGCCCCATTTTATTTGTCTGAACACCTGCAACCTTATATACTGTTCCATTCTCTCAGGTCTGCAGACCAGAGGCTTTTATCGGTACCAAAATCACGTTGCAAACTCAGAGGTGATAGGGCTTTTTCAATCTCAGCTCCACAATTATGGAATGACTTGCCAAGCCATGTTAGACAATCCCCTTCACTCACTGAGTTCAAATCTCATCTAAACACACACTTTTACTTCCCGGCCTTCGACCTAGTTTGAGGTGGTGCCTTATGTGGTTTTTGTACCTGTTTTTATTACTCCTTAGCTCTTATTTGCATCTGTTTCTTTTATTCATTGGCTTGTGTGTCTTTGTGTTTGCTTGTATTGTACTGCACTTTGGTCAGCCTTGTTGTTGTTTTAAAGTGCTTTATAAATAAAGTGGTATGGTATGGTAATAAATAATACAAAAGCAACTGACCTAACCCTGAAACCCTGATTGTGATAAAATACTTTAAACGACTCACACATTTTAAAAACATAAATATTATTTTTAAGGGGCATTTCTAATAACTTGTAAAATGCTCCAGCATTGGTAGCTTTTTGTGGAATCAGTATCTGTAGCAATTGGCGGCCTGCATGTGAAGTGTGAAGTGAGTGGCTGTGTTGGTACTGGCAGATTCTCTGTATTAAAGCGACTGGGGAATAACTTCATAAATGACATCAGTAATTTATAAACCTTTGCTTGTTTTTGGACTTTGTGGAGTCTGCTTAGCATTGTGTGTTGCCTTATTATCTTTTATATTTTATTTTGTTCTGGAGATAAAAATCAGCCTGCTATTTATCTGCTCACTCTGTCTATTAATGATTTTGAATTCTGGAGAAGCATGATAAATATGAGCTCATGCCCATGTGGCTCTCGGGATCATGTCATATACCGAGAGAGAGGGAAAAATGAAAGAGACAGAGAGAGGCTCACCGGTCCACTACGCAGGAGGTGCTGTTGTGGCTGATGGCAGAGGAATGTGTGACCCAGGCTCCGTCGGGCAGCTGACGGACCTGTAGCGTGAAGTAACGAACTGGGGAGGAGCCGTCTCCACCTGGTAACCAGTCCAGCCTCAACCTCCGAGACTGGACCTGATCCTGTGGGACACGGAGCCGCAGTGGAGGCTGCGGACGCTCTGAGAGAGTGTTAGGAAGAGAAAAAGAGAAAAAAGAGATGGGGAGAGAGGGAGAGTTAAAACAGTACAATCAACAGTGAGACAATTAAACAGAGAGAGAGAGAGAGAGGAAAGAGAAAAAGAGAGGTAGAGAGGTAGAAGAGAGTGTGAGAGAGAGAGAGAGAAAGAGAAAGTGACAGAGAGAGAGAGAGAGAGAGAGAGAGAGAGAGAGAGAGAGAGAGAGAGAGAGGAGAAGTAGAAAACGAAAAAGAGAGTGAGGGGTAGAAAGCCAGAAAGAGATATCGTGGGATTGTGTTTGAGAGAGAGAGAGAGAGAGAGAGAGAGAGAGAGAGAAAGAAAGATGAGAAAGAGTGCAGGGGTCAGTCCAGTCTCGCTGACTAGTCTTAATCACACTGCATCAGTCAATGGCCTGGCCATGCCCCTGCTGCCCCGCCCCCCCCCTCGAGGAGCTCTCCAGCTCACCCATCCCATCGATTTTAAAGCTCTGAATCAATGTGCACAGGCATAATTGTTTATTTAAACGTGGACCATATTGATCACTATTAAAGATGCAGATCATGTAAAAGAAAAGTCATAGAGTAGACCCTGCATCACTGATGGCCTTGTATTTTGATATTTTTTTTTATTAAATGTCTGGTCAATTGGGTTTAGAAAGATCAAAGACTGAAATGACCTTCCACGTTTAATCGCACCTTGCCTTCAAAAGCTGTCAGTGGAGGAAACTGCTGAGGGGGGTGCTGTTTCTTTTACCAAGATCTGGCCATTAATCAGATGAAAAAACACAACAAAAATATCTCTGAGAAATAATGGCAGTTTAAAAAAAACAGCTTGTTGCGGCAAAGAAAACGAATTATCTCTGTTTGAAGGGTTGAAGGGCAGTATCTCTTGGAGTTATACGCGTATTGTGACCCTTTCAAAGGGAGAAAATAAAAACCTCTAAAGATTGATGGCTATTGTATACCCTGTGTGTGCATGAGTGTGAGAGAGAAAGAGATAGAAAATCACCTCTGATCTCGGTAGTGATGACCACAGCCTGCGCGGCGGTGCCCCAGCCCTGCTGGGTCTTGGCTGAAATGCGGAAGATATATGCGGACTCGGGAATCAGACTGGAGGCGGTGAACTGCTTGGTGTCTGGACCCACCTCCACCGTGGTAAACTGGTTTGGATCTCCAGAATCCAGCCTGTAAGCGACCTGGTATCCTGAAATGACATGGGTCGAGGTGAGACTCTTAACACTTCATCACTCCTTCCTCACTCAGAATACAGACCACATCAAAAACCAAGAAAACAATCCAGAACAAAACAACCCAGTCGGAAACTCAGGGAACTCAAAGAACAAAAGCAGAGGATGGAAAACAATTTTCTCACTGGAAAAAAAAAAAACCAAAAAAAAAACCCCACAACTATTTGAGGGCAAAACTTGCTGCAGAAACACCTGCAACAGTGAGAAGTTTTGGATGATGAACGACTTTCAAAAGGTCTTCACTGTACTGGAAAATTTGCTACCACAACCAACTTCAAATAAACCCACCTTAAACAGCCTTTCCTACTGCGTGTCTGACAAAAAAAAAGCATGATCTGCAAACACGGTTTACAAAGTCTGTACATATAATGTGTTGCTGAAAAATATTTGATGTTTTTTGAAGTATTACACATCAGTCAGGTACATTTTTCAAAAAACTGGTTCATCTCTGTGTTTCTACTCTACTCTATTGCAGTTTCCTCTATTAAACTGCAAGGACCTGTAAGTTGGGCCACAATTCCTAATCCCTCACAATTACTGAATAATGAAGTAATTCTGAATAAGAGGCCGGCTCCAGTAATTATTAAGAGTTATTAATATTGTAATGATAAACATTGATTTACATTAATGACATATATTATATCCTAATTACATCATTAAGCCCCAGTGCTGGTAATTCAGGGTTCTCACTCGGGGTTGACTGATATGGTTTTTTCCGCGCCAATAGCAATACCGATTATTAGTAAAATAGAGACTGATAACCAATAATAGGAACCAACATACATTTGCATTAAAAATGATAATCTTTATAAATTATAAAAACACAAACTCCATCACAACACTTCACTGATGTCTTTAAGCATGTGTTTATGCTAGAAAAAGAGTCAGAGACAGCTTCAGAAAAACACTTCAGGAACATTACTAGGCTTCGAGGGTTGAGACTGAAAGTATAACCGGCCCTAGTATATGTTCACAGGACCCCCTGACTCCCTGGTTTAGGAGAGGTGGCTCAGACAGTTTGGAACCAACCATGCTAACCTATTTAACATAATTCAACAAGTCTGAAAGAAAGCAACCCTGACCTAAAAACCCAATTAAACCTGACACAGTCACCAGCTAATAGTTAAACTATTAGTTACAAAACAGTAACTAATAGTTTAACTTATAATGTAAGTTACACTATTCAAAATTTTGGCCACTTAAATTGTAATGTCATCTAACCTGCATGTGACTGTTTGGGGAGCACTGATATAATCCTAAATAGAAGATGATTTTTCAGAAAAACAACATTTTCCAGGACATATTACTTTTTCTCTCACTTTCCTTTCACTTTTCATTACTGGAAAATTAATCAACTGTTTTTCAGGTTTCCTAAGGCATGCAGGAACCCTGCAATTAAGTAACTGAAGACAAATCACTACTTCTCTTGAATTGTTATATTTTAGAAAAAAATAGTCATAGCAATTTAAATAGTATTTAATTTATTCTTCCGCCCTCAACAGACAGTAAAACTGATCAAACAGCTTGTGCTATTTAAAACACAGTAATTAGTCAGTAGAAAGAGTTTAAAACAGTTGCTTTAAAAGGAAATTGTACACAGCTATTATAGAATTAAATTGGAGCACAGGGGAGGTTGGTATTTCTTTCTTTAATCTATTTTTAAAAACAGGAATTTCTTGTTTGCAGGATTATATGATTCAGCAGACTGTGGTAACATTTCCCTGTACATTAGCACTAATTTATTTATATTTGCAATCCAAATCTCTCAGTCGGCTGTAAACGTTTTTAATTTACATTATAACAAATATAAATGATGTATATTTAAATGTGCATCATGCATAATTAAGTTGTTCTCTTAAAAATACAGATGAGTGACACAAGTAATATGTAAAGAAATTTCTTCTTAAGTAACTGTAATGTGATTACAAGTTAAACTACTCCATTACAGGAAAAAGTAATCATATTACTGCAATGCATTACTTGGTACTGTATTCCTCGTAACAGTTTTAATTACAGCAGATGCATAATGAATTCCATTTACAGTTGATTAACATTCTGTATCATCAGTTTGCTGTACTGCCAACTTTTTTCTGTTTGTGTTAATATACGGAAATGACACAAACATGGCAAAAATGTTAAGGACAAGACTGTACCCAGAGCAGTAGCACTCAAATTCAAATACTCCTTCTAGTGTTATCAAAGGTTTAGAACTCTCTACTTGTACTAAAATGTATTACAAGTTTGGAATCTGCCCTTTAGAGAGATTTTTCTCTGCTTGTTTCAAAGAGCTACGGGTGAAAAATAACTAAGCAAAATGTAAGAAGAAGTTTTTCAAAGCGTACAGACCATGGAGGACCTGGGAGAGCTTTTATTAATATCTACAAGGGAGAGTGTTTCTGGCACGGCAGATTGCAAAATGTAGAGCTTGATCATCGTTTCTGCAGGAAAGGGAGGCATGGAGAGCTTCATCAGTGCACTCTCCCATCTGCGGAGCATCAGGAGGAGCTTCACAAACACTGACATTACCAGGAAATGCTGCGCATCGGCTGCGTGGGCCGAGTCTGGCCGAAGTGGAGATGGAACATTATTCCATCTATCTTGCACACGTTTGCTCTATGTGCCGGCCCTTTTGGCTGTACGGTAACAAAGTAGGTCATCCCACACTGTGGAACATGCACCACTCTCTGAATGGTATTTCATCCTAATGTCCACTCCAGCCACGAGGGACTGTGAAAAATAACATCCACCCACCATTACTATACACAAGCATGTGCAAACACACACACACACACACACACACACTCACTGCTTTTATGTCAGAGTCTGTTTTTCTCAGAGATATGCGAAGCACTGTGGACAGGAAGGGCTAGGAAACAGGCTGAGCTCTGCTAGTCTGGGCTCATTCAGTCTGGCTCTGACCCTTGCCATGTTCGCTGGGGCTTTGCGAGTTGGACAGGGTCTGTGCTGCGGGGGAAACGGCCCGTGTGATTGTTTGGGTCGCCACCCTTGGTCCCCAACAGCTCCATTTTCTTCATTCATTGACCAGTGATTACTGGTCCAGCAGTGGCCAGCTACATTGTTGTCCCATGGTCAGGGAAATCCAGCAAAGGTTACAGTGTTTCTGTGCTAAATCTCCAAAGTTTTCATGAAAGCTATTCCACAACCTCATGTACGCAAGGGAAGGTCAACCCATGCTTACTCTCTCACCCATGGCAAATTAGAGGCCGACCAAGAAATGTCATCCCCCAACTGCCGTTATGAGATCTCTCCAAAGACGTATGGGTACTGCACAGCAGCTGAGGTAATGAGACACAGAAATAAAAGCACAAACAAAAGAGAAAGCAAGAGAAGGTAGTTAACCGGGGTTCACGGCTGAGGCTGTGCCCGATTCCACATCTGTGCAGCTCAGAAGCTCAATGTGATCTCGCGGAAGCCCTGATGTGATCCTGCATGAAAACCACAGCTGAGCATTCTCAGGCCCTGCACTGTGCATAGTGCCGGCTGAGAGCGGGGCAGGCTTGGGGCAGATTTAAGCAGGATTATTCTAGCTGCTGCAAATTCGAAAGCAAACTCCCAGCGCTGTCCGCTGACTCCAGCAGCTGGCTTGCGGATTTCTACCGAGAGGCGGGAAAAGAGCTCGTCTTTTGACGGCTTTCAAAAACCGGATTACATATGAGGCCAGCTATGAATAAAACAAGCTTACAAGGTTTGGAGCTAAACGGCCACACTGTGCAGTGTTTCTACAAAAAAAAAAAAAAAAAAAGGAAAAAAAAAAAAAAAAACCCTGGCAAACCATGCGTTTGGAATTAGCCAATCACCTTTTTCCATGCCAACGAAGTCCCGCTTTTTGGGCCTTGTGGTTTCGTAAAATGTTCAAAACATTTGTTCCACGATGTAACTCCAATCCGGATAGAAATAAAATGGCACAGAAGCTCTGCTTCTATATTAGTACTGCATCATTCTCTCTCAGTCAGGTTTGGTGTATTTTTTGCCTGGTGTGATCTGCAGCAGCACTGTGGCTTGGCAGCTGAATATTCTGAGCTTCATTCACTAGAAGGTGTTACTCAGACTAATCTCATTATAGCACAGCATTTGTCCTCCTTTCACTTGCTTCCACTCACTCTCCTTAGCCGTACAGACATGGTTGCTGCAGTGTCAGGTGCAGTGTGGCTTGGCTGCGTGTCACAGAGGGAACAAACATTTCAGTCCAGATGGAACCTGCCCAGATATGAAAAACCTAGAAGGTCCTCATTCATGTAAGATGGAAGTATAGAAGGGTTTTAATTATGGAACGTGCAAAAGATGGTGGAACATAAACACTCATCAATTCAGACAATGGCACTGGTTTCTGAGATCTGATGTAGAGACTCAGTGGAGAAAACTCAAATTTCTATCAGAGCAAATTCATACAATTTTACCCTTACCTCAAATGCAGTTGATGTGTTTAGTGCCTCTGTTTAGTGACTATGCACAACATGCAGATGTGACAGGGCACTGTTGAAAACCTACTCTATTTATTTTGCCATCTAAAGGCCTTTACACGCTGAGTGCTGTTTATTTATGCTACGCATTAGTGATTTATTTGTGCAATTTATTTGGATGTCAGTAAATTAACTCAAGATGCGCATCATGTGCCACACTCCTCCTGCCTCCTAACTCTAAAGTAATTAATAAGATGTGTAACAACATGCATATAGACATCATTTTACATCTTTGAAATACTGAAATACTGAACTGAATTATAGGTTAAGTGTATTGGCCAGAGTTGGCCAGAATAGTTTGAAAAATAAAGTTATGGTTACGTACTGAATACACCGTACTTTTTATTAGCATATTCAGTCACAATACACAAAAACCATATTCAGATTATGGCACATGGAAAACAAAGGGGGAAAAAAGGTTAATCGTGTCACTCACTGTTACTGGGTGGCATTAAAAAAAAAAAATCTTCTATTATATTTTATGTAAATCTTTATATATTTTTCATCATTTGCTGAGCATGAGTCCAGTACATTAGTGTGAAACTTATACTTATGCATCAAAAGAGCTTAGTAACACTGAGAAAAAGAACGGACTCATCATACTAATTTCTTAGTCAACTCAGAATTTAGCCAGAACTTTAGAATTTGTAAAGAAGCTGTTTGCTAAATCTGCCTAATAAGTATTTTGTTACATACTGTGTGCTGATTTTAAATAATTATTACACAAATGATGATGATGTTTCTTTTAGAGATAATATGTTCTACAAGTATACATTTTCTAAAACGATTCTCCTAAAAATGTGAAAAGCATCAGTATTTACAAAAAGGTATGTGTACTGAATACTAATACTCTATATCAGAATATGTATTCCCAATACTAATATTCCATTACATCCCAACACTGTACATGTCTACTATTTCAGATGACTTAACCCCTTAAACGACATGCTTAACTTTACATGATTAATCGTAACCTACTATTCAGCAGCTACTATTAAAAATTGGGTAACTACTGCAAAAGTAACACATAAAGTTAACAGCATAATGTGGTTTAAGTTGCATGTTGATTTAGGTATGCAGTTTGTGTGATG
>JBBJLS010000140.1:11159072-11174669 GCA_037577275.1 Bryconaethiops microstoma | reverse complement strand
AATAATCATATACTAAGTGTTTTTGAAGAAACAGTGGTCGCTGACTGACACTGATCATTATATCTATGCCACAGTGTCCGCCTGTCTGACTTCGCACTGAAAATACTGAAACGGTTACTTGATTGGTACCTGTGGTTTAATAAAAACCGCATGCAAGTCTAGGTTGATGTGACTGAAAAAAATGAAAGCAGATCTGAAATCAGCATGAAAAAATGGTTTAGAAAAGTGTGTTGTGGTTTCTAAAGAACACAATTTTTTTTTGTTGACCTGTGTTATCATGGCTGAACATAAAATAAGAAAGCAAAAAAAATAAAAAATCTATTAAAACTTCAATTTGACGGTCACTGTATTTTCACCGGGTTTTCAGAATGCAGCACCTTTAAAATGGTCTCTTTATTGAGATTCTGAGCTCACAGTTTTTAAGGCTGATTTACACTCTTGTAAAGATGCACAAAGATATCAGAATCAACACGCAGAGAAAGGGCTCATGGGTAAGCACAGCTATCAGGAGGCTCACAAAGGCCAAGGACATGCACACCTTCAAAAACACATGTCATGTGGGTCTGCAGCGCTGCGAGTCAAAGAAAAATTGATCGTCTCTCTGGTAGAACTGAGATTGTTTGAGAAAAGACAAGAACAAGAACCAAAGCAAAACGGGGCAGTTGCCTGGAAAAGGTGTGAGATTTACATTTACATGACCCATCTTCAAAATATCAGAAAGAAAAACAATAAAGTGAGTTATGATTCTAGGAAAGTGATAGAAAAGTGTGGAAATCTCTTAACTTTATGCACATTATGGATTGGACATTGCCCTCTATTGCACTCACTGTCTTACTGTTACAAATGAATGACAAGAGGCACCTTCTAAAATAGCAGGTGTTCAGGGTTCAAGACTTTGTTGTTAAAATTGGATTTAAGAACAGATCAGTACTATCATTTCGCCAAAAAAAATCTCAAACCCTTTCTTATCAATATTGTATCAGTGCGATTTTGATAAATATTGCTATCATTTCATCATCCAGCTATAGATGTAGGTAAGTTGCATTGAGTGGGGCGGCTGGGGTTCGGCTGTGTGTCATGACAAGAAAGTCTTACCAGGGGGCACTCCGGAGGAGATTGTAGATGAAGTGACTGTCCCTATGCCTGCACCAGTTATGGCGGCCACCTCCAGGGTGTAGGTGGTCAGGGAAGTGAGGCCAGTCACCTTGTACTCCAGAGTGTTGTTGGGCATGGGGCGCGCCACCCGCGACTGATTTTTTCCTTGTGCCTCCCAGGACAGCAGGTAACCTGGGAAAAAGACTCACTGCTGAGTATGGGAAGCTAAACACCTAATGCCTAATGGCTGACGGCTAGGGGGAATAAGCTCATTTTGGAAACCTCGCTCCCGACTGCTCCAGATGCTGACAACTGTTCTCTTAAGCCCAGAAAAGAGGGGAGGAGGATTTTTCAACTCGAAATAAACAATCCCTCATGCTTCATACTGGGTGAGATGGGAGGACCTGGTGGAGTGAGTGGTCCAGACCTTGGACCCTGCCACCTAACCTGAATCTAACTGAGACTAATAGGCAGCAGAGGTCCTCTGTAATTTGCTGTTTATTGGAAGTATTTTCCACCACAGTCAGCACTGTTTCCAATCACTGAATGTCCTCTTCCATTGAGGCACTCATAAATCAAGCTTTGCACTGAGAGACCCTGCTCGAAAACAAGCATACCCAACATTCAAAGGGCACTGATGCTGGGTGTACTGATATAGACAAGAGCCATTCGCTCTAATGCACTTCTAATCTCATCTGTCTCCATGCCTTTAATCTACATTCAATGCCATTCCTTCACTGGGCCTGTTTAATCTATGTCCAGTATCACCGCACTGCTTATACATTCGTCTTCATCACTTTGCCTCTCTATTGAAACTTCACAGGTGGAACTCCCACCTTTTGCTGGACCTACAATGTCAAAGGTGTCTATAAGACACGTCAGACGTGTTTAAGGCACAGCAGATGTATTTGTGAAAAAAGGCTTCTTGCTTTTTTTCCTATAATTTTTTTCAAATGGACTCAGTCACAGATATAACAGTAATGAATGCAGCACAAAAATGCATAAACACCCACGTATAGACACTCATGCACACACACTCTCTTTCACAACATCATTCTTTTCAGAACAGAGCTACAGGGAGCATGAATTGTTTCTAGCAATTGAGCCACAAACAACAATGCTGTAATTACTATTGTGCAAAAAACCAATGAAGTGTTAAATAGAAGTATATCCATTATAGAAGCTTTAAAAACAACAGCATACTAGGGTAATGAAAACGGAACACCCCGAAAAAGACTCACCTGTGCTGTCTTAACATAATGTTCAGCTACATTTAAACAGCGGTTTCATTTAAGAACAAAGAGAAAGTCAATGAGCAATGAATCACTTTGACAGACAAATGTGTTTTGTGAGTGGGGAAGAATAAAAGCGGCACGTGAGTTTTAAACAGCACTGAAGGAATAGCACGGCAATCTATTTTCCTGGATGCTTGCTGTGCAGCGTTGCTAACATTTGAAATTATGACTAAACTTTGCAAATGGTTTTTGACAGGAAGGATGATGAGCGCTGTGGTGGTGCGTACAATGAGGCTGGGCTTATAAACATCAGTTTCCCAGGAGTCTTCCTGGAGAAGCCAAGAGCTCATGTCTGACATGAGAACACAAGAAGCAGGATAAACTCACCTGTGATGACTCCGTTTTTCTCTACAGGCTCCTCCCAGCTAACTCGCAGAGACGTGTCTAGGATCTCAGTAAAGCTCAGATGCCCTACAGGGCCTGGAACTAAGGTGTAAATACACACACACACACACACACACACACACACACACACACACACATACACACAAACACAAACAAACACAATGAGAAACATCACAGAGTTTATGCTGCTTAAAACTGCATTCCAACATGTTGCACTGCGCCAGAACGTCTCTATAGCAACAACTGTTGATGAGCTAATCGAATTACCCTCACTTGTAGAATTACAAATGCATTTATGCATACCGTAAAATGTCGAAGCATGCTGACATTATAATTCTGGGACAATGCTTTAATTAAAGTCACTTTTCTAAGCTGCTGATAATTAATATTCCACTCAATGCCCTGCGGAGCCACAAAACAGCAACACAGAGTCACTGCAAAAGCCAAGACCCAGTGTTAAGTTACAAGTGTCACAGTGACATAGCACATTAATTAAATGAAAAACAAGAAATTTTGGTCTTTAAGTAATTAGTGAACACAAGCCCCTCTGCCCCCCGTAATCTGAAACCTTATCATCTCACAGGTCTCCATTGTAGCTAATAAAAACTGCACCCTGAACTAATGCTTTTATCAGAGACAGTGCAGACAGGGCAGTGTGGAAGAAAGGTCAGTACTCACTGTCCTCATACGTCTGCACGAGTTTGGGCACGCTTCGGGGCCCGTTCCCTGGTGTGGTGAAGCACAGCACTGACGTCAGGTACCAGGTGAATTTCTTCAGGCCACTGATGTAGCCCTGGTGACGGGTGCCGTGGTAATCTGGGGTGATGGTCACCACCGTGGTTCCCTCAGGGGAGTGCTCAGGCCATGCCATTAGCTGAGAGGAGAAGGAAAGGTGGAAAGAGAGAGAGAGAAAGCGAGAAAGTCATTCAGACAGAAGACAGAGTCTATCCTGTCAAATTTCAGGAACAAGAAGGGGACCAATGTATACTAATGTGGCTTAGTGTAAAGCATTACAGTTTAATTTATTTTAATCACAATTAGTGACTCAGTAGTTTGTGTGAGTGTGTGCTAAATGCCACATGTCTGTGCAACTTGGACTATGAATATGAGTAGCGCAACAAGTATACAGAAACCACAGTATACTTGACATGAAACAGTAACTTGTTAAAACATCAAAACTGATGGATAGTGGCCCCTGTAGTGAAAAGGGGAGAACCTCAAACTCACTTAAATAGCCAAGACTCGAATTTCATTTAGAAACAGCTCTGTAAACGTTACATTTTATTCATAAAGATTTTCAAGGCAGTTGTGTCTACTCATTAGTTTCTATGTTTTCAAATACAATGAGGCTTTCAACATTTTAATCAGAATAACTGGCTGTGTGCTCAGAATAAAGGCAGGTAAAGTGATATGTCTTTTAAAAGACTGCTGATTTGGGCTCAGATTTGTGTGAGATTCTATGAGAATAACGTAGAAACTAGACATATCGCATTGTGGTACGTAATATGACTGCCACAGAAGATAAGCGGTGATTTAATAAGCGGTGATTAGTGGCGTACTAGTAGATTGTGTAAACAAGTAGTAAGAGGTTGAACGATTCGACTAAGTATATAAAAACAAATCTGAGAAAAAACTTTGACAAACACCGTATGACAGCATTGTGCTAGAGCAGTGGTCATAATAAAGTAATTAGTAGTGAGATTACTTTTTCTAGAAGTAATAAATCCCATTGTCATTTAAGAGAGGTATTGAGGTTTGTAATCGTTCGTTCATGTTTTATATTCAGGCGTATTACCTTGTATCCTTGATTGATACCGTTGATGAATTGCTGAGGTGGTGGATTCCATGTGAATTTGATGGTGGTTGAGTTGACAGCTACAGCCTCCACATCCTGAGGGGCCGCTGTAGGAACTAGAGGAAACAAAACGCACATTTATCCTAAGCTCTTTTTGTGTCCCCTCATTTGGTCACAGCCAATGTCCAGTGCAGTAAATGTCCCCAGCATTACACAGGCTGAAGCCTAGCACCTAGCACTGCTTAACACATGGTGTCTTAGTTCTAACTTGCAGGTGAATTCTAAAATATCCGTATGGATCCAGCTCACGAAAAGAGAGTGCGGCTAACTGCAAAGGGCTCCAATCAC
Source organism: Bryconaethiops microstoma (assembly GCA_037577275.1). Lineage (NCBI taxonomy): Eukaryota > Metazoa > Chordata > Actinopteri > Characiformes > Alestidae > Bryconaethiops > Bryconaethiops microstoma. Next base: position 11,169,791 of record JBBJLS010000140.1, on the reverse strand, counting down.
TTGAACACCGATGTTTGACAATAGGTTGTTCACAACAATCTTAAATGCTGAGAGAATATGCGGTTTTCAAGGTGAAATATGCGTCAAATCATACTTTCGTTTTACAAGACAAAAAAAGCCAAGTAAACTGTACCTGAACATATATCATTTCCACCTGCCGATGTGAACACAACTCATATCCCACACTGAGGAAAGAGCACATAATGCTTAGCTACCCATTTCGCTGTGGCCTAAAGCATCATTTTTTCTCAATCAAAACCATAACCTTTGCCGTCGAAGACATTTCTGCACTGAAACGATAATGGATCTCAATTACTCGTTCTCTTTTCATGTCTGTATTCCTGTAGTAGTTTAATAATTGGTTTGGTGAAAATATGGTTGCAAACAGCACTTCAGAAGGTCTGGAAAGTCCAGTGTTGTCCTCACCGTCAGGGAAAAAAAAAAAGTCTCTCTGAGAGTAAAAGCTAATGTCCTAGATGCACTAGCCCTTGTCTAATGACTACCTATTTCTGACGTCACTGGAAGCTCTCAGCGCACACAGCCTTGCTGCCGACAGACCTAGACTTGGGGGACCTACTTTGTGGTATATTGTGGCATATGGGGCTTAATGCACATTATGTCTTGCTAGTAGTCATGCTCCCTATCTGGCTGTCCTATCAACATTGGCACTAAAGGAAAAGGTGCCCTTACATGATAGCTATTAAAGGAAATGCACTGTTGATTTCTCATTTGATACAAGTGTGGGCATGCTTTCTCAGTTTGTGTAGAATATGAATTACGGCAACTGCATCCCATTGCAGCCACTGGCTTTACCCTAACTGAAACTGTACTCTCAAGTAAAAGGCACAATATAAGCTAAAGCAGATGAAACCATGCGTGTTTGATGTCTAGTGACCTTGCAAAACTCCAGGGCTAGCCAGACAGACAGACACGCCCCAGCAAAAAAAAAAAAAAAAAAAAAACCTCAGGGGGATTTTATAAGCCAGCTATCCTTATTTCAGAGGAGCCAGACTGCTCTTTCAACACCTGTTGTGTACCTGGAATTTAAAATCAGAGAAGCACCTGCCTGTGTAATACATATGGCCACTGCTTACACATTTGACTGAATTTCAAGCTGCATTTTTGGTACCCCTGGGGTACTCTATACCTGCTTTACCTAGAGATTATACCCCTAGATACATTCAAAAACAATTAGTAATACAAAAAGCATATGCATGAATGCTCAGGGAAGAGTAGAATACGTCTGAGAATATTTCTTCATAGTGCCATTCAAGCTTAGGGTTATAATGAATTAAAAATCTCCCGTTCAAATGTCGACCAATTAAGAGCTTCTCTTTATGTATGGCTACGTTTATGTATTCAAAATGCATGGCAGACTCTTCACTCCACCATTCTCCTCTACCATCTACCATTAAATCTCTCGTGGATAACTGCACGAGAGACTAGTCCAACAAGATGTTTATTATCCAAATCACGAATAGCACACAAAAACATCTTCATATTAAAATATATCATGCTACAGCAACTCACACTAACAAACAACAAAATCGACTAACATCAGTAACATTCAGCAACATCAGTGTCCCCCAACTCCAGTCATGGAATCCCTCCTACTCTGCACAATTTGGCCCTGTTCTGACACACCTGATACAACTGAAGAGCTAAGTAATAAATCTTTCTGAGCTGAACTGGGTATGTTAGAGCAGGCAAAATACGAAAAAGCATAACAGAGGGATGTTAAGCAGGGGAGCTAAAGCTTGGCAAACAGAATTGACTACCCTATGGCTTCAAAGGAAACTTTCACAGTAAAGAAAGCTTGCTTTGGTATACAATTGAATTTATTATTATTTGTTACTGTTGTCACAACTAAATATGCAATATGTGCAAAATAAATAGTTTGGCATTGGATTTTGTGTCTTTAAAATTTGCTTGACAATTATTTTTAAGAAACTGGGAAGTGAGACACAAAATATTTCAGAAAATTCTGGAATGCCCTGGACTCCAGGTCAAAGATCGAAACCAGTGAGCTTCATGAAAGACATCCTTTTAAACGGCTCCAATATGACAGATGATGGATTTTAATGGGGGGGGTGGCCCAGTGGAAGCAACCCCCTGCTTGGACACCACCAATACAGCAAGTTAATGCATTTTGGGGATGCATTTTGGTCATTTTGATAACGAGGTGGATGACATCCCCCTCAAAACACTTACTGCTCATATTTACTCATCTAAAGCCATGGTTCTCAAAGTGAGGTACATGATATATAGCCAAAGGGTCTCTGATTTCATTTGTTATTTTTTAAATGACTTGACACGGTTAAAGACTTGTGCCACATCCAAAATAAAATATCACTCTCGGCAGTGTTTTATTTCTGAGCCAACTTATATACTTTTTTAGATGTATAACAAGGTCTGCTTTTGAGGTTTGATAGGTTGGTATGAACTAGGGGTGTTCGATATAGACAAAAATTGATATCATGATATTTTTTTGCCATTTTTCCGATAACAATAAACTTCTTATTTTGTACCTGCTTTCTGTACGGAATACAATATTTACTGTACTTTACTAATGGAACACCACACAACAATACATTAACAAAAATGAAGAAAAACAGGTCTTGTTGAATTTATTAAAACTGGCATAAAAAACAATAACTGTGTGAACACTGAAATCAAGCAGTTTTTTTCACATCACAACTGAATTCCGACATTCAACAGTCCTGCTTTTATGTGAATTATTTGGTATTAAAAAGCAACAATTAAAAATACGCCATCTGACAAACAGAATTCACTCCCTTACATATGATAGACCAAAAGCCAGTCATTTTGATTCCATCTAATTCTGCACAAGAAAAAACAAACAATGTCACCGCTATTGTGGATTTAACGGACCCTCGAAGCTTTTCATTCTCTCCGTACTGAGTTCAGGGATCATTGTGGCGGCGTCTTTCACCTAAACCCCTTTCCCACATAGCTGGCTAATTGGGCTGGTTTGAGCCACATCCACCCTCCTGAAGCCAAACCATCTCCACACGAGTGATAATGCCCCACGTCTGGCTACCAGATCTACAGAAACGGAGAGTGCCGCTAGATGGTTAGAGAGTTAGTGCATGCCCGCTAGTGCAACTCTCAAAGCCACGGCTGGTTCAAAACGTGTCCTGCTATTTTACACTGGTTACTGCAGAGATACTCGATAATGCCAAATGTCTCATCATTAAAAGAACAATTTCGATATTATCGTAAACGATATATATCGCACACCCCTATTAGGAACCAATAACGTTCCAGATTCAACCCTCTTGAACTCCTCACAAGATGTGACCGATCTTTATATTTTTTTGTTTCAATGGTGATATATTAGACAACACACACACTGTATTCAAATTCCCTTTTTTTTTTTTTTAAATTCAGTTTTCCCAAGCCAATAATCTATTCTGTACTTGAGCTGCGGTCTAAGGATGTTATTTAGTTTTTGGTTTAATATTTGGCTCCATGTTATTTCAGCTGCATTTCAGTACTGGTTCTTTGTTTGATGCTCAGTGATTTAATGTAAATGTCTTTGCGTTGGGAGCAGGGTAAACATTAAAAGATGCACTGCAGTGCAATGACTGGGAAACGGTGATATGTGTTATCATGGGGTGGCTAAGTTTGGGAACCAGGTTTCATAGCTGATATTCTGGTGCACAGGATAAGTGAATATTTACACACAGACAAACATATTTGACTAATACAAAGTAGAAGCAGCTTCTACCTGGAGCAATCATAATCTCATTCTTCTTCGAGCGGACCCTGAGGAAGGTGAGGTCATTCTGGGGGTCCAGGTCCCTTACTGTACTCCGAGCTTTCATCATGAGCTGGTGGAGGAGGCCCGCGTACTGCACTGTACTTGAGTTATCAAGAGTGGTTTTAATAGGGGTGCCTTGGGGAGGGAAGGAAGGGTGCGGGAGAGAAGGAAAGAGATAGAGAGAGAGAGAGAACACAGAAAGGCCTTATATACAACTCAGCTACACCACAATGATGCTAATTTTGCTAAGAAGCTAAGAGCATGAAACACAGGCAGCTTTGTTTCAGTTTTGCTCAGTTTTACCACATGACACATTCATGCCCCAAAAAAGTTCTCTCTGAAGATTTTTCTGATACGATCCAATCCTTAAAGGTTTGGTGATATATCAACCAGCAGCAACATTAAAACCACTGACAGTGTAACCTGTCAAGGAGTGGAATACATTAGACCATTAGTGAACAGTCAGGAAAAGAGGCAGGAAAAATTGGCAAGCATAAGAATAAATGGTAGATAAAGAGCCAGAGCATCTCCAAATGGCAGGTCTTGTTGTGTGGTCCTAGTGTGCAGTGGTCAGTACCTACCGAAAGGTTTTAATGTTTCGGCTCACCAGGGTATTAGTTACCTTTTGCATTAACAATGATGATTCCCTGCACCCCCTTCTGACTCTGGATCCTCTTCAGAGTCTCCTCAACCTCAGCCTAAACACACAGACAGACAGACAGACAGACAGAGAGAGAGAGCGCATATAAAGCAGCTTTTAAAAACTGTTGTTCTACTATTTTTCTACTGTTACATGAAAAATACACTAATTATACCAATAACTAGAAACTTTATCTTTTGAAAATATTTTATGTACACAGAAGCAGTTCAATTGCAGTTCAAATTGTTTAATAATTACACACAAATAAACACCATACATCAACAAAGCAAACTGTTCATGGAAATAAAACGAGCAACAAAGATTTATCATAACAGCAGTAATGGGACCTTAATATATATACACACACACACACACATATATATATATATATATATATAAAGACAACAACGATTTAAAAGCATAAGCTTTAAAGAAAAAAAAATTAAATAATGTTTTAAACCTGATTGACACCACTGGTTATGACAAAAAACAAAACAGAACAAATTCAGTTAGCTTAGCAACTCGAACCCTTTGAATGGCAACGCCCAACAATAACAGAGACTAAAAACGGTAGTTGTGAAGTTTACCAGCTGTAAAAAGACACATTCATATGTTGAGGATCTAATAAACGTTACTTGCCATCCTGGAGGATTTAGAAGAGTTTAGTTTTGATCGTCTTTCAGATTCTTCTAGTCAAACCGACTAGCAAATACCGTTTGATGTGGAACATAAAGAGGAGAAGATCTGAACCACAGGAGCACCACCTGCTGGTCTGGAGCAGCATCACATCAACAAGACTCAATACTCTAATAAAATTAGAGAGAAATTTGAATAAAAACGTATGATGACTGTATTCTGTTGGGGCACTAATGTATCTAGAGCTGGAGGGTGTGTGTTTGCGTGTCGGTGTGTTTATGTGTGTGGTGGTGCACTGCACTCATTATTTTTTAATGCATTCTTAAGCAGTCATGCACCACAAAACGTTGTTTCTCTGCTGTTACTCCACACGAAAAAATACAGTATTTATACAAATAACTAGCAACTTTTGAAATATCTTTCAGAGACGCACAGAGAAGTAGTTCAAACTGCTTCATAAACATATACGGAACACTATACATGAAAAAACACCATACATGTTGGACTGGATAGGAAAGAAAATTCTTATCACAAAATACAGTTAAATGAGACATTAAGAGCTCTGGGGCTCTAATATTTTTTAACCTGATTTGAAAGCATTTGTTATGACAAAAACTAAATAGAACAGATACAGTAAGTTTAGCAAGGCAAACCCTTTGCAAGTCAACGCCCAAAAATAAGCAGGTATTATTTGGGTGCTGGATCATTCTCAGCATTGATATGGTAGTGGCGTGTTGCATGTAGTTTGTGTGTATGTGTGAGTGTGTGTGTCCTGGAAAACTGCCCTCCCTATGAAGGCCAACCACAGCTTACAACTATTGAAGTCTAACAATACGTTTTGTACTCCATATTCTGGATTTTACGCAGAACATGGACTGAACTATGAACAACTTATTCATCAGTGGAGCGTTTAACCTCCAAAACACTCTTTATACTTTTGTCTTGTGTTGACTGTATGTTTTTGTTTTGTTTATTTAAAAATAAGTACTTTTGGTAACAAATAAATAAAATCATGCAGGAACATCAATAACTGCGGATATCTATAGAGTAGTCTTCTGTGCTTCTTGTAAAAAAAAGTCCAAAGTTCAGTCTCTGAAGTTGTTTTCAGCTTCTGAGCAATCCTAATCACAGGTTTACACTCACTATTTCATAAAACCTTTGTCCGGATGTCCGGTTTTGTTGCGCTAGTGCACATTTCATTCTAATTTGTGCGTTTTCTGTCTCATAACTATGAAGGTTTAAAAAGACCAGATACAGCATATGGTATATACAATATGCGGACCAAAGTGTTGGAACGGCTGCTCATTACACCAACAGGGACCATTCCAAAGGTGTTGGATGGGGTTGAGGTCAGCGTTCTGTGTGGGTCAGTCAAGTTCTTCCACACTGAACTCATCCAGCCATGTCTTTATGGAGCTTGCTTTGTGCACTGGATCAACTAATTGTGTCCAGAAAGTTTGAAGCATGACATTGTTCAAAATGTCTTTGTATGCTGAAGCATTAAGGTAGCCCAAACTTTTGTCCCTATATATATATATATATATATATATATACACACAATATATACAAACTTTACACATTACACTGCATGTCATTCATCTTATACTTCTACTTTTATCTCTTTTATTTGTTTTTTTCCTCTGGTAAATTATCATTTTCCTAATGGTATTTTACCTCTGCTGAAAACCCAGAGATGTTAACAAAGCAGGCCTAACAGCTGTGTAATGTAGATCTGTGTGGAGCTGTGCCATTTTTCCTTTAAGAGGAAAAGCTTCATTTAGGAGGAGGCTTTCATATTCCAGCTTGTTTTTTTTTTTTCCTCTCTCCCGCTGGAGCCTGGTGCCTGGCTCCCCAAGGCCTCTTCATCATTGCAGTGTTGCAAGCGGTATTTTCACTGGGAGAGACAGCACACCCAGGCATTTTACATTCCTTTGTGCAATCATTCTGTTCTTGCAGGCCGAGGAGTAATGTGAGTGATGTGCTGACCACTACATGAAAATAAAAAAAACCCTGTCTCTGTGGTCTGAAATGGCAAGACAATGATACTGTCAAAGTAAATGCTGACCTGTGAAAATGGCCTGAAATTAAGCTGCCACTAAACAAACTTTTTATTTGACTGTAACCAGAGCACAAATGATACAAATAATGACACAACAGAACCATTCCAAAAACCAGGCCTTAACATCTTTCACTGCATAGCTAATGAATTATGTTATTTCATCAGTAGGCAACAGATTTGCTTGGAAGGCAAATATGAAATTGAACCAAGCTGAATAGAGCTTAATAGATAACTCAATAGACAACAGTAATAGATAACAGCTTCATAGATAACAGCTTCATAGACAACAGTGGGACATGACATCAGCATCAGTGCAGTGGTTTACTTTCTTGCTGTTACAATTAAGCGCCTTCAGGTGCTGATTTTAATGGTGTCTGAAAGGAATGTGGGACATTCAGTTTTTTCAGTGGCACGTGACGGGGTGTCTGACACAGAGCAGCCCATGTCCAAGCAGCTAAAGAGCAAATTACACAGACTAGAACTGCCAAATTCCTTATGTAACAGACTTCCCCTGAGACGGATATGGAACACAATATAGACAAAAGTATTGGGACACACCTATTTTTTAGGGTTTGGGCTAGGCCTCTTACTCCCAGTGAAGGACAATCTTAATGCTTCAGCACACCAAGATATTTTAGACACAGTTTGGAGAAGAACATTTTCTATTCCAGCATAACTGTGCCCCAGTGGAAGAACTTGACTGGCCCACACAGAGCCCTGACCTCAACCCCATCCAACGCCTTTGGAATGAACTGAAATGGAGATTGCGAACCAGGCGTCCTCGTCCAACATCAGGGTCTGAACTCATAAATGCTCTACAGAATGAATGGGCACAAATTCTCACAGAAACTCCAAAATCTTGTGGAAAGCCTTCTAAGAAGAGTGGACGCTGTTATAGGTGAAAAGGGGGCCGGGGCAGTTGCATATTAAAGTCTATGTATTTGAATGCAGTGTCACTGATGTCCCTGTTGTTGTAATGAATTGTCGGGCGTCCCAATACTTTTGTCCATTGTCATTTATTTCAGAATGCTTGTGGTTAATGACTGAGAGTTGTGTCAAAAAGTTGTATTGCACATACAGATATTCATTTATTTTTGTTATTTTGGCTAGTATTAAAGCAGTTAAAACCATGTGACAGTCATGTTAAAAGTCAGTGCCTCAAGGGTAGGTGGGTGGGGGGGTTGTAATCGCTTGAGGGCGTTCCTTATTTTTCTCTGCAGAGGATGGCAACCCTAGATAACAGTGTGGTGCATGGTGTCGGAATTAGATTAGATTGGATTTATTAAAGACCGACATGGCAGGAAACAACACTCAATGTGAGTAAACAGTAAAACCATTAAATCCATAAGTTACTATAAAAGTCAACTGTAAAACAATCTAAAAGCACGAGGTATAAAAGACATCTCATGTCTTTTAGTTTTGTTCTTTTTTGCTAACAACTGACTTCGGTGTCTCAGCTCATATCCAATAGAGGGGGCCTGGATGATGACGGTAATGCAGAGGAGAGGAATTGTCTTTAAGAATGTTACTAAGAGTGCACAGTGTGGCCTCATCCCGCCTCTCCCTCGGTGTGGGAAGGGAGGATTGCGGGATACAACTTATCTGTCTGATAAATGCCGTAAATGTAAATGTAAATCTTGCAGCATCGTTTTTGCACTCGTTCCAGTTTATCTGCAAGACCTTTGGTCAGTCCACCCCACACTGGACTGACATACTCCAGAACAGGTCTAATGAAAGTCAGGTAGATCTGTTTGAGGACATCAGGTGGGAGTCCAGCTCTTCTGGCCACACTCAAGTAGTGTATTCTGGGACGTGTTTTGGAGAGCATGTATTTTACATGTGCATCCCAGGTAAGATTGGAAGATATTTGAACACCCAGAAGTTTAAAAGTGGAGACTCTGCTGATCGTAATTAAGGAAACCACATAATTAAGTCTATTTGACATTACTTAACACTTTGAGGCAAGTGTGTAACAATTTAGGCATGCAGGTTGTATAACGCTGATTGATCAGGTATTGGGCTGTGTTTGAGTGATATCAGAAACTGGGAAATGCTAGCTATTCAACCCAAAAACGTCATATTTAAGTGGGAAACACTGACTACTATATGATACAAGTGTTTACAAGGTGTAACAAAGAGATTGGCAGCAAAAACGTGTGGCGTTGAACGTGAAACAATATACACTTGTGGTGCACTTTAATGTGATGTGGGCTTTTTAAATATAGCAAAGAAAGAGCAGGTTCTCCGGACCTCACAGTTTCTGTGTGGTGAGCATGTTTTTGAAAATCCCCCTGAATGGAAGGAAGTCGTGCATTTCACAACCACAACAACAGCGCATGAGAGATCCACCCTCATTCTTGTGTTTTTTTCACATATTGCTTTTTAGCTCCAAACACACTTTTGGTGATTATGGCTAGATGGTTCTTAAATGTGGGAATTTTGGTTTCCCTCTCTGGCTAGCATTCAAGCAAATCTGAGAGTATTCTTGGTTTTTCATATTTTGCATATCTTTCATATAGACATTTGGGCCGGTAGAAACTGTGACTGGAAACATTCGGCATCTTTTTATAGTCTTCCCCTGCTTTTTAGGCATAAATTATATTCAGATGTTGAGTCAGCTGCTTAAAGGTTCCCATTGTTATTGAGCATTTGTGCAAGGTTTAAAGAGTCACATAATTCATTGCACTCTGGAACTCTCCAGGAGCTTTAAACACACTTACTGGGACATGTTCACCAACCTGAAGGAGTACATTTCAAGTGCATTGATGACATTACTATTGATGACAAGACCATCACCACATGCCCCAACCAGAAGTTGTGGATCACTGTGAAAATGCATGCTGCTGAGAACTTAGATTAGGTGATAAGGCTGCCCTGAGAACAGCAAGGGCCAACCTATCCTGGGCCATCAGAGCAGTGAAACTCTCACATACTAATCCACATTCACTTCTGGAACACTGGGTATATACATCCAGGCCATCACCAACTGCAGGGCATGCCCACCTGCCTGTAACACTAAGGCCTCCCTTCCAGATGGGCTGAATTACCTCTATGTACAGGTTGATGCACAAAATGACATGGCAGCAAGAAAGGCCATCTTCGTCCCCAACAATCAGATGCACTGTTTAGAGTCAAACCACAGACAACATTTCCGGCTGTGTGCTCAGGGGACGTGCAGACCAGCTGGAAGATGTTCTCACAGACATCCTCAATATATCTCTGAGCACCACAATCATTCCAACATGCTTCAAAGCCACCACCATCATCCCCATGCCGTGGAAATCATCATTTTCCTACCTCAGTGACAATTGTCCTGTTGTGCTCATGCCCAGTTTCAGTTCAGTTTCAGTTTCAGCTTTATTAAGATAAGATAAGATAAGATAAGATAAGAAAGAACTTTATTCATCCCGAGAGAAATTCTTTTGTCAAAAACATGCTCAATGCAGCAAAGGGAACAAGAGGAATAAAGATATACAATAAGAATTTTAAAAAAAATTGTCATGTGCATGTTAGGACAGGGACAACATTGCAATGAAATGTGATTGACAAGAGAAGACAAGTCACTCAGCAATATAGTAAAAAATAACAATATAAAGTTAA
>JBBJLS010000140.1:11143349-11158972 GCA_037577275.1 Bryconaethiops microstoma | reverse complement strand
AATTATTTGGTATTAAAAAGCAACAATTAAAAATACGCCATCTGACAAACACAATTCACTCCCTTGCATGTGGAAGACCAAAAGTCAGTCATTTCGATTCCATCTAATTCTGCACAAGAAAAAAAAACAATTTCAGGATTTGTAAATAAATTTTTCATTTTCGGTCCAATATTGCACAAAAGATACTGGAAAAATCTCCACATGCACTTCATGTTTTTCCATTAGTATGTTTGCAAACAGTAGTGCCAGTGAAATGTACGGCTTGGATGTTCTGCTCTACTATAAATCCATTGTCTTGGTGAAATGCTACATGTTCTTCAGTTTCTCTGCCAGAGTTTGGTGACAGGTGTCATACAGTTCAGGCATAGCTGTGTTACTGTAATACTTTCGGCCAGGCAGTGTGTAAATTGGGTGTAACATGTTCAGAAGTTCTTTAAGACCATCTTTCTCAACCACTTGAACTGGCAAACATATCTTTAGCCATGGGCGTCGGCAGCATTATAGCGCTATAGCATAGAAAGCAGCACGATGTAGAAAGCAACACGTGAAGTTTGCTGCTGGGTTGTTTTTTTTACTGTCACTGCTATCGTGGATTTAACGGACCCCCAAAGCTTTTTATACTCTCCGTAGTTTGAGGGTTCGTTGTGGCGGCGTCTTTCACCTAAACCACTTTAGCTGGCTAATTGGCCTGGTTTGAGCCACATCCACCCTCCTGAAGCCAAACCATCTCCACCCGAGTGATAATGCCCCACATCTGGCTACCAGATCTACAGATACGGAGAGTGCAGCTAGATGGTTAGTAAGTTAGCCTAGCTCTATTTCTCCATGCATATCTCAGCATCCATGGCCTGTTTACCTTCCGCTATTAAACAGAGCGCCCCCTGCAGGCGCATACGCGCTAGTACAACTCTCAAAGCCATGGCGTGATCAAAACATGTCCTGCTATTTTACACTGGTTACTGCAGAAATACTTGTTAATGCCAGCTGTCTCATCGTTAAAAGAACAATTTCGATATCGTTAACGATATATATCGCACACACCTAGTATAGACACATTTTTTAAATATGATTTATTATTTTAATGAAAACATTTTATTCAACTTTTTATAATTTGAGTTTTTGAGTATAATGAGTTTTTGAGTGATCTGCTTATTCTACACAACCATCACAGATTATTATTTAAACAGATATTTGCCTGGTGTGTTTAACATTTAAAGATTCTGAGTAGGCAAAGGCATAACCCAGTATTCTCAAAATTCTCTAACTTTTATTAGCCAAGGACACTTGAGCAAAGGGATAACTAGTGTCCCACAACGGATGTCGCCCCGTCTACTTGTAATTCATAGCAGCGCTCTTGGGATAATTGATGTAATTGCTCTGAAGATGATAACTATAAAGTAGGCCTGTAGCCGGCTGAACTCAGCCACAGGCAGGAGGGGTCATATGAATGCAGCGTCTGCTCTGGGCCAACCTGGACCCAACAGGAGAGCTCTGTGTAATCAAGCAGTATTTTAGCCTGCTCTGGCTGCCACAACTCCTTCTGACCTGCGTTTCCCTTTTCCGTTCCTCCATCTGCCGTCTTTTACCTGAAGAAAGGGTGAGAAGGAGGAAGCATAGTAGTGAGTGATGAAGGCTGAAAGGTCTCACCTCCCTGCAGCGTGTATTCAACGACAGGCTGGCTGAAAACTCCCAGGCCAGCTCCAGTGTACGCCGCCACCTGGATCTCATACTGCGTCCAGATGATGAGCTCCGTGATCAGGCAGTAGTTGATCTCGGGGCTAGTAATGTTCTGCTGCTGGTAGTCGCCAGGGAGCCCTGCCAGCCGATACCTGCAGCCACGGGAAGAATCAATAGCTGGACTGTTAGCCACAATGATTTCCTTCCAGGTCAACGCTCCATTAGAAGCCATTCCGCAGACTGTAATTAGGCGGCCCTCTCTTGCTCGCCTATTTTCCACTCGAGGAATCCTATTCAGAGCATTACACAACACTTGGCACCCTGTCATTAACGGGCGATGATATTTACATTGCGCTGTCACTGAGGGGGAAAATGGCAGGTCAAATATTGGGAAATGTAAAAAAGCGTGGGTGCAGAAGAGGGTGTGACGTTTCCTTGAAGGGTTGCGAGGTCTAGCCACCCGAAACCTATTATGCATAAGACTAACAATGAAAGAACATGGCCACCAATTTTTATTATGTAAATGACATCAAACATTTCATTCATTTTTTGCCATATTAGCATATTCGGTCACTGCATTCCTTTCACTTTATTTTTAATGTCGTTCCACTCAAGTGCAAAAATTATAGGGACCCAGTCTCTTCTGATAATCATAATCCTCATGCAGCTAAATAAAAGACGAAGGCAAGATGAAAAAGGGATTCTTCTGAAACAGCGTAACAGATAATTACTGCACATATTACAAATACTGTGCATATTACATGCCCTCAGCGTATCACAAACAAGCTAATTAACTGTGTACAGTGAGGTAGTAAGACAAAATGTACAGGCTATATTTCAATACGTTACAGACCTATTAATAAGCAAAACTTCAATATTCATTGTGTTAGAGCATAGTTCCATTATACACTTTGGCAGAATGGGGAGGTGTGTTTCAGTGTAAATGTGTGTTGTGTGCTTGCAGCCCGAGCAGATGGGCTCTGTGCCTCTTTCCTGGGCTCAGTGAGGCCCGCTGGGGTAGTGAGCACGGCTCTCCTCGTGTCTGGCGCGTTCCCGCTGCTAGAGAGAGCGTCCCATCCCTTGTACTCACAGCAGCTGTGGCTCAGCTCCACCGTCCCCCAGACTCTGCTCAGCTGCACAGCGCAGCCTGCGCTCAGTCTCACCTCACCTTCAGGATAAATGTACACCCTGCCTCCAGGAGCCACAGCCACAAAACGTAAATACGGCATTAAGCACAAAGTTACAGCCAAGGCCTTTTACAGTCTGCTGCACTGTCTACAATCACACCCCTGGACTTAGTAAACATAACATTTTGAGGCTTGGTATGAGCGTCCAGGCTGTCTTTTGAGACAAAACTGAAATCTCTTACATCAAAAGGAGGGAATTGTCTTTCATAATAGCGGGCACAAAACCCTATATTCAGAATATGGTTAATTCAGTATGTGAACATGCATCAACAATGTCAATCTGAATGGAAATTATGAACACATTGAGATGTCTACGCCTAAAAAAAATGCAGATTTGTTGATTTTAACCTCAAGGAAACTGGTACTATTTGAATAATGTATTTCAATATAACATCCTTAAGGGCATGTAACAGATTCACATGACTCAGATCACTGTATGTTACAGACTATCATTAACAACAAAATCTCAATTACCATGAAAGTAAGGTAACGTTAATGGTAGCTACCAACAGCTTGTACTAGAATGTTAATAGAAAAGTAAAATAACATCATACGGTTATATGCAAAAGTTTGAGATCCCCTGATCAAATTACATGTTATGTTGGTTTCGAAAACATCTTAACACATTTTATTGCACTATTACCATTTCTTTGATCAACTGATTATACTTGTAAAAAATATATAACTAAAATGTACCGCACCGCAATGACACGTAGTGACCCCTTCAAACCTCTCATTGTACTTACACTCAAAAGACACGCACTTATCTAAACAGCTTACTGGTCAGGAATCCAAAACAAGATTTGGCTGGCATGAGAATAGTGATGCACTTGACAACTGAGAAGTTGTTCTTGCACAAACATCATGTACAGTTCATCAGAAGGTCACCTAACTTGGGTCTCATCGCAAAAGTCAATATTTGAAGCGTGTAACACAACGCTTGGACTAACTTGAGGCGTTTTGGTATTAAGTGAATTGGTCTGATGAAACAAAACTGAACTTTGGCAATAAGCATCAAAGGTATGTTGGAAGAAAAAAGAAGCAGCATTTCAACAAAAGAACACCTTGCCAGCTGTTATGCATGTGGGTGGATTTATTTTGCTTTGGGCTTGTGTTGTAGCTTGTAGCACAGGAAATGTGCCGATAAAGAGAAGAAAGGACTGAACTAAATATCAACAAATGCTAAAAGCTAATATCCCACAGTCCAGTGAGGACAATGGAGAGGAAAAGAAGAATGTTGGATGAAGAAATAATAATTCTGCATTAAAATTACATTCTACTCCATATTCCCACTGTCAGAACAAAACTTGTATCTCTATTTTTGTGATTTTTGTGTCAATATACACTATACACTGTGTCAATTTCATGACAATCAGATCAAAAGAAATAGTCCAAAATGACACACACATGGCAAGTTAAACTAATTTTCTTTCAACTGTAAAGTTACCCTTTTGGAAACACAACGGTTTTTTTCTGACAGTGACATTATGGTAAATCAAAACCATTTAAGATTAAACCTGATTATATCAGCCAGTTTAAAGACTATGACTTCCACTTCATATAGACTACAGTAGCAGTTATGTGGTGTGTGCAGGTCCTACCTGAGGACATAACCTCTGAGTACTCCGTTGAGCTGGGGCTCAGGAGGGGGCTGCCACTGCACCATTATGGATTGATTGGTGCGACCGCTGGCCACTATGTTCTTGGGTGGAGCACTGGGTGGCTCCTCACGAAGCATCAGTCTGCAAGGATGTAAACAGAATACAGAACACAAAGGATCATAAGTAACAGCACCAGCTTCAGAATTTAACTCAAGTGTTCTCTACACACACGCACAAACATGAGAGTGGTCTTATATAATTGATTCGCTGCTCTGTATTTTCTGTCTGAATCTGAGTTAGCTCATTCGCTTCAGGGTATAACAGTAATATTCCTGGTGAGCTGAGAAAGTGTAACCCTCTGGTCAGAAGTCCATTTCCCAATCTGGCTTGCCGCGACACATCCACCCACTTCATCAAAAGCGCTCAAAGCCCTCTCCGCTTCCTGTAAGAGCTCCCTCCGCTGGAAGCACCCTGGGGCCTCCCAACCCACAGGGTCACTGTTTATGCAGAAGCTTTTTGTTTTTGTGCAGCCTGGCCTGGATCTGCTGACTATTTTGGGGAATTATCTGTGCTGATCTGTCCACTGTTTTCTCCTTTGTTGTAGCTACATTAGGCCTTTGTATTTGCAAACAGAAAAATTACCAGGCCAGGACTTCGATCCATTGGTCATCAGAGATGGGGCTGTTTATGTTGGAACCAGGACCACTTTATTGCTTTCAGGGGCCTGTGGAGCTCACTTCCTCTCACATTATAGGCTCTGCTGGAGACCAAAGCAAGTTAAAAGAGGTGGCCTTTTCTGTGTTGGAACATGCCCTCTAATGACATTTGCCCCAGGTTTCACTGAGAGCAAACCCCAGCCTTAAGTAGAAGCTTCAGGTCTTGATTGCAATCTATTAACTGGTTTCCGAGTAGTTCCCGAAGTGCACGGACAATTCTCATGTGCAAAACTGCAAACTTTGTTATATCGTAATCAGTACGAAAGTTGCAGTCATAAACGATATTCTCAGGCCATTGCACTATTTATGCCACCCAAATATGTGCCTTTTTTAATTAATGGAATTTAAAAATGAATCAGAGTTGGATGCTTCATAATGTCCAAGGGTTCATTCTGCCCTATGCATTTCATGCTAATGGACAGTTAAATCTGCATTAAATTTTAATGGGATCACTGGGTTACTTCAGATTTATAGTCACAGTCTTCTTAAAACTCCCACCACTTGTTATTTCTCCCCCAGAAGTCCATTTCATAATTAATACCCTCAATAACCAATATCAGGCAGCCTCTTTCAGACACTTGTTCAGTAAATCTGCCTAATCGTGGCCATAAGGAAGAGCTGCTCAGCTAGCTCTCATAATACTGTCTGCCTAGCCTGGCCTGTCCTTCACACAGTATTTACACATTTGTTTTACATACTCGGAGAGCACCACTGGCCAATTAAACATCTGCCTCACTACATCACGGATGCACAGAAGCGGCCGTTAATTCGAGTAGAACAGTGATCCAGATATAGGTACGAGCGATGTGGGCTCTAATAGAATGGCATAAGAGAAAGAGAGGCCGGAAACACAGTCATTTAGTCATCTTCAGTGTGTAAAGCCCACTGGTTATTAATGAATGGATGAACCCCTATCAAAAGGGATATTCATGGCAATTTTAGCCCGGAGATGCTCACTGAGGACAAAAACCTGGCAGACGGGTAAACAAGAGAAGGCACACGTGAGTGGAGGCTCGTTATGGCAGAGCTGTACAGGTCTGATTTTATGAGCTTGTCAGGCGTTTATAGCTGCCTCTGCTTAATAAGGCCAAAAAGGACAGATGTGACAGCATGCAGAAAGACATATGCATGCAGGGAGAAGAGTGATAGGCTCCTTCAAGACACTGCTCTTGGCTGCTCCAACTCTGCTCTCCGGCTAGCTGTCTTTAGCAAAGTGCCAGACACCGGTGAATCTGCTGCATTAGACACTTCTATGGCAGAAAAGTTATTTCCAGGAACACAAATGCAACCTAACTAACAAGTTACTTATTTGAGGGATACAAGAATAGCTGTTTTAATCAGAAAATTCAGGCCACGAATGCCATGCATGCTGGAAACTTGGTTAAGTTCTGGTGGAGCTCCAAATTCAGTCTCTTTTGCAAAAGCGAGTAAAAACAGAGCCACACACTCACGCAGCAACTCCCAGCTGAAGGAAGTTTAATTCAACAAGATGAACAAACAGGAGCCAAAAAGCAACACTTCACATATTAATCAGGCACCTGTTCTATAATGGAGCAAAAAGGAAAAAAACAAAACAAAAATACAACAGTGTTCAACGGTTGTGCATTCCCAGTCATAGCAATTAAATTGAAATTTATGTCCAGCAGTCCAAACCTGTTTCACTAGAATTTGATTGTTAAATGTTTAAAGACGGATTGTTTGATAAAGTGAAGCATTAATTGAGGTCACGGGAGAGTTAAGAAGCTACTGCAGTTCTTTAATATTTAATATGTCCTAGATTGTAGCCCAGTATTAACCTGCCTGGCATTAATATTTCACAGTGATAAACTCAGAAAAACGTGTATTCAAGAAGCGTGCTCAGGAACGAAAGTTAAGTCTAATAGCTCAAATTTACAAGCCTCTTTTTATGGAGTGGCAGACCTTGTTAATTTGAGAATAAGAAGCTCATTTAAGGTAAAACAATCACCAGGAGTGAAAAGATGGCAGAGGCTGTGGTCTGAACTGATGTTATTAGAGAACTTAATGAGATTTAAAATTTCCATTTTTATAGATAACAGTATGTCATGCCGTGAAAGCCAACTACCATTAGCAAATCTACTTGACAATCCTTAACTGAGTTTTGCCCAAGTGTGTGTTGATGCTAAACAAATTTCTCTATGACTTCATACACATTTCTCTGACACAGTTGTATGTGAAATTACAACAAAGTAAAAAGAAGTTATTGCCACCTCCACATGAGACAAACTTAAAAATGACATGTTTCTCCAAATGTTAATGCATAATTATTATTTGTCTGCCAAATTTCAAGTAAAACATAAAATGTGCAAATGCATCCGTTCAGTCAATAGTTAACAAGATGCCCTTTGCAGCTATGTCGTTATAACCTTGATTTTTTTTCCCTCTTCCTAGCAGAACACTTCTAGTTTAGTAATATTCATAGGTCATTTTACATGCATGACATTTTAAGATCTAATAACACACTTTCAAAAATATTACAGTCTAGGGATGGTGAAGACCATTTTAAGACCTTAATCTTTCTTTCCTTTATGTATTTCAAGGTTAATTTTGAAGTATGTTTTTTTCGATCAGTCTTCCATGTAACGTCCAATCTCTTTTATTCTTTGAGTTTCTTTACTGACTGTGGGACATTAGCTTTCAGGGTTTGTCGATATTTAGTAGAATCCTTTTTTCTCTTGATCACTACAACATTTCTTGCACTGCTAGCTGTTACACAATCCTTTTATTGTGTATAAGTGCTTCTTCTTTATGTTCTCGATACCTTTGAAGCCAAAAAGTTTCATCAGACCATTCTTTTTCCATGTTTGTGAGGTATTTTTCTAAAATACCTCTGATTTAGTGTTGTGTGTTTCATACTTCAGACATTGACCTGAGTGATGGTTATAAGTGAAGGTTACCTTCTGATGACCCTTCCAACTATATGATGTTTGTGCAGTAACAACATTGCGCAGTAGGTCAGTGCACCACTATACCAGTGCCAACCAAATCTTTCTGTAGGGCCAGTTTTATTTAAGAAATTTCCTAGTCACAATCTGTATTTTTAGTTTAAGGGTCACATCATTTATTATGACCTGGAAGTATCTATGCTTCACTTGGCTCTGAGACCTAGATCTACTAAAAGTTTTCTGAACTTCTGCAAATGCCACATTTTATTTGAGTTCTTTTAAAATATTAAATACATCATAAATATTTGTCAAGCCTCAACAATTGTAGAATGTGTAAATGACTTCCATTTCACTCAAAAAATCAACAAAACACATAATACGACCAGGAGTGTCCGAAGTTTTGCATACAGCTGAGTAAAAAATACTTGTAGCTCCAATGCAATATTAAAGAAACCAGCTTTGGACACCAAACATGTTTTACATTTTGGGCAAAAGGAAAGCATGTACACTTCGGCCATTTTAATAATCTCTTTTAAAAACAACTTCTTGCTTTCACAACAGCCCTTTTCTATATTTGCAAATGGATTTTTCTTTCCACAGCAGAGTTGGCTGTACCATTCCCAGGAAATTTGAAACCAAACAGTGATCATCCTGTATCAGTGTGCTCAGCCCTTTTAGCTGATGGCAAAACATAACATGTTGAACACACTATTTATGTCTGGGCACGAGGCTTCAGATTCAGATGAACAGAAGGGACTAATTTCAAAGTGAGATGATGCTATAGAGGGCACAAGATAATAGCACTTCCCTTCCCCATCCCTGAGCGGAGGTGCCATGTTTTAGCATGTCTGGCGCTGATAAGGGCTGGTGGGGCTGGCAGGCGCGAGGCGTCTACCACCCACAGCCGCAAGCTGTGTGCAGGAGCATTGCTCTGGGTGCTGATTACAGCAGGAGGTGTGAGTGCAGGCCTGCCACTTTAGAGCCTGCACGGCCTGGGCTCTCTCCACACACTGTGATGTATGCTGGCAGAGCCGAGCTCAACACATACCCACAGAGCTCCGAGGCCACAGCGCGGCTGACAGGGGAAATCACGTTTAAACAATGACCTCATGAAGCAGACTGGATTACTGAGCAGATGTTTAAGTCGGACATATTTGTAATATGCTAGGCCTATGATTGCAAAATGAATAAGGTAGTTACTTCTGCAGATTGCCGATTGAGCAGCCACCACAAGTTGATTCCTTATTTGTATTTTTAATTAGGAAAGGAAATGATTCGATTGTGATTTGACACTGATGCAAAGGTATTGCTATGTGCACAGCGTCGTTTCTCATTTTACAGCACTAAATCAAATGGAAAAAGGTCCAAAGTACAGACTTTTCAATCATGAATACATTCATTACATAATTACATAAGCTTTATATGCATCAAATGCATTACAAAATGATTTTTAAAGTGGATTGCAGGTGCTGATCTGTACAACAGGAAAAGTAATCTCATCCAGCCAGCACGCTGACATCGGAACGTAGATCAGTGTGTGAAATCTAAGCTTTCGGTGCCTCACAGTGTGGTCTAGTACTTTTGTAAAGAGACAAGCTTCTGCTGGTATTATTGGACATGGTCTTTTCAAGTGCAGATCTTTATCACCATTCAGATCATAGTCTGAAATGAAGTCGTAAAGTTGGTTAACACGCATAACAGTTTTTTTCTCATATATGGATATAAATAAAATGATGTGCTTGTGACACTTATCGTGGTAACATGTGCGTTACCTGTTGGTCTCAGAGCTGAACTGTCCTCTGCCCACCTGGTTGACAGCACACACTCTGAACTGGTAGGTGCGGGCTGGGGTAAGGCCAGTCACTACTGCAGCTGCAAGCATTGGATCCACATTCGGCAAATACACCCTCCATGGAGAATCTACAATGATATCATACATAAGGGGGTAAAATGCATTGCAATAAAAATGGTGAATAAATGGCATTACACGTGGAATCTTTTACAATAGTGATATGCACTCTTATAGCCAACAAAAAGTATTCAAGCTATTTTTCCTCAGTCATATTTGTCTGTGAATTTTTGAAATAATTTCGAATTACAGAAAATTATTCAAATCAAACTAAAACACACACAGATTACATATACACACAATATATATACTATATCTATATTAAGCATCTAATAAACACATGTATTGTCAAATATCAATATTACATTGAGGAGACACCAAAATGACAACATCATTTGAAGGCTTAAAGAAACTAGAAACCAAACAACCACTTTTACTGTTGACTGTGGAATGTCAACCAAACTGCATATTCTCTGATGTTCAACTTTCAATTGGCTGAAAGGGCTGGAGGCTTGGTTTCGGATTTGTAAAACACAGTAAATTGTAATTCATACCAATGCAGTGAGAGACTGTAAAACACCTGGTGTCTCTGTAAAATCAGCTATCTAGACTCTAAAATCTGTGGCTTTCCATCTTGAACTTTACTCCTGGAATGGCATGCCTGTGTCTTTCCAGCTCCTTTCCATGTCTGAGCGTAAGTATAAGTGTTGAGGGCAGAGATTTATAACTTTGATTGTGTAAAATATGTTTATTTTCAGACACACAGGAACGCTGCAATATTCGTATCGATAACAAATGTAGTTACTGTATCTCTAGCTAGTCTATCTGTCATATTCACTCAGAAAAGGTCTCTAAAAAACCCCAGTAATCACACATCATGTTCAAGCTGGGATTCCTCAGTAGAATGCTAGCCGGCAGCTATAAATACTTAATGATCAGATCACACAACATCAGGCTCTTTAGAGAAATTACTCTAAAATTATACCAAAGGTTGTGCTGTGCAGATCAACATGAGGTTTGAATCAAAGAATATTAAAACAGTGGGGGTGAGAGGGATACTTTGTTAGAAGATTGTAGAACACTAAACTGATGCTGAACTATTAATAACATTAAGGTCTATAGAGATGATACAAACTTATCAATCAGACATAAACAAACAATTGAAATAAATGTATGTATATATAAATGTGTGTGCGTGAATGTATGTATATATTTACACCCCCCCACACACACACACGCACACACACACACACACACACACACACACACACACACAGACACACACACACACACACACATATATATATATATATAAGAGAGACAGGCAGAGGGGGGTAGGGGGTGTAGAGATGGCTGGCTCAGTGACATAGGAGTTTCTAATAGGACTTCCCAGGGCCATTCCAGCCATGCACCAGTAATCTGCACCTTCACCGCAGCCCATTCCTCACTGTCCACTTGCACCCAGAGCAGATCAATCTGCTCTGTTCTTCCATGGTGCTAGTGGTGTTAGTGGTGCTTGTTCGGGGAGGGGAGGTGTCTCCATGCTTCCTTACACATCTGTTCTTTCAACACCGCAGAAGATAGCGCCACTATTTAAGCCAAATCAACTCTCAGTATATAGTTGGCAGCATGGTTATAGTGGTGGCTCCCAAGCATGATCCTGGAGTCCCTCCCCGACCCAACAAGCAGATTGTAGTGCTGTCCTTGCCCAACATCCACTTCAACAAAAAGAGCATGTTAACCCCATAACTGTAGGCCTACTCTCCAGTCATTAACACTAAGACTTATTATTCAGTCACTACTAGGAATTATTTGATAAATATTATGAAACCTAAAGTAAAGGATTAGGAAGATAATATGTAAGTCATGACAAAGAGGAATTGTGAGCTCACAAAAATAACTTAGAATTTCAGGGTGATATCGATTAGACCTATAATCAGTTTTATAAATTATTTGACTCAGTAAATGAACCACAGTGGCCTCTGGGTTTCTTCTCATATTGACCCACTCACTCTACCACCATCACTAAAAGATTCATCTATGCCATCTATCTACTATGATTTTTTTCTGTGTATATCTAAAACAAGACTTGAAAAATATACTGTTTTACACTGAAGCCACTCACCAGTGGGCAGGCCGATGGAGGGGACAGGAGAACAGACTGGAAAGAGCAGAGTTAGGAAACTGTGATATATTGGTCTACAAAACCTAGCACACCTGTGAGCTGGGCTTTTTTGTGAGCTGCTATTCAGTTCAATTACAGCCTCAAAGTTAACGTGTGTTACGCTATATGCACCTCCCTCTCCCCCAGAGTGAGGTTGGGTGGAACAAAACAGGCTTACTTACTGTTCTCTGAGAGTTCCACCACGTAGTGCAGCAGAGGGCTGTTGCCATCAAATGGCCTCATCCAGGACAAGTCCACGCTGCGGCTGTCTGTGGCATTCAAGCTGGCTTGCAGGTTCCGGGGGGAGTGTGGCAGCTCTCTGCAGAGAGAAAGAACAAACATGATACACCGTAAGCAATCTAAACAACACACACACACACACACACACATCACAAAATAAACAGACATAAAAAATATCCAGAGTGTTTGGAGAATGCTCCCACCATGAGGGCAGTCTCGGCTCAACAGGTCTGTTTAAGATTCGCCGTAACGCTCTGAATGCTGTGTCCGTCGGGACCTCCCCAGTTTCACATCTCCTCTACGCTCTGTGTACCACCCTTCCCCTAGTTTAGGCATTCAAAGAAACCAGCCTGATTCTAAATTCAGCTCCGTTCCCACTGGCTGGTGGAGGCAGTCATTTATTTGTGTTTGTCTTGATTTCTTTTTTCATTTTTTTTATTTTATTGATAGCTTTATTAATCATTTCGGCAAAGGATTGAATTCCTGCTGAGGCCACATATCAAGCTCCGATGGTTTGCTCACGGAAAGTTTGTTTTCTTCTCTAAATTAAACCCAGCGAGAGAATCAGCAAAGCTCCAGATTTCATCACTTCTTCGTGTTCTTTCTAACTAGACAGGCAACCTCTGACAATCTCACAGGTAGGAGAGAAATGATACACCGGCTTTCATCTAGCAGTCTTTCTGCATATTCTCTGATGTTCTGCAAGAAAACTCTCTCTCTCAAAAAAATGCACTAGGAGAAAAGAGAGGAGCACGAATATTCTTTAAAAAAAAGTGACACTCACTCCTATAACTGGGCAATTTATACACATTATCTTGCCCTAAAAGAATGTTCTATCTAACTGTCTGAGTTATATTTTATTCTTTTGATTTTCCACCAAACTGAACTGAAAAAAACATAAAAGTTGAGCCTCCAGACTTTAGGTGAGTAGCAATGCCTCAATCTCAATCAATATCTGCGCTCCCATGGTTAAGTAAGTTATTGCCAAAGTAAGTACCTTGGACTAAAAGCCATTTCTTTCTAATGGCTTGGGCAGCACGGCCCAAGGAAGCAGCATTTGAGAGAGAATGGCTGGATGAGTTGAGCCGCTAGGGAAAGAGCCGTCTGACAGAAAGCCTGATTCCACACAACCGTCTGCCAGCACAAACCATTTCAACAGTATAATAAGGGCAGGGCAGAGCAACAAACAGATAATGAGTCTTAATCCCACATAATGCTAGCTTCCCAAAATCTGCATAGAACACACCTGATGCCTTTTTAAATCTTTTTTTCAGAGTTTTATTATGTAAATGACTTTTTTATTCAAGTTCGAGAGTGAATGTTATATCTTGGCTTAAGGCTAAGGCAAAGAAAACCTTTTTTTTTTTTTTTCTCAGTGGGCAAATACACATCAGACCCCTCACTGGCTGAAGGCTTGCTCACAGACTAGGCAAAAGGTCAACAGCTTTTTAAGAGATGTTCAATTTTGCCAGGCAGAGTAAATAAAAAATAGCATGCTGAAACATGGAGACGACGTGAAACACAACACAAACACAAGATCAAAAGAACAAAGAAACAAAAATGAAACGTGTCTGTCTCCCTGCTGCTTTCCAAACCATTTGATTATGTAAATGTAACTATAAAAATTGCAATTAGCAGCTCTATATCACAAAATACAAGGGAAAGCAGTTGGAAACCAGACTGAAAGGTTACGACAGAAAAAGGTTGTGAAAGAAAGGTCACTCCTGAAGCTCCTGCTGTGAGCACTATGCTGCATCTGGGCCAGGTGATGAGCCCGAACGTGGCAGAGGGAGAAATATGGTATATGGAGTAATAAGCAAGCAGCTGCTTCTAAATGGGCCTTTCCTTTTACCTCACTTGGCTGACAGGGAGAGTGCAACGGAGCAAAAAAAGTGCGCTGAGAGCGCCTACCACACTGCCGGCCCCCTGGAGGGTCCCTAAAGGGAGGTAGGGGGGTGGGGGGTGGGGTGTGGGGTGAAGCCTTGTGTCCAGACTGCATCAGAGCATGGAAGGCACTGTGTCATGACCCAGGCTCTCAGAGAGCCACTGGCCAGCTTTCAAAAACATGAGGCTCCTCCTGGGGATTAAACAGCAGCGATGAAATAGGTCATTCTTAGGTGGAGCATATGAGGATAGAGCCGCTGGAAAGAGGCAAACAGCATGTAACCGAAAGAACAGGTGCTGAGGAGGAAACTGTTAGCCATGGCTTACATGACTTCGAGGCGTGCACTCTTGGAGTCGTTGCCAGCCAGGGAGAGCACATCACAAGTGTAGTCACCGATGTCACCAGACCACGTCTGAGTGATGTGCAGAGAGCCATCTTGCAGGCTGATCCGCCCACCTCTGGAATGACCAACTACCTCTCCATCCTTTTTCCACACAAACCTGCACACAGAACAGGATGAGAGAGAGAGAGAGAGGGAGAGAGAGGGAGAGTAAGAGAGAGAGAGCAGGAAAAGCAGGACTGCTTCATTATGCTGATTTCCTGCATATTAGCGCTGAATTAGCTTTATAGCATAACAGATTGCACTTCGAATCTACTTAACGGCACATGGGCTGGCACTTCCAATTAACATTACAATCAGAACTGATGGGGCAGCCCTGGCCTTAGACAATGGGGTCTGCCCACACACACACACACACACACACACACACACACACACACACACACACACTCAAGGACCATACATCACCACCTACCTCACAGCCACACGGGGGTCATGTGTGGCACTGCACTCTAAAATGGCTGTGGTCCCCTTGATGACACGGCGGTCCGTGGGATGGTGGGAAATGTAGGTGCGACCTTGGAGAAGACACAGCACTTGGTTAGATACTGGACATGCATTTCAATATACAGTGGTCACCAACCCTTCACCTAGAGACCCACTTTTCAGTAGTGTTTAAACCCCAACAGTAGTAATCTGATGACTTTTTAACAGTACGTAGTGTATCACATTATGGTTGAATTTATTGTAATAACATTAAAATAAATAACCATATTTCGGTAATTGCTGTTAGGCAGACCTGAAACGCAATCTGTTATGCGCTTGGAATCCACAAGGTTGTGGAGAGTAACTTAAAAGCTGTCATTTTTTGGCAAAATTTACTTTTTTGCCTAAATCATCTCCTCATGATGGTGGCCACCTATGGTAAATTTGCCTACACCGTCAGTCGATCAGGTACTATGATTCCACCACTTTAGTACAATGGCCTATGTCAAGAGTGTGACTTAAGCTGATTTATTATGCCTAAGTCAAAATAAAATGTGACTTAGGCAATTTTAATA
>JBBJLS010000140.1:11115755-11143249 GCA_037577275.1 Bryconaethiops microstoma | reverse complement strand
TCTATCTATCTATCTATCTATCTATCTATCTATCTGTCTGTCTGTCTGTCTGTCTGTCTGTCTGTCTGTCTGTCTGTATCTATCTTTAGATCTAACTATCAATTTTCAGTCAGTTTTACGTTCTATCCCACAGTCTCATCAGACTATGCACCATCATATCATATTATAATATCCATCGTTTCTGTGGGTCATATTTAATGTTGTCTGTCAAGCAGATTCATTGTGATGTACGGTCAGATTTTAATGGTGGTCTTCTCTGTTAAACAGCTTTATCTGATACAGTGTACGATCAAACGACCTCAGTAAATGCAGTCAGGGAGCTTTATTTTATGTTATGCATATGGTCTTTCCTTACTGGAAGGAAGTCAGGAAGATTTATGTGCTTTTTTGCTACATGCAATCAAATGGCCTTTCTGAATGCAGTCAGTTTGGCTTTAACTTTTTCATTTAAATCGCTGCTTTCGATTCTTGTCAGAAGAATTGACTGCAGGGTGTCGTCAATCTTATTTTTAAAATCATTGGGCAAACTCTCTGTGGCAGTTTTATTCTGAACAAGTCAATAAAAAGGTACATAAGATCAGGAAGGTGATATGAATACAGATTCACTGCATGTAAAACAAATAGAATGAGTTTTGGGTTTTTTCAGACTGGTGAATAAAAAAAGTACAAAAGGGGGCGTTTACCCTGGGCAGGGTGCCAACATCATTTCACTAAAGTCTGAATGAAATTAATGGATATACTGTGCATAAAATCTCTATTTACTTTATAATGTTTTTTTTAAAGATAAGTTTGCATTGTTACGGCAGAAAGTGGACAGTACAAAGGTAAGAGCAGCAAATAAAAATTATAATATAACAGCACAGTATAAAATTATACAAATAATCTGGATGTCTGCTGCCAGGGAGCCCTTATTTTCTTCATACAGTCGGGTCATGTTAAGATTCCAGGTTACTTTACTGTCATCAGCAGCAGTAAATATGTACATAGTGTTTCTCCACGGTGCAACCAAGATCAAGTTATGGCAGAAACAATACAATAAAAAGACTATACAGTAACGTAACAGTATCGTGTGAATGGGATGTAAACTTTCCAGAGTGATTAGAGGCACTTTTCCACAGGTATACAGAAACCATGCTGTTCTTAAACTGTACTGCGATGGTATAAGTCTGTTGATTGTATCACTTTTTGATGATCCAGGGTATCTCAGTCTGATAACAGAGTTTCTGACTCAATTCTCTCTCACAGTTTATGACCGGTTGTCCCAAAACTGCATCCATGGAGTCAAACCAGTGGAAAGTTGTTTCTGTCACAGCTGCTATTGTGGTCTTTTATCATTTATAATCTTGTTTGAGTGTTTTAAATGTTTCTCTAATTGAAGAGCAAATTTCCAAAATTCACTCAATCCATTTGTTGTGATTTTTTTAGGTAACACTACTACTGGCATATTTTTACATGACCTCTTTATGTGCGACAGTATAACCGACCAAAACTCACTCAGTCCTTGCATAATACACGGTACAAGATCAGGTGAATTTTCAAAACTCACTCAGTCCACTCGCACAGTCGCAAGCTGTTCTTACTTTCCCAGGTCTCCCAGGCGGTAGATCATGAACAAAGATGGCTCTATGCTGTGTCATGTAGTAGGATATAAATATTAAACTTGTACATAATTCTGTGACATTGTATATCGATTTTCACTATATTTTTTAAACAAATTTGCCCATACTAAAATGTTCAGGAGTTGCACTTTAGGCATTGAAAAATGACAAGTAGTTAAAAATTCAACTAAAAAAATTATTTCCTGTAAGAATTGCTTTCCAATAGGTAAAACAAGTAAAACGCGATTTTCCAAAAAAACAAAAGCTTTTGGACTGAGTGAGTTTTGGAAATTTGCTCTTAAATTTTTCTCTTTAGTCGTGTGATGAAAACCTAGCCCGGATGACTTGTTAGCAATGTCCTGGTTCACCTTCGCGTTTCTCAAAGTGTTAAAGAGAAGGTTAAGGATTTGTTAGTGTCATAGAAAACAGAGAGTAGAGCGTGTACTTCGTTGAATTCCCAGTCATTAGTTTGTGTCTCCATTGTTGTTTTTTGCGAGGACAATAAAAGACAGTGGCCTCTTTTCATGCTGTGATGACATTTTAACGAATCAGAAAGCAGTGATGCAGTCGGCTCAGCTGCGGATCGTTTTCGGCCCTTCTGTTGAGTGGCTTGTAATATAATGTATTTGTTATGGAAAAACATTTGTTCGGGGTGCAGTGCTGTTCCTTGTGCCAGTGGAGAAATTAAAAGGGGGCATTTGGCTGATGCTCTTATCCAGAACAACTTACAATTATTAGTTACAGGGACAATCCCCCCTGGAGACACTGAGGGTTAGGTGTCTTGCTCAAGGACACAATGGTAAAAAGAGGGGGTTTGAATCTGCCACATCAGTTTCACAGGCAAATGTTTTACCCACTAGGCTACTACCACCCCATAGAAGTGCTATAGTATTGCACCATAAGTATTAGCGCTCTCCATCCAGTAGCTTTATCTTCTTTATCTGCAATCAAGTAACCTTAGTAACTTGCCCAGTTCTGGCCCTCCAGCTGTACCACCCCGCAGATCAGAGCTCCAACCTTAATCCAACCAGGGCCTTCAGAGGCCCCTTAATATTATCTCCAGGTGTGCTGGATCTGAACTCTACAGGGTAAGTTCCAGGACAGTCCCATGCAAAAGAGATACAATTGCTGAAGAACATACCTTTTACTAAAAATCAATCCCAGTCAGAATCAGAAAACTTTTTTGATGCCATTTGCTTATGGTATGACTGCACAGATACACAGAGGCACAGAGACAAGATCAATACAAAATATAAAGTCTAAATAAATCTAATAAAAACCTGAAAAACCTCAATATGAAATACAGTATGCTATAAACACAAATGCTGGGTATAAATATTATACATAAGTAACTTACAGTTAAGTGAATTACTAGTAACTAAAAAAGTAGTAACGAGTCTGTTCTTGCTGTAATAGAGATCAGTAATAGAACAGTAATATTAAATCAAGCGGTGATATTTTACATGGTAAGACTATTGCACATAATAATAAGATATTGCACAAAATGAAATGCTTTTGCAGCTAATAAAAAAACTGAACATGATATTGCACGTGAAATTGCACATGATAAATGATATGCAAATAAACTTTCTTTGCCAAAATTGAATATTGTGATGAAAAATAAAGCACATTTTATGTTTATATGTTAAATATGTGCACTTCCATCGCACTTTTAATCTTCTTTTATTGAGTTTCTATGTATTATATTATTGATTTATTCTTTTTTTGTTTCCTACTGTTTTTATGCCTAATATTGTTATTCTATTCGGGTAAAGCACATTGAATGACCTTTATAATAATGGGCTACTTAAACAAACTTGACTTGACTTATTGTATTTTTTCAATAACACTGCATAATCAAGTCAAGTCGGGTTTATTTCTGTAGCCCATTATTATAAACAGAGGTCATTCAAGGTGCTGTACAAGGACTGAATAAAATATTAATAATACGCAACTGAGGCATTTTATCTTCCTGTGCACATTCAGGCACTTTTATCTGACTGTGTGTAATGAGGAACTTTACTGTGACTGATGTAGGACAAGTCACGTGTGTGATATAATCTCGTGTTACTGTGTGTAGTTTAATCCTACAGTGAGTAAAGAAGCCACGATTTTCAATCGGCTAATGTAGTCTTATCTAAATATCCGTGCACTTATTTTAGCATAAGCTTTGAACAGTTTTCTGTTGCTGTGTTTTATCTATCAGGCTGTATTTCTTTTTCAGCTGGGTTTGAGGTGAAATGGTTTCTTTACAGTGGAGGTGAATGGAGCCAGACATCTCCTACACAAGTCCAGCCGTTTTATTTACTATCGACCCCCAGTGAAGCTCCGCATGTCTCTGAGTGTTTTTATGGATGTTGATGATGGTTAAATAGTAAAATTGTATAAAATTATACAAAATGGTACATAACACCGCTTGCATATGTTGCAGATGAACACATGCTGCTCTTTCCATTACGTGCACTTTATTTCTCATTTACCTGCCCCACTCTTTTATTTTAGTGTTTTATTGCTACCATAAGAAGAGCACTTCTATATTGTACTATTATATTCTATGTTATAATTAGTATACTATTATATTGTCATGTTGTTTTTTGCTGTTGTTTCACATGGAAAGATCACCAGAATTTCGTTATATAAAAGTATGATGAGAACAAAATTCTCTTACTTTTACTTACTAAATCCGAGTCTGTTTGTAATCCTGGGATATTCGTAAAACAATCGGGGCTGTAGCCTCAAATGTCCAGGCCAAACGACCTCAGGGACTTTTTAGAATCAGAGTGCTCTGTATGTGTCCCTCCACCATGAATGGGTTTAGTTTTACGACCAAAAGCTTCTCAAAACTCTGGTAGAACAACGTCTCAGGCGTCAGGCGGCGTACCCATAACCGTTTGATGGAATAACTTTCTGTGAGGAGATTTTACTGTAGAGGTAGACATCTGGTTTCATTCACCTCCACTGTGAACAATTCTGACTTGGTGAGTTTTGCTTTATCTGAATGATAAATTTCCTCTGTTACTATGTGAAACTGGAGTTGATATTTTATTATGGGCAGTAAATCAGAGGCTAAAAGTGCTGTAGTGAGCAATTAGAGCGCATTAATGTATCACGTAGTGATACAGATAGTGACTTTTTAAAACTAAAATCTGCTTTATATGCAGTATAATTCAGGTGAAAATTGTTTGTTTTGTATTAGGCACTTTATTTATTTATTTATTTATTGACATTAAAGTGCTGATGGGCCACAGAATATCTGCTCTTTTGGAGAAATACAACTGCGATTCTGGGCTTATTAGTAATCAAAGACTTAAAACAGCCTGACAAGTTTATAGAGTCTGTTCAGTATCAGAATCAGAAAATGTTATCGATCCTGGTGGAAATTTCTTGTGATACGACTTAGCAGACACGCAGAGACACAGAGACAAGACCAATATAAATATAAAGTCAAATAAATGTAAAAGAAACTCAGTTAAAAGCTGCTGCTGTTTGAAGAACCTTTCTGATTTACTCAGGCAGATGTCTGACCTGCTGTCACTTAATCCCTGTTTTTATTGATCATGTGTTGTTGTGCTGTGAAGAAACAAGCTCTTTTGACGACATGAACTTGAACAGCATCCATAGACCAGTTTTTTTTGGTGCCAAATAGTAGAACGAAATGGACAAAATCCCAAATTGCCATCAAATCACTGTATATTACAGTTGAGGAGTTGTATTAAATATATGAAAAACTGGGGCTGAATTTTTGTATCTATTTTTATATTGAAACTCACATTTAAACTATTTTTGAAATGATCTAACAGCTATTGAAACAATTTTTAAACGGGTCTTTTGTTTTGAAATTTCTGTTGGATTTCTGTTAGATAATTTTAAATACAGTACTGTGCAAAAGTCATAGACACCCGTGAAAATGATAATTAAAAGCTGTTTATCTAAGCAGTATATGCTTTTAAAAGCTAATTTTAGATTGCATCCAATTCACATTAATACAGTCGATAGTGTTTTTACGTGTGTCTGAGTGTTTGTTTAATTATTCCAAGGCCTCCTCATAGAAGCTCAGTTTTATAGTAGAGTTCTCAATGAATGCCACAAATATCTTTAAATTAAATCAGGAGCTGCTGGTGGTATTTCACAAGTCCAAGCAAAGGCTGGAGGTACCGAGGAGAAATCGGGAACCGAACCTTTGTTCTCCTCACCAGTTCACAAAATATCAACTACTTTATACTAACAAAACACATCCGGATACATTTTACTGCTTTCTTGTTCATTAACTCATGTATTAACTGATGCAGAAAATTCGCTTTATGGGTCAAACTGGGATACAGAAGTTTAAGGGCCTGCTGAAGAGCTGCCTCTCCATTTAGCCTTTTTAATTTTGTGAGTTTTTAAAGTCGTTAGGCCTAAAATAATGCCACCTGTGGAAGCACCAGGTGTCTTGTATGGGAGAGGGGAGCAAAAGCTGGTTGGACAAATTGGTCGGGGAAGGTGCACATATTAACTAACAACTATTGAAACAATGCTTAAAAGTATCAAATAGCATTTATGATTTGAAAATGACACTTTTTCGAATCTTAAGGGCTGTTAGATCATTTAAAATACATTTTTTTGGGGGGGGTGTCAAGTGTGGGGTTAGTTGGGGGTCAAGTGGGGAGTCCACAAAGGGGGCCTTAGACTAAAATTGTTTTTAATTTTAGTGAAATATAATAATAAGAATTTTAAAAACATTTTTCATAATTCAAAGTCCTGTTGGGGGCAAGTTGCGGAGTAAGTAGTGTGGGGGAGTGAGTAGTGTGGGGCAGCATGTTGGGGCCAAATGGGTATGTGGGGTATGTGGGGCTAGTGGGGGGGAGGGTAAGTGAGGGGTAGGTGGGTGGGCAAGTGGCGGAGTAAGTTAGTGTGTGTTTGGAGGGGTGCGCAAGTTGACGGTGGGGAGCACAAAAGGGGCCTTAGACTGTTCAGACCGATGTCAATACAGCTCATAAAAGACTGGAAAGAGCTTCTGGTTGTAATTTGATTTTTTCTGTCCCTGCAGATGAAAGCCCCACATGCCCGCCCTGTGACGAGATGAGCACAGATGTCATTCTGGAACACATGTGTGCCAGCGAGTTTGGTAAGGAACCGCCTTTATGTCCTGGTAGTAATCAAATAAAGGTTCTGTAAACAGAAAGAACCTCCCAGAAAACAAAGTGTATATTTGCATTAACATTGAGGCACGGCCTGGACCTTTCTAGCTGCAGGTGGAGTGTGGGTGGGTGTATTTACACTACAGGCCTGAGGTTTTGGCCCACGCTTAGAAAATACGCTGCACTTTCAAAATTTTATTGCAAGAAAACATTAGGAATACTCAAAACAAATGTAACTGATTGGTTTCGTACAATATTCACTGTAAGTGCACTTTAATGGATGTGAAATTTTCTGTACAAGTTTCATCAAAACATCCACCCCTCGCCTTTATCACAGCAGCACAGATTCACCACATTCCGGCAATGTTTGGAAATAACTTGTGTCCAAACCCTTCCAGCACTTTTTCAGCAAACAGTTCTATCTCATTTGCAGCTCAATGAGAGAAAGATCTGGAGACTCGGGAGAACAAGACATCAATCTCAAAACTTTCTGCTTTTCTTTGGAATGGATATAATTTTGGCATAATCATAAATTTTCATGATCAACACCAAGTGAACGCCAGATGCTAAAGGCGGACCTGTTGTGTCTCTTCAAACCAACAGTTTGAGTTTTTGATTTCTACAGAATATAAATTACTGAAAACCAGTCAGTTCCATTTGTTTTAAGTCTTTTGATTTTTTTCTTGCAATAAAAAAATTTAAATAACATTATTTTCATTATTTTAAAAAAATCCAAGGGTAGGCCCTTGGATTTGCAATAGCGAGTGCAGTATTACTGTACAGTTACTGCACACACTATTGCTACACATAGTTACTGCACACACTATTACTGCACACAGTTATTGCACACACTATTACTGCACACAGTTATTGCACACACTATTACTGCACACAGTTACTGTACACGCTATTACTGTACATATTGTTGATAATCTCTTGAAAAAAACAGTTTTAATGTTTATTTTTCCAATGTAACCTTTTGCCAGTGGCGTGTTAGAAATGTATCTAATTAGTGTTATTAAAACACAGATTGTTAAATGTTTTAAGCAGTTTTCTGGATGCAGCTGCTGAAATGTTTTGCCTCCCGAGCCAACGCTAACAACGATAGAAGCTCTGCCAAACACACACACACACACACACACACACACACACACGTACAGAAACAAACACACACATACACACACACACACACACACACACACACACACACAAACACATACAGATAGACACTGAAAAACACCTCACGCACACATACAAATGACATACACACACACACAGAAAAACACATAGAAACACACACAAAGAAACACACACACACACACACACACACATACATGCACATACATATGCATACACACACACACACACTGCAAACACTGGAATGGTTTGAGGGGCCATTCAAAGAGTTCAAAGTCTTTTTCTGGCCTCCAGATTTCTCAGATCTCAGTCCGAGTCCAACTCTGTCTTGCAACTTGCAGGACTTAAAGGATCTGCTGCTAACGTCTTGGCTCCAGGTATCACAGGGCACCCTGAGAGGGTCTAGGACAGGTTGGGGCTTCTTCGGTGGCAATTGGAGAACCAACAGCATTTGAGGCGTGTGGTCATATTGTTTTGGCTCACTGGTCTATCCACAGATGAACCAGGGTCTACCTGCTAGATGATCCAAACCATTGAGGAGTTGTAATTTTGGAGAACTCTGACTTAGTTTTTGTTTGTAATTTGTCAGTATTGTTGCTAAGTGTTGGTTGAAAGTGTGTTATAGTGGTGGTAGGACTGCCTTCTGATGGTCCTGTGCGGCCTGGCCCTCAGAAACCACGTCCTTCAACTGCTCTGTGAACAACGGCGACTGTGACCACAACTGCCATGATAGGCTGGAAAAAACTGGACGTTTCTGCAGCTGCATCCCAGGATACCAACTCCACGTAAACTCCAAAGAGTGTACTCCCAAAAGTGAGAAACTGTCTCTGTTGACCATTTAAGCAGTATTTTAGCAGCTTCACGCTTTACCTCAAAGCTTATAGAGGTGTTTGGTCTAACTGACAGCATTTGATGTGAGGAAGAAACCATCGCTTTCAAAGAAGGTCTTTATTGTACATGTCTCTGCTTTGCAGATCAAGATTCATGCGGCCAGATTTTGATCGCCAAGTCGGCTCACAGCACCAAACCCAAGCCGATTCTGCAGCCGTGGCTTGTTGGTGGTGAAGTGGGCAAAAAGGGAGAGAGTCCCTGGCAGGTATGGTATCTTTTTCACAGAAAGTCACCAGTAAGAACACATGGTCACTCGATTTCTAACCGCTATGTGCTTTCCAGGCTCTCATACTGAACGCCAAAGGAAAGTTTCACTGTGGCGGCGTCCTGATCGACGAGTACTGGGTCCTCACCGCTGCCCACTGTCTTGAGACCAGCCTTCGCTTCAGTGTGAGACTAGGTTTGGCCTCCTTTCCTTCTAAATCAGAAGCTTTTTGTTTTATGGTCGAGTTGAAATTGAGTGGAACGTTTCAAGGCTGTAATTTCAGATAAAGTGGTTCAGCACAGGTTGCCTGAACTTATGGTGGTTGGTCTACTGTGTTCGCATTGTAACAAAGGCATGTATAGACATATATCATAGGCCATAAACAGTTTTATTCCAATACAATTTAGGCACATCTCCACAGTTATGCAGGAACCATGCTGTACCCAAACCATACTGGATTCTCCCCACAGTTTACGGCCGGTTGTCGTCCCAAAACCATGTCCATGGTGTCGAACCAACTGAAAGTTTTTCTGTCAGAGGTGCTTTTGATATTGTGGTCTTGTATTATTCATAGTCTTGTTTGAGTTTTTTTATTTTTCCTCATCATTCTTCATCCGTGCGATGAAAATCTAACCCAGATAACTTAGTTAGTGATGTCCTGGTACACATTCACGTTTCTCACATAGAAAACGTCTGTAATTTGTCTTCAGGCCAAATAGACAGTCGTGCTAGCGTTTTGTCGTCTTCCCAGTTGTTTGTTTGTACCTCCATTGTTGTTTGCGTCGACAGTAAATAAACAGTGGCCTCTTTCCATTGTCATGGCAACATTTTTTGACTAGTCAAAAAAGAGTCTGTTTAGCTGCGGCCTGCTTTTAGCCCTGCCGTCCAGCAGCTCAGGTCCAGCAGCTCAGGTTCCGTTTGGGTTCGGGTCACTTTGTAATGCAAAAACATTTGCTCGCAACACAGCACGGTTCCTTGTACCAGTGGAAAAGTGCCCTTTTTATAAAGTGCCTTTTTATCAATTAGAAGAAGGGATGCCCTGATATCTGCCGGGCCGATTGATGTGTTAGATTTTGAATTTGGATGATATGAATTTGATACCGCTGACTTTCCTTTTTGTAAATACTTTCCCTTCAGGCGACTATTTGCGATTTACGAAAGAAGGAACTGAAGTTACTATTATGGCATCGAAAGCCATCCCCCACCCAAAGTACAACCCTATGACGGTGGACAATGACATAGCCCTCCTGCGGTTGACCAGTCCGGTGAAGTTCACCAATTACATCCTGCCGGCGTGCTTGCCGAGCCGCAGCCTGGCCGAACGCGTGCTCCACCTCAACGGGACCCAGACAGTGGTGAGCGGCTGGGGCAAACCAAACGAGACGGCGTCCCACTACAGCTCAGCTCTCGGCTACATCCATGTCCCCCTGGTGGACCACGCAGAGTGCGCCCGCCACATGGTCAACAACCTCACCCAGAACGTGCTCTGCGCCGGGATCATCGGGAAGGTCCGAGACGCCTGCGAGGGCGACAGCGGCGGTCCCATGATGACCCTGCACCACAACACATGGTTCCTCATAGGTCTCGTGTCCTGGGGCGAGGGGTGCGGCCGCACAGACAAACTGGGCATCTACACCAAAGTCTCAAATTATCTGGAGTGGATAGACGGAGTCCGGAAAGAAGGGACAAGTCCCTGATTGAGCACCAGGATTTCGATTATGCTCTGCACTCACCTGATTCACACAGCGCCTTCATTTTAATATTTTTCTTATTATTGCCCCACACACATAAGGACAGTTGAATATTTCCCGATATTCTGATGATCATAATCATTATTGGCCTTTGAAATGCTAATCAAACAAAACTGCAAATATGTCCTTTAGCCAATCACAGTTCCAGATGAGTTTCTGTGGGCGTTCTGTTAACTAGATATTCATGCAACCCAAACATTTCACTAACAACTCAACCCAATTTTATTCAACCGATTGATTTGTCAAAATAAAGGCCAGTCATTAACCTTGGCACATTATTGGTGTGTTTATAGGTATTACGAGGCATATTACAATTACAATAAGTTGGAATATAACCACAGCACTGTATTATGCAGCCCATTAATAAGGTCATTGCTCAGTCAGCAGCTTTGGGAAAATGCAGTAAAACCTGGACAATAACATGCAAGTATTAAAATTTGATACAGGTGTTGGAAATCACCAAGTAATTTTTTTAATTCTAACCTTTCTTTTAAGCAAATGGCAAAAATTACACAATTACAAAAGCACTATAGACTATCGCACGGAATTAGAAATACTATTTAATTTCATCAGAACTGCAGGCACAGTTTTTGGGCGAAGGATAAAAACATTTAGCAGTCCCTGAACAACTTTTTCTATAAAAAGTGACAAAAAATGAATAGATATGTACTTAATCCCTTAAGAAAGTTCTTATGGTGAAGCAGGTTTGTTGTAGCAGTGTCTTTTACTGCTTCCCATACATTCTACATACAACGCTGGAGGCAAGAATAAACATCACCTGACCTCTCTGTTTAAAGCATTTTTAAGGGTCAGGTAGTTTTGGGGCCGTGCATGTGTGTGTTTTGTAACTGGCTGTTTATTATTCTAGCTGTCTTATTCTGGCTGTCTTATTCTAACTGTGGTGCTGGATGTGTGAGCTAATTTAACCATGTGCTAATAGAGCCCATAACCATGTGTTTATTATGGAAACTTATACCACGATATTGATAAAAATGATCATGTATCTCTAGTGTCCTTTCCCATAGCTACTCACTGACTAACCCCTCCATTCCACCCTATGACATTATAAGCAAGCTGATCGCTGTGTAAAAAGGTGAAAAAGTCACCTTAAAAAATTTAAATCACTGATTTCTACCTGTTTTTTTCCATTAAAGGAAAGTCACACACTTGAATAAAAATATCTCTACGTTTGATTATGACAGCTTGATGAAACCCATTCTAATGACAAATGCCCTTTCCTTAGGCCTTAAAATGATCATATATTTAATTAAACAGCATTACCAAGACGACTGGTATTGAAAATTCTGCATTAAATGGATGTGTAATAACTGCTCTGTGTTTATTCACCAAGAAAACAATGACAAAGAGATGTACAACAGTGTCAACAGACCTTCATGGGATAAATGTGCAATCTTGGAGAGCGAAACATGATTTTGGTTATTAATCATGTGACGTGTAGACGACAGACACTTGAATATTAAAGTGAAAATATTGAAACAGTGAGAGAAAGTAAAATCACCCTATCAGTGCAAACAACACTTAGATGTCTGGAGGTCTTACTGTTGTTTTGATATCCAGTTTCAATGCAATAAATAATGAATCACATTCAGTTGCAGTAGCAACCAGAGATTCATTTCTGCAACAAAATGCGAAGTGTGATTGACTGGCTTAAGAAACTTCCAAGTGGTTGCAATAGTATCTCTGGTGTTGCTATGGTGTTGCTAGGAGGTTACTAGGAGGTATTTTTGTTGGTTGCTAGTTGGTTGCCTTGATTTAGCAGGAGGTTCCTCAAGTGGTACTATGCTACTGCAAGTCATTATTAAGTTATTGCCAGTCAGCTATGAGATATTTGTGGGCTGATAATGTGTTGCTAGGTGGTTGCTATGGTCTCTCATGCGGTTCTTAAGGTGTTGTTAAGTTACTATTATATTTATATACTACTATATATTATTATTATAGTGGTTGCTTGGGTGTCAATAGCCAGTTACTAAAGTATTTTTTGGTTGTCAGGATGTTACTAGGTGGTTGCCGAGGTGTTGCTAGGTGGCAACTATAGTACTGCAGGTGGCTGTTGGTTTCTTGTTTTCCTTTTGCTATGGTATTTCAGGGGGTTGCTAGTGCGTAGGCAGGTGGTTGTAGTGGTGTTCTAGGTGATTGTTAGGGTGTTGATAGTTGGTTACATGGTATAGCAGGTTATTCATAGGATGTTGTTAGCTAGTTGGTATGGTATCTCGGTGGTTATTATTGTAAATAGTATTTTTCATTTGTTTCAATGCCAAAAAATGTGGCAGAAATGTAAAAGATGGCTTTTGTTTCTGCAGTGAAAGACCACACACAGAGAAATAACTCTTTATCCTCTTTGAATCATATTATAAAAGGTCCTCTTCCAAGCACACAAATATTAGGATCTGCACTTTCTGTACAGTTTCTAGTCTCTGTGTTTCAATGAATACCAAGTGAGATACCGTGCATGTCAAATATCTGTAATTTATAGATATTTGAAAGTGCACGATATCTCACTTTCTGTACAGTTTCTATTCTCTGTGTTTCAATGAATGGCAAGTGAGATATCGTGCATGTCAAATATCTGTAATTTAAAAGTTAAGAAAGTTCCTGAGCATGGATACGAATACTGGAGATGTTCCTGGAGAACCGAACGCTACCATGATTTAAGACGGTTTGTAGTATCTCATAAATCATGAGACGAACCGCAGGACATATGCATAGCAAATCT
Source organism: Bryconaethiops microstoma (assembly GCA_037577275.1). Taxonomy (NCBI): domain Eukaryota; kingdom Metazoa; phylum Chordata; class Actinopteri; order Characiformes; family Alestidae; genus Bryconaethiops; species Bryconaethiops microstoma. Next base: position 11,129,813 of record JBBJLS010000140.1, on the reverse strand, counting down.
ACGGATTTTTGTGGCTGAATTCTAAAGGAGGAAACCTGAGAGGTACTTTTTAAGGCAGTAAACACACACAGTTAAACAGTGAGGAGGTACGCGTCCTTCCTTCAGGTGTAAACCTGAGGATCACAGTCCAAGATGCACAGTCTTATGTGAAAACAATAGAGGCATTAATTCCTACAGTACAGTCCTTTAAGAGCCCTTATATACAGCTGCAGAATCCGCCTGTACAGGAAGCATTCTATGTGAATAATCCAAGCTTTGCTGGACTTTGGTGAGGTTAAGTTGCTGAAATGTTCGAGCTGATGCTTGCTGACCTCTTGACCTTCAGCTCCTGTTCATATCGCTCCAGCTGAGCCCAAAAGCCTGGGTTGGGATCCACCACTGACCGGGCACTTTTCACTACCTGTGGAACCAGGAGAAATAAGGAGAAATAATAATAATATTAATTATATTTTTTATTTTCACGGTTATAGAAACAGGAAATACAAAGTGGATCAGGAGGTGGGAGAAGAAGAGCATCACTGACTGAGCAGATATGCTTTAACTGAGTTTGAAAGAAGAGAGAGAGAGAGATAGAGAGAGAGAGAGAGAGAGAGAGAGAGAGAGAGAAAGAGAGAGAGAGAGAGAGAGAGAGAGAGAGAGAGAGAGAGAAAGAGAGAGAGAGAGAGAGAGAGAGAGAGAGAGAGAGAGAGGGAGTATGGATTACAGAGATTCTAAAGGAGGAAATTTCATAGTTCAGGGACCACAACACTAAATGATCTGCCTTAGAGGAGAGGTCAGAGGAGAGATTAGAGGAGAGGTCAGAGGAGAAGTTAGAGGAGAGATCAGAGGAGAGGTCAGAGGAGAGGTCAGAGGAGAGGTCAGAGGAGAGATCAGAGGAGAAGTTAGAGGAAAGATCAGAGGAGAGGTCAGAGAGGTCAGAGGAGAGGTCAGAGAGGTCAGAGGAGAGATCAGAGGAGAGATCAGAGGAGAAGTTAGAGGAGAGGTCAGAGGAGAGATCAGATGAGAAATTAGAGGAGAGATCAAAGGAGAAATCAGAGGAGAGATCAGAGGAGAGGGCAGGGAGGTCAGAGGAGAGGTCAGAGAGGTCAGAGGAGAGATCAGAGGAGAATTTAGAGGAGAGATCAGAGGAGAGGTCAGAGGAGAGGTCAGAGGAGAAGTTAGAGGTGTGGTCAGAGGAGAGGTCAGAGAGGTCAGAGATGTCAGAGCGGAGGTCAGAGAGGTTGGAGGAGTTACCTGAAAGGCAGCTGTTAAAGAAAGTCCCTGGTGCTTCATGAGGAAGGCCACACAGATTGTGGCTGAGCGGCTGCGACCGTTTTTGCAGTAAACGACTGTCCGGCCTCCTCGCTTGGCTTCACTGTTGATGGCATCGGCGCAGCGGTCGAAGTACTTATAGAGGTCCTCATTCGGGTCATCGAAGACGGGCACCCTGAAAGTGCTGACCCTGCTGGAGGGGAAGGGCTGCTGCTTGGAGACGTTGATGCAGAGCGTTACTGCCTCTCTCTGGATGAGCTCATCACTGCAGGCCGAGCGAGCGTTGCTGATCAGCAGTGCGTCTGTAACCTTACACAGCTGAAGCATTGAGCTCAGGGTGTGTGTGTGTGTGTGTGTGTGAGAGAGAGAGAGAGAGAGAGAGCGAGAGAGAGAGAGCGAGAGAGAGAAAGAGAGAGAGACTCCAGAGAGGACCTACAGCCTACCTAACTCACACATTACCTACTCAGTTCAGGTTCAGCGGTTCATTTGCCCAGCAGTTCATTTGTGGTCCAGCAGTCCGTTTCTAACTGCAGGAGCTGAGTGTGTGAGGTCAGCCTGATTCCACAGAGCGCTGCTATATTTGCAGCACAAACCAGAGGCTTCCTCCTGGTCCTACTGCCACTCCACTGACTCCACACAGTGCCATGATCTATTTTCTAACAACAACAATAATAACAACAATAATAATAATAGCAATTACAACAACAACAACAATAATAATTATTATTATTACTATTATTGTTATTATAATAATAATAACTGTAACATCCCCTCCTGTTTTGCCCCTTCTGTCATGCCCTGCCATTGTTTTGTTTTGTACCATTTTTTGTGGTTGTGGTTTGTGTTGTGATTTGTTGTGATTACTAGCTCTTCCCCATCCTGGCCTCCTGTTTAGTGTTGGCACCTGTTCATTTATTACCCCAAATACAAATGTATGTAGCAAATGCTGTATTAATGAATGTAGTGAATAGTGACCACTGGATTTATGAATGTGAGGAACAGTGTCACTGTATTTATGTGTGTAGGCAATAGTGAACACTGTGTATGTAGAGAATAGTGAACACTGAGTGCATGTAATGAATAGTGAACACTGAGTGTATGTAATGAATAGTGAACACTGAGTGTATGTAGAGAATAGTGAACACTGAGTGTATGTAATGAATCGTGAACACTGAGTGTACGTAGTGAATAGTGAACACAGTGTATGTAGAGAATAGTGAACACTGAGTGTACGTAGTGAATAGTGAACGAGTGAACTAGTGAACGGTTGGGCATGCGCCTGTGCGTGCTTTGTGATGTCACAATCCTCCTTCTTCCTGCAGGAGGGAGATGGAGAGAGGAGGCCGCGGGTTGAGGACCTGCTTTCGGCTCTTTATGATTCTGTTTTTTCCCTGAAAGAGAATACAGGTCGCCTTCGCCAGGGGAAGAGTCGAGCGTATAAAGCTAGATAATATAGACTCAGTCCGCACTGGATAAGTTTTGGGGTGAGTTCCATGAGAATCGAGAGAGAACGGTACAGAGGATGAATCGGGCAGCACGCTCCCCAACCGGCCGCCATTTAAACAGTCCTGAGATCAGAGGAGTAATATCTCGACCTTACAGATAAAACCCTTCTTATGAGCTCTTCTCCACCTGTTGACCAGCAGAATTAATAATCGGCCACTTGTATTGTAGGGAAAATTAGCTTGAAGCGTTTTCTTGCTAAACTAAGCTAACTATCCTAGTTGCCTCGAGGCCAAGAGGCTAAGCTAACGTATGTAAACAGAAAACTTTTTTGTTTTTATTTTAACCAAAGTGGCTTTATGGGGGCTTGATAACAATCCTCGACCATGATTCAAGGTGTTAGAGCTGATTAAACCCTGAACTTGGTAAAAAATTCTGAGCTTTTTCGACACTTGGAAAGGCAAATCTGACGTTAGCTGGCTATGCTAACAGGCTAGTAGTGTTTTTTTTGTTTTGCTCAAACATCAATTTCTGATGGTGAATGGGAAGGTATTAATGACTTAAACTGGGTGTATTGGAGACGAAAAAGACTACGGTGTGCAATAAATGCGAATTATGGAGAATTGTTTGGGGAAATGATGCTGTAGCATTCGTTTAGCTAACAGGCTAACACGCTGCTCGTGTGGTTTTATCCGTATTCACTACTTTAACGTAGACAAAGTTGCTCTAAAGTAATGTTTCTAATACATTGTCTGTTCATATAATTGTCTTAAATTAATGAAGAGAACGTAAAACAAACTTTGTTTACAAACGATTTCGTGCCAATTAATCTTTTTGTATCACCACATTTTAGCTACAATAGAACAGAATAGAATTTAAATGTAAATATAACTGAAATACGCAGGAATGTACAGTGCAACTAGCAACTTTTGCAGCTCTGTGGATGCTTATCTTTTAAACATATGTACATGTTAAATCCAGAAAACAAAGTGTGATATCAAGTGGAGAATGTAAAAGCTGTGCCAGAATAGACCAGTATTTAAGATAGAATTAATAAATAGAATTAATAAATAAATTACTAAGAACAAGCAGCATGGAAGTGATAAATATATAGATAAGTAACAAACTAACGGCGTAGATATCAATAATAGCACGTCAAGATTAAAAACAAATTAAAAAAATTAACTACATGGTTTGGCAAAGCCAAATTATAATATATTTAAGACTTACAAAGGAACTGAAATTGCTTGAAAATGACAGATTTGCAGATTAAACTACCTACAATGCAGAACTCCCTAATAGGACCACACGTGAAAATGTGGCCAGCAGCCTTTCAACTCAAAAACTGGGTTTTTTTTGGTGTCTAGTTGTTCTCTTAAGGTAATAGACCATCAGACACATGAATCAGAAAAGTATGAGTCACACCTAAAACACAAAGTTCAAATCAGTGTTACAGAATGTGAGATTTATTACTGAGCACAGCCGCAAACCTGTGTAAGTTCATTATTCTTTATTCTTGCATATGTTTTTGTGAGTAGGTCTTCAAGAATTGCATGCAGAAACAAGAATGAATCCTTGGACACACATGACTTTGAGTCGTCAGGTCTCTGTACAACTTGCTGTCTTGTAGACTTAGATTTAGACCAATCAGAGCAGCTTCACGTTAGGCTAAGTTCACACTGTCAAGTCCTTTCCATGTCGTCACCTTGCAAAAATAATCGCCCAAGTCATTTTTTGGCAAAATTTACTTTTAAAAAAAAAATCATATCATGATGCTGGTCACCTATGGTAAAATTGACTACGCTGTCAGTCGATCAGGTAATATGATTCTACCACTTTAGGACAATGGCCTGTGTCAGGAGTGTGACTTAAGCTGATTTATTATGCCTAAGTCAAAATAAAATGTGACTTAGGGAATTTAAATAGCTTTTCAATATCATTTCTTTGACAGTTTGCTACATATATAGGCATCAGATAAGAACCCAGCAAAGAAGAGCTGGAGGGAGTTGATGTTTAGTTTGTCAGTGTTTTATTGTTGGCACAAACATTACTGGGAACACATTAATTGAAGGTGTTTACATAAGAGTGACATGAGCCTGTCATAAACATGACATGTCATGAACATTAATGTAACATTTTTAACGTTCGTGACGGTTGGCATTAAGTGCCATTCAGCTTTTGTAATGTAAAGTTGACGCCGTTTGGCATGTAGACATAAAAACCGAATGACACTTAATGACAACAGTCATAAACATCAGTGAAGTGACATTAATGTTCATGACACGTCATGTCATGTTTATGATGGTCTCATGTCACTCTTATGTAGACACCTTCAAATAAAGTGCAGCCATATATGCTTAAGTCACAAAGGCATGTTCAAAAAATTGCCCAAGTCATTTATTTCTCTTAAATTACATAATTCACATGCAGTGTTATTAGTATCCCAATAGACATCCTTTGTTACATCCTTTTTGAGTGAAATGATCAATAAATGTCTTTTAGTTTATTGTGTTTCCTGACAAACTTGAAAAAATTAGTTTATTTCAGCAAGGTGTCAAAGTAGTAGTGAGAGGTGAAATTATTCATTATTAATCCGTAAAATAATCCCATCACAGTTTGAGAGAAATAATGTCTAATTTGCAAAGACGCAAAAAAGGTCCTAACCCATGTCTAATATTTTGCCCCTCATTCCTCATCCATCTGATCCAGTCATTCAGAGACTTTGGAAGATCTTAATCAGTTGGATCAAGTCTGGCATGTTATAGATGGAACAAGATGCTGCAGCAGGCTGGAACTCCAGGAGCAGGTTTAGTCACTAATGCTACAACAGTGCAGAAACTTTGCTGTTTCTCACGCATGACTCAGTCTTCTTCGGTACGTGGGAATGTTATTGTTCTTTTCACACTTGCTCGTGGCTGTTTTATCACTCACTTCTGCTCTTCTTGCACAGAAAATCCACGGTGATAAGATGGCTTTGTGTGTGATGTAACTGCTTCTCAACCCAGTCTGCAGGCCCACCACTTGGTCAACATTTTGTATTAACCTGGCACCCAGTACAGCTGTACCTGGAGATGAATTTGGGTCATAATGATATGTATCTTGAAGGGAGAATGAACTGTATCATTTCTTCAGAGTTTTTCCTGCAGTGTGATTGAACTGAACCATTAACCATATTCGCTGTGGCTGAGTCACAGTAAAAATAAGCAACACTCGTTTTGAAAGAGTGATTAAGTGTTAGGGTTAGCTGTGACAGATGGTGCTCCCTTCATTGCCTGTGTGGAGTCTGATGGTCCACAGAAACTTTAAAACGTGAAACACATTACTTAAAATCAAGTTCATTTAACCATGTTTGTGAGTTGGGTCAATTTAGCCCAACTTTTAGTGATATCCAAAATGATCTTACTTTTAAGTCAGTCCTCATAATGTTCTTTTGTTTTTCAGGTAATGTGTAAACTAAGCTAACCACTTAGCTAGATAGATGGACTGGGATGAGGTAGGATGGTAGTGTAAGCTAATTTAGCTACTTTGGTGACTGGCTAATTAACCAAGTCCTTTTCAGCAAAAGTGACTATGTAATGTAACTTTAGTGAACAAAGAGTCTCACTAAGTTCCATATCCCTCTCTAACCCCTGTCTGCTCTGGTGTTTTATATGTTTAATGGCTCAGACAGAATAAAAATGTGGATTATGCGGCAGGCCTTAAGGAATGGGATGAGAGACGCTACAGAGATGTGGGTGTGTTAGGACAGGCTGCCAAAAATAAGAACTGAAGATCTTACTCCAGACAGTGAGGCTGCTGCTGGCGTTGATAGCCCCTTCAGTGTTAGCAGCGTAGCAGGTGTATGTTCCCGTGTCCTGTAGCACCACAGGCTTCACCTGCAGCCCCCCCGACTCCAACAGTGTAAATCGTGAAATCTGTACTGAGCCGCTGGCCAATATCTGTGTATCTACAAATACATGCACACACTCAGTGAATCACTTATGTAGCAACACAGAAGATTAACAGGGTATCATGGATAGTTGTTCAGCTATGGCTGATTTTTTATTACAAGCTTAAAGTTTCCCCCTAGAGGGAAATCCTCCTGAAGCGCGCTTCAGTTCAGCCTGTCTCGTTAGGAGAGCTTCACTGTACATAATTGGTAGGACTATGGAAATGACTTCATGAATAAAGCCAAAACAGTGCTGGGATATAAAGGCAGATTTGTGGTGCTCTTGCATGAAATTATCCTTTTTTTGTTGCCAATCAGCCGCAACAAAGCACTTTAATAGCATTCTGCGAGGCGTACAAAAATTCAAGATGTTGTATTTGTGTTTGACAATTTATGCCCCTGCTGAAGAATCTGGGTGCTAAGGAGGCCCTCCAGTCAAAGTGACAAAATATGACTCTTGTAAAAATCTGACAAGCTGTGTGGGCAGAGATACAGTCATGTTTGTTTTCACATTCTTACTAGGCATTAAACTGGCCTGACAGGATTTGTTAATGCAGTTGACTGTGGCCAGAAGCCAAGAGCAAAAAGCTATATAGGGGCAGGGCCTGCTGATTATTACCTCTCTTCCAGGTGATAGCTGGTTTAGGGGCACCGGAGACCTGGCAGGTGAACGAGGCTGCAGAGCCTTCTGTCACTGTGATGTTAGCTGGAGGCGCAGTGAAGGTTGGAGCCAAACCTGCAGAGACCATAGACACAGCACTAATCAAACATACAGAAACACTTCTCACTGTGCTTAACACAGACCTAGACAGACCACAAATACAGCTCTAATCAAATACACTGTGCTCAACATAGTTTACCCACCCATCCACCCACACACACACACACACACACACACACACACACACACTTATGTCTACATGCATGCACAAATCATTACAAGTAGCCAAACAACGGGAAATTGAATTAAAGCTCTTATTCTTTTCCTGCTTTCATCGCCTTGCTATTCTGGGCTGGCAGAAATGTCTGCGCTTTTCCACTGTTTCCATGAATTTGTGTCTCAAATCAGAAACGGTAAACAACCGGAATGAATCCAATTAGACTATTCTGAGTGGGCACCCATAATGGAAGTATAGTGGAGTCGGTAGGTCATTTTGTAATAAGCAGAGATGTGTAAATGAATAGGTATATCCATTTGGGATGCTGGCGCATGTCCCTGATTGAAAGCAAAACAACATTATTTGGATTCGGAGTTGAATTTTTTTACCTTATCAATTTGGAGTCAAGATAGGAAAAAATAAACCTCATTACTGCTCAATTTGCACAGTGGATAAAAGGTTACTTTTCCCTCAACCTTTCATGTGTATCTTCATGAAGATCGATGAGCTAAACGCTCTATTTTACATATTCACAGAAGGAAACCCATGGAACCAGGGCCTTTGAATGCACAGAAAATATTTTTGTGGTCATACAGGCACAGACCACACTGCCCAGCCCAGCCCAGCATGGGTTCTTTCTAGTGAATGTGTGCACGGCATTTCTGACAGTATTGTGTAGAGATTTATTGGCTGTGCTTTTTTACACAGTATAACAGTGGTGGAGAGATTACATACTGAGTAATTACAATGTATGCTGGTATTCACTCCCTCTTCTTGTCTTTGATCACTTTAGTGTGTAACAGATCTATACAGCAACAATACACCCAGGAGGAGGGCTGAAATGCGTTTGATTGAGCTGTTGGTCAATGGTGGTGGTGGGGGATCGTAGATAAACACACTCGATGGGACTGCGTGACTGAGGCAGGAAACGAATGTCACTGCAAGATCTTCTCCTCTCCAGTGATCTCTTGCTGGCTTTTTTCTGTGTTCATATTTACCGACTTCCTATTCTATACGAAACACTAATTCTAAAAGATTTTAACCTTTTTGAAACTGAGAGCTACTACTTGGGTACCGATTAATGCAAAGGGCTACCGGTTTGATACACACTACTGAAATAACAAATTTGCTGAATTTACCTTTAATTATAAGTCACTATTAATAATTAAAGATATTCATCTATGTGAAGACACTGATCATGTTAATGATTTCTCACAATAATTATCAACAATGATTTAACAAGGTAGGAAGCATAAATATCAATATGCATCACTTTATTTCTATAAATCTCTGCAAGTATTTACATTTTCAAATGATCGCTTCTACAACATTTTCACTAGCCACTAACATTTTTTAACAAATCATGCACTATGTTGCACCATGTTCGCACAGATGATCAAATCTGAAAGTTTACAAAAATCAACTTTCAGATTTTTAACAAAATTATCATATGTTACATTTAACAAACACATTTTCATAGCAGAGCACTGTTGGTAGTCACTGATACCAGCTTTTCCAACAGTACTTTTTTCTCCACGAAAAACTCCTTCACAGATGTCGACTCCCCTCGTAGTTGTCATTAGCAGCAGCAGTGTCAGAAGTTCTTCTTTTGTGGAGAAATCATCAAACACCATGCGGATAAAGACCATCCGCTGAGCTGTACTGCTGCTGTCCACGGACTCGTCACACTGGATGCTAAACCACCTGCACTTCGCCAGATCCTGGTCCAGCTGATCGGCCAAGTTCCCGGACATAGCCGACACTCTTCTAACCATTGTAGTTGCCCGCAGTTGGACATCAGTGAGAGTGGAGATTACACCAGTTCCATATTTCTCGTCTTTAAACACAGTTTTTGCAATTATCATCATTGCTTCTTTGAAAACCTCTCCGTCTGAAAATGCTTTCTTTTTCATAATCAAGAAATGTGCAGCTCTAAATGAGGCTTCGGTTGCTTTTTGTGAGCTTTACACCGATCTCATGAAGGTAGTTAGCACGGTAGCTTGTGCGACACGTTCGGAAATGTCTCTCCACATTGTGCCGCTTTGCCGTCGCCACAGTCACCCCGCAAATGAGACACACGCATGAATCATTCACAGTGGTAAAAAAGAACTCTTCCTCCCATTCACTGTGAAAATGATATGTTTTCTTTCTTTTTTCTGCCATGTTTTCGGTGGTAAATCATCTCTTCACCTTCTCTGCGCCCGCTAGTGTTGCCGTGGAGACCAGCTAGGTCTAATCTAATCTAATAAACTTTTTTAGGTTTTTTTTTTTTTAATATTGTCATTTTCAAATTTACACCAATGCAAGCGTAATTTAAAAAAGAAGAGCAATAAAAAAAAATTAGATGCAGCTCACTGGAAAGTGGCGCTATGGTGAGCTAATTTTAGAACTGCCCTGCGGGCGACTCATGTGGTCCTTGCGAGCGACCCACGGGCACCACGTTGGTGACCCCTGATATAGGATATAACAAGACCACTAGACAAAAAAAATCAGTAATTTACTTCAAATACTCGGTTAGGCATCCTCTTGCTTTATAAACTGCGTCACTCTTACCGAATTACAACAGTCTCTTGAAACTGATGGAGTTCCCGTCTATTTTAGCCCACTCTCCCATCAACCTTGTGCTTCATGCTCAAAGAAACCCAACACTGACACTCCCACATTCCAGCAAGACAGCAGTGGGGTGTCTGTGTGGGACTGCTTTAACAGACATGATGGAACACTGGGACACTTTGACTGACAAGCAAACTCACCAGAGCTCAGTCCTAATTCTCAGGTGAAATGCACGAACTCTGAAATGTGCACCCAGCTCGTGGAAGAGTGGGCTAAAAATGGACAGCATCTCAAGACACTGTTGTGATTCTTATTTTACAGGCCTGATCGCGTTACCGAGGCAAGGGGACACATAACCATATATTTAAAAAAGTCACAGGCATCTAATTTCTTTCCTCGAAGATTAGTAAACATAATAAATTCACACAGAGAGAACCAATTAACAACTATGTATGGCGCTGAAGAAAACGTTTGTCCCACAATGCAAGAGCTACTCACAGGTGAAAAAAATGACAATGGACACTAAGCACTAAGAAATAATTAATCAGCTCTATGCTAGTGTCTTCCCTGCTTTAAAGGAGTACAATAAGAAGTACAGTTCATGAAAACCAAAAATAAACAAATCTGTCCATTTTTGTTTATCAATGTACATTGGAATAGAGACATTACTTCATCAATTTATTATAGTACAATGATGCAGTATGATTTATGCAATATAGTATACACTAATGTTCCAAAATCTTACATTATTGTTGTTTATTCTATTTTTACCCCTTTCTCCCTTATTTAATTTCTCCCAAATGCCCCCCTTGCAAGCTGAAAGTGTTAAGTCTACCCTGTGGTTCCACAGACACACATGAAGAATCACTGCTTCTTTATGAACTGCGGCTAAGGCAACGTCACAGGCCCGCTCAATGTGCTGGGGTGAGAGTGCTAACTGCTAATTCTATTATCTCACCTAATAGGCGTCTGCCTTTGCATCACGCTGAGTGATGGCTATGAGGGAGCCTTTACACTATTAAGATTAATAATGAGTAGCCTACAGCTTGTGTTGCACCTTATGGGATAGTACTGGCCGTGCCAAAACGTCTAAATAAGAAACCCCTGCAGTCACAGAGATCAGGCTCAAATAAAGTTATCTAAGATTATAAAGACTGCTGGCAAACTGATGCCAGATCAGGACTGTTACACAGAGACATTTAAGATATACAGTCTTCGGCCAGGCTGTGTTTCTCTCCTTTTCCTCCAGTCGATTCAGTAATCAGAGGAAATTGGATTGCCTAAAGGTCACTGCTTGAAGTTAAAAATCATTATCATAATCCACCCAGCGTGTTCGAGCAGGGATGGTGTAATTATCAGTGTGATGAGAGCATTCCTCCCAGGTGCCTTTATGGCCTCACACGACAGGGCAGCAAACATTATAAGGTAATCAACACCAAACAGACCTTTTCCATGGGGAAAGCTTCTACTTCCTATCTGGCAAGCAATTGGCTGTAGATTGGCAGAAACATATTTGTGACTGACAAAGCTAAGACGGTGGGAGCGTGCTCTCCACAGCCCATCACACTTAATGCCCTTTATTATGCTTTCACTCTCTCTGTGAGCCAGTAATTACGCTCAGGCACTTCCCTCGCCACTCTTCAGAGCTGGAACACAGACTTCTCACTGTTGTGGTTTCCAACTCACTTGTGACGTCCAGGTAGGTGTGCACCTGCATCTCTCCGGCCGCGTTCCTGGCGAAGCACTGAAAGATTCCTGCATCATTAGGCTGCAGCTTCCTGACCTGTAGCCCCATGCTGGAAATGACCTTATAGCGTGGGTTGTTGAGCTTGCTGAGGGGCACTGCATCCTTATACCACTCCAGCTTGGGCATGGGCACACCTGGGGATTAAAAACAAAGCAGGACGAGAGCAGACACCTCTGTAAAATGCATAATAAGAACATAAGAAGGACTTTACCCATCCCTTTCCTTTACTAGGACATTAAAGCCACGCCAACAAGGTGAATTTGCTAACAACCAACACAACAAATGTTTGCTGGCGTCTGGTTTAATCAAAGACATTTTTCCCCCAAATATTCAAATGGTTTAGAGTGTTAAATTCTTATGGTATTTGGAAATGACTTTACTGATTGCACACTCAGTAATTGTATTGACTGTACTGAATTGTACTTAAAAGGAATTTCCTCAGAGAACACAGAAGTTTTCTGATTCTGATTTCTGATTCTGGGGAACTCTTACACAGAAGAGCATCTGAAATTGAGAATGAGGTGGACATGATCAGACCTGCAGAAAACATTGCAGGATAATCACCATGAAAAAACAAATTATAATCTTAAAATTGTACACTGCAGGCATTTATTCAAACTTAGTAATAAATATATTACTGTCCATTAACACCTGAAAAAAACAACAAATGTAGTTTTATAAAGAAAGCTTTTGGAATGACTTTAGACCATGCACAGTTGAGTGCACGATTGGCTTCGACTCCGCTTGGTCAAATTACAGGTTTGTTGAGTGAAATTATGTGACTGGGGATATGGAAACGGTTGCACTTAGCTGTTTACTATTATAGATTGTACACTGCAGTGGCATTATAAAACTCTTCTTTTCTTCCATTCCTTTCTAAATTAAAGGAATGGATTTGTATATACAGGACTTAAACGTTTCATTCTGGAGCTGTTATTATGGCAGCACTCTATCACAAGTGAAAGCTAGTGGACTTCACCACTCCAGCACCACTTAATAAATGGCTGGAGTACACTCTGTGCAGGAACTGAGCAAGAGTGGATCAGCGTCCTTGAAATAGGACATTCTGGCATGTTCTAAGAAAACAAACAAAAAAAAAAACAAAGAAAGACTATCAAATGGAAATTAGATGATCAGAAGATGAACAGATAGCATCCACTCGCACACTTCAAAGAATATTCTGGCAGCTCAGGAAGATGAACTATTGAGGGATGCTTTAAGTAGGAGCTGAAAGGGCTGACGGAAAAAAGAAACATTTGTTGTAGTGGCTTCAGTGTACTTAAGCGAAAGCCACTAAGCTGTATCATTTTAAATCATTAAGCTTTCCTTTGCCCTTAGTTAATAAACATCTGATGCAACACTCCACAGAAAATGACGGCAGACAATTCTGCGCAGGTTCTCCAAGACCCAAGGTAAAGATCAAGAGGTTTTATGTATACTTTGTAGACCACTTAATATCCAACAGTTTTCAGGTTTGTCCTTTTTGCTCCTCAGACAGAAAACTTCTTCAAACAAAAGATCCTTTAAGATCGTTGGTGCACCAAAGTGCAATGGTCATTGAAGCCAGACAGAAAAAGTAATGGATTGATTTCACTTTCCACTGTAGGAAGTACAGGACTAGCTGAGTGCATTGTTTTTATTTCTTGCAGTCCATCTAATGCTGAGTGGATTATTTTCTCCACTTCTGCAATTGCACTACACCTGGATGCAACACTGACAAATATGATTAGTATGGTTCTAACAACTGAGCTGAGCTTCCATTTCAGGGCTGTTAGAAAACTTGCAGGGGAAAGCATTGGAGAATATTTCTGACAGGAAGCCAATGCCATTTCCACTGTCCATCACCCCCCCCCCGTATAATGATCACAGTACTTGCCCTTTGACATCAACCACTCATCTCTAACGGCTAATTGCGACCCCACTACTCTTCCAAAAGGCCACCATTGCTCTTATGAGCAACTGACACTGACATTCACAAGCTGTAATGATTTTATGAATCATTCCTAACAATTTTCCAATTCCCTTGTCGATATGCTCTTTGATATGGGTAACCAAAGGCCCATTTGTGTGGTGCTGAATTTTATGCGGACTGAAAAAATCTTAAAAATAAAGGTGCCAAAGAGGATTCTATGGAGTGATGCCACATAAGAACCTTAGAGGAGCTATCAGAGAATGTAAATGTTTACGTTTACGGCATTTAGCAGACGCTTTTTATCCAAAGCGACTTCCATTCTAATACAGGGGACAGTCTCCCTGGA
>JBBJLS010000140.1:11079043-11091718 GCA_037577275.1 Bryconaethiops microstoma | reverse complement strand
AGATAGGACACATGTCCACTGACTCTGCAAAAGGTTAACGATCCAGCGGCCAGAGGGCTGCTCCCCAGGGAGGCAGAAGGATTAGTAATTGAGTACAGCACTCTTGAGTAAAAGAAAAGTATCTCTCCCTCTTTCTCTCTAGTATTCTATGTCTTTCTCATCTCCCCTTCTGTTGCAGTTTCTCGCTTTTTCTCGAATCCATCCTATCTTTCTGTCTCTTTTTCATTCTATCCACACACACACACACACACACACACACACACACACACACACACACACACACACAGACAGACACACACTCACAATTGCAGGGTCTCGCTGGACTTCCTGCCTAAATGCTGACTACATGGCCCCTGTCCCGATGGATAGCAGGCGGAGGTAAAACACACTGGTGTGCGTCTGGCCAGTTCGGGAGAAAGGGGGAAAAAAAAAGGGCCTCTGCACTTTTTTACGACCACAAAGGAAAATGAGAGTCAGGAAAAAAAAATGCCTCAGCTTTTCTCTTCAAAGACTTCCCCAGCTCCCTGCGGGGAAATTAAAAAAGAAAGCCCACTGTTTGTCAAGAAGGCTCTCATACTTGCAAAATTACCTATTAAAAATGGCTTTCAGAACTTAACTGACTTTGCAGTGTCTCAGATGAAGTCACATTAGGTACAATGACTCCAAGCCTTTTGTTTTGTTTTCCTGCTTTTCAACATTCTTTCCAGAAAACATGGCAGAACACGGTCGTCGTCAGCCAGACTAGTCAGGAATGTCTTTTAGATGTGTCGCCGGAAGCCTTCATTTTTAATGGCGCTAACAGACTGCACCCTAAAAGCTTGAATTCCGCAAATTGTGCCGTGGAGTCATGTCCTGCACTAATATTACACCACCCTAAATGTCTCGCCATTAACAAATGGACATGTAATAGCCCACCTCCACTAGCCATTAGCATATTTGAGACGTCTAAAAGTGCCAACTCATCCCACAAATTCATTCCCAGACTAATCAGAAGCTGGAGATAGCTCCCTGCAATGGACTGCTATTGTACGGCTGGCCTTGGGACAGAATTCAAAGGCAAATACCAATAATATTACAGTAAGTGCTCTGTTATAGTCATCACATTAACAGCTATTGTTCTGATAGCATTGCAAAATGGCTTTCAGCAGTTCACTGGCAAGGTAATTCAGATAGGCGGATAACATGAAGGGATGGCAGGTGTCACGCTCAGAATACAAAGTGGGCTCGCCAATGACAGGGCAAGTGGACTGAAACCCCTAGCATTCAAAAGCCAGGAGAAATGTGTCAGGTGTGTGTGTGTGTGTGTGTGTGTGTGTGTGTGTGTGTATACCTATGTAAATGTGTGTACGTTGCACCGCGTTAATAGTGATAGTGTGAAATTCCAAATAAAGGAAAACAGCAGCTCAGAGCCATGGGGTCTGCACAATTATTTCGGAATACAAATGTGTTGAAAGAAATTGGCAAACATAAGAAGGCAAACCATTGTTGATTTGACTCTTTGTACCAGCTCTGCTCCGTTACCCTGACACTAATGACACAGCTCATTATAATTACAGATAAGAGCCGCTTCCTCGACGCAACGGCAAACTGGATTCGACGAGAAGGAGACTTCTAATGCTTACCTACGCCTCTGCCCTGGCATCACACCTTGTACTCACATAACAACATAAGCTGGATTCATCAGAGCTCATCTGCCCATACTACAAAGCTATTCTTTGTGAATACATTTCCATAAAGATGCAAAGAGGGAGGGCTAAAAATGTTACTGCTAAGCAAATGTGTTATTGCGCTTTCTAGAAATGAAAACTTTAGCACTGCTCCCAGGCCCCCCGCTTGCACATCATCATAAAACGCGCCACGGGACCATGGCCTGCCTTTAACATCTCATCCTCTGACATCCTCCCCATTTTCCATCTGGAATGGCGCTATTTGCATGTGCAGACACTTCTCTTCATACGGCAGCCCTCTGTCCTCTAGCCATGGAACATACGCTGTTGAGGATGCTCAGAGATCGACTCTTTGAGTGTTGCGCATAGCACCACGAAAGCGGCGTCAGATCCCTACTCTCGGTAATCTTGCAAAAAAGATGGCTGTTTATTTTTACATCACAATCTTGTGGTCGTGTTTTTCCAGTCTTCTATGAATGCACTGATTTCCATGCCACCTTTGTGGTGGTAACATTGACACAGAAACACCGGCTTTTCTATAAACAACCACTCTCAACCACTGTACCACCATGACCTACTTCCACCGACACTCCAGCAAACGTGATTGACAAGCCCAATGACTGACTTGGAAAAACCTGAGTGACTGCTGGCTCTCTTTCCTTGACCGTAGAACGCCAGCATTGTAAATAAGGACACATACCAATCCAGAGGAATTTCAAAAAAGCCCCACAAGTTGACACAAGTTTGGTTATATTCAGAGAAATTTGCACCTTACTTGGGTGCTAAAAATACATTTCGCTTTGCTACAGCAGATTTGCACATAATTGCTTGGTAATTGATAGTACGTATTCAAGAATTTCATATAAAGATAACGATGCTGCTACCGCAGGTGCTCAGGCTACATTACTGCACATTTAATCATGTTTACCCTTGTTTATATGGTCCGGAAAACCATGCAGTGTCATTGAAGTAGGAAAAGATTATTATTCCAGGGACCAGCCAAGAGGCCCCAGGGGTTTGCGAGTCATATGCAAATTGAGACCCTTTGGTCTTGGGTCAAGAGCACCATGGCAGTCCTGGCCGCTCTGCTGCATGTGTCTGTTCTTGAGTTTATGGCCTCATTCGGAAATGTAATTGCACTGAAGTCATGCATGTCTAAATGACCGCTGCTGGCTGGTAACATTTTAGCTGGAAGCTCCTTCACATTACACAGCCACTATAGTGAGCTACAGTAGGCATGGAAAGTGATAAGAAGTTTCTGGTGGGTAATGAATTAAAGAGACAAGAAAGCAATTAAGTAGGTCAGCTGTACTGTGACATGCTTGCTGTACTGTAAACTTTTAAGTAGTACAGGGCCACTATTCTGTATACATTACCAGCCACTATGATTTGACATTTTCTCACATCTCGAAAGCAGAGACCGAGGAAATAAATCACCTAAGGTCAATATGATTATAAACTGATGGACCAGAACAATGTCAGTATTAACCTTTAGGACCTTTAAAAGTTTTTGCTGTTGATATACTGTCAAATAATGCAATTACTCAAGAAATGGCCAAATATGGTAAATACTGAACAAACAACAATACTTAATTACATTTAAATCATAATACCTCTGCTTCTAAGTGTTTTTCCAATCATCAGGAAATTGTGAGAACAACAGATTTCACAGAATCAGCAATGAGCACTCTCTAAGAGTGATGGGCAGTTCAATGATGTTGCATTAACAACATTTTCAAAAGATTTGGTAATTTGCTCCACATGGTTTAACACATGGTGCTAAATTTCACCTTTGCAACTGGGCAGCGTCGCATAAGGGGTGGGGGGTTGGGTTGGGGACTAAGCTGGCAGGTGGACAATGGCGATGAGGGAAAACAGAAAAAATCATCTTGGGAATCTAAATGCATTGTGCCTTTAACTGAAAGGTTAGAATCCACACTTTTGACAGCATTTCTCTGCTTCAATGAGTTACAAGTCAGAAATAATTAAACAACTATAAGTAAGGGTGTGGATAGTGCTTCTCACATTCTTAAATATAAGGGTGCCAGAAACAATTCTTTGTGTGACAGCACAAGAGATCAATTTTTGGTTCCCTGAAGAACCTTTCAATGGATTACTATTAAAAGAAGCATTTTAAAGGGGATATGTGAAGATCCTTTTAAAGTAACAAATAATGTAAATGCTCTTGGAAGAAATCAAACTAAAAAATATCCTTTTTAATATGTGTGGGTTTCTGGTCCCTTCAAAACGCTCTTCACACTCAAACCATCTCATTTTTTGATGAAAATGGTTCCAGGGTCCAGAATATACCAACTTTGAAAGAAACAAGGTGAGAAAACAAGACTTGTGCTCCACACAAGTCAGTGGGGTCCAGTCCTGGTCGTGGAGTATTCCTGTCTTGCATATTTAGGTTTTATCTCTGCTCTAACACACCTGATCCAGATAATCAGTCCATTAACAAGCCACTCTTCAGCTATGGAGGGTGTGTTATAGCAAAGACTTTACTATAATGTGCATGGTAGGGGTTCCCCAAGAGCAGAGCTGGATCTTGATGATTTCGATCATCTGCTCTTTCTGCATTAATGTGGTCCCACGTGAAACTACATGCTTTCTGCTGACACATCAGTCTCCCCCATTACCTCATGCAAACCATTAGAATAACAACGACACTGGAGAAATCGATAAGAGCTGCAAAGTGCAGCCAGCTTTCAAGATAAGGCTGCTGTGATTAGGGGGCTGTAACTAAGCGCCATTGCCTTCGAAAGTCGAGAGAGCCATCGACCTATAAACATCTACTATCTTGAGAGTTGACGGACAGCTTATTATTTGTCTGTCAAGTGCGTCATGAAGATGGAGGTTCAGAGTCTCCCACACTCTAATGAGACGAAAAGCGGCGTGCATGCAGCAGCCTGAATACCACAGCCCAGCGAATCAGCCACCCATCGCATCCTATCAATCTCCACTCAAATTACAGGTGACAAGTTATCCAATCTGCAATATTACAAACTAAACACACATCTCCCAGGGGACCTATTTGTTTAAGATATAGGCAATTAAACAAGGTACGGCCTGTCAGGGCTGGAGACTCCGCTCCGAGGCTCCAGAGCTAATTTCATCCTCCTAATGGAAACCAAAGAGGGGAACTAAAACAGGGAGGAAAATTGTGCTGGAATACGGGAAACTACAGCAATAAACAGTGAAAAAAAGGAGGGTGGTAGTGGGGCGGGAGCCAATGCTTCAGGAGCCGATGCTTTAATCATCTTGGGTCCCTCGGGTCAGCTTACAGCACAGGAAAGCAGCTTTTGTTTGAATGTAATCTGCCGGCAAGAAGAGCATAATAAAAATTAATGGAGGTTGTTCATTAAATCTTAACGACATAGTCCTCCAAATATTCCAAGCATAGTTCTCATCTTCCTACAGTAGTCCAGATGTTTATATCTAGAGCCCAAGCCCCAGTTATGTAATTTTTGATATGTCCTGCTTAATTTTCTGCGTCCAATCCTGATCTTCGTCTTCTAACACTGAATATCTTTTGATGTGAGGCTTTGATCAGATGTTTGTACTTTCACAAATAGTACAGCCATACAGTGTACACAATCACTGCATGCCCAAAGCCAGACTCTGGTGGGTCCATGGTAGCGCTGTCCTTTAAGGGAGTGGTCACCAACCCTGGTCTTGAAGAGACCAGAGAAGTTCTTACCACAATCTGCTACACCTGCTCTGGCTACTAAATTTTTCAGAAGTCCCTGAAACCGCTGGAGGGGGCAGCATGCAGGTTGGAGCGAAACGCGGCGGGAAAGTAGATCTCCAGGAGGAGGGATGGTGACCACTGCTTTAACGGCTTCTTCTTTGTGTTACATAATGTGAAACATACCGATCTACTAAGGTTGATTTGACACATTAAGACAAAGGAGTTGGCGTGTGAAATTTGATGGAGAAACGACTGTTTATGTGTACAATTATAAGCTGACAAACTAATTAGTGATATGAATGATGTAATGTGACAGGGAAAATGTTCATTTGTTTGTAGCTAAATGCTACCCTGCAGGCTAAAAACTGTTAGTTGAAATCAGGTTCATTTCAGTGCCCACATTCAATTTACACCACTAAAGAAATAGTTGTACTATATATTTTTTCTGTTCATAGCACTGACCTTTAAAAACAACATGTCATAGCTGCTTTCTCTTGTACTTTATTTGTGTCAGATGTGTATGTTAAGGTTTATGGGTGTAAAAAGACTGAAGAATACTCTCATAGCATCTTTATAAATCATCAGATTATAGGCTATTTCTCAGTGACATTCAAAAGAGGCTTCTGACAGGACTAGCCTTCAATGATGCAGCCCACCTGGACCGCAGTGTCATGAATCCCCATGACTCCCACAGAAAGGCAGGTGCATTTGCAAACATCCATTACAAGAACTTTTATTAATAAACAAAGCAAAAGGCACAAGGGCCTGAAATCAAACCTCAGAACTCCAAACACAAAGAGACAGGGGAGAATGCACAAACCCAGGCATGAATGACAGTAGACCAAAACAAAGGCATGAATCATGGCAACTTAAATACAAATAAGACTAAGACAAGAACCAATGAGAACAGACAATCACTTAGACTAAAACACAAGACAGCTGTAACTAAATTACATAAATCCAGCCAGTGTGACACACCACTTCAAAATAAAAGTCCAACATATAACAGAGAAAGGCAGCCTCTAGAGGCTGCTGACCTTGGACGTCACATGCAGCTTAGCTTTCAGAATGCAATGTATTAGTCCAGCCAAGTTAGTAAACTTAATCTGTGGTATTTTGTCAATATAAAACATTACACTAAATTACTTAAAGTGATGCACTTAGGGTTGCACAGTCTTAACTGACCTCATTCCTGAAATGACTATTTTATGACATGTTGAGTTCATTACTTCTGGAGGTCAGTACTTCATCGTATTGGCTTTGAATGCATTGTTAACATGATGCATGTTATAACTAGAGAGTTCTCTTTCAGAATGTTGTATATCCATTTGTAACAATTTTGGATCTAAAGAGTTTTGAAAAGAGTAACAGCTGACGTATAATGCAAAACATTTGTGTTCACCAAATAAAGGTGGTAGAAATCACTGATGTTTCCTGGATGTGTAATGCCAACTTACAACAGTGTATATCATGAAAAAAGATTGGTGGTTATAGACTTGTACAAAAAATATCTCCAAAATCTCCAAAACTCTGAAATGGAGTATAGAATATGTTGGATCAGTTAATGTATATCTTTATCTTTATACCACATAATCATTTTGGAACATTTCTAACATAAAAAAATGGAGACACATATGCTGTTTTCATTACAGACTTTATAATCATTCTATGCAGACATTTAAATCATTTGTTATCTACTTGAAAACCTCTCAGTTGTGAATAATTGCTGTTGCATAAAATGAGCCTTAAAACAGCCTTAACAATTGATCGCTCTTAAATCTCGGTTAACATTGCTGAAAGTACTCTGTGAAAACACATTTTGACTGACACAGAAACTTATCTTTGGGATCGGATCAGTATACCTGGACTTCCTCTCAATCCTGTACCGACTGCTCGGCAGGCCTACAGGAATAGTTTGTTCCAGCCTGTGTCCTGCAGGAGTCTGTGTTCGTCTCGCTATCACACCAAAACACATGCTGCACAGGAGCTGTGCAGGAGCTCCACTCACACACAATAGCTGCAGGTGGAACTGTTTATCATGTATCACTGGGTGGGCTTGACAAAAATACATCCCAGTAGCAAAGGCGGTAAAAAAAAAGCTTGCATTAAACAAAAACGCAGTAAACAAGGGGTTCCTGCAGGCCCAGAGGTGATCTGTTAGTTCAAATCAATAAAACTGCACACGTGCCAGTCCTGTTAGAGGTCTGTTTTTCTTTTTACACTGCTCGCAGCCGAGGGTCATTTGAAAAACAAGAGAAATCACATTAAAATGTTACGGGATGGAGGAGGGGAACCTGGCGCAACATCTGGAAGAGCCAGGCCATGAATATTTCATGCACACACATCTAGCCTAAACAATGTGTCTTTGTTCCAGTGATTTAAATCTCACATGTAATTTCTAATCAGGAAAGCGAACAAACGCTATCGACTGATTCTGTTGGCGACCGACTTGTCAATTCAGGAGAGAGATACAGGCTGGATTATGCTTCCCGTAGAGAAGCCTGATGTGTTGTGTAAAAGACAGGCAGGTGCTGTATCTCCTCCAGCAGTTTAAAAAAATCAAAACGCACTCTTAAAAATCAAAACCCACAAAAGGTGCCCAGGGACGAAATGTTCTGCTCTGCACTGGAAAGAAAATCACTACAAACGATACGATTTTATAAAACAGAGCTCCCCAAGACACATTCTGCTTCTAATAATGAAAACACTGCACAGTTGACACACAGGGCCATCTGCCGCCACTCCCATCCAGGTAGCTGAATACTGCATATGTGACATTGACAATTAATCTAAAAAAGCTGGTATGACTGAGGCTTAAAGTCATTCGACTCCAACGGTTTTGCAAACAATAGTAGCATCCCGGCACAAGTGCCAGCTCTGTTTTAAAATGGTGGATGATTATTTCAGCCGGGAGAAATGAAACAGAACCAAGCACACGGTTGCCTCCAAATGAGATCATTAGTAACGGCAAATAATGACTGAGCTGGTTAGTCGAAGCCTATTTCCTTTCAAATAAATCAAGCACCACTGAACGCTAAAACCCGTTGGAAATGCCAGGGAAAGCATCAGACAGACCGAGATCAGATAAATGGTCCTAATCAGGAGCGTCACGTCCACACACTTACTCCACAATCTAAAATAATAAATTTACAAACAACATGGACAGGGGCAGAAAAAGCATTCATTTCTTTTTTATTTCTTTTCTTTTTTTTTGAGGCACAGCTGAGCCTGATAGGAATCAGCATCAACACCCTGAGACCACACAGTGATGCGTTTCTGAGTGTCGTCAATTAAGCAGTGCGGAACAAGCGGCTGTTCTTTACCTGGCCTGACCTTTTTTCCAGCCTAAAGGGGCATGATAATGGAGGAGGAACAGCATGAGGCCCGTGGCAGACAACTCCAAATGAGATCCATGTCACCCATGACTAAGCTTCTACTCTGGTGGACAATAATTCACTCATGTCTGTACGGACGATCACCTTCCGAAAACGGTAAAAGGGGAAAAAAATGGAAACAAAAGGGCCACTTCCAAGCTCATGCGGTTTTGAATTGCCTGGGTTTGATGTGTTTCTGAATGCAATGTGAATCAGTAAAGAAACAGAGTGAGCTTTTAACTAATTGGTTTTGTTCCCCCCGAACATCTGAGGTGGCGCGACAATAACCCCCACCATGCTGAGCTCCGCTTTAATAAGCAGACCAAATAGAGCCCACAGGACAAACAATCTGAAAAAGGCGAAAGCAAGGTCAAGATTCTTCAAAGAGAAATTGTTTTTTTTCTTTCGAATCGTTCCGTGCACTTCAGTGCTGGCTCTGAGGTAAACGACTATCAAGTCATGAGGGCAAAGCTGATATTTAAATGCAACTTTCTGAACATTAGCTACAGTCGCAGCTTTCATGTGCCAATGTTTTACAGTGTGACTAAAAGGGATTTCACAAGGGATGTTCCAAACTGGATACACACGCTTTTTTTTTTTTGCACCTGCTTTAGTTTACGCACCGAAAATGTCTAGAAGGAGACGTGTGGCAATGCAACGGCATACACACATGCAAACACACACACACCTGCAGCTCGTCCTGTGCTGAGGTGCTATGAGCATTCACTCTTCAGGTACTGAGGGAATATCAACCTCAGTGGAGGAATTTATTCAAGTCGGGTTCATTTCAACTACACCAAAACACTGCTACCTCTGACACACACGCACACACGCACACACGCACACACACACACACACACACACACACACACACATACACACACACACATTCTCTCACCCACACAAAAGTGTATACATATTCCACAAAAACACCCACTCTCACAAATGTGAGAAATGTGTATATGTGTATAAATGTATAGAAGTGCATATGCACATATAATTACTCATGTATGGGTGTGATTCAATTCATTATTCACTGGTTTTTGATTTGATTAAATTAAGAATGATTTAAATCACAAACAAGCGATTCAATTCTCGGATTCAAGTTTTATTAAGAAATATTATAATACAAATTATAATATTATAATGAAAAACTTCTCTGATTATTTTGCTAGTAAAAACTGAATCAGTCAAATAACTTCAGTAATGTTTATTACAACAAAAAACCTCTAATGCGTGTCAGCAGCACACCTCCTATGCGTATGATGATTGGCTACTCTATATATGCAGCTTGTGAAATCTAATAAAATTAAATGTAGGAGGTTTTTTACTCTTACTATATTAACATTTATATAGTTCCATGCACTCTCTAAACTGTGACAAATAAAAAAATAATAACACCTTCATTCAGCCTGTCTTTAGCTGTCTCAGTGGAAGGCATGGGGAAGGGTGTGCATCTCTGTACAGTGGTAAATTTCGCACTTGTGAGACCAATAAAGATATATCTTGTCTTAAAGAACCACCACAGACCCTAGTATAGAGACAAAGACCAAATAATTTCAAAGTTTTAATCATCTTTAGTATGTTTACAATAAAAAAATCAGACACCGTCTTAAAATCACAAGCATGTACAAGTTAAACATTTCATCACACAGCAATGTTTAATGCACTAACCCTGTCATTTGTTTTGCTAATACATGTTAGCCACGCTAAAAGAATGCCAGCCTGGTGATCAGAATTTTATTGGTAAATGTTGACATTTATAGCAGATCTCTAGTTTGCTGAAGTAATATAGTCTTCACTCTGAATCTTAAATTCTGGATTCAGTAAAGATTTAAACTCAAAGTTGGTCTCTCAGTATTACTGCAGCCTGCCCCGGCTTACATTTGTGAGAAAAGAATATGAACTGACCACAGAAAGCCTGCTCAGATCAACAAAAAGAGTCTGCTGAACTGTCGCAAGCACCAAAATGTAAGGTTTATGATGTTACATCACTGTTTAACACCATCACATATGTCTGTCTATATGAAACGGAAGCTGCGGAGGGTTTCTGAATGGGTATGCTTGTTTGAGTTGGGGGCGAGACGCTTGCTCAATGTGATGCAATAGCTGAGAGGATTCCACGCTTTTATAAAAATGAAACGTGCCAAAACATCAGAGATATAGTTCATGTTTGCTCGGATGGAAGAGATAATGACCAGTAGCATCCATGTGAAATTGCAACGAAAATTGTAATTGTATTTACTAGGCTCTTTTAAAACCAAAAACAGATTGCTGTTTCATTCATGTATGATTACCAGTGCCTGGGCAAGGGCTTGCAAATCTCTTGCTCTCATTACCTTGTGAATGTTGCTCACTTATGCACTGTAAGATTAACCATTCTATGGCCACTGTTTGTCTATGGAGGGTACATGCTATGTGCAGGACTTTATCCACCTGTTAGCAAAGAGTATGGCTGAAATCTCTGAACTTAATAATTAGGACATACTTTTGGCCATATGAAGTATTTGTTCAAACATGTTTCTTTTGAGCAGCACAGTGGTGCAGTGAATGGTGAAAAGTTCCGTGGGTTCACATATGTTCACATATAACATATTTCAATGTACTTAGAAAACCACTACACACAAACATGCACCTATACACATTCCAAAAACCCCACACGCACACACACATTTCATTGCTGCTGGAACAAAATGCTGTTTCTCCAAAAAAGATAACTTTAAATCTTAACTTTTAAAAGAAGTATAATGATATTTTTCCAAGGTTGGTCTGCGTTTTCAAAACGTTTAGAAAAGTAAGAATTCGAAAATGTAGATACAATGTTTTGTTCTGGCAGTCAATACAAGCACAAGTTCAAGTTCCCACACTCTCTTAGATGGTTTCAAGGACTTTAAAGGCCCAATTTCCTCAAAATCAAGGACCCAACACAGCTTAGTTTCAGACATGGATCATGGTTCATTATTATTATTGTCACAACACTGTTCGATTAATGTTAACTTTCTTTGCTTGCCACTGCTTAACCTGAATCATTCAGCTTCAATCACTCATGCACACTAGGCCATGTGCAAAATTTCTAAACGATAAAAATCAGTTTCAAAGACCGTTGCTTATTTATGCCAGTTTTCAAAAACCTTTAAGACTTGATTATTTCCGCTCAAACTCACAAGCATTCAAGGATTTCAAAAACCTGTGGGAACTGGGATATATGCACATAATCACACACATTACTCAAAACACACACGTGCAGACATACCATATATATACACACACAGAAAAGCGCGTATGCATGCACACATACACCTGGACACAATCCCCAGAAACACACACACACACACACACACACACACACACACACACACACACACATATACACACAGGCAAAACTAATTAGAAAACATGATTATGCCACCATACCATCTTTGCCAGCTAAGCGACAACTCAACACTCGATATTTGAAATCACACAAAAGCAAAAGGAAGAAGGGAATCGATAGCTTGGCTCAACTTAAAAGGCTCTTACTTAAGAGGCACCGAATACAATTCCTTCATGTGGACATATTAAAATGCATAATACAATTTAAATATCTTCCCTGCAAAGCTAGAAGCACATCTCTGTGCTGGTCTGCCCCTATTAGAGTTCCTTTGCCTTGAGCTCATTAAATCTTCAGACCTGAAATGAAATCATTAGGTTCGATTCATCTTGCTTAGGAATAAAAAAAGGTGCCTGTTGCTAGCCTAAGTCTGATTCTGGTTACCATACATCATCTGGTTCACTGCTGTAACCCTCACAGACTGAGAAAACACACACATTAACTCCCCTGGGCATGCCTCCTGCCCTGGGCCTGCCAGCCTGCAACAGCTGTATATGCAGGGGAGAGAGAGAGAGAGAGAGAGAGAGAGAGAGAGAGAGAGAGAGAGAGAGAGAGAGAGAGAGAGAGAGAGAG
>JBBJLS010000140.1:11065531-11078943 GCA_037577275.1 Bryconaethiops microstoma | reverse complement strand
AGAGAGAGAGAGAGAGAGAGAGAGAGAGAGAGAGAGAGAGAGAGAGAGAGAGAGAGAGAGAGAGAGAGAATTTGGCTCTCATGCATTAGCATCCACTAAACAGACCCAGACGCACAAGAACACCTGCCAAAGCCAAAACAAGGATAAAAGTGCCAGCCAGCAGATCCAAGTGTGTCACTGGAACAAGCGGCCTCGCTACACTCTGTCGTTCTCTGGATGTCCTCCCTCTTTGACGATTCATGCGGCCCAGTGAGAAAAAAGTCATGTTGACATTACCTGATTGCGATTTTCTGCTCAGGTCCAGTCTTTCTGCCACATTCACGTTTTAAGAAAGACTTGTATTTTTCTTGAAAAACAAGTATATTATATATTGCTTGGATTTTTTAACACCTTTTTGTCACTGCTAGGCTGAGAATAGTTCACTAGCCTAAAATATCCAGCCAACAGCACGTCTGTTATCAGAAACTGACCACTGATGAAGGGGAAGTGCATGACTAACATATACTGTTCAACAATAAAATGGAACAATAGTCTCTAACTGTACACCTACAAGCTGTACCAATAAGAATGATCCACCAGCCAAATAAAATCTGTGTGCTCAAGAGGTGCAGGGTCTAAAAGGCACAATGAAATAATGGATGTGCCAACAAGCTCAAGACAAAACAGAAAACGAAAGCTCAGTGTAGAAGAGAATTTAGTGTTTGTCACCCATCAAAACACTCCACAGGGGAGCTATTTTACTTTGGCAAAAAATAATGTGAGTGCATGATGGCACACACCTTGCAAAGGTGTACAACTAGTTCTGAGAGTCTGAACTGAACTGTTCTGACGGTAAACATTAATTCTTGCTGCTGTGGCTGCTGTTATTGTTAAAGAAAGTCTCTCATTTCTCAAATATTTTGAGATCTTAACCCAAATTTACACCACGTTTTAAAAGGTGTAAAAATGCAAAAGGGAAATACACAAAACCAGCTGTCGTGAGCTCCTCAAACTACGGAGCCGCTCTGGAAATGGAGCAAGTAATGTCATCACCTGCATTTGTAATCTCCACCTACTGTTTCATGTGGTCTTTCCATTTTTTTTTCATTTTTCCATGCACACACAATTTTAGTACCTCAGCATATAAGTGGCTCAAATCTAAATAATCATTTAAAAAAAACTTTAATACAAAACATTTGTATTTTGTCATTTCCTTCCTGTCATGGCAACCTTGCCAGAGTAGCCTCACATCTGCATGCCATCACTGTTGCGCTGTGTCACTCATGAGTGGCTCCCTTAAACGCAGTGCCTGCAGCCTAGGCAGTTAGAAATGGAAAAGCAAAAGGGTGGCTATAGCACTGAGGTGATAATAAGGGAGGTCGCAGACATACCGCAGGCCATTATTCCCTCTCCTGGTCGATAGCAATGTCTGCGCCGCCTAGTTGGCTACATGCTGCTGGCTGCCGAGGAAATAGCAATGATACAGTACACTCTCTGCTTACCTGCCACATTCAGGTAAATGGATGGGCTTGTCTTGTTTTCGCCATTTTTCTCATTGACGGCCTGGACGAAGTACCTCCCGGCGTCAGCGGCTGCCGTGGCCAGCACCACCAGCTGGTTCTCCAGGGTTATGGCCCTGCGGAGAGCAACAAAAGAGAAATAAAAGGGGGGCTTGTTAAACCACTATCGACAATTAGGCTGCTGCCCTGACAAATTTCGCATGTCCTATGTATTGACAGCGTTTCAATTAGTGACCTACTGATGTGTATTGAGCTCCATTAAAGTATCTTTGCTGCAGGCCTGCTGGGCGCAGGACTTGACTGAGAGGCATCCAGCATGGAGGAATTCATGGGCTCTGCACATTCTCAATGTACACGATCCCTCATTCTGACATAAGCACAGAATCAATGTGCTGCAAGGGTCATTACTGACAGAAATGGTGTGCTTTGGGGGTATAAACCCATAGGATAGAGTCTCGCTCTTTGAGGCACTCACTGAAACATGGACAGAGGAAACCTTGAGGTGAAATAGTGAAGCAGACTTGAGGCTGCAATAAAATCAAAGAGTACAGGCTTTGGGATCTGGATTAGATAGTTGTGAGATGAGGGTATTACTCACAGTGATCTAAGCTTAGCCTACAGAATGTAGGCAGTTCAGCGCTCACACATGCCGAATATTTGAATGTGTTTCCCCAGCATTCACACTCAGCCATCTGGTGCTGGGAAACTAATGACTTCTGCTCATCAGGTCTGTACTTGGTCTTGTGTTGTAGGTCTTTTTCTGACTTTTTTCAAGGTGAAATTACCATCTCAAACCAAGCTTGTGCTACAGAGAGCCGGCAGCTTTGATTCCCAACACTTCATGCAGCCTGAACGGAAGCGTTTCGCCTTTGTTTCTGCAGATGAAAGAGAGTGAGGTACTCATATCTCTTTTACTTCCTCTCACCATCCCCCCACCCCCGCCATGCCTCTTTTTTGATTAATTGATGACATTCTCAATTACACGTCAATGCAGCTTCAGAGTGCTCTCTCTGCCGAAGCACAGTCGACACAGAGGTGGCACTTGGAAGGCAGAGCACGACTTGTGGGACGCTTTGAAACTTATGATTAGTTTCTGAAGCTGGTGTGGGACCTGTAGCGCACTCATGTCTACATGCTGGAACAAAGGCTGCAGTCATTCTACATTTTTGAGATGGATCTTCTACAAAAGACAGTCAAATTGCCGATACCCTTTCAGCAGGCCCAGCAAAAACAGCTGGGTTTTTCTGTTTCTGAAGTTTCTGTATCAAGTGGATAATTAGACTGGGCTTAAGGTTTGCTTAGTGCTCATCTTTTTTTTTTTTTTACCTTGACGTTCCCTGATAAAAATGAACAAGAACAAATCCTCCTGTGCTGGATCTGGTACAAAACAAGGTCCATAAAGTAAGGATACTGGTTGGCTGGAAGTGTATGAGGAGGCCAGTATGATAAACTACTGTCAATGATTTTACCAACTTTACTAATTAAAAATGATTTTTTTAAAATAATCATGCTGCTCTGTTCCTAAATCTGCTATTAACAATAGTATTGTCTGTGATTGAACTTATGAAGTCCTGATGATAGGGCTGATGTTCACGTGGTTGCAATTCTCAGAAACCCCCATATGTTATATATTTAGTTTGGTAATAAATATTTTCCTGTATTAGACGAAGCCTTTAATTTTCTTAAGAGTTTTCTTCATTGTTTGAAATACCATCCATTAAGAAGTGCATGAAACAATAATCATTGATATTCATTATATGGAACAACTAAGCAGGAGAAGGTTTTTGACTATATTAGCATCCCTAATACATCGTTTTGCTGCTTGCACCCTGACACCTGACTATGGACCCCGGCCGGCCTTTGCACCTGGGAGAAATACACATCCCTCTTGCAGATGCCAGCGGCAGATTTGAAAGGTCAGAGTGACCCGCCTTGATGGAGTCTTAATTAATAAAAATGCACAAGCCTGAAAATGGCTTGGCAAGTGCCATGCAGCCTCTCAAATTGATGGCTACATAAACAGTTTGCCTTCATGATGATTTTAGGGTGTAATAGGTGGGTGTGTGCAACAGTCTGAAGGCTGCCAAGGGAAAACACACACGCACACACACACACGCACACACAGGATGGAAGAGTAGCATTTACCTGGCTTCTTCTCTTTTTGCAGTGAGAGGAATCGATACGAGTGGCGTATAAAGTGATTTTATGATTAGTCTAGCTAGTTTGGATTCCATTACAATTCTCCAGATGAATGGCCCCTGCCAGAGGCTCGGTAAACAAAGCACAGTAGGAGAGATAATGGGCAGCCTTGTTTTGTATCCCCAAGGGCCACGCACCTCTTTGATATCAGCCCACAACTTATTACACATGCAGCTTGTGAGCCATGTGAAATGTTAATCCACTTAGGAAAGGTGCTGGAGAGCCCAGGTAATCTAAATATTCAAACAACATGGCCGCTTCAATTTGTAAAAAGAGCGTCCTCTCTGCCAGCCTACATTACGGGCACCCAGCTGTTGCCTTCGTCACGGCCGTTTCCAAAAGGGGCGAGAAGCTCTAACGATTCTAAGACTCAAGAATAAAAATGGAGAGGTGAATTTGCTGTGATAGGTCCTTTATTATAATATCCTACATTGTAGAGGACTTTTTTTAAGTGCACTGCCATCATTTCAATGCATTTTCTCCTCCTCTCTCCTGCTCTCTGGAGGAGTATTATTTATGCAGTTTACCTGATGTTTCAGGAGAGCTTATTTGTATGCAGTTCATTATGGTGAGCAGAGCCATTCGCAGGCATCATGCATTATGAAGCCCGTCTGTAATGTTCGGCTAACATGGCTGCTGCTGTGAGGTCCAAGGCATAATTCTCCTGGGCACAGGACAACCGCTAGAGAGATATTACATTTATCAACATGGCGGGTACCTGCTTTCAAAAAGCTAGTTCAGATAATATTTGCTTTCATTTACTACCATAAATTACGCTCTCAAAATAGGCTTACTGGTCTGAGATGTATGACAAAGTAATTAAAATGTCAGCAACTCATATTGTGCTCCCTCTTCTACTAAGAACCTAGCTGTGTGGATTTGTCTGCCGTTACATTTTGATTTATGATGCTTTTAGGCCCAGGGAAAAATTCTTGCCAGCCACATCTGAGCAGAGACAGAAACTACATTGAGACCTTGGGAGGAGAGATAAGAGTCTAGGCTGAGCCGTACCACCCAGGAATGTGTCAGAAGGGTGGCAGCCGTCTGTGCTGTGGTCCTCCTGCTGATGGTGGGGTTAAACAACAGATCAAAGTACGGGGTGGGGAAGCAGACAGACACTTCTCCATTCAGAAGGAAATGGCTGGAGTCTACAGTACAAAGTGAACGCAGCCATGTGTTTGGGTGTGTGTGTGGGGGTGTGTGTGAGAGAGGGAGAGAGAGAGAGAGAGAGAGAGAGACAGACAGACAGAGACAGAGAGATGGGCCCTTGTGTTTGAGAACCCATGCATTAGCATCAAAGGCTGAGGCTCTAAGAGCTCTATAGAAAAGTGTCCTGAGGGACAGGTGGGCATAGGCAGTGACACCAGCCCTGCTCTTCCCATTAGCCTCAGGGTCAGACCATTAAATGGTCAAAGTGGACAAAATAATTTCCACAACTTTTTACATGGACGCCCAGGACACTGAAATACAAAAGCACACACATACAAACACACACACACACACAAACATATACATACACACAGGTGTTTCAAGCAACCACTGCATCTCTCAGCGCTTCTGATCTGAGAGCACAGACCATCCATAATGTTCTCCAAGGTCTTCGGCCCAGATCAAATGAGAAAAATCCTTAACCATGTCCCCTGTCCTTTCCACTCTACCTGCTTCCACAATCAGCCTGTCTCATGTTCTCTCTCCAGACATCTGTGGCTTGCATGACTTGCTGTGTTTCATTTGCAGCCATGGAGATCCCAGACCTGAACATTTTTCAACAGTTTAGTATTTCAGACACTCTCCTAATACTTACTGTGTGCATCTGTGGGCTAGCCCCAAACGACGTCTCATTGTACTGACACAATGACAATTAAGCATCTATCTATCTTTCTATCTAATACTTGGTGAGCTGCCTTTAAATATGATTTTAAAGGCAGGAGAAACTGAGGGTTAGATGTCTTGTTCAAGGACACAACGGTAGAAGGTGGAGCTTTGAACCTGCAACTCTGTGGTCATCGGGTGCACGAGCAAGTGTTGTACCTGCTAGGCTACTACTAATTTATAAATAAATGTATTTATTTTGAACATATGCCATCAGTCATTAATATTATGCAATAATTACATAACAAATGGGCCTACAGGAATGGTCTAAATGTTCTGGAATAAAAGAAGTGTTTCTGCATGAAGACAGAGACTGTATCTTTTCAAACTGCCTATAACAACATTAGGCAGCTCAATGCATTTGGAGGAAACCACTTACTGCTAAATCTGTCATTGTTCACAAGCACTTGTGTTTCTTAGCATTATGCCAGTGATGAGGGAGATGGAGGGCCATCCTACCCACCCATAGAGAGCGAGGCCAGTTATTCTCTCTCTGGCCAAGCTTCCAACTTGGTAGCGCCAGTGTTTAGATGGTTGCACCATTCGGGAGCCTAAAGCCTTCAAATCTTTTCTGTCTACTGGGTTTTAATTAGGAAAAAGAAAGAAAAGCACTGGAGGGATAAAAAAAAAAAGTATTATTACTGTTTTGGTACTTACAACAATGGGGTCTCTGGAAGCCCAAACAGTCTGGAAGTAAAGGCAAGGTCAACAAAACTTGAAAGTTAACCGAAAATACTTTTACAAACTGAGGTCAATGATGGTAAGAGCCTCCAAGCGGCTGGCTTGAAAAACCTCTGCCCTCCAGCAACAATTCATAGAGAAGAAACTGTTATGGCATACAGAGCCAAATAAGAGGAGGTGCCAGGCCACTGACAGTCACTCACTATGCTCCTCTCCCTTTCTCTCCAGGCCAGGGCCAGCTTGCGGCACTCTCCAACTCTAACACCAACAGCAGGGTGTCAAGCCAAAGCGGAGATGATCAATGGCACGAATGCAGTGTCAGCCCAAAGTCTCCCAATCCAGCCCACACTCAGGCCGCTGCTGAGATGCTTTTCAGAACTGGCTCTCTTAATATCTATTAGGAGCAGCGTTCTGCTACAGCTCCCTCTCTGTGATGAATGTGCTCGGGATTTTATGGCTGGCGATGTACAAGCACAGATAACCCTGTTGCCATGCCCCTCCCGAGGCTCAGAGAAACGCGCTTAATAATCCATAGGAATCTTAGAGCAGATACGTTCATGGACACCTACAAGATCACACGGGCTTGTTTCAGGCGCTCAAGGCCAGACTGGGTCTATTAACCTCAGCAGGTAGACCAAATCGGTAGACTGTACCAACGCAAAAGCAGCGAGTTTTCATCTGACACTTTGGCCTAGTTAGCATTCTTGTTGTCAAGGGACAAGGTGGGGAGAAAAGAGAAACAACTCACTGTTTGGTGCTTGATGTTCCAAAAGAGGGAGACAATTCTTGTTGCAAGCCTCTGCGTTACTTTTCCTGGTAATTCACCAGAGAGCCTATCCAACACTTTAGCATCTTTACGACAGTGTTTCATATGAACATGCTTGCAGATCACAGCAAAAAATTCTCTTAATTTTTAAGCTCTCCTGCAGCAATGCAGACATTAAATCAACCATCACGTGTGTAGTACATGTGTCCGTAATGAAAGCCTACCATTCTCGTTCTACTCTCGATATTACCCGCCATTTTTCATAACTCGAGCAGTACAGGTCAGAGATTCTCTGCTGCGTTCAAAACTGATGTAAAAAATCCTCAGGTCCATACACAGGTGTACACAATCAAATATTAAAGAGTGAAGAAAGAAAGTGAAGTTGAGGATGAGAGAAGTGGGAAGATTTTAGACCGGGGGCAAGTTTTTTTTTTTTTTTATATTGAGAGCTGCATTAATGTTACAGGGTAAAGCTCTCATTGAAACGGCATTTTCTTCCACAGATCTCCAGAGTGAAAAAAGACTTGCTTAAAATACATTTCGACAAAGTGAATGAGTGTACTTCGCCCATATACAACTTTCAAGTCACATCAAAAGGGGCTTTTTTCTGTGCCTCTTCCTACATCGAGTAGCGGACCATGGAAGGCTGGAGTCTGAGCTCCAGAAAAATGACTTGAAAAAAGAAGAAGCATGCGTGCGTTTCTTCCTCCCCCATGAAAAACGAAATAAACAGGCAGAACCAGCCGCCTCTTTTCATTATCTGCAGTGAGTAGCTCCTGGCTGGGGGCTAGAAAACACTTCAGAGTCCAGTGCAACAATGGGAGTTAAACAAACAGAGTTCTGGCCTCATGGGCTCAACTTCTCTCTCACCTTCCCCCCTTCAGAAGACCTCTTCTTAAGAAACAGGGACAGTCTGGCCGCTGGGGTCTGACTTCAGGATTAAAGTGACGCCGCGGTAATATTCACAGCCAAAAGCAACTTAACTTTGCTATAATTACTTTCATTTTGTACAACAATCAAACAGATACATAGTAAATAATTAATTATATGGTATGTTATGCAATGAATTGAATTTACAATCAATTTACAATCTGTATTATCAGATTCAGGTCTGACATTTTTTTCCAAAACCACGGCATAAGTAAACGATGCTTTATCTTTTCACAAAACACTGACTGTAAAATTACAATAAAACACATAAGAACACAACTGCTGTTCATTTTAGAAGCCAAAGTTGACTGTGACAGAATTTCTGAGCTTATTTCAATGAGCTAAAAGTGAAAAATAATTCTGATAATTCTTACACCATGGGTTTAGAATGAGCTGAGCAGTTATGATGGAGAAACATGGAAACTTGTCTGCAGGGTGCATGGAGCTGTCTCTTACGCAGCTTCTCGTACCACCTTTCATTCACACATTGAGCCATTTCCCAGTTCTATAAGACTTGAAGCACATTGTTATAGTCTGGAATTGGCAATGGGGGTGGACACTGGGAATTTTTACAAATTCACTTGGAGAGCAGACATGGCGTATTTTTTTCTGAAAGAAATGACAGCCTGTCTGCCAATCCATCCAACAGTAAAGATAGACTGTCAGTCAGAATGCACAAAGCAGTAAATTGGGGATGTGCGCCAACGTGGCCGAAATGGGAAAAGTTTCACCAGATGTTTTGCAGGGCTGGGGAGTGCTTCTTCATTTGGGTGGAAGTTCAGAAGTCCTCGCTACAACTGTAACCTCGCTGTGTTGGTGACAGTTATGACTCCAAGCACCGAAGATGCTTCAACCAGTCACGGGTGCAGGCATGAGTGACACCACAACAAAGGCAGACCAGCGTCTTTGTTGTGTCGGGGCTTGCGTTGGGCAGTGGCTGCTCGCTAGAGACCAGCATCAGAAATGTGAAGGCTATGTTGTTGTGATGGTTTACATCAGAAGAAAAGACATTGTACACTATTCTCTTTGATGAGTATGGTTTTGGAGAGCTCGGCCTTTGGGCTGCACATGCCACTTTTACTTTTCTGGGCGCTGGCTGAGTCCTGACCATGTTGACTGGCTCTCTTGCTATACTTCAAACAATTTCAGTGGCTGAATATTCAAATACTGAGCATGATCAAAACTGTGTAAGAGCCTTATATGCAGGGATTGACATAAGTGGTACGTAAGTACAAATTGGCGTATGTGGTATGCAAATGCGCAGCGGTTTTCAGTATCACAGCGCAAATGCGTACCTAATTTGAGCAACTTCATACTGTGTGCCCCGCCCCTCGACTTCACGGCCCGAGACACGGCCGAGACCCCTGCCCCGATTATATGCCATAACTGCCAAAGAAGGTTAGCGACAGATTTTTCTTAAGAAACGCAATTTTACTTATCATTTCTACTTAAAGACACATTTATTATGGCATGGTTGAATGTTACTGGTTATATAAGGTATGGCAGCCTGCAGAAACCCTATTTTTCATTTTTTAATTTCAAGATATTTCAATCAGAAACATAGTCATGACATATTAAATACAGTCACCTTTACAAATGCAATGACTAAGAAAGTTTTAGGGTTCCACATAATTACATAAGTATTGTGTTCTATCAGGAGGCAGAATCTATACACCTACAGTATATACACTGTCCCATATAAACTGCATAATAAGTCATATATGTATCATTTTAAATGGAAGAACAAATAGCAATACTGTGGTATTGTCTCTGTTCTACCAGTTGCTTAGCCAGCTGCAGACCGTCTATCATCACAGGTACTGTCCTGTCTCTCGTCAGCTGATCCACGTTCACTTTCGGATCAGGCGTTTAGAAACGTTGTTCATGTTGAACACAAGGGAGATCGTTTATATATCTGTACCTATTTGCTTGTTCTCAAACATTTTCTGCAGTGCTGTGAGTCTGTGAGGTGTGTCAGCTGATGACAGAGATAGGGTACACAGACACACCCACACCTTTAGTTTAATTCCTTTACAATTTTATTTGAAGGTTAACTGGCTGCATTTATTCTCCTATATTTGCAGTGAAAAAGGAAGAAAAGCAATAGCATGTCTAGCCTGCTGTTCCACCTTCAGTACATAAAAATACATTATAAAATAAACCTTTTAGCCGGTCAGTATATACTCTTATTGTTACTTAGGTTAAAATTTTGGACATTTTTGTAAAACAGACAGGGCCTCAGATGAGTTTTGACAGACCACCACATGGATAAAATTAGGGTTATAACAGTATTACCTATTTCATACCAGAAAAGAAAGTCATTGTCTTCATTTCTTGGACTACCTCTAATCATGGTGTAACATCACAGACATCGTGCAACAGTACATTTTTTTTAAACTTCTCAGAATTTAACGAAAACATGTTTGTACCTATTTAGAAAATGACAAAACATTTACAGCTATTGCAATAATAGATTAAGATAAATACTGTGCACCGTCTTTCAATACGTCCTTGTATCCCTTCCAAAGCTAGACCAATTAGGAAGGAATAATGAGAGAAAAAAACAAAAAAATCAAAGGCTCATTAGTGATACATTAAAGATACTCTTCCAATTTCCACATAATTGTGGTGTGTTTTCTTGTTTCCAACAAAGAAACAGGTGTTCTTCTGTAATACAATATATTTTTTGTAAAACCTCATTTTCCCGGAGACACCCAATGCACATTGTTCTCGTTGCGGGAATTAATGGGGTTGCCAGGCAACCAGGTTGCTGGCAGGTCCCAGCCTGCTCCTTAAGTAACCCAGCCGCCTGTGTGTGAGTCCGGATGGAGCTTGCCCGTCTGCTCTGGGGGCTTCAAGTGCTATCTGACATTTCAAAGACTTTCCCTGCAATTCATTATGGAACACTTCCAAGGCCTGATTAAAATGATTTGCTCTATAATAATTTAACCTACTGATTTTCCATCTGTGTGCCTTGAAAAGAGTATGGCAAAGAACGGGGAGAAGAAGAAGAAGAAGAAGAAGAAGAAGAAGAAGAAGAAGAAGAAGAAGAAGAAGAAAGAAGCAGGGGAAGAAGAAAACTTTTGAAATGTGCATCAGGAAGAAAGCAGACACAAGGCAAAATATAACCTCAATCTCACAGTATTCCCAGCTTCCCTCTTAAATTAAATTGGAAAATAATTTCTTTACACTACCTGACATTGCAAAAATGAGGCTACATACTTGCATGGTAGTTAATTAGGTTTTTGGTATCATGTGTAATGACAGATAATATAACGGCACACTCTTGGAGAGCAGAGAATTCATTTTCATGAATTTTAATGAACCCATGGAACGCATCTTAAACTCTTCGGCATCTTACTGTTGTAGTGATCTAGTGTCATTTGAGAAATCAGAGAAGACACAAGACCTACCAAAAACTGCAAAGCATACTTTAAAAAGCAACGAAAACCAACATGAAGCAACCGAGTGCTGAAATATTCTAATAAGAGTACTGAAATACTTGAATATTTCAGTGTCTCTAATGTATAAACTTCAGTCTGAAGTTTGAGAATCAGCTGCAAGTAACTTTTTAAAAGTGCATACCCTGAAGAAAACAGAGCTTAACTTAATTTGCAGCAATACAAATGACCTGAGATAACTTGATATTCCAAGCAACTCCAAACACAGTTACTCCGCTGAGACCTCTCGTTATTGGTGGAATCCATCTTGAAGCCACTTGAAATGTGTCCTTATTCCTCAAATGTATCCTTGTTTCAAAGAGAGGAATAATCCACTCAAGATGAGAGAGGCTGAGCTCCTCTCTCCCCTCAAAGAAGAGATCTCTCACAAGACTCATGTTCAGACACATCAGCACAAATGCTGTCTTTACTTTGGGTAATTACTGTTCCCCAGTGGCAATTAAGCCACCTCAACTGGACCACCCCTCAAAAACATGTCTTAATGTGTGCAATGTCAAAAGGGCATTTCTCTAAAGAGCCTCCTCTCCAGCCTTGTCTGAGTTCTAACTGGCCCATTACTATCCCTAATGCCCATGAAGTAGATGTTGTGCAGAGCTGAGAGCCTACTGGTACTCTGAGGCACTGGGTTTTGGACAAAACTGGTGGCTTTGTTCATCAGCCAGACGTGGGCACTGTTCTCTGGTTTTTGGAGCACATTTGTCGTGGATGGCCGGCAAGGATCAGATCAATGCTCTGACACTACCCTCTAACAATCTGTCTCTCCCATTGAAACCCATTAAAAACCATAGTACAACTGGCTGCAGTCCACGTGGCTGTAGCACAGTCGTGTTCTAGTGCAAAATGACACACTTGCTTTTGTAGAGGCCAGATCTGGCTGAGTGCTTATTGTAGCCAAGCGATTCTAATCCTACCAAAGAGTGCAGAAACCATAAATATGTTTTTCATTAAAAATATTACATTCATTTAGCAGATGCTTTTATCCAAAGCAACTTTAAATTGAAGGAAACACTCAGGACAGTGGGAACCAGAGGAGAGTTCTAAGTGCTAAAATCTTTATGTAGGGAGTAGTGCAAGAAGTAGTGCATCAGGAGAGGAGATGCACTCTGAATAGATGAGCCTTCAGGAGGTTGTTGAAAAGAGGGATTCTGCTTCTCTAGGTTGCCTCTGCCACAAATCAAAGACCTTCTGATTAAAAAGTTACAGTTGTATGCAAATGTGAAGATGCTTTTTTGTTTCTTTTTGGAAAAATAAAAGAAAATGTAGCATGGTGTTTTCATATGCCCCATTTAAGGTTTAATTTTTTCCCCCAGTAAGTTTAATTCAGTAGTATCTGTGCCTTAAAATGCATTCTTTGTAGAGGACATGAATGAATTTTTACATAGAAAATCAACAAAACATGATGTCTAGCAACGTGCATTCCAGACATTTGTAAACGACTGTAACAGAAAGGGTTGTCTGACGCAATGCCATTGAAGAAACACTTTTAGTTCCCTAAAGAACCTTTCAAGTATCAATTAGGAACCTTTAAGAATGCACAAACCCTTAGAGAGGTGTTAAAGGGCCCATTTCATGGACAACAGACGGCACAGTATTTTTGAATTATGAACAAAGAATTATTTAACATAAACCACACAAATATCAAATGTAGAGCTACAGTAACAAAACTAATATATATGAAAAAAATACATTTTTGGCACTTTAATAAATGTCTCTGAAAAAGAGAGAGGATAAAAAGTTTTTGTCACAGGGAGACAACCTGGTCGGCAAAAACTTCTGATTTTCAAAGAAAATATGTCAATAGCCCAAGAAAAGATGATATTAGGTTTTGATAACTTTAGGTTTATCAAAACCTGATAAAAAAGACATATTCATTTCCTTAGTATAACAGTCCCACTCCATGGCCTTCAGAGGGCACTATAGAGGGGGGCTGGTTACTCTCCTCCACCCTGAGACCAGGAGTGGCTGCCTTTAAATGGAGATGGACTTTTCTGTGTGGCAGTCCCG
>JBBJLS010000140.1:11048604-11061605 GCA_037577275.1 Bryconaethiops microstoma | reverse complement strand
TAAACACATCCCAGTCTGTCTGGGCAAAACAGTCCTGCAGGATGCTCTCAGTCTCTGGGGTCCAGCGTTTGACAGGTGGTCCAGCGTTTGACAGGTACTGACAACAGAATAAACAGATTATTCTGAGAAATGTAATTACTGTGGGTCAAAATATGTAGAGCCATTGTCTCTCTGATGCCCATGTCTGCGCCATCTGTTTATACATACATGTGGTTTTTCATTTCTGTGCTATCCACTAGAAGACAGAAACAAGCGAAGTTCTGCTCTTTACAATTGGCCTTTCAGAGCAATGAACAGCAATTATAAGTAATTACTGGTGCCTTCAATTAAGTGGATAAAGAATGGAATTAAACCTAGTTTAATTGGTATAATTTGCTCAAGCAGCTTCTACAGCTTCTCTGAAGTATTTCTGACGGGAAAGGTAACGTGTCCCTGATGAGCAGTACGTCTGAACACCACACCGTATTTACATTTATTTTTTTAAACATGACAGATTTTGCAGTTCAGACAGATTCTAGGAAGAGAGCAAATGATATTTATTGCACCTGTTCTATTTAAGGATGACCTTTATGACTTCTGAAGGCTCAGTACAGGATGCTAACCAAAAGCTAACTAAGGGCTGATTATATTTTTCACTGTCAAAGTCTCATTTACTCTCATTTTATGAATAGTATTTGAGCTATAAACAACAGGACAATCAAGACAGATAAGCAAGAAAATCCTAATTTAATATTTATTTAAATTTTAAGAGATTTCCAAAAATATCTTGATTACACTCTTCCAGTTCTAAGCAGTTTTTTTTTTCTTAGACACATAAAAATTCTCTCGTAGAACTTTTTCATTGCCTCCTGCTCTTGCCCTCTGACAACAGAAGCCCTGAATAATACAGTCCCTAGAATTTATAAGCAAGTTCAGAAAAAAGTCCAGTCATTTGAGTGTGCGTGCAGGCACAGCATAAGTAGACCTTTTTCAGGTTTCATGCTGTAGCCTTGTCTCCTGCTGTCTTCCCATTATAATATTTTAAGTGTTTTTAAACATCTCACCAATCCTGGTTAACAAATACCCCTATATTTCACCTTATTTTCAAATCCGAGTCTTGACATGTATGAGCATAATCAGTTCACGCTGAAAGGATATACCAAGATGATCACAAATAACTTAATGCAAGTTTGGATCGAGCGGTGAATCTCCGGAGTCCAAATCCAAGTTAAGTGCTGAGGCTTTAGTGGAGAACTTTAGTTGACGATGCTGCAGGCATCGTCTCCTACAAAAGTAAACCCTTCTCAAACATGTGGAACAGTTTTAAAGTTTGATAGAGTTTTTTTGATAATGTACTGAAATATTTACAGCTTTACAAGTACGCAGAGCTTACTGAGATGCAGATGTCACTGATGAACAAAACGGCAAGGATTCCAGTCATAATGGTTAGACGATCAGATGATCAGTAAGAAGTTTGTGACACAATGTGGCTGCAGCTGCACAATAGTGAGGCCTCCATGTTCTATAAGAAATTATTTTCGTCCCTGTGCTACAGTGCCCTCAATTGTCTAATGTATGGAATTTTGGACAGTGTGTCATTTTGAACAAAGAGAAGAAACCAGTAAAAGTGGCTCATGCTGAAAACGGCCAGTCATCACAGATGGAGGTTGATGACCTCAGCCTATGACTACACTCATGAGGGGAGCCGGAATCTCGATGCTGGTCCGGACATAATCGTTCTGGGTTTTCAGGTATTTAATGGTTCCTGCAAGAGGGGAGAAGGGCAGTGATGGTCGGGTGTGAAAGCTCCCTGCATTAGCCTTTCAACGCGAGGCCAAGCCTGAGCTGTCTGGGGCTGGGAGGAGGGAGAGGAGGAGGAGAGGAGGAGGAGGAGGAGGAGGCGGAGTGCCTCGTGGACTGCTATAATGTGATTCCTGCAGCGTCTCCCTCCATCTGTAATTAATTCTCAATTAAAGTGAGCAGCATAGCGCCCTGACACCAGAGACGGGCTGGGGAGGGGGGCTTCGGAATCTCATTAGTAGATTTACATTGATCTGATACAGCTGCTCAATAACAAAGAAGGAAGACGTCCTCAACTCTATTTTTCACCGCAGAAAAACGGGGATGAGATAAACACTCTGAACCCAATGTCGAAGAAGCCGTCTAGCTCAGAGCGCGGGTGAACCGTCACAGATGGGCACCAGTGCTTTTTAATGCAGATGAATGGGAGCGCTCGCTAGGTACTAGGATGATTAAATGGGTTTTAGAATGTCACTTTAAGGTGAAAGGCACTCAGTACTTGTGCATTTGTACTGAATTACAACGGGCTTGTCACTTCATGGCTAGTGTTTCTTCATAGCGGCTTTCATTCACCGGGAGCCTGAGATATACATCACCTTTTGTTTTCCACTGCATAATTTGTAACAAAAAGCACCTTTCATGCTAGCAGCTCAAAACTCTGAGAAATCTTACCAGTCCATTATGCAAAACAACGGTGAAACATTGAAAACTGAATTTGCTGTCTGCCTTGTAGCTTGCTAATGGGCTACTGTAGGTAGCGTAACAATGGAGGTAATGCGAAAAGGAAAACAAATCAAAAATTCACAGAGACACAGCTGATTTTCCAGCCACTGCAACAGGGAAAAATTAACCCCAGGCTATATTCATCAGGATAAATGCTTAGCATATGAACTTGCAACTAGAGAAAACCTCCATGCTCCTAATTAGCTTGTAATGTGCCTTGTGACAAACACCCACTCAGAAGCTTATGGGCTTTATTGCGGACAGCTATTAAATGCTGCATTTATGAGAGCAAGGCATTAAATGCAAGACCAACAATCCAGCCCTCGAAGCACAACCATTTCAATAATGCACTTGCAGTGACTTGAATGCTCAACCACTTATTACAGTAGTTTGGACATTTCTAACAGTCCTCCATCTTGAGCGTTTAGGTAACAGAGCACTAATTGCTGCAGCTTCTACATACATACATACACACACACACACACACACACGCACACATATATATGTACACTAACACTCTAATGTTAACCCAAATGTCTGTACTTCTCAAATCCATTGCCACAAAAAATTATACTTTTCAACATTCAGCCTGTTTATTGAGTAGTTTCTCTTTAACAGAATCACTCTTACATTCCTGTTTTTCTGATATCATTCAGCCAAGGTGATTTAAACTCATTTTCACTTTCCAAAATTCATTTTTCATTTTTATTATTTTTTTATTTCCCTGGGACTTTTCACTCTAGTCACACACTGTTTTCACAGGTACATAAATTATGAAGCAGTCTGCCCATAGATATCAGTGCAGTTCTTTTATATCTTTGTCACGCAAGTTACTCCGTACTGACTGCTGTATGTGTTGGTGAATTTTCAGAATGTGATCCAATTTCATACTTGTAAAGCTGAGCTTTAGCTCTTTTTTCATTTCGTGTTCACTGATAAACATTTCATACAGTAAGAAATAAATAAAGAACATGGACTTTATTGGGGATGTGATTGTCTCCATACCATATCAGTGTCCTCCTTTTTGCTCCAGGGAGGAGCATTTTGTACCTCTATTTTCATGCGTTCACATTTTGGCTCTGCCTTTGTTTTCCCTTCTTGTTTACCCTGTTTCGTATCTTTGACCATGCGCTTTTGTTGCTGTGGTGCTCTCTGTCTCCTTTTTTGTCCTGCTTCTTTGTCATGTTTCTCTCCTGTCAATCCCACTCTTGTCATTATTGCCAAGTGTTTC
This sequence comes from Bryconaethiops microstoma, assembly GCA_037577275.1. Classification (NCBI taxonomy): domain Eukaryota; kingdom Metazoa; phylum Chordata; class Actinopteri; order Characiformes; family Alestidae; genus Bryconaethiops; species Bryconaethiops microstoma. Next base: position 11,057,872 of record JBBJLS010000140.1, on the reverse strand, counting down.
TGTGTCTAGCGTTCCTTGTTTCAAAGGTCTTGTGGTTTACCTCTGTTTTCATTAGGTTTTGTAATAAAACCTGGGACTCAGACTTGCATAATGTTTCCGTGTCTCCTTCATCTTTCTTATGTTACAAGAAACATTATACATTATGCTGTTTATAATGTATATTTTGCTTACTGAATTAAGGTTTCTAAGTCATTAAATGATTCTCAGGGAAGATTTTGGAACGGAAAGCTTTGATGAAAAAATCAGTACTAAAGTAACAGTGTCACCCACACACAGGCTTCGGCAGTTCAGGTAATTGGTCAAACTCAAAAACGTATATTTATTTAAACTCAAAGGATGTATATTTTGACTTGAGCTCCTATTTAAGATACTCTGCATTAAGGACGTTTATAAAAAAAGCCTATTTCTTTATCCTAATTTAATTGAATCCTGCATATAGGCAATTGCATAGAGAACATGACCTAGTTTGGCACACTTTAAAGTCCCTTACTGTGGCGACATTTCTGTGCACCAGTGAAAAACGTTCCCTAAACTCTGCCTGAAAAATTCATTTTAGCTGTGAAATCTTCCAAACTAGCATTTGCTAAATGTCCTGTTGCATAACCAGGTGAGCATTAAATTCTGTGCTCAAAAGAAAAGTTCCTCTGCTGTGCAATAATCTGTTGGCTTGGCAAACAACATTCGTCATGGGATGACCCACGCTTTGCGGAACTTGGGTGCTGAGAAGTGTAATTAAGTCCATCCCAACAAACAATTTTCCCTGCATCACTATGAAAAACAGTGTTTACCTAAATCATTGTAATCTTTGCACATTATCCTTCCCAAACATGTAATTAAAGGTTTCTATTGTGACAGTAGGTATGTTTCCCCCTCTTGTATTTCAAAATCACCAGAATCAAGAGAAAATCAGAAACTGCTGCCAAACGCGGTGGGGAAGGAAGAAGCTACCGAGACAGTCCTCAAGACCCCACTGCTTTAAAAAAATCTTCCACCGTGGTCAAGCAGTGGACTCAAAAAATATCAACAGTTTAGCCAGAGCTGAGGTGGACAGGTAACGACTGGCAGTCCCTGAAGGACTCGAAACAACAGTGGTGGGAGATTGACAAAAAGAAATCATTGTAGTTGTGGAGGAGCAGCATACAACCTTCATGGAGAAACGTTATTATATGCTTTTCCATATGACTCAATGTCCACTCCAGACTGAACTCTGCAGGGCTTGGCTATTGCACCTGTACGACTGCTGTCAGAACCTCCCATATAAGATCCTCTAAATCAATTATAAAATTGATTGCCTAGAAGGCTGCTTCCAGATAGTATAATACACTTTGATAAACACACTGATACACACTAAAGCCACCCGATACAAAGCTTAACTGGAATTTCTGAAGGTCTGGGGTCAGAAACAGTGCGAGTGCATGGAATTCCAAATCAGCGGTTTGTGTTTCTAAGGAAGGAAAAGGATGCCTTAATACCAGCATTAAAAGTGTTAGAAGTTTGTTTAACCATTATTGACCTTTAATTATATTTGTCTAAAGAAGTGCTTTGTAATTCTGGAGATTAGTTATTCATGAGCTGAAATGCATGCATTATTCACTGGTCTATTTGCATGACAAATGGACCTCGCAATTAATTGTGATGCTTAATAGTTCATGAAGAATCTGCTGAAGTTGAGCGATCTGTGGCTAAAAATGGCACTCGCACAAGAAGCCATTGTTAAGGACAGAGAATGTGGCTCGGATTTTCCATTCACACATCTTCAGAGTGGATAGAGAGAAAGTCTCTGACTGGAACACTAACATCAGCACTAAACAAAGCGAGGGGTGAGGATTCCATATGCTGATAAAATCATGCACCAAGGATTCTGCAACAAGGGCAAAAGTGATGGGCATATTAAAAAAATCCAAGTGGCCACTGCAATGCATTCTCAATGACCAAAACCGTCCCTGTGACCGCAAAGCCGCATATTTCCGTGATGGAAACTTTTACAGGAGAAGAAAACATGTCTGCAATGTATTACGACACAGGTTAACACAATTTTATTCCATATCCTTTTGGACCATTTCTAGTAGTCCAAGGTAAATGGCAAAAAAAGAGCATTTTATATGTGACAAATGCAAAATCCAAATTTGCAATCTGAAGTCATGGTCAAACAGCCCATATATTTGTGGACAGTCAAGAACTATCTGAATAATGATTATTTTTATATTTATTTTGTATGGGGGGAGGCAGGAGCAGGGTAATTATGCTCCAAACAGGTTACTGAACCAATAAGCTTTGGCAAGGAGAAAAGTCAGTGCTTCATAATAGGCTGACATTTCCCTATTGCACTTCAAGCCTAAATTAATCTGCCTCACCCACAATGGGTTGCTGCCGCAGCTGTGTGTGCTGTCTGCGGCTTCCCCTCCAACACGTTGGGCTTTCTGCACACTCCTCACAACAGACTTGGAGTGTTTCAATATGTCACACATGAAATCTCGAGCTTGATCTTCCTTTTCAGAGCAGATTGCTTTCTGTCTGCCCACACACTTCTGTCGGCCGCCATCAGTGAGACGGGTGCGCGCGTCTCCACACATGAAATGGGGGCCGGAGAGAGAGTGCAGCGCATAAAAGGCTTGACTGACAGAGCCTCTTGCGCACAGAAAAGCAGGATAAGGGATAAACACGCTGAAGATAGATATCTTCCACCTCTCTTTTTTTGTACACCCCCACTTCTTTTATTTGTGACACTTTCCAACAAACACAGTAGAGATTCACACACACAAGCAGCCAGCCAGTTCAATCCAGATCCATTTTTTCACTCCCGAACGCAGCCAGTCAACTGGGCACAATCTTCGGCGAAGGAGGCGAGAGGGGGTAATGGGGGGAGGGGGCAAGGTGTTTTTGCACCGTAACAGAATAATATTTCTTTATTTTCTATGGTCTCCATTTCACTGTTTCCTTACCAATTTCACAAAAAAGTCACAGAAAGAGTTCTTTGGGGCCACTTTTGGCTGGATGAAGAAGCTTTCAGTGGATGTTTCTTTTTTCTGTAGATGAGTACAAAAAAAGAACCTTCACCACTTCCATGGCTTGCCCATAAATACATTGTTTGGTTGGGAACCAAATCCCATTCAAAATAAAGAGAATGCAATTCTTGTCAAAATACTGTGTGAAGTTCTAATGACATCGATTTTGGGTTAAATGTTTTTTAAATGTAGTATTAGTTTTGATGATATAACTCCAGCATAGTGGCACACCCATCACTGTCGCTCCCAACTTGCTTAGCTTCGATCTGCACATATTCTAGTCATAGTCTAAAAGGCCTAGATGAAATGGAAACTGGATGTCTTCAATCAGAACTGTTATAAATCTCATTAGGGTCAATGGGATTCTAAAATGCTTGCCTAACTTGACAAAGAATGTAGTGAAATAACAACAGTTGTTTTGAAAGACACATTTGGGAGTAGAGCATAAATAGATCAATTAAAGGATTTTGTTAAAACCACTCACCAGCCAAGACATATTTATGAGTCTTTAGTTTTAAGAGTGTATGCAGTATGATGAAAACATCTACGAGAAATTGGTAAGTCGATTCGTGATCTCCACAAAATCACTGAGGGTGATTCTCTGGTTAACAGTAATTTACTGAGATAGTAGCAGCCTGGAATGTAATACGAGTCGTCTCTCACCACACCCAGCAGGCTGCACACAGTCCAAACTTTTCTTTATCTCAGTCCACCTAAGTAGTTTCCTGCCAGCCATCCAGCTTGGCTTTGGAACTCTGCCGTGGGTGTGAAGGAAGCAGAGCGAGAGAGATCAGGACGAGCTATTCATCCATGCTTTTGATTACTTTTTCTCATATCTCTTTCTTCTACTTTCCTAGCTTGTGTTTTTGTTGGTTACTGGGAGTGAAGTTGCAGCATGCCTCCAATCAGGACACTTCTCTCCGTCATCCATGTGGCCCTACACATCGCTTACTCTTCTGGAGAAGTCAAGACATGACAATTCATGTAATGACAAATTTGCTGCGTTATTCTGCTGGCAGAAGTATGAAATCTAGGCCATACACAATATGTATATATATGTGTGTGTGTTTGTGTGTGTGTGTGTGTTTGTGTTGGGCGGGGGTGGGAGGTGAGCGCGTGGTGATGCGGTACTGTGCCTCAGAGCTCCATTCGTGGTTGATTCTCACTCTGTGGCAACCTGCTGCTCCTGCCAATGAGGCTTGCAGTTAAAAAAAGAAAAACAAAACTCCAGCTCCTGTTCAGATGCCGTGCACTGTGAAAGCTTTTAATCAAAAGCAACTTTAAATCGGCCTCAGAGAGCATTTTCATGGCTCAGGGTGGGACTTTGCCTTCAAGCAAGGGAGACGTGGGTGCTTTTGTGCTAACTATAATCCTGTCTGGAATCTCAGGGCTCCTTTACTCCTGTGGTGACAAAACACTCATTTATTTAAGAGGGAGGGTGTGTGAGCGGGGATGAAATAGGGGAGGGTGGTGGCCGAAGACGGATGTACGGCAGGGCCTTGAGGGGAAAGCAGGCTCACCCTGCGGATTCCTCGGCTGACTGATGATGCCTCTCAATAATTAACTTCATAAAGGAAGCCCTCCCAGCAAGCAGGTGCATTAGAAACGGGCCACACAGATAGCCGATATTGGATTACATCAGCCTACGCCATTTGTCACCAAACTCCCTCCGTGCCTGATTGCACTGTTTTTGAAACAAGGTGTCAGCTCAAAGGGAAAATCGACAAAGGGCAACAACAGTTGCATTTATCTGACATGGGGAGTTTAGTAAAGCATTTAAAAGCCTATATTACATGACTGACCATCAGCAGATCTAAATGCAAATGACAACCAATGTCCAACTACAAGCCAATTTAAAGGGAAAGTTCAGCAAAAATGTACAAATAATGTAGTCAATAACCAAGAGAATTGGTGTCCCATTACATACTGTTATCTAAACATGATCCTTCTTGTTATAAAAAAGAAAAAACATCAAGTCACATAGCTACAGACTGTAGCATCTATCCTGAACACTGAAAGCTATCTGGACATTTGTCCATTTTCACGAATCAAGGTTGGCATGATCGAACATATCAACATTAATAATCAATAATATTGATAATAAAAATGTTGACAATGAATCTTGTTATGATTTAATTGGCTTGATGACATTTGCCCTTCTCATTTACATCGCCAGAATGAAACACAGAGTACACCTCCACAGTGTTGTTGTCGAACCGAGAAGCCTTTTAGCCAGACTCACTAGTATAAAGTGTTGAATCATTATCATTATGTGGAATTTATTTCTTATTTTTATTATGTGCAATTGTTTATTATGTGCAACAGTCTTATTATATGCAATATCACTACTTGTGTCATTTATGTCATTACCCATGTCACTTATATCACTATTTATGCAATAGTATTATCATGTGTGATATCAGTAATACTTATGTCATTATTATGTGTAATAACAGATTTGGTATTGAGTGCAACTCCAAACTACTATTTGTGTTAATTAGTAAACTTCAGCAGTAGTTTTATTTATCTATGTATAGCATTTTTATCTACTTACTGACCAAAGTATTTTTTTGTACTTAGTATAGTGTATTAGTGCTAAGAGCACTTCTGGAGAGTTTAATTTTGACTTTTATTTGACTTACAGTATATTTTATTTTGTTCTTGTCTTTGTGTCTTTGTGCAGTCGTAGCATAAGCAATTTTGTCTGGGATCAATAAAGTTTTCTGATTCAATACAAATCCAAAGCTTAACAACATCGTCTGAAAAGTGATTTTCTACCAGATGAGTTAAGCAAAGCTCACCTGGTATGACGGCTCAACCATTAAAGGTAACTAACTATCAAACCTGAGGTAATCCTGTAGTCAGAAAGTTAAAAAAGTAGCCTATTTTTCAGCAGAACAGAAGAAAAAAACCACTGCTGGCTGAAGGCGTAAGCTGCGTTTTCATGTACTGCAAGGCATTTGCTCATACACAGAGATATTTAAAAAAAAACACCCTTTTTTTTCTCTGCATGTTGGCCTCCCAGCCACTGAAAAGTGAGCTTTTGGAAAGACCTCACCAGGGTGTACATTTTTAAACCTGTTTAATGTGTTTAGACGGAGGTTTTTCAAATGCTGACAGCGGGCACATGGTTATTAACTGCTTCACATGTGGTGAGAAGGCTTCAGGGCACTGCATGTCAGAAAGGGCTGATCGCCGCTCTGTTACAATGTTGCTCTGTAATAACAAATTCAATGACCAAATGTGATATACCACACAAACTAATTCATTTATCTTTGCTTTATCATTAGAAGAGAAATCATTAGAATAGAAATGCAATCTCAATGTAGAAGCAAACAGTATTTGGAATGTTATGTGAGTTTTGTTTGTGCTTTTGCATTATTTTTCTAGCAATTACACACGGGGAAAATTGTGTTTTTGAGGTCAGTGCAAATAATCTGTTGCTGGTTTTTTGCCTACTGCAACTATGATTTAGAAGATAGGGCAGGTGTTTCATTCTTGAATGGGCCATGCACAAAAGAAGAATGAATCTTTTTGTGCTGTTGAAAGAAACATTGTAAATAACGTGAAATATTTAGCTACAGACTGACTACAAGTAGCACATTTTCTTTTCTTAGGTAATCACAGGCATATAAACCAATTATTAAGAAAGCAGTTAATGATACAATACTGATCTGATTATGATGTAAACTGGTAATTTTGCTGCCTAAATACGCCTTGGAAACAGCACAGTGTCACCAACAGAACAGCTATGCCTGAGGACAGTTGGGGTCAGAGCTGCTCGCCCAAGGGCACAAATATTCAGTAAGACTCCAGTCACCCCATCTATGCCACTGAGTGTCAGAAACCACATAAACAAGTCTATCTGAGATGACCCAACAGTTCGACGTGGCTTGAGGGGAGTGTGTATTGCGAGAAGTGTGTAGTTTGCCCGATGCTAACAGGTCAAAGCCTTTCATTGTGGCCTACATGAACCTAAAATCTGCAAAACTAAACAAGAATCATTTGGACACCACACATGTCTTGACTGATAGGCTATATATAAAGTAAGACTCAAAAGTGTGTATATTAGATTTTTTTTCAAACCACTGCTTTAATAAGCACTCAGTATTCAGGCCTTGTTAGGAAAGAAGATTCACTTAAGAAGAACTGCACTCACAAAATGCCACCACCAAATCACTATCTGACAGGTTCTGTGTTTTATGCAGCTTGGTCTGCAGTGTTGGAGCAAATACTGACATCCTGCAGTTCCTCATCTGGATGGCTCCATACTTGCTGTGCTTTATTTAGGGCCTATTCTCTCTCTCTCGCACTCTCTCTCTCTCTCTCTCCCTCTCTCTCTCTCTGTGACACACATGCACAGACACACACACAGACACACACACACACACACACAGACACACAGACACACACACACACACACACACTCTAAACCTCTATGGAGCCATACGTTCCTGGTTCATGACTTCCTGGCTGGAGGGTCTGATAAGCCTCTCTACAAAAAGGGGCCGTGATTCACTTGAGGGAACTAGCAACACTCTCAGGCACCTGACAGCCGCACTATTGTTGTCAATCATGGCTCCACACATAAACGTGGCAACATTAGCTGCTGCATTTAACGGGGAAGTAATCCATTCCCTGTTAGGGGCTTCAATCGCTGTGCTTGACTGATGTTGCCTCTCAGTGCCTTTCTGGTGGGCTCTATACACTTGGTGGCTGAACAGCCCATTATGGGTAGAGACATCAAAGATATCTAATAATGAAAGATGAAAAATTCAGCAAGGTAGAGGAGGATGCAAGGACAAAGCAATGAGACGTAGACCCGATATCTCTTTCCCCAGCGAACTACTTTGATCTGTGATGGGAACCAAAAAAGCACTTCGTGCTGGTGGGTAATTATAAGCATCATGAAAATTTCATGCACTCTAAAGGGGAAGCCAAGGTGGAACGAGAAGAGTGACTCTCAAAGCATAACACGTCACCAACTCAACATACATTGGCATCCACCTCTGGACATTTCATGGCTTTTAACAGTTTTTCTTATACATCAACAAGAGGAGGGGAGGGGTGAAAAAGAGCAGAAGAAGCTGTAAGCGCACCGCGGTGGGTTTTCAAAGAGCTGTGCGTCGTATGGACTGCAGCACAATGATCCCTCAGCATGGAGGACTGATTGGAATCAGCTGGAGCCATACAGGCCGGTCTTGCTGACGATCCACACTGCCACTTATTTCACGCTACATTAACAGACCAAAAGGCCACTTTCCTTTCCAAGGACCAGGCAAAAGTGGTGAACAGAAGAAGAAAGAAAACATTTAGAAAAACGATCACAGAAAAGTTTCTCCTCTGTCTGGTAAGGATACAAATATCCTTTTGACGTCATTAGCGGCTCTTCAATTACTCATTTGGTCTAATGGCATTAAGTGATGAATACACTGGAAGAGACATGGTGGCAGCATCTACCAGGGTTTAATCAGGACATCTATAGTCAGAACACAAATATCCGCATCACCAGAGCAGCAGACATTCGGAATTAAAATACAGGGAGCAGCAACGGAATGAGATCTGCTGCCTCGAGCACGTTTTATTGATGCGTTTGCTGACCACAGCTTCCATCTCAATGAGCTACATTATCTTACAAGCAGACAGCATAATTCCGAAAAGGAAATGCAGGGTACATTTTAGCAATAAAGATGAAAAAACCCATGAATGGTTCCTACCCCCGAGTCCAACACAATGCTTTAGTGAAGGACGGTTATAGATGCCAGAGAGGGAACCTTTAATGTTAGTGAGATGAACTGCTATGGGCATCGGTTCCCTTTTAGTTGAAATAATGAATTGTATACTGGCATAGCATTTTGAGGATGAAAACTAGGAAGATGCTGCAGGGTCCACATTCTGAAGTGTCAAAAGGAAATGTGCTGAAAATGAAAATACTATCATTGTCAACAAAACAACATAAGACTTTCAAATTCACACTTGAAATGGTTAGAAGCATTAATAGATGATTTCAGGACTTCAGAGTTGAGAACACTCCCACCATCGTACCAGCCAGAGTCTTTTTCACCTCTTCTCCAACTGCTACTACTGATCCTGACACCCACAAACCATCCATCACCATCACAGAAGACCAAGTGAGGAGAGAACTTCGAAGACTACATCATGCTAAAACGCCAGGCCCAGATGGCCTAAGCACACAGGTACTCAAGCTGTGCGCCTCTCAGCTATGTGGAGTATTGCTGAGGATCTTCAACCTGAGCCTCAGT
>JBBJLS010000140.1:11032443-11046318 GCA_037577275.1 Bryconaethiops microstoma | reverse complement strand
CACACACACACACACACACACACACACACACACACACACACACACACACACACACACACACACCCACACCCACACACCCACACACCCACACACCAGGGTGACTCTGCATCCAACTTCAAGGCTGCTGTCTGCGAAAAAAACTTTGACTGAAGTTTGCGGAACTCACTCTCTATAATCAGTGTGAACTTTAAGCAGAAAGCCTGGTGAAGGAAGCTCACAGAGGAACGAAAGGAACGCTGATCATTACCAGCCAGAGTGCATTTCCAAATTTCCAAATCCTAATCACTTTTCAATTATGCCCTCCGATGGAATCAAATCCTTTTTTTCCTTCAAACAGAGCCACCTTTGTAGGACTGGAATGAAGGGGCTAAGTCATTAGATATGGCTGGGTAGAGCACAGGCCTGTGATTTGGGGTGCTGCAGGAATGAGGCGGAATGAGAAAGACACTTGAGCGATAATGGGAGAGAGGATCAAGCGTGCCTGTCTCTGCCTGGGCAGGCTGCTAATTAGAAAAAGGCAATGAAGAACTACCGTAGTTAGATTAAAGAACGGACAGGAACAGGCGTTAATTGCACTTCTCCTTCTTTGACAACGAGAAGAGCAAACACACACACACACACACACACACACACACACACACACACACACACACACACACACACACCCAAAGCTTGTCTTCAACGTCTGTCTCCGGCTCGCTTGTTCTTTTTCTACTAGGAGAGGCAACAGCCTGCTAGGGAGTTTGAGAGGGGATTCCTACCATAACACACCAGAAAAGTAGCAGTGAGGCTCAGTCTGTGCCCTTTGGGAACTTTCTCAGCTGCACGAGCGGCTCTGTGACGTGCCGTAACCATTAAATTCTGATCTCAGGTCACTAGAATCTTGTGACCTTATTTCCTTTTCCATCATTTTTCCATCCATTTTTTCTCGAAATCATCTCTAAATGCGATATATGATATTAAATTATTTTATTACTGCCAATACAATACTGGCAGTCTGCTGTGATGCTGAGGACCAATGTGCGTTAGTTATATGAACGTTATATAAAAAGATGGTGGAGATTCAACTGCATGAACTTTGGAATTTCAGAATCGATCATAAACTATTATAACACTTACTATTAATAACTTATAACTTGTAACATGTAACCAGAGGTATGCAATAATTATCACTTGTGTTCTACTGTGTAAGTAGCCCCTATAGTCACATTTGTGTACTTCTGAACTGTAGCAACAAAAAAAAAGCAACTGATTTGTATTCAAATCTGGAATGTCATAACGCTCTGACTTGTTCCTTACAAATTTGTAACTGAATAGTATTCCTGTGAAGGCATAGATTTACACATTCAGTGTTAGGTGTAAGTGACATAGGGTGTGTACTGCTAAGGTGTGTATGAATGACTGGAGAAACAGCACTGCTTTTGAATATAAAAGTCAATGAGCTGGGCAGCATAGATGTACTTACACTCTGCCGCTGGGAATGATTTTGTAGCCGTCTCTGTACCACGTCACTTGTGGCCTGGGGAAACAGCTGACGACCGGGGAGTTCAAGATGGCCGCCCGGCCCTGGGTCACTGTTTTCCGCTGGTCAGCCTCCACAAAGTCCCCCATATCTGTGGAGAAAATATCAGCACTGTAGTCAAACAAGAAAGAAGACTGTACCCAAAACAAAACAACTCCCTTTAAGCTTGCGCGGATCACAAGGGCTATATAAACCACAGAGGTGTGCAACCAAACAAAGGCATGTATTCATGACACGCTGCGCTACAAGATTGCATCACAGCACAGAAAGAAAAGAAAAAAAAACAAAATCAAAAATGAAGAACTTGACAGCATTGTGCTTTGAATTCTCTGACATAATTCTGGGGAAAAGCAATGCATTTCGCACATCGTTTCGAAGTGTTTAAAATGGTTCATTTCGGAGCTGAAAATGCAAACAGGAAGCAGTGGGGGAGATGGAGAGACTTGCTGAGCCTAGCTGAGATAATGGCACAGAAAAAGCAGGATTAGCTGATGAAAATACATAAATGGGGTCTTTCAAATGTCAACAGAGCGGGGGAATGAGGCACTACAGCATGATCAAAAAGGAGGGGCTCCGTTCTCATTTTGTCGACAGGGGGACTGGGTATGTTCCTTTTGTTGTGGGTGCTCAAGGCGAGACTTGTCTCTGTCTTTTATTTTTTTATTTTTTGTCATTAACGCTAAAGATTTTGCCTGGTCACCATGGACAAATGTTTCTAGTGTGTCATTTAACTGCTGAAAGGCAGCAATTCACATCCTGTGTCTGCCGAAAAGAAATCAAAACAATACAGAAAAAAGAAAATACAATATGTAAGGGGTTCCCCTCAAAGTGTAGGATCACTACCTCAGTGTATGTCTATGCACTGCTCTTTATTATGTTTTCCCTGCTGGATAACACACCTAGTCCATTTCATAAGGTAATTACAAAGCCCTTCATGATCTGAATCAAGTGTAAAACCCCTGGCAAAAATGATGGAATCACCACACTATAATAGGATAGAGGATAATAATAAACAAATATCAAATCACAGACATGACACAAAGAATTGTTTAATGACTGAACATTCTAGCTTTGTGAAACATACCAAGAAAAAAATGATCATTTTTGTTAGTTATTGCATTTTTTTTTCTGAATTATGAAATCACCAAAACAAACAAACAAAAAAAAATCACAATTAGTACTTTGTTGCTCCTCCAAGGGCCTGAATTCTCGGAGGCATGGATACTGTTGTCCATCAAGCTGGTTCCAATTTTATTGAATGTCAATTAACAAATCAACTTAGCAGGATGGAGTCATAAACAACTTTTTAAAAAATTCAACATTTCACCAGGATCAAGGTCCAGATGGTTTGTAGGCCATGTCACAGAGTTAATGTGCCTTTCCTGAAGAAAGGCTTTAAGCCTCGGTGGCGAGATGCATCATCATCCTGAAAAATGATTTCGGCACCAAAGCTGTTTTCCATAAATGGAGCGAAAAAAGTGTCTTTAATTTTAATGTACACCTGTGCACTGAATCTTAAATATTGCCGACTCCATTGACCCTTTGCCTGATATACAGCTCCAGGTTATTAATGACAGGGGAAATTTGATTGTTTACATCAGGCAGTCATTATTATATGTTTTATTGGAACATCACCAGACAAAAGCCGGTGCCAGTGCAGACGTGTCATTCAACACTGAATATTTCGTAAAAGCCAGAAGATTCACTCATTAACCAAAAATTGCTTTGTGTCATATCAGGGATTTGTTCATTTGCTACGAAATCAAATAGCTGGTTGAGTGTGGCGATTCCATACTTTTTGCCAGGGGTTGTGTAAGCATGCAAAACAGAAACATGTCGTGCAGAAAGACCCTGGGACTGGAAGTAAATCACTCCATTATTTGATCACACAAACTCACATGCCACTTGTATTTCTGCTCTTCTTTGCAGCAGAGCGCCCATTCTGTTCCTCACCACACACTGGTATGTTCCCATGTCTGAGTGTAGGAGGGATGGAATAATGTACCTGTGAGAGAGAGAGAGAGAGAGAGACAGAGAGAGAAACATACATTGCAGCTACATTTTATTGTATCACCTGATGGCTTTTTCTTCACATGAGCACGGTGCTACAGCAATTTGACATTTGCTGGTGCATTTAGATGCTTGCAGGAGATTTTAAATCTAAACGTGTTCTCACTTAGAAGGACCAGGTTAAAAGGTTTACCCTTGCAACCGAGGCCAGGTTTTTTTGCCAACCTGTGCATTAGAGCAAGCAAATCATTAAAATGCCATTAGACTCCCACCCAGCTCGCGCCTGCGATGACGAATATCAGCCCTGTGCCAAATGCCCACTTCCCTGGATATTAGCGCCCGTAGAAACAATGCATTAAAACATGACCATATTTCCAAATGTGGCTAATGTACCGCATCTCCATCCTCACACAGATCGGCTTGTATCCTAAAAAGCACCACTGCGGGTTCATCTCTGAGGGAACATCGTTCCCGAGGGACAGTCAATAGTCACCCCAGTGCTGCTCCAGTGCCAATGATGGAAGATAATTGGAAAAGCAATACCAATTATAAGAATGAATTCTACAGACAGACAAATCGTTCCTTCTTTATACAAATGTGTGGTGTGGCGATGTAAAAAAAAGTAAGTAGAGCAATGCAAATCAGTGCTAACCATGAATCAAGTGCACTGCACTCCAAGGTAAAGCATTCGAAAGTGTCATCCAACTGCAAAATGCCGTCTCCAGCAGCAGGCTATTACATAAAGACAAAGGGAGCTCACTAGGCCAATCCCTCAGCAGTGTTACCAATCTTTACGTCTGAGAAAGTACTCAGCTAGCACAATTCACGAGCTGACTTTAGAGAGCAAAGCTGAGGCGGCATTATTCTCCAAAAATGGAAGTGAGATAGAGAGCATGAAGTGGAATTGAAAACTGTATGAATGATTAAGCGTGCAATTGCATAAACTTAAGTAATCAGTGCAGGAAAACATAATTTCATTTTCATTTTAATTTCTTTTGCTTTCATTTTTTCCCCAAACACAAGGCATTAAATAACTGCTGGAAACATGAAGCTTTCAGTTACACAATTTTCTTTTTATACAAAAGCAGATAAATTGGGCAGTAAATTGCAAATAAAACCTGCAAGTCAACCTGTCATATGGTTTATGAAAGAGACTGGTGTGAGATATAATAACCACAACAGCCACCCATGGTAGCATGTATTTCTGATTAGAGCGAATACATGTAACAACCAGTCACTGTGTAAGAAAGCAATGAATTGGAAGGCAAAATGAATTAGTTCCCTATGATAAATGTGAGCTGCTTTTTTCCTGATCTCTAAGCAGTTGTCAAAGTGAGACCTCTCTTGCTGAGGAGGCTGAAATAAATACAGGCTCTCACTTGTACTCCGGGGAGAAGGCAGTGATGTCTGTGCTGTTGAACATCCATTTGAACTCCAGAGGCCAGCTGCCCTCTGCCAGACAGGTCATGACCAGACGGTTCCCTTCCAGGTGTGTTTCTGGAGGCCCCGGCTCCGTTTTGAAGTAAGGGGCCACGTCACCTGTAAGGGAGAGATGAAAGAGGAGGGCATGATTAGGAAACCGAAGCAGCATCTGTCCCCCACCCCCATTAATGTTCCAGGACCCTGGGGGAGCCACACTCCAACACAGCCTTCCAACTGCAGCCAACAGTCCGGATCATCAGTTCACAGGCTTTTCCAATTTAGACTGACCACCAACACTGTGTGTTTGCGAGTGTGTGTGTGTCTGTGTGTTTATGTGTGGGGGGGGAGGGGTGGGACCTGCTGTGTCTACACACTGTGTAATCTTTGCATAATCAAAAAGGAGCCAGTTCCCAGACACAAATGCAGCAAGGACCACACTTCACTGAGCTAAAGACAACCGACAACAACCTTCAAACCCCCCGGCCAAGGATTTTCCACCCTCGCCTCACAAGAATTGCACAAAGCTTTGACTTTAAAAAGAGACCTCTTAGTGCCAGAACAGCAGGGCACCGGGTAACTGACTTCAATCGAAAAAAAAAACAAAACATCCTTTCAGTGCTGCCCTCAAATCTCAGACAGATCAATTTGTTCTATATACTAGTTCCTTCTGGCCGCATACAAATGATGGTGAGATGGTGAAATAGGTATGGGGTCTGTTTTTATTGTTACATTAAAAATCAGAGGCCACTACACAGGACACATCCAAAGGCAACGACTGAGGATGGTTTTTTATCACTGGGTAAAATACTTTTCCCACAAATTGGCAGGACCCCTCAGGGCTTCAACAAAGCCCAGCAAAACTGCTAATTTTGGAGCTTGAAATATGTTTCTGCAACATTTAAGAGTTCCCCATCTGATCTTATTACTTCACACACCTGTGGCGATGAGAGACATTTTTCTTTTTTGGCTTTGGCCAAGTTCATTATGGGGATGTACTTAATTGCCTGGCTGTATTTCAGCTGAACAGAAAATGTCAAGAGAGCATGACAATACTACAGCTGCAGGACAATAATATATATTACAGTGGGTAACAGACAAAATTATATGGTCTCTAATGGTCAGTGAAAGAAATTATATGCTACAGATGCTTTTCAACTAATTACCCTCTCAATGTTTTCAGTTATTTAATTTTATTGGTTTATTTATTTTTACAGTTCAGCAACTGATAAAGTACAATCCCATCATACCCAGAATTTCTCCTAATTCCCTTTAATATGTAAAATCGGTCTCCAGAGTAGTTGCCAGGTGTGTATGTCTATGAATTACATAATAAAATGTATATGTATATGGAATTGCTTTTTTTCTGCTACCATGTCTTCTATCTCTTAATGTAAGAAACACAATGTTGTCTCTATTCTTAGGTGAATCTATGCATTGTTAGAGTTGTAAGAACACCTGACAACTCCATTGAGAAATTAAAGGGGAAGAGTAGATTAAGTAGATTATAATGAGTATTAGGTTTAGGGTCAGGCCAAACAGAATAAATGGAAAAATTCAAACAATATTTTTACTTCAAAAAGTTAACCCTAGTTGATGTTGAGTTCACTGAATGTATCTTTTTAATATCTTATTACTACATAATACTTATGAAAAGAATATTTTAGTTTTACATTTTATTTAGCAAACTTAAAGTCAACCAGTTACTTATTTTTAGCTGCAATTTTTTTCTGGTGTACCTAACCGAATGTCAGTTATGGACACTTCAAATTTCAACTACAACGTATTTACAATGACATTGGCTTCCTATATTCATGAAGAATGTATCTAATTCTATGCTTTTTCTTGTCTGGCGATGTGAGATCCATAATCTTAATAATCAGGACAAAGGCACGCTGTTGGACACGCTAAACTCTGCATAAGACATGGAAGCAAAACATGTTTATCATAAATAATCTCTGCAAGATTTATTCCCCACTGTGCATCCACTGAGTCATTCAGTTATTCAGACTTTTGTTCTTTTTTTCTCTCGCTCTCCTCCTTCCTCCCAGCATCTACTGTTTCTATTTACCTCTCCCTCTCTCCTCCTCTTTATTTTCTCTCTCTCTCTCTCTCTCTCTCTCTCTCTCTCTCTCTCTCTCTCTCTCTCTCTCTCCCTTTACTGCCTAACCAGTGGGGAGAAGTCAAGCCTGAAGACATTTGTCATAGAAATGCTCACTTTCCTAGAGCCTTAGAGCTGCTGAATGGAAAGAGCACAGTGAGGGTTAAGTGTGGGCCTAGGCATCTCTGCTACACCTAAGACCAAACATGACCACATGGTTGCCGCATGGAGGTCCGACTCATTGTTCTTAGTGCTGACTCGAGCAAAGATCCACATTTTTACAGCCTTTTCTTTTAAAAGGCTCCGTCCCCTCCTAAATAGCGCACAAAAAGTCAAGAGTTTAACGACTGAATACATGCCTGAACGCAACTCTAGTCAAAAACACTTCTGCTTATGAAAGGCCTTTGAATCCAAAGCTAAAGGCTGCACTCTGTAACCACTTCATTCAACACCAGCGCAGAGCCTGCCAAATGTTGGGACCTTTTCGGTAGCCTGTAAATACAGAAATAGTAACGGGACATAGCACATCCAAATAGAATCAGCACGACTAGGGGCAAAGAACACCTTGTTTTAATGTACTGCGCTACTGCCGTCAGTATCAATGCATTTTTCATCAAGCACATTTCCTCTCTTCACTGGCAGCCCTTTCCTGACAGCTTGATTCAAGTTTTCTTGCCTTGTGATTCTTATCTTTCTTTGATGCTCTGAGGATGAGAGGAACTATGCATTTTTCAGTCTCTCATGCTCTCTTACTTTACCACTTTCAGAACGGCGTCTCTAAAGGTGGGCAATATGACAAAAATGGAATCGCTATCGTGACAAATTACACTTTTATGAACCTATCACTGTGCACTCTACTATATTGTTTTGTTCATTTGTTTCTTTCTTAAAAACTTAATTTTTGCAAACACTGAACTTAAAAAGTTATTAAACCCCCCTTTTTTTTTTTTTTTTTACATCTGACCAGTTCTCATCCACTAGCTAGGTGTCTCTTTATCACATGATGCCACCAAGCTGGGAGGGTAAAACCTGACTTGTGCTTCCTATGAGACACATGATTCCAGCCATGCATCTTTTCAACCTAATGCAGTGCCACTGGACCTCTCAGCATGCTCAGAGGAGATCACTAACTACTAATTCTGTTATGTCAGCTGACAGACAAACATGCTGGCTAGCCTCGTGCTGAGTGTTTGAGAGGGCCATAGTACCCATGCAGAGAGTGTGAGGCTAATCATGCCCTCTTGGACTCCCAGCCACTGATAGCTGTGGCATTACCACATCTAAGGGCCTTAGATGAGTGTGCCACATGAGAGTCTCATGTACCAATAATGTATCAAAAATGTATCATATCTCTGCCCTATCACCAATCATTTTATTTCTATTCCTACAGTCTGAAATATCATAGAGACAATCATGTTTCAGTATCAACTTGCAGACCTGTCAATAAATGCTCAGTGTCCAGTGTAATTCTCAGGGAATTCCCAGAAAGTGTAACTGCCCAAATACAGCCTTGTAGTTGCACTTGTCAATCAAGTGCATACAACGTTTTTACTCTGATGACCACTCTGCTTGCATATAGTTCCATCAGGCCTGTTGAAAAAGAACCACAAAGCCCTCTACTGTTTAAAGATAAGGTGTACTAACTGTAATAGAGAGGGAGGAATACACAGTGATGGCAGACTGCACTTGAGACACTTTGCCTTTGATATGCAGTGGGAATGGGTGCTATTTTGAATGCCTAGAAGGCCCCTGAAATTTCTCAGATCTGATTAAATCAAGCACACATACATATGAAGTGGGGCTGATAGGGAGGGGAATGCAGAAGGGGAGGCAGAAAAAAAGTGCTGCATCATTTCTGAGGAAATGAAATGTTTGTAGGAGAACACGGTTGACCAAGATAGCGCCTTCTGGAACCTTCCTTAATATTCAAAGCTGAATAGTAATGATAAATCACAGTCACATTTCTCGTGAGTATGAGTAATACTGTTTTAACTTCACATTCCTTGAGCTCATGGGTGTACTCTTTCAAGCAGGCTCTGTCTGGTAAGGAAACCCACCTGGCCTGCACCCCCATGTTTCTGACGTCGGTTAGCCCCTCCTCAACCGTGCCACTTAACCACGTGCGCTCAGCGGTGCCTTCACTTTCCATTTGCTGGTGTGCCACAGCCGGAGAGGCAGCGGCGCTCTCATCTGCATGCTGCTTCTCCAACGGGCCGTCCCACTGCAAGCCCACCGCAGGAATGCATAAGTAGAGCCGGGCACGGAAATTCAATTTGTTGGGATTATTATCAAAGATGAAATGTTCCGACAGGAGACAGGCTGAATACGGGCTGGATGGAGAGGGCCCGTATTTCAGCCCACTCTCACGAATTCAGCCCCCACCCTCCCCATTCCTTTTTCATTAGCTCCCTCTTTCCCCAGCGTTTTGCTTTACTTCCCATTAAACAGGAGGCTAAACGCAAAAGCTTACGGACAGGCGTCACAAATGGTTGTGGCAAGGAGCTGCAGTGGGAATCTGAGATAGCCCTTATTAGACTATGACCAACTAAACATTTACCTTCTAAAAACATCCCCCATGGATGTTGCCAGAACTGTCGTGTGTGATTTCTACCATATAGCATGAGTCACGTTTATCAGGACGCAACACATTTACTCTTCCTGTGCCCCAAAAACATAAAAGCCATCAAAAACATTCACTGCAGACCCTGTCTAATTAGGAGCCCTCTGTCATTATTCAGATAAGGTGATAAGGTGCAAGCAGGCTCCCAATACTGGCTACCTCACAGTCCAAATATGGGTCTGGTTTTGACTTTAACTCAATTACCTCTAAAGGAGCTCCTGAGAGAACTAGCCTGCTTTTTATCTGTCAGTCAGTCTGGCAGAGTATAGCCCACACACTGACAGTCGGAGTGGGCAAAACTAGTGCATTACCATCTGTTTGATGAGCTGACTGTAAATCAAAGAGGCAGCCAGCACTTTGAACCTAAATGTATGGTGTTTGACAACTTATGATACCGCATCAGCTCATGAAGAGAATACATTTGCGCCAGGCAAAAATGAAAAAGTCTAGCAAAACGTGTCAGGATCTTTATAGTGGACTGGCTGTGGCAGATTTCAAATATGCTTGCCAAGGCAAATGTTTAATTTACCAGAGTAGAATTATGGAGATAATCACAAAATATAGAACATCTCTGCATGCAAGACAGGGCCTAAATAACCATGGGCGACTGTCAGAAATGATCCTTTCACTTTACAACGTCCATTAAAATTCAATCTCCAGAAAAGCTACAAAAAGTCTGCTTCTGTTTAGATCAATGACTAATTGTAATTCGTTCTTGGACCAGTAAACAAAAGGGTCCCATTCATTAAGAATACTAATTAGAAGCCTTATCTCAAAGAGTAAAAAGTTGGGGGTAATTTAATGTGAACAATCACTCCATGGGAAATTGCTGTGAGATGCATGTGGAGCAGGCCTGATGGCGGACACTGATCACTCCCTCTCTCCATGGCCCTCTGACATGCCAGACAAGGAGCAATCAGGCCTGTCTGCACATTGCTTCAGCTGCCCTGGCTCCCATTTAAAAACCTGCTCAGATGGACAGACCCAGACCCTGAGGTGCATCCAATGAGTGAGGCCTGTCCTGCTGAAGGGCACATCCAGGAGGGTTTTAAAAGCCATACATTACTGGGGGAGAAAGGGAGAGAAGCTGCAATGACTCAGTGAGGAGAAGGAGATGAATCATGTGAAGTGTGCAGTGCATGAACCACTGCACAGCAACTCCTCTACCAATTAATACATCTGAAAATAGGCTCTGGCTATGCTGGAGATTTCACTGCGGCTTTGCCAATGAAGTGTTTTGATATTTGGGTGTTTATATTTCAAGCTAATTGGGGAAGGTAGAAAAAGAAGAGCAGAGTGACGAGATGCTCTTATCTTGTGAATATATGACTTCTTGCATCAGGCAGACCATTAAATTCTGAAATGGAGATCACCCAATTAAATAACAGACAGGATATTGGAATTCCTGATTGGACATTGGTTATTTTATCAGTGGAATTCATGGAAATCAACTAAAGATGGACAAAATATCAATTTTCCAATTCCACCATTGATACACTGATACTGAAAAATTAGTTTTTTCCCCACAAGTGCCACCCTACAGGAAGAAATATATAGCTAATATACAGCTTTACGTTGATATGTGAATGTGTACAGAGTTAGCCTTTTTAATATAAACGATTTGCAATTCTTGTATATTGTCATTTCAAATTCAAACCTGAATTTGTTGGGTTCTTTCGTTTTTTCTTCGATATTTGATCCAGCATTTCCTGCTGGCCTTTGATAATGATGACCAGCAGACTAATGCTCTCTGAAATCAATTGTAGAGAGATTTTAACAATCAACTGTAAAGCACATGAGGAAAAATGCATACATACCCTCAGGCAGGATGTGAAGAGGTGTACTGAAAACCCATTGCTATTTCGAACATTCAATTTAAAGAACTTCGGTCCATGCTTCGCTGACACTCCTGCGTAAGATATCCACGTAATCACTGAATGACCTACTTAAATCATTTTAGGGGGGAATACAATTTCAGAGTAGTGTTCTTGAATGTCATCATTCAAGCACTGTAAATGTAGCAATCATCAAAACATATACTTTCTTCCTGTGTGTCTGTCCACATATATGTATGCAAGTCAGAAAGCATCACTGTTCTATACACTGAGCCCTGCTATTAATAATGCAGGAACTTGTAACACCTCACTGCTCATTATACAAAGCCCACTCATGGCCTCTTCAACCCAGCATGCCTGGTGAAATGCTGAGGCCAACCCATAGCCTACTCCACCTGCTTCAGCAGACCCAGCCCCAAACGCCATAATGTGGCAGTGCTCCAACCATCAAATCCGCTCTACAGTACAGCAATATTGTAAGAACTGTATAGAGCATCACACTATGAATAAGGCCCAAGAACTATATTGGTAAAGTGTATTATGTATGCATAGAATTGATCAAGCACATGATCTCAAAACAAGTGATTTTAAATGTTAGTCCGAACATTATGAATTTGTGGTGTGGTCTGTGGTGATTAACCCATTAACATTTTGAAACATAAGTCTAAAAGAACCTGACTGGGCATTTCTTTATATTTATATTGTAACTTGGTGATATAGATTTAGCACAAACTCAGTAGTAGCAGCAGTTAAAAACAAATGCGCAATGGTTAAGGTACAAAAAATATGCTAACATATAAAAATATGGTATTATGACACACAGTATTCTAGCAGCAGAGACATTAAGTGTGCAAAATGCAAAGGAATGCAAAGACTGAGGCAATCAGCAATAAACAATTGTGCAAAGATAGCAAGCATCTGCTTCAGAATAAGCATTGCATGTCTCACAAGCTGTCTGTATGCCAGGATCAGGAAGACTGAGATGTGGTCTGAGTAGCTGAGTTGCGGGTGGAGCTCAGCGCAGTATACACCAACGATGTTTGTGTAAAGGCGTTCCAGCACATTTGCCTCCCTTGTTGGAAAATCCACTTACTGGTGGAATTTAGGAAGAACTGACTTCATATCTGCATGGTTGAAATCTCCAGAGACAATAAACAGTCCTTCTGGGTAAGAGTTTTGGAGCTCGCTGATGACGTAAAGTTGTTATCAACATTAGTGCAGGTTGGGATGTACACCGCGACTACGAGAACAGTATTGAATTCCTTTAGTTAATAAAATGGTCTGCATCTAGCAGCAGTGAGCACTAACTAGAGACAAGCACAGCTTTCGCACACCAGTCAAGAGTCAATTAAAACATACAATCCGCCACCTCAAGTTATTCCAGTCAGAGCCGCTCTTCTGTCAGAGCAGAACGTTAACACGTTACTAATCTGGGTAGCTGTGTACAAAACGCTGTTGCTGAGCCGTGTCTCCGTAAAAAGCCATAGGCGCGCAAAACTGGAAAATAAGATGGACAGGATAGCTGACCAACTAGCTTTTAGGTTAGGATTTCAGCTTCCTTGCTCACAGCTTCCTTGCGCATTCCTTGCAATGAGGTAACAGAGTTAGTCTTGCAGTCCATCCTCGAGGTAAGTTCCTTGTTTATTTCTTAGTTGTAGAAGAATTTGATGATAATAGGTGTGCATCAGTCATTCCGATGCACATGTGTGCAGAAATTTTGTCACACTTTAATGTTTCAGATTATCAAACGAATTTGAATACTAGACAAAGATAACCCAAGTAAACACAAAATGCAGTTTTTAAGTGATGATTTTATTTATTAAGAAAAAAAAAACTATTCAAAACTGCATGGCTCTATGTGAGAAAGTAATTGCCCCCTAAACCTAATAACTGCAATTAAGCATTTGCAATAACTGGCAATCAGTCTTTCACATTGTTGTGGATGAATTCTGGCCCACTCTTCTTTGGAGAATTGTTTTAATTCAGCCATATTGGAGGGTTTTCGAGCTTGAACCGCCTTTTTAAGGTCATGCCACGGCATCTTAGTTGCATTCAAGTCTGGACTTTGACTAGGCCACTCCAAAACCTTCATTTTGTTTATTTGAGCCATTCAGAGGTGGACGTGCTGGTGTGTTTTGGATCGTTGTCCTGCTGCAGAACACACATGTGCTTCAGCTTGAGGTCACTAACTTATGGCCAGACATTCTCCTTCTGGATTTTTTGGTAGAGAGCAGAATTCATGGTTCCATCAATCACAGCAAGTCTTCCAGGTCCTGAAGCAGAAGAACAGGCCCAGACCATCACACTACCACCACCATGCTTGACTGTTGGTATGATGTTCTTTTTCTGAAATGCTGTGTTACTTTTA
>JBBJLS010000140.1:11021783-11032343 GCA_037577275.1 Bryconaethiops microstoma | reverse complement strand
TTCAGCCATATTGGAGGGTTTCCAAGCATGAACCACCTTTTTAAGGTCATGCCACAGCATCTCAGTTGGATTCAAGTAAGGACTTTGACTAGGCCACTTCAAAACCTTCATTTTGCTCTTGTTAAGCCATTCAGAGGTGGACGTGCTGGTGTGTTTTGGATCATTGTCCTGCTGCTGAACCCAAGTGCACTTCAGCTTGAGGTCACAAACTGATGGCCAGACATTCTCTTTCAGGATTTTTTGGTAGAAAGCAGAATTCATGTTTCCATCAATCAAAGTCATCCAGGTCCAGAAGCAGTAAAGCAACCCCAGACCATCACACGACCACAATCAGGCTTGACTGTTGGTATAATGTTCTTTTTCTGAAAGGCTGTTACTTTTACGCCAGATGTAACAAGATGCACACCTTCCAAAAAGTTCAACTTTAGTTTCGTCAGCCCACAGAATATTGTCCCAAAAGATTTGGGAATCATCCAGATGTTTTTTGGCAAAGTGAGGCCTGCAGTTGTTTAGATGTTGTTCTAAAGATGTGACTTCTTGGACGAGTCACCGCTGAGCTCTTGGGGTAATTTCTTTAGGCCGGCCACTCCTAGGAAGTTTCACCACTGTTCCATGTTTTCTTCATTTGTGAACAATGGCCATCACGGTGGTTCACTGCAGTCCCAGAGCTTTAGACATGGCTTTCTAATCTTTTCCAGACCGACAGATGTCAATTACTTTGCGGCATGATGTTTTTCAGGGATCTTTTAGTCTACTTTTTAAGTGATCTCCGGATTCAGCAGGTCTGGCAGTAATCAGGCCTGGGTGTGGGTAGTAAAATCAGCCTTCCAAACAATGTGATTAACCAAAGTAACTTCATGATTTTACAAGGGGGGAATTACTTTTTCACCTAGGGCCATGTAGGTTTGGATTTCTTTTTCCTTAATAAATAAAATCATCACTTAAAAACTGCATTTTGTGTTTACTTGGGTTATTACAAAAACAGGTAAGAAAACATGGCCACCTATCTTTGATTTCTGTACAATATAATATAATGGGGAAGGAATATGGTTAATTCTGCAAAAATAGTGTAATTTTTGTCTTACTTAATGTATGGTGACATTTCAAATTATTGTAATGTAATTGATATACATGTAATGAATGTGACATCAGTGACATATTAGTTTTAAAACCTTTAAGCCTGAATGTGCTGCCACAGACATACTCATAACATTATGACATGTTATGCTTAAATGTAATTAAAGTAAAGTAAAGTAACTTTGCTACCATCTGAAACATCAACACACTTCCAAGTGTGCTTTCAGATAATGTGTTATAGTGCATTGTATTTTGCGCACTCCCTTTCAAAGCCTACTCGATACTATATCTGCAGAGTCCTCCGCATTGTCTGCCCACCAGATCAGGATATAGATTGATGGCCAGCTGCCTTTTTTTCTCACATATTTTTTTCCTTGCTGTCAATTCTTGGCAGCCAATGAGAAGAGTAAATACATCATCCCGCAAATCCAATCAATACATTGCATATTATTCTGTTTTCATCTAATGCATTTTTTCGTCTACTGAATATTTTTGTGCAAAACACAAAAAAGCTGAATCAGAAGTTACCAATCACTTAACAGTTTTATATTGTCAGGCTACAATCAAAAATATAAATATATGTCCAGACGTGTTAAAAGAAAGGCGAAAACAGCTGTGCTCATTGCAGAGAAACAGCAGTGGCAATGATAAACTGATAATGGTTCATGTTTGCTGTCTTCAGGAAAAGTAAAGCTGGTCTATATATAAAACTGTACCAATAGTAATTCATAATTTAAAAAAACTCTCTGGCATGAACCCCAGAACAGTGCTGAGACACACAGAGTCCTAAATTACCAATGATTGCAGAAATGTGTTGCGCTCAGAGTTTTATGCCCCATGGATCATTGGAACAGTCCATGGCCATTTGGTTAAGCGATGCAACAGATGAATCCATTACCTAAGAATGTCTTGCAGGGGTCTTTGGCACTTTTCTGTGCCTTCTTAGCCTATTTTCTCCTTTATAAGTACCATTAGGGGCCGGTAAAATAGAATTAAGCTCCCATCAATCACCTGCTATGAAGACACAACTTCGGCTGAAATCACCAAAGCTGTTATGCTGCTGATCATATGCAGTGATGCACAGCTCCAGAAGGTGAAGGTTACTTAGATATGGACATGCTGCACCCAACCACAAGCTTAAGAAAGCTATAAAAGCATGTCACTCACACGATGCCTCTAAAAGTGCCTTGCATTTGACAAGGGGTGACCAAGCTGATAAATGTTCTCACGTTTCTACGGCAACGTGGCATGCTTGGCACGGTGGCTGAGTTTAATGGTCCACACCCACCTCCCAACCCTCCCAGTTGATGTTCCTTGAAGGTGATGGTGAGGACAGCTGGTCTGTTTGAGGTAAACCGACAAATAACACTTGTCCAGTGTCCTATGACATCACACATGTAATGCATTTTACCGACTTTTTATTTTGCCATTCTACCAGTCAGCTGAGGAACAGAACGGCTGATGTTCTAAATTCCAAAGCAAATGGACAAGCAATAGTGTTATAAGCCATGGCCGTGGCACCCTGGAGATGTGTGCTTATGCTGACTGGCTTTGGCTAATATCCTGCTGAGTAGATGAGTAATGAATGCTACATGAAACTGCCCTGGGTAAAGCCTTCTTCTCAGACAATGAACAGTGAAAAAAAAAATTCAAGCAGTGTTTTAGAGTGCTCTATTCCACTAAACTGCTGCTGTAGCTGGCGTGCAGCGCAGAGAAGCATGGAGATTTTCCAGCCAACTCTTAGGGGGAAAAAATGTTTCAGAGGACGTTTTCAGGTTACCAACAGAGAAAACGGTGCCTGAAAGGGAGGTGGTGGAAACAGGGGGGAGTTGGGGGGAAGGGGTAGAACAGAGCAGGGAGCATTAAAGAAAGAAGAAAGAGCCCAAGACTGCACCTATGACACTGGGGGTGCTTGTCAGAGTGAGTGGACGAACTCCTGTGTGGTAATGAGCATCCTCAGACTCACAGCTCTGCTAGAGTGGAAGAAAGAGAGGCAGGAGTGCATCCTGCTGCTTCGAAGGATGGACTGGTGCGACTCTAACCATGTGCAAGGCCTTGAGACTCTGACCATGAGAGAATGAAGCTATGCACAGGCTATGCCGCCTAGAAACTACATACTGCAGCAACACAGCTAGACCTTGGAAATGAGAAAGCGAAAATGTGAATTAGATTTAGCCCTATTAATCTATTTCTATACTCAATGCTGCACAGCTGCGCAAACACATTAGGGCTAATGAATGGTTGTCATAAAGGAGACAACAGGAAAATTGTAGTCGTTCCACAGGTTGTTTATAAAGTGACACAAATGACATCCAGACGGGAGAGATGTCATTAAGAGAAGTGTGTTCTATGGCCATAGGAGTTCCAGAAATAGTATCATTGAGTAGGGAGAAAAGGCTAGTCCGTATGGTCTGATCCTACAGAAGATCTACTGTAGCACAAGTTAAACAGTGAAAACGTTCCTGCTGGCTATGACAGGAAGGTGTCAGAACACACAGTGCATTGCAGTGCCCATGCCTGACCCCTGTCCACAGCCAAAAGTGTGTACAATCAGCACGTGAGCATCAGAAGTGGCCCAGAAGATGGTCAGGTCTGATTTTAATGCAGTTATTTATTTGCTTAATTTAAACTAATGGAAATATTAAAACTAGGAGTGTCAAGCGATCTAAACGCTTTGCGTTGAGGTGGTATTTTAGACCTGATGTACTCCGATGATACAAAAATTGCTTATTGCATGAATTGCAAATACTGATACTCCTATCAACCATTCCATCTTGTCACGGTTCAGGTCGGCGCCCGCTGGAGGGCGCCAGCGGACTCTGCACCGAATCTCCAGGTGCAGCCTCATCTAGCCGGCATTAGTTCAAGTAGGTCCGGCCGGCTAGATATTTCCCCCCCATTAAAGACCCTCTGTTCATTGGCCCATGACGCTTTCTCCAGAGTATTTAAGTTCACCCCTCCTTAGTTCGCGTCATGGGACCATACTGATCCTTAGACCCCTCGACTCTTCTCCTCAACTGCTCTTGTACCTATACTCCTTTTGACTGGCCCTCGTGCCACCCTTTTGTTCTTTTGTTTGCATTAATAAAGCCCTTACATCATGGAAGTCTGCAGTGGTGCCTCTTACCCTTCTCCTCGACGCGCTTCGCACGTGACATATCTTAATGTTTTTAATCATACACTTTCCATTAACTGGGCCAAGCAGCGCATTCTGGTCTTCATTTTACAGCACACCTGTGGCCAGAACGGGGCCGAGTGCACAAAGTCACCACAGCATGCGATTAAGCTGACACCCCTGATTAAAACAGGAAGTATAACAGAAAGTATAACTTTTGCACAACACACAGTTAATACTTTTTTAGTGTGTTCAGAATGAACACTAACGTTGAATTAAAATATGCAGAAGTTCATTCTCAGTAGAGTATGTGTATTTATTTTCACTTTGATAACCAACAAAACAAGAAATTTGATCATGGGCACCAACTTTTGACTATATTGTACACACACGCGCACACACACACACACACACACAAACACACACACACACACACACACGCAAATGTGCTTCAATAGCATGGGCTCTTTATTTTTATTTGCACAAGAGGATGTTCATAACAAGAAACTGAGGACAAAAGTTAATTTATTAGTTTATCATTTGCTGTGCATTAATTGTTGCTGTGTATTAATTGATTATTAAATGTTGTTAAAGAATGTATGTTCCTGTTAGGTGGATATTTAAGTTAGATTCGTGGCTGCAGGTTCCAGACAAGCTGGAGCTCACATGGTCACCTGTTTGAAGACTGAGATGAACTGATTCAACAAATGTAAAAAGGTTTTCTCCTACTTACTTGTAACGAAAACCTGCAGCCACACCAGCTGTTCGTGGATACGAGTGGTCACCCCTGATGACAGTCTTATGACAGCAATGGCAGTAGATACAGCAGGGGGTGCTTTAACGTCCAAATTCAGAGATGTCTTTGAGCTGACTTGGGTAACATCCCAAATCACAGCTGGCTTTACATGTGACATTGTAGCCTCAAGCTAAATAACTTATTGGCATTTGGGTGTGTTACCATGCTGTTTTAAACCTGTGACTGTGATTTTCTCAATTTCTCCTAGCACAGGCAACAACACTGTCACACTGTACAGCCCCTGGTTACATGGTTTTATGTGATCTTACATATTGCTGCCTTGTAGAGAAGGTGAGTGTTTATAAGACTCTTTTAGGAGCAGAAGTGCTTCCGTAGTAAAAAAATAAGTAGAGGCTTCGAACTGATACAGATTATACTTGACTCTTATGGCCTAGAGTGTTCAGGCTTTAATGCTGACTTACAACAACCGGAGGCCATAGCCACAGCCCGATTTAGGGATCAATAGCTTCTGTTAGCAATCGTGTGAACATGTCCTTCAGACAGTCGGTCAGTTTCTCCAAATTTCAGGCAACTGCAAGGCCATTCTTTTATCTTCTAAAGAAATATAACTTTATCCCCAGTGCCAGTTTCCACTCAGTATCTAGGCTTATTCCTATCCCTTGATAGCTACCAACCTGCGAGACTGAGCGATAACACTGGCTTTCCTGTGAAACACATTCAACCATGTACCTCAACTTCTCAAAAGTCTGTATGTTTGACCTAACAGATGCTACTTTGCAACTAGACTACACTAACATGAGGAGAATATCAAGCCATCCTTTTTTAAAAGTATAGAGCATGGACAGTTGTACATTCCTAGACTCCTGGCTCTGTCCCAGCAATTTAGCTGACAGCAAGAGGGGTTATCCTAGCCTATCAAGCAGAAAATGTTACTCTAGAGCATACTGTTACACCATGGTATGACACAAGGAATCATGTAAACATTTTACATTTTCCCTTCTGGGTGCCCCATTAGTATATTCTTTCTATGACATATTCAAAATGATTCAGGCTTAAACACTACCTTTAATAAAATAAGTTGAGGCTAAGCTGACTATGTCAAACATTAAGAGCTTTATCTTCTAGTTTGTTGCTTTCTAATTCACATTTTTATTGTTTCATCTTGTTTAAGCAGAATCTTTGACATTTCATGTTTTATAGATTGTTTGGAAAGGGGCAGCATATGTTTATCTTATGTCATCCACTTATTTGACAGGGTTGCTAAACCTGTCTCCAATAATTCATTATTTATTTGTAACTCATCAAAAAATCACCTTGTGGCTCAAACTGCTCTTTGCTGAGGTGTAAAAGAAAAGGTTACCTGTCTGTGCCTGAATGGGACAACCAAGATGTAGATGTGTTTTTGACCTTCCATAAGAACACTGTCATTCACTGAATATTCTCTGGCCACCCCTTATCACACCAGGTAATTATTTCAAAGTTATGAACTTGCATGGGGAAAAACAAATAAAAATGAGTTTTTTTACGAGAAAAAAAATCTTTCTGACTTTTTTCCACTTACAAAAGGGAGCGATAAGGATCTCTGGCTGGACAAGTGCAGTTCTGTTTTTCAAAAGACAAAAAGCCCCTCAGTAACAGGACAGAATTTGTTTGGAGAGAGAAGAGGTATGGATTGCCTTGTGTAGGAGACGCGGAAGAAAAGAAGAGCCAGGTTTAGGCCGGGCCAGGAAGACATCAAGGAGTTCTTTGGATACAAAAGGTCTTCAGATATATATTGCAACTAATATTTGGAACAGATATTGGAGGCAAAAAAAAAAAAAAATCAAGATCTTTGTTTGGCTGCATTTTGTTTCAAAACATTTGTTCTTACAGGACACTGCAGTCGGAAGGAAAAAATAATATTTCACACTGTAAATTGGTACTCAAGAGTCATGGAGCCTGGGCTTTGATTACAGTCCCACCAGAAACTAAAGAATTCACCACAGACCTGCTCAACTCAGACCACATCACCTATACCGATATGCAGTACCTCCCATTCATATTTTTACTGCATAAACAGTGCTTACACTGTTTCAAAGGGATAAACAAACACAACTAAATGCAACAGTATGGACACATACTGGATAGAAAAAGTTTCATAAACTCTTATGAATACCATGGAGCACCAGAAGAAATCCAAGTAAATAGAATCATCAAGGGGCAGAGTCTTGAGGTATAAACTGGGTAGGACTGGGGCCTTTGCCTGAGCCCGTTGATGCACTTCCTCTGGCCTGTAAATCCACTGTAAACCGCAGTGTGCAGATTGCTAGTGTGGTGCAGAACCTGCCTCGCTGCTGACCAGCAGCATTAAAGTCAGGCTCTAAATCATTCAGGCCGGTGGGCTATGTACATATCTTTGTGCAGGCTCTGTCACAAGTGTGGAGCATCCCCCCACCTGTGGTTACTTCGGCCGCTCGGTTTCCACATGTTCAATCTTTCATTCATGTAGTGCATAATCCAAAGTGCCCTTATGCATAAGCAATCAGTTCAAGTGTTCCTCTCATGGAGCTTGTAGCAATCAAGTGCCGTAGGTAAAAAGGCAAGCCTAGCTGCTGGGTACAAGTCATCGCTGAGGGAGTCTCATTGAAATACAGTGGGAAGCAAAGACCGTTGCCCGTTTGGTAATTGATCTGTGGTGTTTGTCTTGTGTGCTGTTCTCCATACAGGGAGCTGAACTTGGGAGCTGTCGGAATGGGAGAAGGAAGCAAAGTCGAGAGGCCCGGTGGGATTCTCAATTTCCTGATAGGCATAAGCACAGCTGTCTCACCCTGGAACAGCACAAGAGATCAAGCTGCCAGCGGCCCAGTGGGTTATGGATGCTGCTTCAGAGTGCTGCACAGTTCTCACTTCTCACTCTTCCGGAGGTGACTTCAGACCAGAGCAGATCAGAAAACAATTCTTATGCATTCAGTTCTGCTAAAATAACAGATCCGCAGCTGCTACAGAGAGCGGCACGTTTGTTCGCACTCCATTAATTAATTTCCTAGAATCTCTGCAGTACATTATAGTGAGGATGAAGAAAACACTGCTCCTAATTGTCCTGAAGGGTACGCTGAAGGACTGACTGTGTATGAATGAATTCATCACTATCAGACATGGATAACAAAAGAGCCTCCATTATACAGGCCGATTTCAGCTCCCTATTCACTTCCCCCCAACATGAAATAACACTTCCCTACTTTGCCACAAATAGCTATAATTGTGGCATAATTTTTGACACAAAGAGGCAAAAGCTGAATTAGAGGAGGGAGAGGAGAGATTTATTTTAAAGGCTACTGAATGATAGGATTACCAAATAATAAAGTGATCGCACTCTGACCACTGGTTTGAAATTCCCATTAGCTTCTGTGACACAAAGCGAGAGAGCTCTTAAAAACCAAACCTGTCAATTAAATCAAACCATCCAGTGAATAAAGAAGGAGACATAAGACACAGCAGAAAATAGATGCAGGGGGTTACATACAACGATGGGTGGCATATTTAAAAAGCGTACTAGCTTAGTGTTGTACAACCTGCACACTCATACAACATTTCTCAGGTGTATCAAACCATTAACAGGGCTCATATGGAAGTCTTAATGTGTTTTAACCAAGAACCATTTGAAGAGGATTTGCATCACGGGTGGGAAGAACAGACTCAAAATGGATGAAAACAAATAGCTGAAAAGGGGAACGGAGAAGCATTCAGTGCATCTCTTTTGCAGCGGCGAAATTAAACACAGAAACGAAGGGGTCATTATCCGCGTCTCCTTAATGATCCAGCTAATTTCACTGGGTCTTTTGTTGCAGCACTTCATCTTTGCAGTTGGAGTGCTCCCTTAAGTAATGCTACCTCCAACCCCTAGCACTAAAACACTGCACCTCACCGACTCTTTCAGGGCCTTTGGAAAAAAAAAGCAGAATTACTCATGCTGGCATGACAGAATTACTGACTCAATTCAATCAATGGCTGCCTGCCTTACCTTCAGTGAAGAGTTATTGCGGCACTTCTTGGACCTGGGACACATGCGTTTGTCACAGTTCCCAGGAAAACACCACAGATCACAGAATGTGCCGAATCTTTTTTTTTTTCTTTCGTGTGCTGACCTGCCCTGTCGCTTTCTGCCTTTCAGCCTGGTCTCACAAGTTATGGCACCAGCATACCGCAAGTTACTACACATGAAACGTTTCAGAAAACAAGGAAGCACAGGGTTAGTACCCATGATGGTGTGTGTGTGAGGGGAATAAGCTGTGGGCTGTATTTTAAACAGGACATGCATTAGTCTTCAGTCTGCTCCAGCATCAAGCCCAGATTCAAAGGCACAAGCCCTTGATTTGAGGATTTTTTTTTTCTGTGCTCACTCCAATTAATTCTGCAGATTAATGCATATTGCCAAAGGCTAAAGTTTTCATTCTCTTCCTAATGGATTTCAGCTACCACTCTCTTCTTTATCATCCCTCTCTCGAACAGTTATGCAAAAATATATTCAAATAATTAATTCTGCAGTCACATAAGGTCACAATAGTTTTCTTCCTTCCATCAACTGAGTTAGGATAAACAAAAAAGCATGAATGCATTTTTACTTAGCAAACATTGCAACGATTCATCAGTGGTAGGCTCTGAAGCCCCGGGGAGGGTTTCCTAGCCTTTACATCTTATTGAAATAAACCTGCTCTCTTCCGAGACGACTCTTCATAGCCACAGACTCTTAATCCAGTGCACTGCAGTGAAACAGCTTATGTATACACTGTATACAATTTAAATCCACTTGCCCTTCCCCTCTGGAGGCCTGTATTTGTGTGCCCTTTAATCCAACAGGCATAATTTTGAATAACTGTAATGCAACACTGCCATGGCATCAATGTTATATAGCTTGTTGAAAGACCTCAACAAAGCAACACTACTGGACCACATTGTTGGAGGCTGCAGTGAGCCTCAGATGGCGTAATGTGTTTGACCAGGTCAGGTCTAATACGCAACTGTGGCGTGGTGTATGGCACATTGGGAGATTTGTATGTATTATCTAAATGCTGCCTTCCTATGATTGGTGGCTCTTGCTTTTGCCCTGGCGGCAGCTGTGCTGAAGAATGAGGCTCCAGAGGGGTTTGGAAACTGACTCACACCACATAACATGTTCAACATATACATCCCACCATCCCTCTCCAAGAAAAAAGAGATATTCATGCCACGGACCTCAACTGACCTCCCAAGGTACAGAGACCAGCAGGAGAGAAGTCATAACCAGCTGAGCCACTGCAACATTACAGAACATAACAAGAATGAGCAGTTTTAAAAGAAACCTTTCATTCAGTCCTTGACCTTGCATAGCCTGCCGTGGACCAAAGGCAGGGTCCTGAAGAGGAACACTTGGCAGCTCTGCATCTGTATGTGAAACCATCCCCTCCAACCGCAAAAGCCAACTTCATGTGCCAGTTGGTCATCTCCCCAGAGAGGTGCTATGACCGAGTAATCAAACGCTGCTAACCTTTAGTCCTGCGTTTTGTTTTTTTTTTTGGATACTTTATTTATCCCAGAGGAAATTATTTCTCTGCATTTAACCCATTCACCAAGTGAAGCAGTGGGCTGCCGCCAA
>JBBJLS010000140.1:11006421-11021718 GCA_037577275.1 Bryconaethiops microstoma | reverse complement strand
ACACACACACACACACACACACACACACACACACACACACACACACACACACACACACACACACACAAATATACATAAACACAATCTTCTTTCGCCAAACTTAAATTACCTTATTCCTCTGAGAACAGTCAGTTGTGTACTGCTCTGACTGCAGTCTGTAAAAGTAAGAAAGGGCTCCATATTCTGCTCTGCTTAGAGAGAGCTGTCATCTTTCATGACAATTCCAGTCTGGCAGTGATGGAGCTGCATATGAAATGAGGCCAAGGCTCAGGACAATGCTCTCACCTTGGGGAGAATTTCATCTGGAGGAAATATTGAATTATTGTCAGTAATGGAGGGACCAGGCGTGCTTCAGCACCATGTGTGTTTCAGACCAAAATCTGCTCCAACAAAGCTAGAAGAAGCAGTCATACTGGTCATGCTCAAACTATTAACACCAAAGTTTGGACTGGTGTGAGGTTGGGATGTGAGTTGAATTTCACTTATTATAATCTGTCTCATGCAATGCGTCCCCTGCTACGAAAGAGAGCTCGTGTAAATGGCTCTGTTACTTCTTACAATTGTCTAACCAATAAATTGCAATTATGCTTCATTATACCGATCAGGTACATTTAGCAGTTATACATCAATGCAGCTCTGACACAAAGTGAAGTTTTAGCAAAAAACAATTCCTCCACTTGATTAAAATAGGTAAGCTACTTGTCATAGAAAAGGGATTAAATAAGATTGAAAAACTGTGGCCAAGTAATCAGATGAACCGGGGACATCAGAATATTGTGTCTAACACTGTGAGACAGAAAAGAACTTTCTCCTCACACCCATGTAATTTTTTACGGTCATAATGTTCATTTCTACTATACAGTTCACTTCGACCTTGCACTGGTGAAAGCAACCACAATGAAATCTCATTCTAAGGAAAGCCTACATTAACGCAACTGCAAAACCCTTTTCTGACCAAGATCACCCAAGGTCAATAGCGCTCAGTCCTTGATTGTGGTTTATCTTACTTTAAGCTACAGTAAGCTTATTTTTTGTCTGTTGTTGATTGATAAGGAGTTCACATTGAATTCAAGTGTGGCCTGCCTCCGAATCGATGTTGCTACCTATTGAAAAAGACACCACTGTTCTCAAGCAAACTGAGCAATTGAAACACTATGGATTCTGAAAGGAAGCTCCCTATTGTATCGGACTTTTGGAACCACGTGAGTGTTTTATTTATTTATATTTTTCTACCAAACCTTATCGAACGCTCTGGATACAGAAAGCTGAAAACTGTAGATTTGTTCTTGTAGAGTTGAATTATAGAGCCTGAGATCTCAAGTGATACTAAATGGAAGCAGCTCTTGTCATTAACGTGAATAGATAAATGTGATTGTGGCAAAAAACACACACAAGCCCTGTAGGCCTTAATAAGGAATCACAGCAAGTATGCCTTGGGCTAAACGCTATTTCTGAGGCACATCAAAGTCTTCCCCCAGGGACCATTCGTGCAAATAACCCGAGGCCTAAAAAAAAGAAAAGCAGCCTCTGAAATAACAACAGAACAGCAGCCATGTATGAGCTAATATGCAGA
Source organism: Bryconaethiops microstoma (assembly GCA_037577275.1). Lineage (NCBI taxonomy): Eukaryota > Metazoa > Chordata > Actinopteri > Characiformes > Alestidae > Bryconaethiops > Bryconaethiops microstoma. Next base: position 11,020,145 of record JBBJLS010000140.1, on the reverse strand, counting down.
ATTACAAATATATTGTAATGAAATTTATTTCTCAAGCCATATAGCTCATGCAAATGAGGAGAGAAGCTATGCTATTTTGCCTGCAGGGTGGTCACATGGGGGAAAGTATGAGCACAGTTCAAACCAAACTGCTTTATTCCAGTGCCACTTTTGAAATGCACACATTTATTCACTATGTGGCCCTTTTAATATAAACATGGTGCTTCTGCATGCATTGAATTGACAAGCAGATAATGTGGGCTTTGTGGCAAACTGACATAAAAGCTATGAAACTATGCACTTATATAGTAGGTATAGAAAAGAATCACCTCATTCAGAAAATTCACATTTCATTGCTTTGCAGCCTAAAATGAAAACACATGCACACAAACACACACAAAACTAATTTTCCAGCTGCATTTACTCAAAACAACTTAGAAAACCCAAGTGAAATATATGATAGCAACATTCAATCATTTATTTTCTGTAACCGCTTAATCCTTACTAGAGCTGTAGGTACATGGAGCCTGTCCCAGGGTCTACGGGCACGAGGCAGGGACTCACCCTGGGCGGGGCACAATCAATTTAGAATCCCCAATTCACCTGACACACATGTCTTTGGACTGTGGGAGAAACCGAAGACCCTGGAGGCCAGGACCCGGATTTAAACTCCCAACCTTGGAGGTGTGAGGCAACAGTGCTACCCACTGCGCCACCGTGGGGCTTTTCATAGTTTATTAGTTATTTCTTATTATTTATATTATTGTGTTCATTAGAATAAACACAATTTATGTAACAATAATGAGTAAAGATTTTATGTAAGTGAATGATTTTGTTTAACCATTTTCAAATGTCTACTCATGGCATTAACTGTTGTTACTGTCCCATACCTTGTTTGGTTCAATCAGTCCTTCCTTCAGTTAAATCAGGTGTGATCAGAATCAGAATCAGGAAACTTTACTGATCCCAGAGGAAATTGCTTAATTTGGTGTCAGTGATGGAATTAATCAAAACAGTGTAACTCTGGAAATTCCTCTTAGATTTATTTACACCAATGTTGTTTAAATATCCTCCAATTTTTTATGGTGTTTGCTATGCAACATTTACTACAGATAATTTTTTGCTTAGGTACCTAAGACTTCTGACTAGTATAATATATATATATATATATAAATTCATTAAATTCATTTCCAGGCAAATTTTATTTGTATTGCCCTTTGGTTCAAATGGCCTGAAAAATCCACAGGTCAATAGAGGGCCATGTGTATATTTTCTTTTAATCAGGAGTTGAAATGTTGTGCCACGCACAATAAACAATTTCAATCACCCACAACAGTGAACCCATTCAGAAGATTAGATTATGATTGGTTGGTCCCCAAGCTGTGCCTGTTGACAGAAATGTGGTCCTTTGCAATAACTCACGGTCATGCGAGGGGGAAACAATCTGTCTAAGGAAGGGCCTGAGTTATACCTGCAATATGCTCTGGCTCTCAGCCGGCCATGACAAATATGAGGCGAAGCTATCCCCTGCTGCAGCGGCCAGACCCCAGAGTAAGTATGAGACAAACAAACCATATCCACTTGTTTTATCTGGCGATAGTATGTGAAGGCACTGAAGCCACACATACAGTAGTACCTATCTGCTGAACATTTCACTGCATGTTACAATGGCTGCAGGGGCATGATCGAATCTGATTCTGTCATTCCAGTGGCTCCAAGACAATGCGCAATGTGAAAACATCTGTATTTGTTTAGTGAAAGCATACTCGTTCATGAGCACGTGTTCGATGCACCAAAACACATTAGCTCCCAGCCGTCTACCGACATGTTGACTGACATCAACATCTCCTGCCTTTTCTTTTTGTGTAACTGTCTGCTGGTTAATCTGACCACGAAGTGTGAAGATCAGGGACTTTCAAAATTTGAACTGGCTATTCTACATGAATAAAGGACAGCTGAATTTATAAACTGTAGAGAGAGAGGCAGCAAGAGAGAGCAAGAGAGACTCAATTAGGTAAGAGTATGAAAAGAAGGCAATTTTATAATCTCAGATAGCAGTCTTGCTTCACCTCAGTCAATGCTGAATGAATTGTGTTCCCACAATGTGTAAGCAGAATCCAGTCTGAGGTGATAGTACGCTCATGTTCAATATGTAAGCCAACAACAGTGCTAATATCTGTCTAATAAACTGATCCTGTGATAAATAGCCTATATGAATTCCATTACAGCACAAGAGGAATGGGCCCAATATCGGGCGGGATCTTTTCTTATTGAGATTGAAGAAGGGTAATAATCTTGCCGGGGACGATTCCTCTCATTATTCCATTCAGCTAAAATGGCGAGCTGGATATGTGCACTGTCAGGTATTAAACATGACCTGCAATTTCAGGAGCCAGAGACGTGGGACTGCACGAAATAATGGAATGAATGGATAAGATTTTTATGGCCGACAGCTCAAAATAAGCTGTTATGGATATGTTTGAAAAGCAATTTGCCTTCATCATAGGAATCCCCCCCCCCACCATAATCATATTCAGACAGGCAGAGAAAGTGATAGGCTAGATTAGTCACACTTCTGTCAGTTAAAGACTGATTACTTGATTGATTTGGCCTATAAACCCCAATCATGTATTTCATTCTCTGATAAAGGTGAGAAAAGACAAAATGACAGTACCCTACAATTACCATTATCACACCACTGTTGCCATGCCAGCCAACCATAAGGACTGGTTGGCAGCCTTTTGCTGTAAATGTGCAAATGCCTTTGCATGGCATGACTCAAATACAGCTGAAGTGCATAATTACTCTTGTTTCCTTCATGTTTTGTGCACCTTTAATGGAAAAAAGATAACCGTTTCTATTACTGTTCTGTGAATTCTAAATCTTGGCTGAACTCATCATCTGCTGTCAGTCAAGTGCCTGTCTATCTGACTGGTGTCTGCAGCCATGGGTGTAATTGATTTCCAGACTAACACACCAATCTAGTCTAATTAGCAATCTCAAAAATAGCAATATTTTTTAGCAATAAACATCACTTTCCACAGATAAAAGAGACCAGACGTTTCGTGCTTGGTAAACATAAAACCTGACCCGTGAATTTTCCATTGGTTTCCATAGTACTCTTTTCAAACTGGTCATTTTTGGATGACTGCAGCAGCCTAGGTGATTTCACTATTAATCATTTTTAAGAGAATGAACTCCATACAGATTACGCCAGAGTCACTTTAGCATGCCTACTTTCTTAATTTTATTCTCAGTAGCCAGAAAACAATTTGCTGTCGTTCCTAGGCATGTTTCAAAGCTGTCTTGATCCATGTAAATGAAGACACAACACGGCCAGCAAGGTCACACCAACATCAGCCTGCAGTGGGAAAAACAGAGCTTGAGACCTGATGCTTTCTTTTTAAAAAGCAGTCAACTCTTCCTGCCTGTGACAAGACAGCCTTGGCAGACAGCTTGAAGAAACCTTTGAGGGGTCATACCTCTCGGCTCTCCTTCACGAGAAGGTGTCCATTTGAATATGATCAGAGGGGTGCTTGAATCTCCGGCTGGAAATGAGAGTGCCTCTGTGTCAGGCTGGGCAGAAGAAGCCACCTGTGTGACGGATGATCCGAGCTGTCACCTCCGCATGACTGACATTAAGGGCCAGCAGGCTGCCAGGCACACAGCTGCCAAGTCCAGCCCAGGGCTCATTGACTTGGAGCAGTGTCCTCAGAGAAGGCAATAATAAAGCACTTGCACTGTTTGACAATCAGGTGGCAATGAGAGGACAAGAGGTGACCAGGGTGGACCCTGACTGGGTGACAAGTGTGTTAATAAACTGAGGAATGCATCAACCTTATCAAGGGGAGGCAAGCCCTTCAAGAGCCATATGTTTGCAATCACTGCAAATGGTGGAAAGGGGTTCATTTATCACAGAGAGGATGAGTACACAATTTTCACCCTGGAGATGAGCAAAACATAACAATGGCTTTACCGTACCACGAGAAGACTTGAGGGTCTTCAACAAGGTCATGGCAAAATGCTACTATGGGTCATAAACCAAGACATCTCTGCTTAGTAGCATGTAATAGAATGTTTTGGAAAGTATACAGAGACCGAGAGTGACCATGGGTCAAGTACGTCAAGACGACTATAATGGAACTAGAACTGAAAGGTAAGAATCTGATCGTTCAAATAAATTAATCCCAGTCCTTCAATGCAAGCTATTATGTGTATTTAATTTTCTCCGGGCACTGGAAGGTGAAATTGGAATCAACCTCGGGTCAGTTCCATATTCTGCCGGTCAATTCCTTCATCAGCAGCTTATCCATGCTGCCCATTATTTTGGCTCCAGCTCTGCAGTGTGTAAGTGTCTGGTTAGTGCTATGTCAGCCCCTGCTGGCTTTCTGTCAGAGCACACCGAAGCTCTTAATTGAATACTGTATTACCACTGTTCTCCCCATGGGGTGCCCCCATGACACTGAAGTTAGAAGAAGGCAGACTGCACGACCCTTCTCTCCAGCCTCATTAATTACTACATCAGATCCCTGCCTTTCACTCCCGCACTGAAGGGTTCTCTTGGCAGCTCATGGAAAAATTGCAGAGAGAGAAACATCACAGAGAACACAGCTTAATACCCGGGAGGGTCTTTTTTTTCCACACTTGCCCAAAGACAGGCAAAGCAGTGATACGAACATACCAGAAGAAGACAGGACATAGTGTTGACTTAAGCCATTTCCTGACAGCTTTTTCCTCTTTGCTTTTTCTGCGCTCGGCTGTGTTCTTCACTGATAGCATATTTGACTCTTTCTCATGCAAAAAGAGAAGGTCACAGAAAGGAGCTCATGGAAAGAGCGCGTGGCTGGAGCAAAGTGATCCTGTTCACATGCATCTAAAACATAATCTCAGTCTAGAAAGTTGCCAATTAGGGTTTTCCTGGATCTGATTAGTTTGTCCAGCATCTCCCAGGAATACTTGATTGGACTGAGCTCTGTAGAACCTATGGGCACCTTGATACCTTGAACTCTGTCTCAATGTTCTTAAAACCAGTCCTGAACAATTTTTGCAACATGGCAGGATGCATTATCCTGTCGAAGAGGCCACTGCCATTACTGTTGTCATAAAGGGGTGTAGTGGTCTGTAATGTTTAATTTTCCAGACAATGTTCCCAGAGTATAACACTGGCTCCGTCGCGTTGCCTTCTTCCCGTAGTACATGTGCACACACTCTAGGCCACCGACATGACGTAAAAGAAAACATGATTTGTCAGATCAGGTCACCTCCTTCCATAGTTCATTGGTCCAGTTCTAACACTTACGTACCCACTGTAGGAGCTTTCGGAGGAAGTCAGGGGTCAGCAAGGGTATTTTGACTGGTCCGTGGCCCCTTATACAGCGAGCTGTGATGAACAGTGTTACTGCATCTTTTTATCATAGTCAACATTAGCTTTTACAGCAATTTGTGCTACAGCCGCTCTCCTGTGGGGGTTCAGACCAGACAATTCTCTCCTCACGAGCATTGATGAGCCACTGGTTGCTCAGAACACTCCTGCTGATTCCCTGGTTGTCCTTCCTTGGACCATTTATGGTACTAACCACCACGTACTTGTCAACTAGTTCTCACAATTTTACCCTTATCAAAGCTCCTTACTCTTGCCCATTTTTGTTGTCATCACCACATAAATTTCCAAAACCGACTGCTATTTGCTGCTCAATGCCACTGTAACAGGATAATCAGTGTAACTAACCTCACCTGTTAGAGGTTTTAATATTATGGCTGATCAGTGTATATGAGCCCAGGTTGTTTTTCTTGGTGTATCTGCAGACATATTTTAATTCAATTAGCTTTGACTCAGCTGAGAGACATATGCTCCTCTATTTGAGTGTGGCAGGTTTCAGATATACGTGCCAGGGGAACAGACTGCACATTTGAATATGCGCTGCCTTCTCAGTGCGGAGAGAAGCCCCCCACAGGAGCGAAGAGGTGAGTGACGAAGCAAGGGATCAGTCGCTTGAGCGTGGCAGGAGACTCTAATGAGCACCACTATGAAAGAAAAAATAATATTAGCCTACTAGCTTCTGATAACCCAAGCAGATACCTTTCTGTCATGCCACAAGGGGAAAAAACACTTCCTTCATCAAATGGCTTCCAGAAACAGCCTAAACAGCCTAACATGCCATTCTGATCACAGTAGCATGGTTAGCTTGCCCACGGCGCACAACGAGATCTGAAGGTTCGCGCAGAGAGGCCGCTGTCCAAAGTCCAGCCTCACGTGAAGTGCTCTCACAGTCTGCTTAAATTAAGCAGAGTGTACAAGAGTGGAGTTCTTCTCCTCCAAGCAGTTCTTCTCCACACAGAGAAACCCTTTATTCTAATCGTCAGCAGCTGCAGCCACCTGATGTGAGGTCTCAGTGCACTTCTCACTGAGTCTTCAGCGCTCCCCAATCTGACAAGCCCAGGTGAAAGCTGACAAAAGTTGTGTGACTGCTTCCCCAACATCAAAAGTGTGGAAATGTGCCAGTGGAAGTGCTGGAAGGCTGTGAGAGACAGCCAGTGAAACAAACACCAGACACTGCTCTTATCCCAAAAATAGCGCTGCCACTCGCTGACACCACAGATACCTCTAATGAGGGTTAGCCCATGAATATTTAATACTTTCGGCTCTTTTTTGTCAATTTGAGCTCAAAAGAGCTCTCACGAGTAACAATAGGGATGGGGAGTTTTTAAAAGGGACCCTCCTTCAGGGAAATTGGACCCCTGTCCTTTTAGTATATAAAAGAGATAAAAACTGGCTCACCTAGAGGCCACTAAATTATCCACTTACAGATGCCAGCTGTTTTCCACACTTGACAGCTTACAAAGGAAGATATTCTTCTCAAAAAGCATTTGATGTGATGACAGAATAGTACAGACACCTAATCCTTCACAACCTAGCAACCTTTCACATATGTCAAGTGTTACTTATTACAGATGTTTTATGTCCTAATACCACAAACACTACTGTTCAGCTCTCTGCCCTCTGTTCTGCCGTTTATTGCTACTCTGGCTTATCAGTGAAAACCTATACAAACATGCTAAGAACACACACTGAATTCGTTCCCCAATGGTTCCCCGTCTTAACCGGGTTCCGGCAGCAATACTGTTTGTTCTATAAGAGTTAAAAGAAAACAATGCTAGGTGTGACTGCTACACAACATTCATGTGTAGAAAATGTGTTTTCTGCCCAACATTAAATGAAATATTAATGTAAGGCATTAATATAAGTGTTATATGCAGTGAATAACCATAACTGTTTTGAACCTTCAACACTATGTTGCAAATTTGCAAAACAGTTTCGCAATATAATTTCTATTGAGTGTAGCCAAAAAAGAAGAATGAAGCTTTCCATCATTCATTGGCATGTTAGTTAGATACATTACTAATTAGATACATTTCACATGTTTTAATATTGTAACAATGATGGTGTTTTGGGTTCAGTCATCCAGGTGTAACAGTGATATGTTAATGATGTATCTTTTAATCATATCATTCACATTCATGACATATATAATAGTTAAGTATTGCACTTTCCAAAATTCTCATATATTCCAAAATGTCTGCATTATCTTCTTACATATAAACAAAATCACTCATTATAGAGAAGTGCAGCACTCGTATAATTACACATTAGTGGTGACAGTAATCAGGTGTTGCGATGTCTTCTATGCAAGTCCATCATAAAACAATGTCTGAGACATGAGGCAGCATATTCAAAACCATTTCACGTAATAGTTTTCTGTGAAGTAGCTTTCAGAGGCATCAAACACTTCAGACGTCTGGTTCCTATCACCCCCACTGTGACGATTAGTTTCTCTGGAAAAGAGTGTTTCACATCAAATCACTCTGAACGACTTTGTTTACACCCTTACTATTTAATTATGCAGAAAACGTTAAGAAATACAAGTGGAATTCACCTTTAAGATGGTGAGACTTCACATATTTACAGGGTGATGTGCCTTAGGTTGATACAGACAGGTGTTCCAGTACAGAAATAAACAACTTAACACATTGCTCTCCAGTAACTGTCATTGAACACGGATGAAAGTGATACTTGAACTGGGACACATCTTTTTGAATTTATTAGGCAGCGAGGAGGTCGGATCTCTGACTACTTCACTAATCATTGTCTGCACACACTGCATAATCAGCAGTTGTGTTGACTTACTAATTACTTTGTGAATTTCAATCAAGATCATCAAAGAAAAAAAATCACATGAAAGGGGACAAGCACCCAGATCTGTCTGCTGTGTAATATTTTCGATCCCATTGTTAATTTGTAGTTGTGTCAAAACCCAGAGTTACTGCAGTAGGGGAACAGTAAGCAAATACATGAGAAAACAAATGAGAAACACAACAAAAGACAGAATTCTGTCGCAATAATTGTTTGAAATAACGGTCAAATCACTTTAAAGGTACAAGAATGTCACTTAAATATGTTTATTTGCCAATCTGATAAAGTATAAGCATGAAAGGTTTCATTAAGAGTGACATTCAGAATTATTCAACATTAGGAATGTTGTCTGTGACTTTGATGATCCAGTGACTGGAGTAGTAAAACATGGCTTTCTAAGTGCACAGATGCTGCAGGTTCTTCAGGCCTGGCCCACCTGATGCTCCACTAATTGTCCCTCCACTGGTGGAGGTGCCAAGGCCCTGATCTCAGCTCAGCAGGCAGGTGTGCTTGTGTGCACGTGAATTTTGTCAATTCCAGCGCCTGCCCACTGGAGGGTCACGGCAGAATGAATCACGGGACTGATGCTGGAGCCCGTGCTACTGGGAAAAGTGATTTTTGTTGGTGCTAAGATGATGAAAAGTCCAAAAAAGAGTTTATAACAGGAAGTTTGCGCGTGACACTTCATCGATTCTGTGATTCAGTGTGCAAAATTACTCCAGCGCAGCTTGGTAAGCTTTACAAATGACAGCGACTGCTGGGATACATATAACCCACAACAAAGACCAAGGGGAGAGGGGAATGGGCCTGGCCGCCGACAAAGGAATGGATCATTTTGTCATCCTGTTGGCCCATGAGCTAGAAGCAGGTTCTGTAATGAAGGAGTTCACTACTGCTACAGACACTGTCTCTCTCTCTCTCTGCTCTCACTTGCAACACTCAGGGGCCTGAGGGAGAGAAAAAAAAGCCGATTGCATGGCTTTACAGGACTTGCTCTTGACTCCTGAAGCACTTAAAATCAAAGTTATGTTTATAGGTTTACTGAAGCATGGCTTTGTTCAGCATTAGTCTCTTAGCAGATGTTGATACAACGCCAGGCGACATGGCAGAGGCTCAATCACTTCGGGTCCTCGGTGCTCCCACTGGCTAACGTCTGAGTTCAGGATGCTGCTTGGGTGGCTGGTGGTTTGTATTCAGTGCCTATGAGAGTCATTACAGCAGCTAACCGTATGCTAATTGTAAAGCACGCTCACCGTGTTAATCATTAAACAGTTAAGCCGACGCTTGGCATGGCGTGAGAGCAGGTGTTACAGCGGGGAAGGATTACTTGCTCCCCTCGCTCAAGCATGACTCTGCCATGCTGAGAAATGAGCAGTGAAGCAGTGGAAGAAGGAAAATGGAGACCGAGTGAGAGAGTGAGAGAGTGAGAGAGTAACAGACACAGACCCAGCAATGCTCTCTGTAATCTTTGGTTTTTAGCACTGTCTCTAACTGACAGACCATGTGACAATGCAGAGAGGTCACAGATTAAAGCAATGCAAAGAGATACAGGGCCATCTCCCTATAGGCCAGGTTAATGGGCTGCTTATGAATATGCACAGAGAGAAAAATCCCTGCACACAAAGAAAAGTGGACCTCTATGGACTTCTGGAGAGAGAGAGAGAGAGAGAGAGAGAGAGAGAGAGAGAGAGAGAGAGAGAGAGAGAGAAAACAGGGCTTTTGTTCAGCACCAAGCAACAGCTAACCCCTTCACCTGTAACCACAAACCTACTGTGGCTGGTAATTTCTCCATTAACCATTACGTGAGGAATGTTTCCTTTTCACATTTACAAAATGGTGCACATTAGAGTACTCGAGAACTAGAGGGGTAAATAAAAATAAGTCACTAGCCAGGGGCTTAATACATGGACTACTGAGGTACATACATCACATGAAGTATTGTATCCTATTTTCCATAAACATATTCAGTGGCTCTCTCCCTCCCACACTCCCTGCATAAATACACACATTTTTACTTTGCTGCTGCAATACGACTTTGAGTATCTCAATAATGTCCTGGTGAAGGTGGAGAACTCCCGGGCTGATCCCTTCACATCAGCCCCAGCACACTGTCACACCTTGTTAGGCTCTCATGACACGGGAAAGCTGCTGGATTCCAGGGAAATATAACAAATCTTTCAGCGGGACCGCTGAGATGCTACGCCCTGCTTTCGCCGAGGTGCACCCCCCTGTACCAACACCCCTCCACCTCGCATTTATCCGCTTTCCCCCCTCCGCTGCAGTTTCATCTCCAGAGAAAGGTTCCAGAAAGAAACACAAGCAAGGTAAATCTATTTGATGGAATTGGTAATTGTGTGGCGCGGGTCGCTGTGCTGCTAAGAGGCAGAATGGATGGGCACCGTCAGCTTCTCTCTGTCATGCTGTCAGTTGCACAAAGCCCCAAGGGAACGGGCCGCCTGCCGCCTCATTTCCATAGCGCAACACCGCCAGCCAATCACGCAGGTAGGGCTGCAAAAGGGGGAAAAAGGTGAGTGGGATGGCGGTGCGGTAGCAGGTATATGTATGCACACCAAAGCCAGCCAAGCTCCCAGGTGAAATTAGGAAAGCAGAGCAAGGCTTGCCCAAGCTAAGTGAAAACCCTGCTACAGTGCCACAGCTCTAGGGTTGGCTATGGATTTCTAAATTTTCCCTGTCTGTGATCATCAACCACAAAGAGAAAAAGGAAATGTCATAAGCCCTCCCTCTCTACCTTTAAAAAATAAAGAAATAATAAAAAATGCTGCACCCAATACTAGGTTTGTATTGTAAAGCGTGTGAGCAATGCAAAGTCGAGAGAGGAGCTGACAGATCCAAGATACAAAAAAGCCCTTTCGCTGTGCTGACGGAAGGCTTCAGCCAGAAGCTATGGAACATGAGGCGTCCATTTAGCTGGCAAACAGGCAACCGTAGAGGAACTGTAATCGTTAAAAAGCTCAATAAATGAAGCAGTACAGACTTAACTGTCTGCACCATGTGCCCTTTCCTGCAATGTGTACTCTACTGAGAGCAAACCAAAATGAGTCCAACTCTGCCCTGCTCCTTAAAATGCCGGACAAAAGCAAGGTGAAGTCTTATGAGGAACAATCTCAGGTTCCTGAATGGTTCTGCCCCTTCAGGCTAAAATAGAGTGCTGAAATCAAGCAAAAACAGGAGTCTGTTATAGTGCTATAGGTCCTTTGCGTGATTGGCAGGCACATTTCCAACCGGTATACTCTACAAACATTCAGAATACATTTTCAAAGCCATTGAACCAATTCCCTAGCCATCTTATGCAAACCTTGTGCCCTCTCTAGACGCAATTTAATCTCAAGCTAAAATTGGAAAACTGCCAGGGAAATCAAACACCCTGTTTGAAACATTCATAGCAGAAAACAGTTTGTGTTTGAATTGCCTGCTCAACCTTACAGCATACCTTCAGTCAGTCATGACTACAAACACTTCATTTGCCAGAGATGTATTATGTGACACAGCACCCATTTCTGATGAATCAACATTTCAATATACAAAAGGATAGTGTAGTTGATAGGGTCTAATACTTCTTATCTTGCTGTAATTATTCTAAGTCTGTTTTCAGTTTGCTTGTCTGCAGTGTGAAAGCTGTCTGAATTGCAGTACTCCGTGACAGATTTATGTTGTCGGAAAAGGATGTGCCTCACCAGAAGGCCAGCGATCATTAATCATCCACTCTTCTGCCCTAATAGCTTAAGTGGGGGGCACAGTATGGGTCAGGATCCAAATAAGAGGCAGAGTCACAGCCGGTGCAGAAGAAGGAGTCAGGATAGAGCCCTTGGTGATTAATAACTAAATACAACTGGATCAGGACCCCAAGAAGAAGCCATTTGTTCTCTCAGGTGCAAACAATTTCTTGTTCCTCTGAAAGGAAAGGTCGAATTACAGGAAATCTGAGAGACCACGATGACACCTCCACCTCCAAGGTGGAACAACCAGTCATACTGAGGGAAACACGTGTAGAAGGTAGAACACATATTCAGTGTAGCCCATTTCCATCAGATTTCATACTTGGAATTCATGAAACACAGACTCAATTAGAAAAGGCATCAAGATAACATGCATGACCAGCTACTAAATGATATAGTTTGTCTCTAAGCAGTTATGGTTTTAGTGAAGAAAAGAGAGCAGTGAGAAAAAAGCCTGGTTAAGCACATGACATATTGTATGATTCAGAACACGTCAGACTTACCTGGATTAGGAACCCATCAGGCAACAGAAAGACATGCAGGGAAAAAGAAAGACAGAAATAAGACAAGTTAAAATAGATATTTGACTGTTTTTATAAAGCATACAGTTCACTGATGTCTAAAACTGAAAACATTATTGTATCTAGACCTGTGTAAACAGATTTTCGGCTGTAAAATGAGCTGAAAATGTCAGTATTAAGCATATTCTGTGTGAATAGAACAGAATACGCAGAAACCCAACAAAACTAGACGATGTTTAAATTTGCATATAACTAACTCACAAGCAAGAATACACATCTGGGGACAACTTGTTTAACTTTTTGCTTTGAATTTAGGGTTTATTTGCCACTAACAAGAAAGCCTGAGACAATGAGCAAAAACAATTCATCGGGACAAAAGTGTTTATAATGATTAATTTTCAGTCTTCAAAAGAACCGAAAAATGTTCAGTAAAACGTGGGACAGTTTCAATTTGCACCAGAGGGGACGACAAAGACCAAGGCCTTTTCACAACAGTCAAAGTTCAAACAGATCAAAAGTATCAATGCAGCACACCAGAGCAGAAGTATTTTATGAAAACGTACACATTAACACTAATGATGTCTTTTACCTCACATCAGAGCTCAGAATGGCTTGTGGTTTATATGCTCCAAGAGTGTCCAACTCCTCCACACACACACACAGCCCTGGTCCAGAGTTTCAGCAACACATCACCAGTCACACATTCTTTGGAGGCATTTTTTAGCACTGTCTCTTTGTGCTGGAAAAATAACTGTCACTGTTACTGTTGGACAAGTTCTTTTTGTCTCTGCAAATTCCTCTAGTCTTTGCTCCGTTTACTTCAACAATATAACAGTTTAGCTCAGGTGCAAATTCAAAAGCTCATAATTTTCAGAACACTGCTGCAAATTTACATTTACTCTGGCTGTTTTGCTGCAACTTTGAATGGCAGAGGGCACATACAGTCACTGGAAGCCTAATATCCCCTAAATGTGTGAGATATCACCTAAATGTGAAGTATAATCTGGCTTAATCAAACTGTTAAAACAGGCTATTCCAAGAAATAATCTTTATGTTTATTTTTACCACATGTAATTCACATCTACATGCTTAACTGGAGTTTACTGGTGGACTGTTCATCCTAGCTTATGTTAAATACGTTCAACAGCAGACAATGTTGACGGCCCTGTGGGCTCGGCCTTCATAGTTTTACTCAAAAACATAGTTTTACTTCAGAGTTTTATCAATTAGCACTGGTATCGATACTTAAATGCCAGTTTTGCATCTGCCGGTTCACGGAAATCGCCGGCAGACTAC
>JBBJLS010000140.1:10924270-10978151 GCA_037577275.1 Bryconaethiops microstoma | reverse complement strand
GAAAAACTAAACACAGATTTGAAATCGGCATGAAAAACACTACAAAACCCACATAAACTTATCTCTGATGATTTTGACCTGTTGACCTGTGTTGTCATCTTTTTTAGAAATGGCAGCTCTACTGATAGTGTGCGAATTACAAAATACGTGTTTACTGATCAGATTATAACTACATAAACACATTTTTCAAAGTTATAATCTTAAAAATGAATGTCTACACAGTTGAAATTGAAAGTAAACACACGTTTACCGTTCTTATCTGAACCTTAAACACATGTTTACAGTTATAAACTGAACAGTAAACACCCATAGGAATTTATAATCTTAGATAAATATTTGCAGAGTAATGATCTGATTAGTCTTTAAAAATCTTTAATCTCTTAAAAAAAAAACAAGAAAAAAAAACATGATTACTCAATTCTAATGATTAGTAAACTAACGTTTACAATTATGTAACAGATTTGACCAGTAAAACACACTTGAGAATTTACAGACTTATAAATGAATCTCTACACATTTATCTGAAAAATAAACACGTTTACAGTTAAAATCTAATCAGTAAACACACATTTATAATCTGATCGGTAAACACATCTTTGCACGGTTATAATCTGATCAGTACACACATTTACAAAGGTGTAATCTTATAAATAAATGTTTGCGCAGTTGAAACTTGAAAAGTAATGACGTGTTTACGATGATGATCTCAACTGTAAACACATTTTTAATCTGAACAGTAGACACATGTTCACTGTCGTAATCTGATCAGTAAACTTGTTTACAAATCCTTTACTTTAACTAAACAGTAGACACATGTTTGCGCAGCTATAAACACACACAGTTTCTGATTAGTAAACAGTAGCCGTGCGGATCTTCTCACACTCAATCACTCGGAATGGCTTTGTTTACAACTTTGTTTACAGTCACCGCATAAGCAATTTCCTCCGGGATCAGTAAAGTTTTCTGATTCTGATAACCAATGAATCATGCAGAGATCTTGAGAAACTGGTGGAGTTCCTCTTTAGAAGTGCTGCAGTAATACTGTAAACTGATATTGTGAGGTGTTTTTTAAACAGAGAATCTGATGTAACTTCTGCTCTGCTGGTGAGAATTTCTCTGCAGTTCCTCGAGAGAGTTCCCTGGACCAAGTCCGCTCTGACTTCTTGTTATTCTTGACAGCTGTGTCCCCACCAGTTAGCCAAGCCTGGCCTGAGGTTATGGCGTGTGTGTGAGCGGCCGCTGGGAGTGGAGAGTGATGTAAGCTGAAGCTCTGCTCTTTAACCTAGTGGCCCTTCCGATAGCAGCGCATTCCGAGGGCCAGAATTAAACCTTTTCTGCAGCGGCTGCATACACACTTCTTCACTCCACCGCAAGGGTTTCGTTTCCTTTATTTGTGGGTGGGTGTGGGTAAGAGAGAGAAGTAATGTGATCTTTCTAAGGAAACACACTCACCTAAACACAGTTTGCTGCTCAGTTCTCTCTCTGTCTCCCTCTCTTTTTCTCTGGCTCTCTCTCTTTCTGTTTCTCTTTCTCTCTGTCTCTCTCCCTCTCTGTCTCTCTCTCTCTCTTTCTCACTCTCTCTCTTGCGCTCTCTGTCTCACTCTCTCTCTCACTCACTCACTTTCTCTGTCTCTCTCTCACACACACACACACACACACACACACACACACACACACACACACACACTTATCACAATAAATGCATCTTTTGCCAAACACAGACAAGGTCATGGCATTTAAAAAAAACTTCTATGGACCAACAAGCCTTTAAATGCTGATAAGAGTATGATACAAAGCTGCTATGTTGACTGGACTGGAGCAGTCATAAAACTATATCAGTGTAAATGGTTCCACAACAACATACCTGATAGCTTATCAAACTAGGACAGACATTTTTTAATCAGCAGGTCATCACACAGAGTAACACAGACACTGGTGAGCTAAACTGTGCCGCTAATTAATTGTCTAAAATTCTTGATTACCATTTTGTCCTGTATTGTGGGTTAAAGTAGAACAAAAACTTTGAGTGCAACCTAGAGTTAAACAAAAATTCATACAACATCATAGAGGAGATGATACATGAATTTAACGTAAATGTCCTTCATTCGTATGGCTTTTCTTAAAACACACTCATCACAATCTGTGGTGATCTCTAAAAGCGCTCCAGGAAGTTGAAAGTCATTCTCTAATTCAGGACTTCAATCTGATGAAATTAGGAAAGCAGAGAACCTTATTTGGTACTTGCCTTCCTCTAGAAGGCCTCTGATCTGTTCCTCCTTCTCTTTAATCAGCTCAAGGGTTTCATTCGAGTTGAATCTCGTAGACAGCTCTTCTCTAAGGCCCTTGATTTCCTGAATTAATAATAACAATTACATAAAGACAAACACAGACAGTGGACAATGTTTACCCAGAGCCAAAAAGCCAAAAATGAAGAAATATTAGAGTGAAAGAAATACTACTGCACTCCTGTGTTTTAAGACAACTGTTAATAAACTATGTGTCACAAAAGGAGGTTACAGCGTACAGTATGCTGTGCATGATTCGGCTACATCCCAAACTGCATACTAGCGCAAGTAATGTGTAAAAACAGTACATAACCATTAGGAATTCATTTGACTTATACACTACCAGTCAAACGTTTTTGCACATGCTGAATTTTTCTAGATTTGCATGTTATTCACTTAAAATTTACTAAAAATACACACTTTACAATACAGTTCTTTGCTACAAAAGTACATTTACAGTATGATCACCTTTTGACTAACTTTATTAGAAAGACAACATTTTTATTCATCACTACTGACCTACAAAAAGCCACATAATATAATCATAATGTGGGTGCAAAGACAGCTGTTAGAGATTTAATGAGCTATTAAGTGACAGTCAATGGGATGAAATAAATGCATTTAAAGTTAAAGGACAGTCTAGAATTGGACTCAACACACACCCTGGTAATAGGATGTCGGACATGCACTGTTACATATTGTTTCCACCTTATAAAAGAAAGTTTTATAGGACATTTTTAAATAACAACATTCCAATGCTTAACAAAAATAAATATCTGCAGGTAAAGACCTATGGGGGGCAAAAACGTTTGACTGGCCATTTACACTAGCTGCCATTACCTACTAGCTACGTCAGCCTCATACATCTGGTATAAAGAAGCAAACTTCAAACCCTCAAAACAGCTGGGCTAACCAATTACATTAAAAGGTGAGGGGATAATGTGTAAACCTAATTTTGCACCAGACTCACTTTTAGAAGAATCGGACATGTCTTACCTTCTTGGCGATGTCCCGCTCCTTGCAGGCGAGCTGAGCTTTCCTCTCGGCATCAGCAATGCGCTGTGTGAACTCGTCTTTCAGAGACTGAACACTGAAGCTTTCCTCTTTCAGACCTATCAACTCACTACAGGGCACATTTAGACATTATACATTACACTCAGTGGCTCAAAACCACTTCCATTACAACTGTGCAATAACACGTACCTGTGCAATAACAAATATGTTGCAATCAAATTCATTCTGGAAGGTTAACACCCAATTATACTATACTGTTACATTGCTGTATTGTTTATTTACTGTATTGTCTTGGATTTACATCCCATTCACACTACTGTTACACCTCTATATTGTCTATTTATTGCATCATTTCCATCATCCCTTGCACTTTGTTCAATGCTGCTAACCGCCTCCTGTCCAATAACAACACAGGTCAACAAAAAAAAATTTGTAATCATCAGAAACCACAACACACTTTTCTAAACCATTTTTTCATGCTCATTTCAGATCTGCTTTCCGTTTTTTTCATTCACATCAACTTTTTGAATGATGTGTAATATTAGATTTGCAATAGACTTTTTTTTTTTATTAAACAGAGTTTTTTTTATTAAACCACAGGCACCAATCAAGTAACTGTTTCAATATTTTCAGTGCGAAGGCAGATAGGCGCAAACTGTGGCATTGATATAATGATCAGTGTCAGTCAGCTACCACTGTTTCTTCAAAAACGCTTAGTATATGATTATTACATGCTAATTGTACCACTATCATGCAATATACAACTGGCATCATAAAAAAACTGTAAGGGCTAGGGAAAAACTAAACACAGATTTGAAATCGGCATGAAAAACACTACAAAACCCACATAAACTTATCTCTGATGATTTTGATCTGTTGACCTGTGTTATTTTTTCTGGAGTTAATGCAGCTGGGGAATGGACCGTGCTGATTTGAGGCTTGGAACAGAATAATTGTCATAATGTGCGAGTTAGATACAAACACATGTCAAACCTATTTGTAGCACTTAACTGACGATGAAATAAGCAAATCACAGTTGAACTTAATTAACTCAATAATCCAACAACAGAACAACTTCGTCCTTACACATTGTCTTTTTAAGCATCTTTAAGGAGATGTTTTGTTGAAAACAGAAAAGAGCAATGCTATATTCTGCCTAAAGCGGAGGTTCTCCCAGCCCTGCCAGGTTGTAGAGGTATGTGCTAGCCTCAGCACCTCAACACACACAGAAAGGCAATAAGCTCCCAGTGCGGCTTAATCGAGAGTGCTGCTTTATTTGATCCCGAATTTGATTTAAATACCCTGGAATATGAGTTGATTGTGAAGGAGAGCAGAAACATTCTATCCGTCAACCTTGACACAATGTCTTTCCTGAAAACTGGAAGCCATCCCACCAGACAATTAATCTGATTTGAAATGTATGGCGCAGCCCCAGATGCTTATGTGAATAGTTATCGATTTACTGCAGCCTACACATCCATATTCGTCCCCTGGATGCTGAATATGCATGTCAGCTAATAACTCTCAGTCAGCTTGTGTGTCATATTGTATGTATGTGTTTACATTTGTGTGTGTGTGTGTGTGTGTGTGTGTGTGACATCAGAAGATATGTGAATGTGTGAGTTTCATTTCGTAGTCCAGAAAATACTTATTTATTTATACTTATTCTAGGGCTTATTATTCTGTAACAAAAGTTTGATGAAGTATGCTAATTCTTTTTATATTTTAAAATATACTGTTCACTCATCAGTCCATAGAGTGCTAAGTGGCAAATAAAAAAAAAATCTTGTTTGCAATTTGTTTTGAATACATTTTTTGTGATGTCATGAAAAGCAGTGCATTTACATATGTCACCTACTTAGCCTACAGAAGTTTAGCTCCACCCATTCAGTATTTTAGGCACCACAGAGGGCAGTCAATCAGAACAGAGATCATTTGCTTATAATTTTATAGTTACAGCAACAAAAACTGCCTGTTTGCTTCTAAGGAATAAAGAGATTGGGAAAAAAACATGTAAAAATTACTGTGCAATGATAATAAATCAATAAAAATGTCACCTTAGTTAATGTCTTTTAAAGAAAATGATATAAGCGATGTTTATAATGACCATATCATTTAAAATACAATGATATTTCCATTTCCCATTTTCCTCGTAATGTAGTGACATTCGCTTGCCTATAAAATGCTATCTATGTTTTGATTACATCACCGGGCACCATGCACTTACTGTAACAATAAACAATCACATGATTTTTCACCTTCTGTTCCTACTACCTCAACCTAATTTAAATGGTTGGCTAGTTCAGAAACCATGTCTGATTCTGTGTTTCTTTTGGAAATACGTCACAGAACGGAAAGAACATGAGTTAGGGGTTATTGACAACGTGAGTGAAACATGCCATGTGCAATGAAAAGCGCTAAGTTTTAAAACGTTAATAATACTAGGAAGTGTTGTGTCTCATACAGACAAAAACAATACAGGCACCAGCCTTAGCAATCAGTTGAGACGTTTCATCTGCTGGAGTTGTTAGGCTCTTGATACGCTTTGCTTTGATCTGAAAGCTGACACCGATTCGCACAGGGTAAAACTGATTCATCCGTTCAATGTCACACACATTTCCACAAAGTTTGACAAAGTAAGCAATCAATCTGCTCTTTGGTGCTGACAGAGCACCACCCTGATCCTGCCCACCACTTTCAACCCTCCGCGAAGTCTTGACACTGAAATAAACTGCTGTCATGCCACAACTTGTGGTGGAGCCAGCAGTGAACATGACAAAGGTCTCTGGTGAGCTAACATCCTAATTCACACATAAGAAGCCTGAGAACTGTGAATCCTGCTGTTAATGACCAACGCTGAGCTTTCATTTCCTCCAAATGACTTTGGCCTGGACAGTTGTGATGATGGCCTGTTGACAAACACTAACAGTAAAAGAAGAGGTGACACATCAACCTTGAACAAACCATTCAAGAGGCCAGTGTTAGAGTGCAGCAGCAGATTTATCAAGTACTGTCTTTTTCTTGCAGCTATAGCAAGACCCGGTCGGCCCTGGGTTGACAGCGGCGGCTCTGAAGTAAAGATTTACACAGGGAAAAAGTCAGAGGGGCACTTTCTCATACTGAAGAATCAACTGGCCGTTGCTTTCTGCTTCAGGGCTACTAGGGAACTGTGTTACAACACATTGTGCCTGCGGCACCTCTGCACTTCCCAAGGCCTTGAACTCAAACTCTATACAGTGCAGTCAGCAGGGCAACTATAGAGAAACAGCTATGCCTCTTTGGATACGATGTTATAGAAATCTTTTTTTTTTTTTTTAATTCTGACAACTGCAAAAAAGTGACCAGTAACCAGAGGAATGTAGGTTGAATTCCAAGTATTCTCAGGACCTGCCGAATCTTTAATGTTAGGACAATAGAGGTCAGCCTCGCTGCGAGAATACTCTGGACCAGGTGTATGTACGTGGGAGCGCTCGACACAGTATGTGACTCAGTTTGGCTGCAATATGTTCTTGATATTACATCTGAAATCAGCATATTAAGTCTCCAGCTAATCGCGCAAACTGACCACCTACTCACTGTGCTATGCTTGCGAGACAGATGAACCAACAACAACACTGGGAAGAACATATAAGCTCAGTGATAAAGAGAGAGAACTGTTTATGAATGATGTCCACCCCCTCGCTAAAATATTCTACAGGGGTGTAAATCACTCTGGCTCAAAAACAGAACTTGGGAAATAAACTTGAGAACAACATGAAACATCAGTGTCACAGGAGTCACTGAGCGAGATTCTTGCATGTGTTTGAGCCATGTGTCTCTCTCTAGACGCTATGTCTGCTGCCATTGCAATTGAAAGTCTCCAGAGACACTACAGGCAATTCACACCTTGTTTTAGAAGGAAAATTCAGCACATTTCTTAAAATTTCTGGATAATTCAACGGTATGCTGTGAAATGCTACACATTAGGCCAAAACCGCATCAGCCAGCATATCTGAGACCATTTAAAGTAGTCTCTATCTATTATTTAGATTTAGGTTTTAAAGTCTTCAGAAATCTGGTTCTTTACACCACCATCATGAACAATTCTAGTAAGGTAAGTTTCTCTATAATGAAGTAATGTTGTAAAAAAAAATCGATTCTCAGATACTAATCGATACTAAAATGTAGCTTTGGGGAAGCTTTGGGGCTTTGGCCGGGGAACAAACTATTTTAAACGGACTCTCAGCTCCCCAAGACCTATCGAACGTGTTCGGTAGCGAAGCTCTCCTCCCCGTAGAACTGGCACGTCGGTCCCGTGAGCACGGACATTCCGAGCCGCATCACTCCACGGGGCGAGCACCCAGCCACGTCAAACTTGACATGCCGGTAGATCTCCGTGAAACCTTTCAAATGAGCCCTCATTTGACCCACTAACCCACAGGGATCTGGAGTTATAAGCCCAAAACCTTCCCCAATTGTTCTCTACAGAAGGCAGGGAGAAAGCGTTGTGCACATTTAAATGCGCTGCCAAGTTCTGAGCCGGCTAAAATGGAGCATTTTGCCCTGGAGTTAGGCCGGGGAAGAAGCTAGCGGCGCAAAATTTTACAGGGACCCTCAGTTCCCCGAGACCTATCGAACGAGGCCGGTCGCGAAGCTCTCCTCCGCAGAGAACCAGCGCAACGGTCCCGTGAGCACACTTTAAATTATTTATTAAAAAGTTCTCGTGTTTGTTTTTTCTCCCCCTGTAGTATCAATAATAGTATCGAGTATCGAGCACCATCCTTAGTATCGGTATTGAGTTTGAAATTTCAGTATCGTGACAAGCCTAAGTGTTTCACGCTAGACCATTCTGAAAGACAGCTTACCTTTTCAATTATTCAGAGATATTGAGAAATGTGTGGAATTATCCCTTAAGAGGTACAGAACATTCTGCAATGAGGTATATAAAACTGTCACATGAGACATTAATAAAGTAGATAGAATGTGTAATTTTCTATTTTAAAAGTGTATGTATGCAGGATAAAGGTGCATTTATCCATGGCCATGCTACCGTGACTGCATAAAACAGTTTTGTATAAAACACACATACTCATGCACCTGAAACCTGTCACTGAAGGTTTAAAACAGTCCTGGCATCGCCACCTTGGAAATGAATGAGGCTTTTGTAGTTGTTTCATTTTTAAAGTAATTTTCTACAAAATGTTGAAAAAGAGGCTATTTTTAAATCACAGATTTCTAACAGAGACAACGTTCTACATGGACTAATCTATGTAATTATCATTGACAATCAGCCAAGCATTAGAGACCTTAGCCTGTTCTATTGGAACGTTACTCCTGAAAGATAGAGAAAGATATGCTTTTCCTAAGAACCCTGAATTGCTCAAACACAGAATACGGCACAACAAAAATCCAGTTAAGCGGCATTTAAAATAATGTATGTCACAGGAGAGAAAAACCTCATCTGATGATTTAGAAGGAAAGGCTTTTTGTGAAATGGCTCAGAGAGCACAAATATATTGGATTTTAATACCAAAAGATTTTCGCAGAGCTCTTTGCACGCACGCACACACGCACACACACACACACACACACACATCAAGACTTCAAAGAATGAATTGATTAGTTCAGCCATCTCCAATCGGATTGTCTCCCTGCATACAGAGATGGGACAACATGAAAAGCTATAACAGCTGCATAGCCTGTTATTTGTCAGACACATGGTCTAAGAGTATGAACTTGCGTAGCACACAGTAAACAGTAGAAAAGGTAAATGCTGTGAAATCAAGATCAAAATGCAACCCAAAACACTTTTCGCTCTGAGGCAATGGGACAGACCTGATTAGAGTGCCAGGCCACTCCTCTGGGGATTTTTTGTAAAGATGCAGATTAGAAAGATTACAAGGAATGAACGCATGCCTTGATTTCTGAATTAATCACTTGTAAATGAAAATTAGCTCGTTTGCCATTATTTCCATTCAAACAGTTAGTGTTTTTTTGTAATCAGGCAATTTAAAAAGGCGTTGAGATAACAGATCCAACAATGAATCATCGATAAAGAGAAATTATGGCTCTATCTGCGCCACAAATTGCCGCTGGTAATGGATGCAGCCAAAAAGATTGTATTAATTTCTGATCCTGTTAATGACTACTGCTTAATCATTTTGATAATTGTATGAAAATTTTCCTATAGGCATTTGACAATCAAAGACACCCAAGCAACAACAGCTCCTGAGGGACGTAAGAGTCCGGAGTCCATCTGTTAGGTCTAAACAGTGAAAAGCCTAGAATGCATAATCTACCTGCCTGTGGTCATGTTATGTGTGCTAACAGCCGTGATTCAATCAGCTGTAATTGCTCTCATTAGAGGGAGAACAATACTCTTAATAGACGCTGCTGACTGTGTTCAAGAGATTAGCATCTAGTTGCTCATCCCTCACCACCAAAGCACCATCTTTCAGAGCTATGAACAGTCTTAATTGGCATAATGTGTTTTGTACTGTTGTTCACATATAAGAAAATGTTTGCTTATCGAAGGTGATATTTGTGCACGTCAATCTCACATTTATCATATGTAACCACTGCAGTTTACCTACCTACGCTCTTCAATTTGTGCAACAAAGCTGGTTTGTTTCTACTTTGAAACAAACAAGCTTTGCTTGTGCAAGTATTATCTTGTTTTTCTCCAAGGTCGGTCAGTGTACGCACCATCTGGTGGCCATTGCCTATCTCAGGCTTTAACTGTCTTATTATGTGAATCTCTTTACCCAGAGCCATGAAGCAGTGGTGCCATGCCAACACTGAAGCCCTACTAACCTTGTCCAGGTGTGGGAAAGAGGGATTTAACAGATGCATGCACACAAGGCATTCACTTACAAAGGTTCTGCCATTGACTGATTTTTTTGCCTTTGAAACACCATTAGCCTTTATCGGTGCCATGTTTGGTTTGCATTATATCTTGGTTTGATACTGCCTGACAATAACCTGAATGGAACTGAATGTCAGCACCATCGTCCTGATGAAGCGCATTGCTGTGTGTGTTTGTGTGTGTGTTTGTGTGTGTGCGTGGGTACAGAAAAGAGTTGCCCCCTTCAAAATATGAAACACAATAAAACATTTTTTCTAGTTGTGTCTACTTAACGCAATTTATAGCATCCAAATGAAAGATATGATAGCAATAAAAAAAACACAAAATCACTGAGACGGATGAAGGATCCATTCTCTCCTAACAAATACAGTAAACCAAATACAGTTACGTTCCAAGAGCACCTGGGTATAGTAAAAAAACGCGAATATACGATGAAATGCTTAAAAATGCCTATTTTTATAGTGTAAACCCTAAATTTGCCCCAAAACACTCTAATTTCATTGTAAACTCAGCTTAATACTTTACCCTTAAAGAAAATGTAAAGATAAATCCGTATCTGTACCGTACAGTGTACGCTGAACTGTCTCTCGCAGTGCTAGAATGTAAAATACAGATGTTACTCCTATATAGGCTCCACTGTAATTCATGCACACGCATTTTCTTTGGTGTACGCTGTCATTTTCTTTGGTATAAGTAGGTAAATAGAGTAATAATTGAATTTAATTTACAGCAATAATAATACATGGCTTTAGGAAGAACAAAACGAAAAACATGAGAACATTCGAGACGCTCTATGGGGGAAATTCTGGACTGCGTCTGCCAGAGATCTGTCACAGTGCAGCAGCCAATCTGCAGCAAGGAGAAATAAATGACGGATTGGCTACTTTCCCGCCTCTGAGATCAGGAGACTGTGACGTCCGGGCCTCGTCAGCTACGCCACCTTGTCCCCAAACATAAACAAACAGCACGAGGACAAGGGATGTGGCAGGCGAGGCCTGGATGCCACAAAAGCAAAAAAAAAAATGCAGAAGATATCTGCAGTTTCCACATAGGTCTGGGGGTTTCCACAAACACTTATTAGTTCGGTTCTCAGAAAAAATCTGCGGGAGTCTGAAGTTGCGACTGCTGAACGGCGATTAAGCAGCAGTTTACTTTACTTTTAAACTCAATCAGGTGTAACTAATCACCTTCTCTGTCGCACACCAAACTAACTGGGCTCCTCCCGTGATCAGTTATAATCCTTTTTATTAGTTTAGCATAAAAACAGCTATTCCTGGAGCATTCCATTGCTTGTTAGTGCAACTGAAAGCAACCAATCAACTACAGGTGGCAAGGCACTGTCAAAAGATCTCAGGGATGAAGATTCAGACTGGCACAATGGATACCAAAAAAAGTCAAAGGCTTTATCAATCCCTAATAGGACAGTAAAGTCTACAACTACTACTAGGACCCTAGGACTGAGTGCGTGTGACAAGAATATCACAAGTGCACTATGGCTTTAATGGGAGGGTTGCAAGAAAAAAGCCACTCTTCAGGAGAAGCCACATTGAGTCTTGATTGAGGTTTGCCAAAACAGACTTTGAAGATTCTGAGGCCAAGTGGTGAAAGCTATTATGGTCAGATGAGACGAAAATCTAACTATTTGGCCTCTACACCAAACAGAATATCTGGTGGAAGCCAATACAGTTCACCATCCAAAGAACCTCATACCTACAGTGAAGCACTAAGGTGGTAGCATCCTGTTGGGTGGGGGTGTTTCCCTGCAGCAGGTACTGGGGCACTGGTCAGGATAGATGGAAAAAAAGTTGGAGCAAATTGTTGTTTTCTTGAGGAGAACATGCTGCCCTCTGCCAGAAAGTTGTCAATTAAAAATCTGTGAAATGACTTGAAGATTGCAGCCCACTAATGGTCACCATCCAGTTTGACTAAGCTTGAACAGTTCTGTAAAGAAGAGTCGACATATATCGCTCAGATGTGCAAAGTTGGTAGTGAAGAATCCCAGCAGACTCAACAGATTCAGATGGATCCACAGAGTATTGACCGAGGGGTTTTCCATTATTCATCTCAGTG
Organism: Bryconaethiops microstoma; assembly: GCA_037577275.1. Taxonomy (NCBI): domain Eukaryota; kingdom Metazoa; phylum Chordata; class Actinopteri; order Characiformes; family Alestidae; genus Bryconaethiops; species Bryconaethiops microstoma. The sequence continues at coordinate 10,965,938 of JBBJLS010000140.1, read as the reverse complement.
ATTGCTTGTTGCTATCATATATTTCACTTGGATGTTATAAGTTAAACTGAGTGAATACAGCTCAAAAATAGTTTTTTGTGTGTTGTTTTCATTTCAGGCAGCAAAGCAACAAAATGTAAAGATTCTGAAGTCTGTGATTTTCTATATGCACTGTGTGTGTAAGAAACAGATGATTACAGATGACCAGGCCAGTGAATAGTATACTGGTGATATTGAATGATGTGTGGTTGGAACTTAATATAAAGCAAAATATAATGAAATATAGGCTCAATACATTTGCAAGATGTGTGTGTGGATCTACAGGGCTCATTCTCTGCAAAAAAAGACAGAAATATTGTAAATCCATGCGCGTTTTTGTGTGTGTGTGTGTGTGTGTGTGTGTATATATATATATATATATATATATATATATACATATTACGAAAATATTATAAAAAAATATATATATATACATATTATGAAAATATTATAAAAATTGCACACAATTGTGCATTCGCCTCTGTTTGACAATGTATATTATGGCTCTAACTCACCTTGTGTAGGATTAGGCAACATGCACTGGGCTTCACACTGGAATGTGAGAGCCACTACTGCAGCTAATCAGAAGGAAGGTCACCTGGCCAGCCACCGCAAAGCACTAAGACAGCCATTCTGTTTTACAGCGGCACAATTAAAAATGTATGAGAACTCACCTCCGCATTTCATTAGTCAAGACGTAAATTTACAACAAATCGAAATACATACAGATAAATAACGAGCAATCCAATACTTGCTACAATGGGAGGGCTTTGTTTATGGGCATCACTAAGAATATCTGTATTCGCTCAGAAGAGAGCCAGGAAAAGCAGCAATATATATCAATGACATTTAGAGCGTGGGTGAGGGGCAGAGAAGGTAACTTTCGCATCTAAAGTTCTGACGACGGGGTCATTTGTATTCACGGGACAGTGGAGGCATAAGCCAAGCATTATGAGACTTTCTTGGCCCAGAAAATTTGTGCAGATTTGATACCTCAGATTAAAAAGCCAAAAGCTACTTCTGAACGGACGATTCTGACAGTAGTCTGACCGGCATGTTAAATGTTTCAGTGTGAGTTCAGACTTCACAGTGATCTGGGGAGCTTGAAGCCATGCTTCATAGCATACCGCAATTAGAGGAGCTGTGCCTCTTAGGGGATAATGGTAAAAAATTCATGCAACATCCTGCTCCAACACGACTTACACAGCTATTCTTCTCCAAAAACTTTACACCGTATCTTCTTTCAAAACACGAGCAGATCCGAGAGAATGTTAAAGTCATATCACAGCTGTGTAATTTTTTTTTTTTTTAATGATCAAAGATAAACACATTCATGCAATGAGAGTAGCAGGAACAGGCTCTTTACCAAGAGTGTCAGAAATGGGGGGTCTGAAATCTCTACATCTGAAAGCCTTTCTAAAATAGTGGCGATTAAGCCTGATTTTTCCAAAGGATGTTAAAATGTTCCACCCAGTTGGGGGAGCAGAGTTTTTAAAGACTCAGTGCATAAGGTTACTGTAGGTGTCCCTAGGGAAATCAAGGCTATTGAATCAGTTTCACATAGTTTAAGTCATCCATGTCTAAGGCACCAGGACAAAGGAAGGAGCTTATCCATGGTCCAAACTACCTCATGCCAATCAGGATAACTGCATAGAAAGTGTGAGAGACAGAAAAGCCCAGATTCTTCTCTATTTTAATACAGTGGTGGCCAGATGTCTAAGACCACTTGTGAAAATTTTTGAATTCATTTTGCATTATAAATGATACTGTAAGACAATTTGTGAAACAATGAGCCATCTGAATAAAAAGCAGAATCTTTGAAGAATTTACATGAATTTCAGAATGTTCTACTGTTTCACTTCTGCTTTAATGAAGGTGTAAAAAAAACTCCACATATCTCTGTGGATGTCTCTGATGGACAGCTCACCTTTTTTGTTCGAAGGCCTTAGCATGGTCAGTGTTACATTTTACATATCATAACATTTCTATTATTTAAATATTTTATTCTCATGGATCAATCTTATAAATCTGCCAAGTAGAACCACAAAGATTCATGCCACAAAAGAACCACTGTTGGTTTCCTTAAGAAATTTCATTGGTTTTTGATGTGTCATTTTTTCTTGATATGGATGTAAAGAAAGTTAAAGAACATCCATGAAATATAAAGCTTCTAAATGAATTAGAAGTGATTCTAGAGCTGTATGGTGGTCCTATAAATGTGTGTTCAAGTCCCAAATGATTGAAGCCACCTTTATTTTTAAGGATGCTGAGGACAGGGTAAATGGATCACAGAATTAAGCCTGATTTATGAAACCAACAGAATTAAGTGAGCCATGAAGTAACTATGACAACATCACGACCTGTGGGACGGGCCTGCCAATTCTCAAATAGTCATTTGCATCCTGTTAAGACAGTATTTCTCTACAGATTTCTGCAATGCAAATTCTGGCAGCCTACTCACACGAAAACACAATCTCCACACCACTCCACACCTTTTGGCCTGATATATATACACGTAATGAACCTGCTTATTCTAATCCTTCCTGAACAAATCCAAGGGCCATAAGATGGCTAGAGTGAGTTCTGGAGGTTGACATACTTTTATTCCTAAATACATTTAATGTTTGTTCCTTTGTTTAATAAATGAACGAAACATTATACAGTTGTTTGTGCTATTGGTTACATAGCGGTATAGAGATATATACGTTCCGGTAGTTTGGTGAGGAATATTTTGGTAGCTGGTACCATTTGGTAGGTTTTAAACTGGACTTTATGTAAAGGAGATAATTCTAAGCACTCAATAGTCTAAACACTGGCTTAAGATCTCTACATTCACAGCAGTGAAGGAGCACTCGCGCAAATATCAAACAGCAATGCAAATGAACAATACAGTCACATTCGGTTCAGTTGCTCTGAGAGCATGTTAGCTTCCAACAAACTGCATATCACTGCTGATGAACATACACTGGGAAAAAACACGCTTTCAACTTGCAGGGTTCAAAGCATCTGTTGGCTAGACATAAATAACATCATACATATATAACCACAAATGCTATTTTTCTGTGTACTTCTTTTAATGTAACCAATTTTATGCATGCGATACATACGAATCAGGCAAATTCAAACCTCTATTCCTTTTGGTGAAGCTCAGTATATCACTGTATTACAGTTTTGTTTAAGTGTTAGTAATGACACTGTATGTACACTACTATGTGAACTGCACATAATACAAGCCTGGTGGCTTTGCATGAGACCCAAAAGCAGTCTTAAAAGGGACTAAACCTGACAGTGCACTGATTTGCACCAGCCTTCTCCCAGCCCAAGTACCAAAAAGTGATTCCAATATTTCAGTGTCGAACAAAAATTGAAGTACATGGCGAATGTGCATAAACTGACATGAAAACAGAGCCCTCGGTGTGGGACTAAGTCCACGCAGAGCAAGAACTTTGGAGACACCGAGTTTCTCGTGCCTTAAGCACCGGCTGTTGCATTACACACAGTGCAGTAGTGAGAACACATGAGACTACTGCAGTAGTAATAAGACTCAGTGCATCAGCAGCACAACTGAACTTTTGCTCTCCATCTGCCCCACTGTGCATCTGCTGACATAAAAATTATTCTTATAAATGTCCTGTTAAAACTGTATTTCCAACCCGGCTTCAAACAAAGAAAGCACTCCCATGAAACATCTATTCAATCTGCTGTTGCTCATTGACATCATACGCACTCTAGCCTTGTTATTTTCACTGATGTGCCAGCCCCCGCCCCCCCTCACTTTGTCAGTTCATAATGGTGGCATAAACGGTGCCAACACTTTCCTTAAAACGATATGCAAAATGTCACGGCTAAATTAATAATGACATTCATGTCTCTGTGTGAATACTGCTATTACACAGCTGGAAAGCAAGAAAAGTGCAAAATCTCCCCTGCACTCATGGTGCACATCAGTTTATTACTGACATCATTGCTCAAAGTATTCCTCCAGCCACGACAACAAAAGCCTTCACGCGCTTTGACATGTCTGATTCGCGGACATTTGAGCCGTGTCAGAAATAAGACCATTCAAAGTTTCAGGGATGGCAGACAATTTCAAAGTCATTACCTTCCAAGCTTGGGGTCCAACAGCAAATATCAAGGTCACGAATTTCAATCACTGCTTACAAGGATCTTGCTTAAAGGGTCTACATCTTTGATGGATATAAAGAGAAAACACAAAGCGGTCATCTATTCACTGAGATGACGGCTCCTGCAAAGTCCTGCTGGGTGACTGGAAAAGTAAAATTGCCCAATTCAAAGTAAAATCTGCTCAAATAATGCATGCAGTAGCTTTTCAGAAAAACACACTGACCTCCTGCCTCCCCCCACCAACATATACACACAAAGAGGAAAAGTAATAAGAATCCCCAAAGTCCCTCCTATAACACACATGTTTTGTTGGATTTCCAAAGAATGAAAAAGCTTCATTTTTCTATTTTAATGATGATAAGACCATGGGTGACCTTTAGAAGCCATTAAAAATGAAATTTCCCACCTCATTTAATCTATCATTAGCTGAATGGAATTTTCTAAAAAAAGAGCTGAAGCAATACAACATCTTTATGGAGTCCACTCTCTGAAAGTTAAAAACATTCTGTCCAGACAAGCCAGGTGCCCAAAGAGCCCGGTCACAATCACCATTCACAACAGCCCAATAATAACAGCCAGCACGGCATAAGCCATTCTCATTACAGACTTTCTTAGGCTGTCTAAAGACACAGTGAACGTACGACACTGTTATTTAGTCTGTTCTTTTTGTCCTCATTCGCTATGGCTTCCTAGCAACGCATGTAATGCAACACCAAATCGGTTGGTGCCAGGTGCATGCCCCACCTTTAGACGCAAGCGGTTGAATGGTGACCCAGTCTCTGACTGAATACCAATGTTAGTGCACATAAAAGGGCTATTCAGCAAGCATCAACACATCCCCCCATCATTAGACAGCTTTGATCTGCTGTACGTAACCACACAGCTCCGCTCCAGTGTCACCACCACGTCACCACTTCACAGAACAGTCCGAGAAGCGCTGGAGCAGACACTGGTTAAAAATTCAAAGAGCTTCAGTTTGAAATACGACTCCACTGTTACACAGAGTGTGTGTGTGCGCGCGTGTGTGTGTGTATTCCCTTAGCTGGGAGGAAAGGTTAAGGCGTGTGGCTCTGGGGGTTTAAGGTTCAGGCTGAGGACATGTGTGGAGGAGCTCCTGCGGAGAACACCTGAGGAAACGTCCACACAAGCAGGGGGTCTTTATTAGTTGAAGCCGCGTTATCAGCCATGGCCACATGGTGCGCAAGTTTAGCATACTTACTCAAATAAATATTCTATATGGGCAACTCTAATTTAATACGGGCAAATCTGCCTGCCTTACTGTGAAAACTGTCACTCAAATGACCAAAAAGGTCCACTTCTTAAAAAAAGATTTTTTTTTATTTTTATCTTTCTTTGAAATTGGTCTTACTCCTACAAATGAATAAAATAACATAACTTTGCATATATTTTCGTTTGAATCCAGAGCAGTAAATCAACTCAAATAGACTGAAAAAGAATAGCCGCATTTTAAAAAATACTATCCGCTGAACTGGCATCTCCCTTCATTTTCAATGGCGGACCTAAAAAGCTTTACAGAATGCTATATTCCGGTTATTGTAATATGTTCAGTAATGTTCAAGCCTGACTTCATAAATCAGATGGGGGAAATGTGCCGGTTTAATGAGCTGACAAAGTGGGACTATTTTTACTTTAACAGACTGTCACTGGAAGTGATATGAATGTGACATAAGCCCTCAAAGTAGTGTTAATCTGACTGCTTGCAAAGTAGTACAGCTACTTGGATTGCATTTAAACAGAATCTTAAATAAAACTGTCTGAACCTGTTGCACATAAGCAACAGTCTCTATTTGATTGTTATTCCTAGGCAGTTTTCTCATGATGTAAGACAATCAATGCTTTCACATTGACTTCACCATCCGGATCTAATTGCAGGCGATTCTTAAAGAGCAAAGCAGGTCACAATGACTCCGGCATTAACTGGACTAAAAGTTTGGCTTTGGTAAGACAAGCCTATCTCAGTGGATCACATCTCCATTCCACTTCAGACATGGCCTAAAGCCATGCCTGCTCTATTTTTGGTAAACTGGTACACAGTTTGGAGCTCGCTACAATTCCTGCCTTACCCACGACTAGGCAGTTCATTGTGACTAAGCATAAATGTATAAGTCGGTTCACATCTCTGATGTTAATGTTCATTTACTGCTATTGTTTGCCAATTATTTAGATTTGACTGAGCAAAGAGCATGTTGAGACAGACAGGCAATCCATACTTTCTGTTCCATAGTCCACAATAAAAGCTCACATCTGTCTGGTTGATAATAAATCCAGATAATGACCGGCTTTGATGCTGTTTAGCATGACTTGTATTCTCGAACATTTAATCTAAAATGCAGCGCATGCATGTGTGATAGACAGTTTGAGATAAAGTACATTATGCTTAAAGTTAGATAAAGGCACAGGCTACTTCACATTTTTTCCAGCCTCAAGCTGTACACTTATGCTTTTTAAGAGCAGCTGCCATAAGGCATAAGATTTTTGTGTCTGCTGAGAAGGAGGATGCCCTGCCAGGTGTACTAGCCAACACTAGCTGTAACCCGTGAAACATTATATGCTGAGCGAGATCTGTCAACCTCTAAATTGTATCTTTTTTATTGAATGGATGGCATGACACATTTATACAAAATATGCATAGATTTACAGTTGTTAATGTCATGCAAGTATCAGCTAAACAGAGTAGCTACCTAACTCATGTCTCTTCATCTCTGTTGCCATGTCTCTCAGCAATGCAGTGACTAAATGAGGATGCACTCGGCTTCTTCACCTGAAAATCAGTCAACCATCAAAATAAGGGTTAAAAGAACAAACAAATGTGTATTTGTTTCAATGTTGTTTGCCATTTCAATATTTATAGGGCGCCTTGCTTCAATCTTCCAAAGAAAAGGGGTAACCTGCGAATCTGCAGTGTGGAGTGTGACTGTGCTCAGGCTTCAGTTAACATAAGTATATTAGTCTATTTGATATCATAGACTACTATCACAACCATCTTCAAGTATCTGCCTAGTAACTACAGAAAAGATTGTTTATCTTTTAAAATCAAGGCATTCAAACACATGCTTGATGTACACATATGTCACAGAACACATCAAACAAATACTAATGTGCCACTTTTGCAATGCTTTATGAAAGCAGTAAGCCACTCGAGGCTGTATGCTGCAGTCATTTTACTTTGCTTAGCGTTGTGGGAAAACCACAGCAAAGTGTGCTTCTTGTGGTTTACTGCTTTAGAAAACCACAAGACATGGATAAAACCCTGGAGCTCAGTTAGACTAGAGTACAGCGTGGTTCAGAAAGCTGGATGAATTCGATCCCAGTTATTGTTGTCATATGTAGGTCATAAAATTTTCCCAATCAGTTGTGACTTTCTTTATCTGCTTGACGTTCGTCAACATCTTTTGCTTCGATGCCAAATCTGTCAGTGTCGACGCTAAGCTAACCAGAAGTGAATGCAACATGTATCATCATCTGCTTTGGGAAGAATATGTCTTTAAAGGCTGCATACATCTGGCCACCAGCTGCCACTGGCACACCTACTTTAAACAGAATTCACAAATTAACGGCTGCTTCAAGTGTGGTTAGTAGCAATCATGGCAGTAACCACTGTCTGCAGAAGTACAGCCACAACGTTAAATACGAAAAAAGAGGGAATCCCTATAAGCCCACAGAGCCCATGAGCTCTTAACATATGATTACATCTTTGACTCATCCTGCACACCTGGGAAAGGCTTAATCATCCGAACGCAAAGGAATAATGTCACCAACCTTTAAATTCATTTTCTTACAGCACATTACCACACTCTGTCCAACAGAGAAGAATGTTTAATACTGTAACAGAATCTATGAAGCAAGTTTCCCTTTCAAAAGCATAATTTAATTAGGCTGAAGCCAACTGCACCACACAGAGGTGTAAATTAATCACAAGTCCCAGAGGTTATGTACACAGACAGGAAAGTAACACTAAGCGAATCCGCTTCCATGTACAATATGGGCAGAGCATTCATATCACAGTGAGCGACCCCGACTCCACATTATTCATGTGTTTCACAGCTTACTAAAATAAAGCTTACAGGTGACTTGAGATTGCGAGGACAAGTTAATGAGAATTAAGCTCCATGCGAGTGAGAACAATGGAGGGGGGGACTTATCTTAATCCTGATGCTCTCTGGAGCAGGTCAGATAGGGCATTGAACAGAAAGGAATTAAAAGCAGATGCCCCGCTGCTCAGAAGAACACCAATCTGCGGCGCTGAGCACACAGCATACATTCAAAGGCACACCGGTGGCAGATAACAGAGTGCGCTGCATCAGAAACTAATTTAGAGACAAAAACACCAGCGCTTAATGTTCCAGCACTAATGATTCTTCTGTCTGAGGAGAGATGCATACCCATCCTATCCGCTTGCCTTATAAATCCTAAGCCGTATCTCTGTCAGTTCTGCCCAGGCCCTTTTCCCAGCCCAGCCCAAAAAGACGCTGGCTCACAGACGGCAAGGTTATTATCTACAGCTGTTCTATCAAAGGGATCTGCCTCTCTGGAAAGAAGAGGAGGACGGCACTCTTAAGACAAAGTGCATGTGGATACTGAAAGTGTCTGGTCTTTAGATTCCTACCTTACAGCTCTATTTAACGGCTGGCCTTTTGGAACCGTATTACAGCACGGACAGTGGTGTGCAGGTCCCAAACATTAAGCATGTCTCTCAGGGAGATATATTACAATATAAATGGAAAACTAATTGTGTCTGCTCTGCTCCTTGCCACGCAGACACATAAAGATTTAGGAGTCATGAAGAAAAAAAGAGCCTGAAAAGACTGCTAGCAGTTGGACTTGGAGCGCATCAACGCTTCAATTAGATGAAAGACTTTTCAAACGGCGCAAAGGATTTCTCAGGTTATTTTTCACTCTGCTCTGATTATGAATCCGCAGATGGATATTTTTCAAAAGTTATAGGAGAACAGTTGATCTTCAGCCATTACATTGTCAGACGCTTCTATATACTCGTCTCAGATGGGACAAAAGGAGAAATTCATTGATCCTTCAGAATCTTCTGCACACCGAATACTTAAACAAAAGGGCACAGGCATTAGGCTGGCTTCTGAAAAGAGAGGTGGAGAAATGCTGTGCACATTTTCCTTTCGATAAAAAAAAAGAGAAAGAAGCAGAATGGAAAGAAGCAAAGCTCTGGATAGATGGCTTGTGTTGCGTTCCGGGGTGCCGCTGACAGGCAGAAAGTCGACAAACAGATGAAATGATATGACGTTTTTACTGCCATCTGGGTTTGCACTGATTGGCAGAAACACTGCCAAACAGCAGTGTGCTGGTGACGTTCTCAGGCAGAATAGGAAAAAAGCTGAGAGCCGTATTTTAACTGACAACATGGAAATATTTATATAAGGAGGATGCAGCAGAGAGGGTGGAGCCTTGGAGGGGGCCTGGACGGTCACACCCACCCAAATGCCCAAATTCCCATATTTGAAAGTAACGACAGGCAGTGCAATAATTACTAGTCAAACGAAATGCGATAATCAGCAGGTTAAGCTTGATCAAACATTCCTCGCTAGCGCCACTGGGTACTGACGCAACAATTCTGCCCGACGTGTCATCAGCGTGCTGGTGAATGACAGCGTGGACTTTGAGCTCACTGCAGTCAGTATGTCGCCAGTCTATCTGACTTCTCTTAGTGCTTGTGCTAGAACAGAACGCAGCATTTGTTCTCTAGAATGTTTATACAGATGTATTATATTTGTCGTAAGAGTCATAACTTATTATGGGCTCTTATTGCAACATATAATGTCATTCAGATTGTTTATTCACAACAGCTCATGTCAGTTCTTGTATGAAAAAAACAATTTATGTGCCAGTCAAAGTGTTTTCAAATGTTTAAGAGCTATGCTTCAGTGCTTCCACCTCAGTAACTGACGTACACTCAGTCTGCTTTGCCCACCCACAACGATTGCAAACATGTCACCATTTAAGTGCTTATGTTGTTCAGGATCACTTTTCCGCATGCGGAATAAAGAGTAGTATTTATCTAAATTACGTTGTAAGTGGCATCCTCTCAAAGGTAGTTAAACTAAGGCCAATACTGTGGCTTCGCAATATATCGTCTCGTAATAATTAGTATATTACGGTACTGACACTGAAGAAGGCTACATTATGTAAATGAGCCCTCAAACTAAAGTTTTGTTTTTGTACGCTATGAGCATTACAACCAACCTCAGATTTTCTGTGGTGTTTGGATGAATCAAGCTACTGACCCAACAATGTAAATTATTAGGTATGCTTAATGACATTGTAATCAAGTGCTGGCAGACATTTCCTCTAAAAATGATTAGCATCAGACACATGTTTCGATTTGAGCAGTATTTTAAACCCACAGTCTGATGAGGTATATCTTCTACTCCATGTTTAGATGTTGGGTCACTGTCCTTACATGAAATTTTATTTAATTTGCTCCATTTGGTAGAAAGGTAGATTTGGTAGAATCACAATCTATACATATATACATAAGGAATATTGGGTAATATGTTTTTAACTAAAGCTGGGGTATTTAAATGTAAAGCCAATTTCAGTAGGTTTTACATGAACAGTAATATTTTGAGTCGTATAAGCTAAGTTTGCCTTCAGGTATATAATTCATATAAGAGAGTTACAGCTTGTAAAACAGTGTTTCACTAGTGCTTTTTTTCTAAGGTTACTAACTGAGTTTAGCCCACCCACAAGCAAGAACACTGTGCTTTAGTAAACAGCCTAAAATAACATAATTAGATGGAAAGCTGCTCATTAACCTCACAAACAGCACTTTCACTTGTGAAATTATAATATACACTGATCAACCACAACATTAAACAGGTAAAGTGAATAACATTGAATATCTTGTTACAATGGCACCTGTCAAGGGTGAGATATATTTGGCAGTCAGGTCAAGCTGAAGTTGATGTGGTGGAAACAAGAAAAATGGGCAAGCCTAATTGTGATGTCTAGACGACTGGGTCAAGTAAAACAGCAGGTCTTGTGGGTTGTTAACTGTATGTAGACATTAGTACGTACTGAAAGTTAGTATCTACCAAACAAAGGAAGCACAATCAGTGCACTGGCGACAGGGTCATGGGCATCCAAGCCTTACAGACGCACGTGGGGAATGAAGGCTTGTCTAGTCCCACTGAAGAACTACTGCAGCACAAATTGCTGAGAAGGTTAATGATGGAAAGGTGTCAAAACACCAAGTGCATTGCAGGTCACAGAGCCTGGGACTGCATAGCCACAGACAGGTCAGAGTGCTGACGCTGACCCCAGTCCACCGCTGAAAGAGACTACAATGGGCACACGAGCATCATAACTTAACCTTGGAACAATGGAAGAAATCGACATGGTCTACATCACGTGGATGACTGGGTCTATGTGGGTCTGTGGCACACAATATTAGGCAGGTGGTTTTAAACGGATAGGCTGATCTGTGTAATATATATATTTGTGTGTTTGTGTTTATAAATGTATAAACAATGCTGCCTAGGAAAGGGAAACCATGGCTATGGACCTGTCCCATTTTAGGAAGGGAATGTTTCAAATACAATCTTCTAGCATTTTTCTTGTAATGAATCAAGGAACCTTCATGCTACTACTTGCAACCTTGAGGAATTGAATAGCAATAGGCCAAAATTGAACCAAAACATCGGAAAAATGTAATTACTTTTAACTGTAGACTTCTTGAAGCTGTGATTGCCAACAACACCTTAACAGCAATATATTAATCATTTGTCATTAATCATTTCTGAATATGTTTTTCACTCTCAATTTCACTATTGGTTCTAAATACTTTAAAAACATTGCGTGTAAATGTGAAATCCATATACGCACTGAAAATGTCTGAATGTTTTGCCTGCACTGTAAATTGCAGAATAGCTTGGAGCAGTGCATGTACGTTTCTGTGGAAAGCACCTGTCTCGGGTAATTAGGCATCATATGTAAAAGATGGAGGGAGCATTTCACAGAGCAACTCTCAAACTTCCACAGTTTTCATCCAGAACTGTTCCATCAATGAGGCGCTGATCTACGTTCCAGCATTTCTCATTGACTGAGCTCAACTGACAGATTTGTATTATTGGCGGTGCAGCTGTATTGACGAGAAGAGGTACATTATGGGTTCTCTTGTCAAATCTCAAAATGTAGGATTAGCCATTAACCCAAGACAAATAGGCTTTCTGTGAACAATCACCTAAGTACATCTTTCGTATTGATATCTTGTGTCCATGGAGACATGTGATCTGTTCTCAGGCTAGACTAAATGGGTGTCCTTTCAGGCACCTAGCCCCATTCTCCAATTAACCTCACCAGCTACAGCCTCAAGAGTGGTCCACAGAATGGGTCATAAATGACAAATATTCTAAGATATACATGATTTGAGCACTTCTAATCATTGTCAGGCAGAAATGTGGTAAGAATTCTGAGGCTTTAAACCTTGAGGGAATTACATTCAAATGCACATACTTCAGCACTTCAATGAACATATATTAGGTAGCACAAAATCTTAGCAATTGTGTGGCACTTTCCTTTTTAGAGCCTTCTATTCTCACCTGGAATCCCCACAGATTCCATCAAAGACAAACACACAGCTTATGAGTGTGAGCAATCTCTGTATTTGACTCTTTTTCTTTTAGTACAATGAGATAATGAAGGACGGCATGTAAGGGACATAGAGGTTACTGACAGAAAAAGGAGGCTTCTTTATAGACTAACAATAAAGAGTGTCTTTTTCTGTAGATATGCTGAGTGACAGAGTTAACAAACCAATCACAATGGAGACAGAAGTGATGGCACTTAAGAAGGTCTATATCCAGGGATTGACATAAGTGGTACGCAACTACAAATTGGCGTATGTGGTACGCAAATGCGCAGCAGTTTTCAGTATCACAGTGCAAATGCGTACCTAATTTGAGTGACTTATACATTATAATGCATGCCCCGCCCTGGTCCTCGACTTCAGAGCCCGAGACACAGACCTCTGTGGACTTCACAATGTTTTACTAGACAGTTAGCAGCTAATATTAGCACACACACACCCCGCGCCCCCCCCCCAAACAACCGAGACACAGACCTCTGCGCACAAACCCCCACCCCACCCCGACCCCGGAACCATGGCTGAGGCACAGAGAACATTTTAAATTTTGGTGTTTACCAATTGATTCATGTAGGTACTCATTAGAGTACTACAGCAAAAAAATTATGTCAACCCCTGTCTATAACATATCTGAACCTGTAGCCTTGTAAGCCCATTATCTGCATGTTCTGACTCTTATTTCCTGATTTAAACTCATTCATTTATCTAATTACATAATCATTTGGGTGCTATCCAGAGACCCTTTTGCTTTCAAGCTAGGCACCATTAGAGATAATACACACAAGCAACACAAGTAATGAACTGTAAGATTGCTCCTTGTTGCTAAAACCGTGTGACACTGGGGTCTGGAGTCATTTAAGACGCAATGTTACAAACACAATTAATGGCAGATTCAATAAGAAGTGCGGACCAGATTAGAATGCAAATTTTACATTTATATTTGACTGTATCCGAATCGGCAGATTTTTAATGCATCTTGCTTTTTAACGAGGTAAATACTGTACCGCAGTTATGTATACTCTTGGGCAGTTGGTGGACTAGTAGTTAAGAAGTCTCCCCTGGGATTAGAAGTTGTGGGTTCATGCCAGGACTGCTAGTGACACCTCTGAGGTTCCCTTGAGCAAGGTACCATTATGGATGATGGTACTACAGCTACACCAAAATGTCATAGCATAATTATGCATGCACTGTGCTATATAGTTGTGGAACACATGAAACTACTGTATTCACATTATTGCAAAAGGCCACTAATTTTTAATTTACAAATTTGAAATGACTGCAAATATGTTAGCTAATAATGCAAATGCTATTACTAAATTACATGTTAATAATAATACTAAGTTGCTAAGTTATTCAGGCTGTGACTTTAAGTAATAAAAAGTACTGGAAATGTGCTGGTGTGTCTCAGATATTTTTAGCCCACCCACTGTGAGCTTTGGGTTAACCAAAAAAAAAAGCTAATAAAATTTGGCTGTACAGAAATTGGAAGCAGGGCCATACAATACTATAGAATACTAACCATATGGGTTATAACTGGACTTTGAAGAATAGTCAAATAGTTCCAGGGAATATCAAAAAGTATTTTTGCCAGAAACGGCCATTTGTAATCTGAACGAAAATGGGAGAGTTTAGACCAGACTGGTGGTGTAACATGTCTCGGCAGTTGACATACCTCTTCCTGAAAGTGGACACTACATTCTACTCTAATCTAACACCAGAAACATACTTTAAAAACTCCCTTTCGAGATCTTGATGAGAAAAGATAGTACATAAAATATTGACTGTGGCTCCCCATTTCAAAATGAACCACAGCCAGCCAGACAGTACAGATTCCATTTAAGCCATGCATGCTTGGGTGGAATCAGCTAACAAACATTCACAAAGGGATTTATTTTTATTTTAATGCTCTTCCCACAGCTGTTCAGCATCTGCAGTGAGCCCACTGGACATCTTTTTTCATGAAGCAGACACTTGCACAAACATAATTAGTTGCTGCACTCTCAAATATTATTAAGCGCCTGACAATCAGTCATTTTAATTGGAGGCATCCACCACAAATGATTTTGATGATGGGACTGCATATCTTGAGAAAGTTTGCATCTGAAAGAAACCGTCTTGCAGGTCAGGGTAATCAGAGAGAGATCCCATTTTCTTATGGTGAGTAATGTGAAAACTGTTGTGCCACAACATAAGCTCACTGTAATAGGTTGTGCTCCTGAAATATGCACATTATAATGAGAAAATAACCATACAAGCTCCCTGCCACCTTTGGTGCCAGTGAATGGATATGCGGTGCGCAGTACACTAATGAGAACCCAGAGCGCTGCTCGGCTGAATGGAAAGCATAAAGACAGGCCTGGCAAGCTCAAACACCTGCAGTCTTCTCCTCAAGGCCCTCGATGCTCCGGAGGACATTGGCTTGACAAAAAATGAGCATGGATGGATGGACAAACACCTTGCTGAGCTTAATGACCATGCCCCCCCCCCCCCGAACCATATGAAGCATCATTGCTTAATGTGAGAACGCGCAGGGATATAAACACAAACACACAGCTACAGATGCAAAAGAGCTTCAGACGAATGGAAAGAAAACGCTATCTGCACAAAGGGTGTATTTAAAACGAGCACATGATAACGAATAAAGAATTAAAGGTACTTGAATGGCTCAGAATGCTGCTTCAGTCTCCAATGCTTTTCTGCAAGACGTTTGCAACCCCTGCCGTCTCCTCCCAGACGCATCAGTGGTCTCGCAGTCGTGTGCCTTTTCCCTATCCATTTGCCAAGCGAGTCCTGATATCAATTGCTATGCGGCGAGTTTCTTACTCAGCATGTTTGCATTTATCCCACCTGAATGATCAACTCAAAAGTGAACCGAGTAGGAAAAAAACATAATGAAATCCCTGGGAAGTATATCTGCTGGTGCTACCTTTATCTAAAAACTCTCAAACAGAATAACACAGTGGAACAAGTGCGGGATATCATTCCAAAACACTGTATATCCACCTGTCTCAAGTGTTTTCAAAAGAAGAGCAGCTGAAGTATTAAAAACGTATTTCAGTTAATACAGTTTTCATATTTCTCGTATGCGTAAAGCCAACTCCCAACAATATACATCATGAGAAAATGGTAATTCATGAAAGTGGCATGCATGATGAAATCTTTCAACCATTAGACAGCTACATTAAACACATATTAAAACAAAAACTGCGATACAGATTTTATATTCTACATTGATGAATTATTGAATAGATTCACTCATGTTTTCCCCACCCAGCTCCAAAGCAGGCTGTCTGGAAATCTCCAGCATTCTTGATTGGTTTAGTTGAGGTACAGCAAAAATGTGGACCATTTGGATTAATTCATATCTGAACATATCACGGAGCAAAGCTTTATTAAAAGCCTGACACACTCAGTAAGAGAAACATGAAAGTGCTAAAGCCAGTGTCAGATTAAGCTTGGGTCCTCTGGAAGTTCTTTTCACTTAATGCATCTGCTTCCATTATAGAGATGAGGAAGAGACGGGAATGTAATAAACAGGTTTCTGTGGCAGCAGATTAATTACACCATTCGGAAAGCTTGCAGGCTTTGACATAGTGCACTTGTGTCGGCCAAAGGCAAGGTTGTAGACATCCTTTCAATTAGATTCTACTTTTAGACTCTGTGCCCATGGGACAAACAAGCAATGTCACTGAAGTGGAATCTAAAGTGTTGGAGTCTTTCTGCGGGCCATGCGATTCCATGAAGTACATGAGTGCAAGTATTTGATAAATTAATCATGGGGAACATTCAAGGGTGACTGCTTTTGTAAACAGCAAGGCTTTAGAGGCACTGAACTCTACCACTAGAAAGCAAGGGAACCCATTCACATAGGTAGCAACTAATCTATGCGGTGTCATCTTTGATATCTTAGCGCTGATAAGTCCATGCTTTTGAGCTGGGGCCGCTACAGTAATTATGAGCCGTGATAATGACAGTTGTGGAACCAAATTAACCTTGAATGGATTGGCAATAAAAGATGCCGTCTCCTATTTTCAAAAAGCTTTTGCAATGTCTGAAATTTGCTGGGAAAAACAACATTAATGTTCCTGGCACAACCGATGCAAACTGATGCATCTTTGCAGCGCAGACACAGTTGGCTGTTTGTAAAGGGTACTGCGTCCCTGGAACGGCTCAACTCTGGCCAGGATTTCACAGAGCAAAGACAATACCCAAAGCAAACATTCGCCAGAGACACTGCCCTTTTGCTGTTTCTCCACCTGTCCTTTGAACATATGAAACTCACCCAAGAGCTCAACAATCTTTTCAGGCTGACATGAGGGACAGGGCAAATGAAAATTACATTAAACAGACACATATGGTTCAGTCCAATAATAGACAGCGCTCTGCAGTGGATACTCCGGAGTTGTGTTTACTGAAATACAGCGAAGCACTGCAGGGAAAAATAAGTCTTGAACAAGGCAAAGCTTTGAGAGGGTCTTTAACTCGAGAGGTGGAAAGATATTACCTTACCTGTGGCGATATTTTGTTCAGTTCTCTAGGCGCCCAGAGAGTGGAGTGATAAATATGGTAAGCTTCTTAAAATTGAGACTGTCAAGTTTTTCACTCATCCAATATATTTGAGAAGCACTTTTTCCACCTCCCACCAATGATACTCTATTTGATCCATCAAGTTTTGAAGTGTCTGTGGATATTTGATGTATGATGCAGCCTGGGCTGTAACAATAAAATATATATAATTAGAGAAACTAGGTGCTGGGATGCAGGGCTGGACCTTGATGGAACAAGCTGTGTACACAGACCTTGAGCAAAGGCCACATTCCAGAGTCTGTGCTTTTGCATATGAGCTGGTAAACTAGCCAGAAGGCTAGTAAGCCATAAAACAGCAATTTGTTAATCCATAAAACACCTCTTTGTGAGCAATTTAAACTGAACTATTCTTTCAGGAGACTGCCAGCTGAAGTACCCTCATTGCTCTTTTTTCATTGGCTACAGTGACTCTGTGCTCTCTTTTTCCTCTCTGACCCTTGATCCAAACACAAACCCCAGCCAACCACACACACTCACACACACAAACACACCCTCACACGCCCTCACACTCACACACACACCCTCACACTCACACACATAACTCAGCACACCTGAAATGTAACACTTCCATTTCCTGTTGGTAATGTGTTCATGTCACCATTTCAAGACCACTGGGCGAAGCCACACAATAACCCTCACGCTCAAACTACACAAACCTTTCCCTCTGGATATTATTACTTTCAGTGAAGTGTTGCCAATCCAAGCTTCAACCTCAGCTGAATAGCTTGCTACCACCGTGGCGACGGCCAGCTTCTCGAAATTACATCAAGTTTTCCGGGGCCGAATTCAAAACCGCGTCCAGAAAAGAAAACACTGTGTCTCTTTGAACCCTTGTCAGACCATCCCTGCTAAACCTAGAAGGTGTAGCTCATGAATCACAGAGAAAAATCATCAGATTGGGCTTTAAAAAATCATAGCTCTAACTCAGCAGACAGATTCACATGTGCAGGACCCCACAAGTGTGGGACGGGTCTGGTTGGCGGTTAGTTCCCCCATGAGGGTCACACCTAGAGGGCTAAAGAACAGTGAATGCTGACTTAGATAAAACATGGCCCTGAAGTCCCTCAACACTCTGGTACCCCTATCTTGGTGAGAAAAGCAAGCACACCATCTCATTCCCTCTTTTGCTCTCTGTCTTTTCCTTTCCAAGTTTGTCGCCTCATCGTGTGCCTGCCAGCTCCTGCTCTCAGCCACACTATTTATAGGTTATCAGATGTGTCACCTCTCACATTCTACACGTCCTCTCCTTTTCATCACTCAGCTCTCTCAGGGCCTAGAACACACTGCCTTATGCCACCAGCAAGACTACAACAGCCAGCACCATACAACAGTTACCTGCATCTGCTGACCAGGACCAAGAGCTTCCTTAGGAGGAGACATTTGAAAAACTCTACAGAGTCACAATCTGTTGTCAATACTGGATAACGGCTTTGATCATTATATTGGTTGGGAGAAGAGTCTGTGCCAATGTGCATGACCTACGTAGCAGGTTAGGACTAATAGTTATGATGTGATTTTAAAAAAAAAACAGTACTGAGAAGTTGCTCTCTGCAGCTGCACTACTTTTTTGGATGGCAGGTATTTGTTTTAGTGTGGATATAAAAGATGATCTTTCTGCCTATTGCGCAAGCTTCCCGCTCTCCTATCTGAGCCCACAGTGCGACGGTTCTGCTCCTCAATTAAACTCTGACATAAAGGCTGGCTGTCAGTGATAAACCCCTCCATCCTCAATCATGAGGAGAAGTCACCTTCGTGCTCCTGTACAGTAAAAAAGGCACAAGCTCCCTCGAGACAGAAGCCATGACAGTTTCAAGAACAGTTTCTTGTTCCCATTTGTTGCACACCATCAAAAGCACTGAAATCAAAGCGGCCACAGAATCACTGCTTTCTAATTATAGCCGTCATGAATTCACATTGCACTACTGTACAGCCGGAGCCGTTATGCTCAAGGCCATCTTCCACAGCTATTCACAGCTCCTTCATCTGAATTACAGGTTAAATCAACTCATTGACGCACACACACAAAAACACACACACACACACACACACACACACACACACACACACACATATAAAAACAGACAACCCCTCCCAACAAATTCAAACACACCACACACAAGCCTCAAATGGAGACTGAGGGCGGCAGTGAACCATGGAGCACCTGAAGGAGCAAGCAAACACAATCTCATCACCCTAAGATGCATTGCTCCTGACAACAACGATGCCATTAAGGCTGCATAATAGGCGAATGGCTTTCCTTCGGCCTCATCATTCCAGCTAGGTGCACCCGCCCCATTTCAGCAGCACAAGAAAGGATCGGATAGTAGAGTTCACTGGTGCTGTTGGTTCTGCACAGCTCCAGCTGTCTGTTCCACTCCCCCTGACCAGCTCCAGTCCAGTCCTGCACCTGCTTCCACGTCTGTCCGATGCACGCTGCCTGGGTCTCATTTGTCATTAATTACATTACTTAGATATAATCAGTTTGTCTGTTGCATTTAATTGACCTTGTAATTTTAGATTCACACTAGCGCCAAGTGACTTACCCCAGTACAAATGCAAGGCAAACATATTAGCAGTGACATACTGCATATTAACTTGTCTGTCATTAGGGGAATTTTCATTTCATTGATTGCACCACAACTCCAGTCAGTCACGTGCCATTCATGTGCTTTAGCTGAAGGAGTGAAGAAGAAACAAAATGTGAAGGCTGGCAGACACTATTTCCAGGTTCATTTGATGCAAATGTTAGTTTGATTTCTTGTCTTTTTTCAAATTCATCAAGAACTGAAATCCCTCCACCTGAGGGGCCGCTTTAAGCAGAGCTTGTATTAGTTTTGTCCAGGTTTGGTCATTGCTGCTTTCATTGCACTGATGACCATAAATTCTGTGTGGCCTGTACAGGGAAAAGTGCTCTTCTCTGGGACAAGAGCAGAAATATCACCTGGTCAAATTGGCTGGGAGGAAAGGAAAGAGAGTGCCGCTGCTTGTTTCATTTGTTTGATAATGTATCACAATAAGCACTCCGGCATGCATACTGAACCACATGTTGTTCTTACACAAAGTGCACATACACTCTGACTTTGTTTGAATTGCACAAAATTATAGTAATCAGTCCAGTCATATTCTGCCGGTATCTAACAGCTTAAAAGCCCAAGCTGTAGAACACAATGCTTGGTGACTATGCCGAAGTACAAGTCACCACGGGGATGTAAACTGGATGGATGTGTCTGAAGATAGCTCAAGCAAATGAACACAATACAACACCAGTACTTATGTCTTCCATGATACAATTGCCACATGATAATTCATATGACCATATCAGACTATTTGGGGTCGTTAACACTAATAGAAACATCAATTAATTGGACCTCCAGAATGTTTATTAAGCTCCGTTAACATTTTAATGACATGCACCTGGCAGCCAACAACAAAAAACATACCTTGCATTATGCAGGCAGTGAGGCATGAAGAGGTACAGTCATTCGCTATTTTTGCACATTACGTGAATGCAATTACACTCATAGGCATGATTAAGCTGATCATCATGGCACTGTCAATAAGTGCTAATATATGAATGGGACTTGGAATTAAAAAAACAGCTGAGCGAGCAATACTTAATCATCCTGTGCCATTTCTGTCTATAATCTTAAAGCTCCTTGATGAAAAATCTCTGAAATACCTGCCATGCATTAATCTGTTGGCTTTTATGAAAAAAGGACCAACATTGAGACATGTGATTCGATACGCTGTCCTTCAGAACTTTCTAATTAAATGTATTATTTCATGATTACGACTTATAACAACATTTGGAGTAATAACTCCACACTTATAAAGGTTACACGGAAGTTTCTCAGCAGCACAAAATAGATATGAGTATGTAAATTTTCTTCCATATTTCCTTCAAGGTTGTGC
Organism: Bryconaethiops microstoma; assembly: GCA_037577275.1. Taxonomy (NCBI): domain Eukaryota; kingdom Metazoa; phylum Chordata; class Actinopteri; order Characiformes; family Alestidae; genus Bryconaethiops; species Bryconaethiops microstoma. Next base: position 10,944,664 of record JBBJLS010000140.1, on the reverse strand, counting down.
ATGAGCTGCTCCAGCAGCAGCCTCTTGATCTGGGAGCTCATTTAAATGTGAATGATTAAAGGAAAATGTGGTCCCTTACAGATTCCAAATGGCACCGTGACATCATGGGGTTCAGGGTGGGTCATTAGACCTGGCATGCCAGTCACAAAATAGCCACCTGCCACAACTCTGCTCGCCAGCTCATGCCTCCCCACCTCCAACACATTAGCCTCCTGTACAATAGCACCACCAAGCAGACCACTGTCGGAGGACTTTTATGAGGGTAGTGATTATTACTTAATTACGTTAGTCATCACCCTTCAGCTGCAGCCACTGCAGCTGAAGTGCACACATGAGAGGAGCAGTGGAATTTCACGGGTCACAGGCCTGACAAAATATCTGTTTCCGCTCCAAACTGTATAACAAAAGGTGGCCCAACCGACAGTCAGGAATTTAGAGTCCCAGAGGGGAAGATTAACACTGCCATTGTTTGACACTGTTTCACTTTATTAGTCGCTGGATAATTTTGCTGGCTTTTTTAGTTAATGGTTCATCGGTTCCATTTTTCCATCACATTTCTGGATCTGCTTGATCTTTTACGCAAAGACTTCTGCCAGTTCCACCTCGTGCTGCTATATTTGGAATTTTTGATACTTGATGGTTTTTCCATAGCCCTCAAAGCTGCTAAAAAAATCCCATTGACTCCCATGGCAGGAGGCCAAAGTTTCTGAAGGAGAACGGCCCCACTGCAGCTGCTGAAACTGTCATAATGCAACATATTAAAATTACTTCACTGCACCTCACCATTTAATGGGTCCACTGAAACAGTTATCAGACTACAGCGTACTTATCTGGTCCATTTTTAACTGTTATCTGCCCACAGGCTTCAATTCAGGGCTGAATTGCTCTACCTCCCAGATAAAGAAACCAAACACAATACAAATGTTCTTTACACACACACAAAGACACACACACTTACACTCACATGCACAGCTGCTCATGAATCAAAGCCACCTGTGAAAGAGGTAACATAGATCGGAAAGGAAAAAAAATGTGACTTGTTTGTAGACTTTAAAAACGTGAACAAAAATGCCCAACTCTACTAATGTTCTGCAGGGTTTTGGAGAGCAGGAAACAAGGCTATTTTTTTGGAGTACTATATTGAAGTCTTTGGGGCTTCAGAAAGATACCCACTCCAATGGAGGGGACCGTTACTACAAAGGATAAAGAGAATGGAGTGCACTCATTCAAATGACTAATTTCCTCAAGAGAGTTCGAGAGAAAAATGCAGCATAGCCTTTAAGAAAAGCCTGCGCAAGCACACAATCCTGTGCGGTTTCCTACTATTATACCTTCCCATTCCTTCCACCCTAAGGAACTCTCTTTTGATAACATCACACTTTAAAGCCGAGTGCTCGAGTGGTTTCGGGCTCATGTTGGCATAGATCACTTGTGCAAATCTATGGCAAATCTATGCACGTTGGGATTCTGGGCATGGCGCGTGTTTGCATAGAGGCTATGTGGAGATGTAAATGACATCGTCATTTCACTGGGTACAGATGACAGATTGCTTCTAGAGTCCCGGGGTCATATTTTAAAGAGGGGAGTAAAGATTACAGTGCCACTGATCCAGAAGTGGAGGAATATGCTGAATGTGTAAAATATTTATTCCACTCTGAGCCTGAGCACTTGGCAGGGTGTCGAGTATTTATGGCCTTTCTTTTCAAATAGGAATGTGAAAGCCTGAGCCCATAAGAGCTCCCTGGAATTCCACCATTCAGGCAATTAATAACTCAGCTTTTAATGCAATTCCTCTGAAAAAGCAAAACATTTGGTTTTATCTCGTCCACCTCGATACGACTCTGTAAGGCTTCAGCAGGTGTTTCCTCTCTCTGCTAGTTTCCACACTGACCTTCTGACCTGTTGGTCAACAGAGAAACTCCAACAGATAACCAGCATGGTCCTGTGAAACCAAACACTGGCTCTCACGCCAAGCTTAACATGGGTCCACGTTCAACAAAAACACTTTTTCATCTGCCCACTTTTCGGGAAAACATTATATTATATGATTAGGTTTTAGGAAAAACATGAAGAGTGCTCCCACTGAGGGAGAGAGAAAATATTTGTTAATAAGAAAATTCAGTGTTAATATCAGCACCCAATGGCTGGAAAAAAAATTGTAGACAGTAGGAGAAGAAAAAGTAGAGGCTGGAAATGTGAGCGATTTGGCCTTTGTGATCAATAACTGTGTAGGCGAGCATGCAGTATGGAACACTAGCATAAAATTGCTTCCATGATTTATTTTCCTGTCTTCTACTCTGGGAGAGTAAAAATCTCTACATAGTGGGCAATATTACACAGTACATGCCAAACTTTTGTCACATAAACCCATTTGAGTCATGGCCCTACTTTTGAACTTTTAACCCAAGAAGCAAATAAGCATTTATAGATCATTCTGCTTTAGAGACGTGTTTTTTTAGTACTAAACCTGAGGGACCCAGTTTGCTCTGCACTCTTTGTGTTTTTTCCTTCTCTAACTCACCTGATTCATCTCGGCAGCTAATCGCAGGGCTTCTCATGAGCTGAATCTGACGTGTCTGAAGAAGAAACACATGAGACTATGCAGTGCCCGGTTCCCTCAGGATGGAATGGTGAAACATTTCTTTAAAGGGTCTCTTTTCCCTGAGCTGCCACTAGGCAGATTTCAAAGGCATGAATTCATATTGAAAAGTCTGAATTTGAAAACAGGAATAGCCCATCCACATAGCAGCTATCATGGCAACACCATCAGATTATTATATATGATACATAAATGATATATTTACTGTATACATGTAACAGACATATTTACATAAAAATGAAATAATGCACTTTGTGCGAACCTGTACTTATTACAATATATAAAGGAATGTTATAGGGCTGAATTTAATTGTAATTTCTTCCTTACAAAATTGGCTACCTGGCAAATTTGTAAAACCTAGTGCTTGGAAGTACACTGGCAATGTATAAAGATTTAAAATTAAAAGTATTAATTGGGAGCTGCATTGTGATCCTTAAATACAATCTTTTTATATGTCTCTCTAATGGTTATTGCTCTTAATACATCTCAAAATATATTTTGTATATAAACTGTTGTTTGTTTTATGTAAGTCCTCGGGAAATCAAGGTAAAAACATATGATAGCCATTAGTTTTTGCTCAGAAAATGTTAAAATTAAACAGGATACATTGTAATGTTTAGAAAAAATGCAGAACTGAATTACACTTTTACTTTTTGATGGTTGAAAACCTCTTTTCCTCTTTGAAACATAAGCATACTATATCCACAACAAAGGGTGGTCTTATTTATGCTACAAAAGCGAGAATAACTGTCACATTGAATGTTACAAACTAATCTGTTCATATTTTACTCCGTGAACTGTCTCCTCCTGTTTTGAAATTGTCTTTGGAGGGTGACCTACCTCATTTCCCTTTGGGACTACTGTGGATTGAGGTGGTCTATGACCAACAAAACAATCCAGAAATAGTGCTTCATTGGGGAGTGGGCAGGCCTATGACAGCTACATGGCAAATGTGAAATTGGAAGCAAAATAAAAGGCAACATCTCAGACTATTTGGATATTAAAGTGCATTACTGATGACTTTCTCAGCTCAATACCTGGTTATACAGCAGAGCAGCCAAAGTCCCTCCTGACCATCTTCTTAGCAGCTGAGTGGAATTTTTTAGACGTGGCGCTGGTTTATGCATTTTAACTGAGCCCACAATGCATGTTCCAGTGCATTTCTGTAGAGTGGTGTGTTCAGTCCATGACCAAAATTCCATGAACACAGCCATAGACAGGCCAGATTTTGAACAGTATGGGTCACTCCTTGACTGAGTTAGACATGCATACAGTCACTTTGCAAGGCTAAACAAAAAGGCTAACACTCGTCTCCAAGTGCACTGAAACACCTGACTGTGCTGTAGGGCATGTGATTTAAAAATGTGACCTCAAATGCCTTGGAAGAAGTGGGTCCAGTCTTAAAATATGGAAGTTAAGCACATTCCTGCTATCATTGTTTCATTTATTGTATCATGATTGGTATGTGGGTGCTGTTAACAGTATTACTGCTCTAATTAAATCATAAACACCAGATGTCACCATGCGAACAAGACATGAAACATTTACAAATGCAATATCTTATTCACCCAACTCATGCCAGCTGTAAATTATGGTGTTTCATCTCAGAATTATCCTCATATGTACTGTTATCAAGGCATTTAATAATATTTGTCAATATTTTTATATTTATTGCCTAGATCTTGTGCAGCCTTTGCTTGTCCTTACTGATGATGACAGGTCAGAGAGAGAGAGAAACAGAGAGAGAGAGAGACAGGGAGACAGACAGAGTGAGAGGGAGAGACAGACGGAGACAGAGAGTCAGAGATAAGGACTGAAAACGGGAAATGAATGCATCCAGTGAGTATTATTAGCATATAGAAAAAGTCTGTCAGGGTGTAAAGAGCTTAAATATTTGATATTGTTTTCCTTCTTTGGCCTTTTACGCCACAGCTCCTGCAGTAGTATGGACCTATGATGGATAAATACTACTCAACTACATTTAATGTATTTTCTTACTGTACATAGGCTTTTCTGCATGACATAAGAAACTTGATTCATATGTTAATTAATAGGCTAGAGGCCAAGTGCCAGAGTAAATTATAACACTGTACATTTAGCCCCTCATTCGCTGTATTGGTGTATTCGCTGTATTTTTAGTTTTATCTTTAAAAAAAAGAATTGACTTCTAATTGCATGTATAAATCACATAGTCTATTACAAAGACAATTTATAATCTGTTAAAGACAATGCTGTTCTTTATTTGGAGCAATGTGGCGCTAATTTCTCATCATGATATGAAACGTCTAACATTTTGATGTCAAAAAGGCTTTGCTTGTACTTTCCCTGATGGACAACATGACAGTTAGGGGTTGCACCCTATTATCTCCCATTCTGTAAAGGGAAAATGAAGCCTTCAAGAGGTGACATGTTTGCATTATCTCATCAGTGCTCTGGGGTTACTGCAAAACTATTTGCAGAGCACTTTTTCTCCATCTGATCATCGGTTAGTTTGGTTATTCTGATGAGCAAAATCTTTCGCATGGTCATCTAAAATTATGTCTTGCACCAGCACTCTAAAGCCAAGGCAAAAGTAATTCCTGGACATAGCAATTACCTCACCCATAATTAACTTAAAATGCAATCAAAGTTCTACAAAACCAAATAAAAAAAAAAAGTAAATTACTCGCTTGCTGCCCTCACCCAAGAGAAAATAATTCATAATTTCATTAACCTTCTCTGAAATAACACAACTGACAATTAACTTCATTTTAAAACATGCAGGAAAGACAAGGGAGGCTCACATTAGCCTGCTTGGGCATGGCTCCTCGCTCTGAAGAGTCATACTCATCATTTAAATTTAGCAGATAGGAAACCATATTTCAACGCTGGCATGAATTATGTGACACCCTTCACTTCGATTAGGCTGCAACACAGTGCTCGCGAAATTCAATAGTTGCACATGCATTCTAAGTCCACACAAATCAATCAGTTACGGCTATAAAGCCTCCCGCTCGAACACCCCACTACAAATCAATGGTCAAAAGAATGGCAATCAAGAAATTACATGTGGTTGTGCTGATGAATTTGCCTGGTGTTCCTCACAATTACAGTGACACCAATGTTTAAATCCTCCGACGTGGGCAGAGGCAAATGTTTCTGATATACAAGAGCCAACTGAAAAAAAAAGAAAGATTGAGAGTGAAAAAAAGAAACCAGAAGTGCCTGCAGTAAACTGATTGCACAGATGGTGTGGCAATTAAATGCAAAGGTTTACAGTCAGGAATGAGTGGCGTGGCTCTGTGTGCTGGCACAGACGGCAGATGAAGAGCAAGGAATAGTATTTCAACAAGGACAAGCCTACACTTACCTGAGAAATAGGCACAAACAGTATTATTATTATTATTACTATTATTATTATTATTAAAGGCACAGATGTTATCCATTAATTGCTGTAGTGATTTGTCCAGATTAAACGACTCAGACCCACTCTGTGACTGCCGTGGTCTGTCTCTAACACAAAACCGAACACTAGTAGCGCTGTGTCCAGATGAAATTAAAGGATTTCGGAAAAAAAAATTTCACTTTCTCCACATGACTACATTTATCCCCATTTGTCACATCCTGCCACTAAGGCAAGCCTATGCCCTCTTGGCACACAAACTGCATGAGCTCACAGCTTGAACTCATGAATTGGACACTACTATATTCCACTGGCAAACAGCTTCGTAAAGCCAGAGATCTAAAGAGACTGCTTTGTATAACACTGTGCTTTTTATTCCCGCATTGAACGAAAGGGAAAGGTTAAAATGCCAAGCGAATCCCAGTATGCAAGCTCTGATAACACTGCTGGCTCCTCAAATCAGATCAATACCAGCTAGGCCATTCCCAGAACTGTGCTGGGAGCTCTCCAAATATCAAAAGACCTTGACACAGGAGTGGGGAATGAGCTGACACTGCTTGTGCAAAAACTTTGTTGGACCTTTGGTAGTATAATACACTATAAAATGAAGCCATATATAGTCTAGCTTAGCATCAGTACCACCCTGTAAGAGCAGTTTAAAAATGCAAGGCCATGGACCTATTAAGGCTGATTTTCTTTACGCCAGCTGAAGAGACATCTAGATCATTTTAGAAGAGATCTCATGCTCTTTCCCCAAGTGTTCCAAGTTAATCAGTAATCAGTGTTGAGACAGGTGTAAACTTTTTTGGCCAACATTCATGATGGACTCGCACAAAAGACGGGTTGTTATTTCAGCGCACTGCCAATCATGCTAAGATAATATGACAAAAAACATGAACAGGAAACTGATAAGGCTGAGAATGTTATCTACCCTTTTCTATGGGTCATAAAACTATCAGCTAGGCCACTGAATGTTTGTTTCCTAACCTACTTTCATATGACAGCAAGAGCAACGTGGGATAATGCCATTCCAACTTGTTTATTCCCTCCAAAGTCATATAGAAATGCATTTTTTCCTTATTCTTATTAATAAATGACTTTGATGTAATACATAAACACTGTTAAAGTTTCAAAAGTTACCACTTATTCCCCATTCCAATCAAGCCACATATGGAAAAGGTGCAGTTTTGAATTCAGTGTTCCTCAGATGTCACAAGAATCAACTCATTTACATATATCTGCCTACTCAACCTGCAGCAGTTCAGCCATATCCACTCACTTTTAAGTTGGAAGAAATATTTCACTTTGAACTGCTTTTAGAATCAAAACAGTAATTTACATATCTACAAGTAATTTACATATCTACAAGTAATTTACATACATTAGTGTTTACAACACAAGAACAAAATCAGCATGTTTGGGGATATGGATAGGTTTTCGTGTAAAAAAAATGTACAAGACAATTTTGCAACATATTAACACACAAACATTATAAGTGCACCTCAGTAGAAAAAAAGTATACAAGAACATTCAGGATATGAGCCCTTTAATATCTACTATATTAGGTTTCTAAGTTTACAGCAATGCTCAAAGCTTTGAACCTGACCCTGAATGTCCAGTTTTCTCATAACTCTCCTTTTTTGAAGTTTTAAAGCTCTTGGTTATACTAGCTTACTTCAAAACATGGACCTTTTCTATAGTTCATAATTGCGGGTAATCGCTGGAGTCTTTAAAGCCTTTAAAAACTACAGTGTGGGATTTCCCAGTCATTCCTGCCACTGCATAAAAGTGTCTTAAGAACACTGACGCTGTATAAATGCCATTTTGCTGTAAGTGTTTATACCTCAACAACACTTGAGTAAACATAAGAAAAAAATGCAGTTCTGCAATTTATCCATTGTTTTTTTGCATAATGAGGCAACAGTTTATCAACCCAGCCTTTCCTTTGCAACATGTACAGTTAAATCATGGTAAACTGCACCTATAATTACAGCCTATGTTAAGCGTGACACCCCCAAGCCCTTGCCCACATGTGTTTAGAGCTTAAAACGAAGGCTGCCTGTTTGTGAGTGTGCGAATCTCCTTAAAAGGATAATCACTGACACTAATTTTCTCTTGTCTTCAGAAATGCAAATGTCACAACTCAAGTGACAAAAATACATATATGGTGGGTGGAGATAGCTGGAGGCTGGATGTGCATTTCTACTCATGCAAATTCAAGTAGCTTATTTTTGATCGTTTATCCCTTTGATTACCAGGCGAAAATGACTCTAATCTGTGCAATATTGAGGGAATTATAAAAATCCATTTAATGAGCCATGCTGTTTTGATTATGTTCAATAAAATCACTTGACAGAGGAATAAAGGAGCCTGCCATCAATAATTATGCATGGCTGCTCATTTCTACACATGGCTTATTTGCAGATTATCATATCATGCCTTACTGTCACACAAACCCAGCAAACGCGATTCTGATGCAAACTTGGGAGCAAATCCAAATGGAAGGCTTCTGAGTGCAGTACGGGAGCGGACCTCGGCTGCTCAGGGAAAGGTGTCCATTTTCCACTGACAACAGAGGGCTGGAAATTAATGAGTGGACACCTCAGCAAATAAATGCCTCCACTTTAATTAGCCATGATCATTTATTTTGGATCAGTGGTCTATTATGTGAGAGGAAACTTCCCCCTCCCTTCTCCAACTAACCACCAAACTTTCCACACAGCACCTACAGCCCAGTGTGGAATCAACACCTTCTGCATTCGTCCAGGTCCAGCTGGGCACAAATGAGCAGTGGACTGAAGACCCGGGGGGCTGGGCTGTTGGAGCCACATCCCTGAACTGAAATAGGCAGCAACAGAGAGAGGACGTGAAAGGCAGACGCTGCCATCTGTGGCCAGGCCGAGCCATCAGTGCTGCGCTGCCAGTCTGACCTAATGACTCTGTCTTTTTTGTTCACGTCCAAAAGCTCCGAGGCCCCTCAGACAGACACTCCACATCGCCATTATTATTGAAATCAAGCGAGGGGGTCAGACCTCGACAACACTGACATTCCGCTCCAGCCCATTTGTCACGGGGTCCAGAAGGGAGACGCTGGTTTCACTTTCTCTCCCACGAATGCTGATGAGCATCAGGTAAACAGGCCAATTCCCCATTTCCCACCTCCCACCCACCCCTTTTAATTTTACTCCGATGGATTTTTCTTACCTTGGACCACAGCTGAGGACACGTGCACGTGGAGCCAAAAGAACGCCCACCAACTCCAAGCGTAGAAGGCAAACTTTCTCCCTCCGCTGCTTCTCGGGGGGGAACTTCTTGAAACCATGTTCTCGAGCCCATAAGGCGACGTGTACTTGTGAGTAAGCAGGCGACGTTCTGTGTCTTTGGTGGTCCACGTTTGCTCCACGCGCCGCCCCTGGTGCCCCCCCGGCCGCTCCGCGCGTCCTCCCGGTGCTTCAGGACTCTGGATCATTCCCATCACTCAAGTCTGAACTGTACTGTCCGGTGCTCGTGGCTCTGTCCTCCTGCTCCTCCTCCTGACTCACTCACTCACTCCATGTGCCCGGCTATCCAGCAAAGCTCCTGCTAAAGCCAACTCGCTCCAGACTGCCACCCTGGAGCTTCTGCAGACATGAGGGAGCAACAACAAATACGGGGCTCCTTTCTTCTCTCCACGTCTTCTCACAGGTGCCTGGTTTGACGTCCGCTCGGTTTCCTCCCAAAACTGCGCTTTATTGTAGGACCCACTGCTGCAGTAAAGCCCCGGGCTTTTCTTGGGCACTGTTTACCTGCGTGTGTGTGTGTGTGCGCTCGGTTCGTACACACAGCACGTAGAAGACCGGACAGACAGTCAGCCTTCCAGTTTTCCCATTTTCTCCTCGCTGACAATTCCGCCCCCCAGTCTTGGATACTTTATGTGGGTATTTGCTGGTTGGAAAAGTTGCACAGTCCGGTTTATCCTCAAGTCCTCTTAAATCCAGTCCTGAAAGAGAATCATGATTCAGATTATTCAGTGTTTCTCAGACGCGTCTCTCTCCTCTCTCCTCTCCACGGCTCCACCGAGGCGTCTGCAGTTTCTTTCTCCTGGTTCCTGGGAACGCGTGGCCTCTTTCAACACGTTGCAGGACTCCCCGCCTCTGGGACAACACAAGTTTGTCGCCTTGCCTCTCTGTCGCTTTACGCAGGTCAAGCAGTTCACACGCTCCTTCTTTTTTCCACTGAAGGAGGGGGGAGGGTGCTCACGCGCCGGCCGCGCGCTCAGTCCGGGGCGAGACTCGCGAGACCGTTGCCATAAGAACCACAGTGCAGACACCCCCACCCCAACCGTAGTTTCTGAACAATTTCCACAGATATTTCCACTTTATGCAGAAGACCCCGCGCCTCGCCGTGGATTTTAACACGACCGAGCAGCACGCGTGGGGTGGTCCAGCGAGACCACGCAAAAGTGAGCGAGCGCCCTAGTCGCGCGCTTAAACTCGAATCCAGCAGGTTCTCTGGTGTTGTTATTCTCACCCACCCGTATTCCGGAAACCCCGCCCACCCGAGCTATGATTGGTTGAAAGTATCCCGCTCTCTGTGTTTAGATTGGCTAAAAGGTAGGCGTATGTGTCTGATTATAAACTACTAACCAATCCTAGAGCAGGAGGCAGGTTTGTGTCGGATAAACAGGTGGGGAATAAAAAAGCACACTCGTAGGAGTCCAACTTACTTGCAGATGGCATTCGTCCACCCGGCTTCAGGCTCAGTGGACACAGCAGAGGAGTTCAGGCATAAATAACGCAACGGCCATCACTGGGGTGAGGGTAGGGAACATAGATAAAAAGAAGTTGACATTTGAGGTTTCTCATTCAGCCAATGTTGTCAAATTGTGTCCATGGCAGGGAGAAAACTGTACATGGACACAAGGCAAACACTAACAGCTGATCTGATCCTCCTTTAGTGAGTAAAGACAGTAACAGCAGTCCGCCAAAGAGGACATATAAAGCTAAAAAGGAAGCAGTTCGGTACTGTTTATATAATTTTAGTGATATTGCAAGTCTCGTTTTACACAGAAATGCATTTCTGCGTCTCTCTAGCCTGAAATAAAAAGGTCTAGTTCGTTAAATGTTCATTGTTCTGACGTATGAAAAGGATGTTGTGCATTAATTTGTAATATATATTCTGTCTATATGAATTATTCAGAATAAGCACATTCAACGCTTTCATATGATGTTCTGGAAAAGAATGTTTCCCTGTTCGACATTTTTAAAAAAACCCTGTTCAAGCAAATGTGCTAAACAAATCATTTTTATCATTAATATATAATGTTTTTAACCTCCGGGCATTCCACTGCAGTGTTACATGAAAAGAATAGATTTCTTACAACAAGGTTCTCAAAGGAAGAGGGAAATGGGCATTGACATTGCACGTAAGTACACTGTATATACTTCTTGACAGTTTGGACTGAAATACAAGATTTTGTTACCCAGCTGTATATATTTGTGTCTTAGGAATGGAAATGTTAATTACACAGTTGCATCTGTTCAAATACTTACTGTAATTCCTATGATCTGTCTGACAGAGTACAACCTGTTTGTAGTCTTATTCCAAAACTTAACACCTTGAAGTTATGATAAAGGTTAGAAGAAGTGAATTTGCGAGACAACTTATACATCACATTGTTCATTACAAATTGCATATTTAGTATACTGCTTCATGTATATATATATATATATATATATATATATATGTGTGTGTGTGTGTGTGTGTGTGTGTGTGTGTGTGTGTGTGTGTGTGAGAACAAAAGTCCTGCTTGTACCTTTAATCCTGGGGTATTCATCTTGGTTATGCTTAAAATTCACCTGTTATGCTTAAAACTTGCACAAGATTGCTTATTGATTATTAAGTAATAGTTCATGTTAGTTTTTGGGTGCTAGTGTGCCCAAATCATGTGATAAAAAGGCTCATGTGAAAAGGTCCTCACAAGTTGCATTGTGCAAGTACAAAAATGCAAAAGTACCCCAAAATCTTAGGCTTTAATCTAATAAGTTATCGCTGCTTTAAGGTGCATGCGTTGCTGACATTGCATGCTCAATTGCAAACACACTGCTTTCTCTATAGAAAGCATTGTCAGTAGTATAGAATCGTTAAGATGCAGCCAGTGAGCATAACATAACCTAAAGGTCACCATGCTCAATGCCAAGGACTTGAGGGCTGTATGAAGCAGTGGAAGAGTGATTACGCTTCATCCGCCTGACTTGGAATGGCATCTATGATCCAAACCTAATTATCCAATATGTTCTCTCATTATCCTCACTAGTGCTTTTGTGACTGAATGCAACCGAATCCTCACAGCAATGTCAAAAATATATTTTGCAAAGCTTTGCCAGAGGAGTAGACGCTGTTGCCGCAGTAAAAGTGGACTAACTCCCTTTAATACCCTTCATAAATAGATGAGCAGGCAAACTTTTGGGCATATATGGCCAGTTTCCCAGACGAGGATTAAGAATAGTCAGTGACTGTATTTTCCTTTTAAGTTGAAAATCTCCATTGAAAAGTCCAGGACAAGGTGCAGTCCCTGACTGAGAATTCCCCACACAACATTCCCAAAACAAACTTATTCCAACGGTTTATGCTGATGAAACTCAGCAGGCTAAACAGAGCTCCAGCTGTTTACCTGAGTCTGCAATATCTGCCGAGTACTGACACGTGAAGATCTGTTTGATCAGGCTGTGGAGCGTGTCTGGGTAATTCATCAGCTTGCTGTACAGAGCTGCGTGATTTATCTGACTCTGATATTCTGCATAATCAAAGTGGCTCATGATGGATGGCGAACAGCAGACATGATTACTGTGTGTTAATGGCAGTACCTAAGTTGCCTTATGTTGTCTTCTGATGGTTTCCATGAGAATATGAATGATAACGCTGCAGTGCATTCAAGAGCCTGTGTCAGTGCAGTGGGTGAAGTTGAAAGGGATCCCTAAAAACATGTTTATTCCACACTTCCATTCTATGCGACCACACCAAATAAATCATTTTCCAGTGTGTTCTTGCCCATGTAATGCTCTTAAAACCGAATGTTTCGGTGTTTACCAGTATATTTGCATGTACGTGCATTTGCAGCATTGAGGTTTTGCTGTGGAGGCTTATTGAGTCCATTCCCCATGCTGCTCTCCACAGCTTCTAAGCCTCTCACAGACAGTCCCTGCTAACCATGTCCATGGATATATCTCTATGAGCAGTGCTGCGTCTGGAGGCCGGCTAGGCTACCTCACCCTGACAGTGGCCAATAAATTATTTTTTCCTATCCTTATCTGAACAAGAGTGCCAACGACACTGTGATGCTAACACAATCAGATGAAAAGCAGACATCAGCCATGTAGATCTTTGTTGTCACCGTGCAGGGGGGATATACAGGAAATGAGATAATGGTGGTTGGGTTCAGAAGTCACGCCCCGCACTCTAAACCTTAGTGTCGTCCAGCTGGCAATGAATCCTTCAAATGGAGAGCTGCTGAGGTGCCCGTGGCCTCTTTTATGATGATAAATGATTTGCAGCACTTTGTAAATGGCTTGAAAAATGAATTCCAATGAAAAGGGAGCACCACTTTACTTAAGAGTGCCAACTGTTGAATGCGAATCAACACATGGATGCACTTGATCATGATGGAGAGGCAGCAGAGAAGGACTGAACAGTGTTCATCTTCATTTTCTCAGAGGAAGGGAGAGATGGTGGGACATTTTTGAAAGGTTTCCTTTACAAGCACATACCCGATGTTTTGTAGAACACTTTAGCTAAACCTTGGTACGGAAATTGACGTAACAATGTTACTACATATTAACTGGAAATCGTCACAACTGATAATACAAATTAGCATGTGACATACATTGTAATGACATCAAACACCGTAGCATCTGTCATGACATACCAGTGATGGAGACATAACATTTGTTTAAATGGACCTAAGCTGTCCTGTCAATATATAACATCTGCCATGGTGTGTTTATGTCACGTAACAAAATGTTACCATGTTTTGTAGTACATGTTTTTCCTGTTGATGGAAAAATAAAGAGAAAAAAACCCAAAATTAACCTTGCTGCATGTAAAGCCAATTTGGACAATTTCTACCGGTGAAACATTTTGATATGACACTGAGGACATGTTTCTGGGAACTATAAATGAATGGCTGTGTATGCATTCATGTGAGTATGCATATTATTTACAGTCCTGTTTGCAGAGCTGAAGCTCGCTATCTGCATTCTGCATTCATCTGGAGCTCTGATAAACAGCCCCTATTACTCATTAGAGGGCTTGACTGCCTGTCGCCTTGCCAACACAGAATGCGGTTCATGAAAAAAAAAAGAAGAAAACCAAGCAGATGCAGAGGATCCGTCATTCAGGCAGAGCAGGAAGCCACTGCTGAGAACTACAGCCCAATCTGGACTCGGTACAACAGAACCATCAGCACCAGCATGCATGGCTTATGCGCTCTGCCTAGCATATTATTTGGTCTTTGTATTAGTGTGGTAGTGAATCTGAGTGACCTGACTTTGACATTATGAAAGTTTTCCACATTTTAATAAATCTTAATTGACATCACACAAGCACTGAAGTGCAAATAAGTGGGTGCATAGTCTGTCTCATCAACCAGGCTGAACATGTGGGTGTGAATACAGTAGATTGTGAAATACGTTACATGGGCAGAGGGTCACATACGTATTTAACCAGCTACGTGCAGACTAATGAAGCTTACAGAGCACTCATCATTATCTGTGGGTTCTTTATTCATAATGTCATAGTTGAAAAACGAATTGTTCCAGGAAAAACATGGTTTTAATGTATATAACAACCTGAAAACTACATTGTATAAGTTTAATCTAATTATGTTAAACTAATTTGCGCTAAATGTATTCTCCCTACAGGCTGCACAACCCGATCCACTGTTTCTGGGTGTGCTGGTTTGGTGCATAGCCCCACAGTGCCCTCTTTGGCACATCAGAGAAACTGCACCAAAGGACAGCATGGCAGAGAGTGTATGGTGCCATACTGTAGCATGTGCTCTACTGGACTGCTGTGCTTTGATCCTGAGCACAACCAGATATGCTTCTGATTTAGCTGGCAGTGGAGGTATACTGCAGAACCTTTCCCAACTAACATGCTTGTGGTCCTGCAGTCTTCATTTGTGCCATGCTGCAACAACCTTAGAGATACAGACGACGACCTGTCAGAGTAGGTGGTTTCAGTGTTTCACCAGAAGAAAGCAATTCTGAATACAGTGTATTGAGATGCAAACCAGACTCAGAGCCATGCAGTTAAAATACACTTTATTGACCCCTTTACTCCAAAAATGAGACAAAAGACAGGTTTGACTTACAAAGTGAATATTTAGAGATCAGCCACAATATTAAAACTGACAGGTGAAGTGAATAAAACTGATTATTTTGTTTCAGTGGCACCTATAAAACGGTGAGATCTATAAAACGTCCAGAGCACCTTCAAAATGGCAGGTCTTGGGGTTGTTTCTGGTATGCAGTGGTCAGTACCTACCAGAAGTGGTCCAAGGAGGAACAACTAGCGAATCAATGATAGAGTAATGGTCGCCTAAAGCTCAGTGATGCATGTGGGAATGAAGGCATTCATGTGGTTGTTACCACATACCACCTACTGCAGACCACATACACCCTTCCATCACAATGGCAATTACCTCTTTCAGCAGGAAAATGTGTCCTGCAACACAACAAAAATGTTCAGGACTGGTTTTATGAACATGACAGAGCCTTGAGGGGTCAGATCGATTTTGACAACATGTGGGGGACTTACCCAGTGTTAGACAGGCGGTTTTTAATGTTATGGCTGTTTGGTGTATTTTGACAGTAATCACAATGTCTTTCAATGTTGACCATATAGGCTGTATATGCTGACGGAACTGTAACTCACTGAAGCACATGACATAATTAAAAGTTTATGTACTGGAGTGCTGGAACACTCCTTAAAATGGCAATACTGACATTACAGCAGCACCGACCAAACTGCTGCAGGCGTCTGTAAATCCATTGATTCTTATGACCTCACAAAAACGATGAACTTTGTTTCCATAAACTTTGTGGACCAGGGAGTGTCTGGTATGTTTTGAACAATATTTATGCACTACATTAGACTCTAAATAAAAAAGTCAATGTGCTCCATCTGAAACGCATCCAGTGAAGTCAGTTGTTTACCAGATGTCCCCGTGCACTGAGTGAAGCGCGTGCCCGCGAGTGACCTCTTTGTTGCCGCCGTAGGGACGTTCGGAAGTCACCCTGGTGGTTTCATATACCTCCAATCAAATTTATCAGACTCGCATTTCACTCAGCTGTCCCGGGGATTAGAACTTATCAGACGAGGCTCTTCAAACCGTAATTAAGAATAGCGTTTGCCCTGAAATCGTGACAAGCAGCCATGTGTCAGCTCCTGTCGCGTGTCTGTTTTCACAGTGTCCATGCCTCAGTCCCCTCAGCCCTGGGAAGTTACATCCACTGTGTAAATCAAAGCAGACTTTGGATTGGCTTTTAAAATGGAAATCAGCTTTTGATGGTTAAGATTCAGGCGGTAATACAAGCGAGCTGTTGTTGTTTATGACATGAAGGGCCAGGTTTTACGGTCACTGAGTGCGTCAGCGGAGTGATAAAAAAGGGTCACATCTGGCAGGTGGATGCATAACTGTCATATGGAATTCGCATGCAAGAAACAAGGATGAGCTGCTGTCACCTTCTCTGGCTGGGGAGACTGATGGGAAAACCAGTGTATCTGCATTACTGTGACAGCAATCTCACTCCTAAGAGTTTACGCAAGTTAAAATGTGTCTCGAACGTCGCCCAGCTTTCCCCCAACTGCAGGCTTCAGCTTTAATTGAACGAACTGTCCAAGACTGTTTACTCGGAATTAATTACCAGACACTGAGCTGAGAGGGGATTTTGACAGGGGGCTACTTAACATGTTTAAACATGTTTATATCAAGGCCCTACTAAATCAATGCAATTCTGAAAAGTTTACTCCCTTAACTGGAGAGAAGTCAAGCAAGAGGTAAACCAGGCATCTAATTAGTCTTGTCTAATCATAACATATTCACTTTGATTCAAATGTGCGAATAGATACAGCATTTATAATTGCATTCCAGGGAAGAAGATGATCCACTGTTTGGCTGTTGAAACAGTTTCTTGTGCCAGGAACGAGTTTGTTTTCTCCTTAAGTATTCTCCTTTATTTACTTATTTATTATTCCCCTCGCAGAGAAATCTGAAAGCCACAGCCCCATTTGGTTCCACTCCAGGCTGCAAGAGAACGAGGAAGAGACAAAGTGACAGAGCTCACCTTGTGGTGCTGAAAGTCTTGGTGATGCAGGTCAGAGGATGCCTTCGGAAACGGAGAGAAATGAACCGAGGCAACCCCTGCAGAGTTCAGTGTGGGCTGCTGATAGCTTTGTTACGGTAGAGATATCACTTCCCAAGGTGAAATTAAAGGTCTAGTAGCACAGCATCACAGATCAGTGTTTTTCGCTGCAACCACTGAATTTTGTATAAGGTCTGAGGTCTGGAACATGCTTTGCTTTGTCTATGGGCGTTTTTTGTTTTTTTTTCCCCCACCTGAAAGCCGACACTCAGTTTAAGCGGCCCACAGGCCACATTTAATATTTTTTCTCTGTTGTTTATACACAGAAAAACTGACCTTCAGGCACCATTACTAAAATCATGTGACTCACAGTTCGGTCCCTGCACCAAATCTGCAAAAACCTATTGGCACATTTTCCACTGCGGTTTGGCAAACATAATACCCAGTTCTGTACATCTGGCACAGCCTTCATTGTGTACAAATTAAAATCATTACGGTTCAACAACCCAGACCCGATTACATGAATTGAGCTGCATAATTTGCATAAGCGTCCTATTTGTAACAAGACCTTTGTGAAAGGCTGTGTGTTTAGTGCATTGTTTGGGCAATAATAGAAGTAAGCTTGGCGAGGGCAGAGAATGTGGAAGAGAACTTGGAGGAAGAGAAAGACCAAGGATAAGGTGGAATACTTTGGTTTGCAAAGTGCTCAGCATTAAATTGAATTAAAATGTTTGACTGGGTGAGTTAAAATAAAGTGGGATATTTTTGACAGAACATCCATAGACAGTGATGGCAGTGCAGTTGTATATTGTATAAGTGTCATCAAAGATTCGGTTTTTTTACAGTTCTTCGATAAAGACTTTCTGAATATCTTACAAAGTAAAAAAAAAATGTGTTCTAATAAATCTAAAACCCATCAAAAAATTTTTAAAGCAATTACAACTTTTAATGCTATAGAAGTTTACACATCACACATCAAAAAATATTAAACCTTATAATTGAAAATCTTGGCCTCTTCAGTTAAATGGTCCAGTCATTTTGTTTTGCTGTGGGGAGCCTTTAACTGGCACGATCTGGTTCTGTTAGAGGGAAGAGTTATTGTAAATACGAACATAGTTGTTCTGACCAATCACTTTTATCCTATAATAAAACATTTCTATCCTGATGAGAATAGTCTCTTCCCATCCATAAGGTTCAAGGGCTGAACAGGATGGTTTGAGTATAAATGATGCGGTCACCAGATAACAACTAAGAGATTTTGTACTGAAATGTTGTCCAGTTCCAAATTTAAACCAGATTCTGGAGGCTTGCTGTGACTCAACAACTTACCAACACAATTAAGGGTGGTCGCTACCACCCCCTCTTAGCATTTCCCCCCTCAATACTGCAGCCCCTACACAAAACTGTATTATGCATAAAGTCTACTCCACAAATTCCTAAAAAAAAGTTCACTGAGTAAAAATTATACAATTTATATATATACTATTATATACTATTTATTCCCACATTGAGTCCATCATTCCCATAAAATCCAGACAGGACAACTGCGTGTGTACGAGACACTTTACAGCTTAGAACAGTGATAAGCAGCCAAGCTGCAGAGCTGTTGTTTGAAGAGAGTGAGTACTGATGGAAAGAGAAGCCTTTCTGTGTAAAGTTTCACCTGAAATTTCCCAGCATTCGACCTGCCTCAGAAATGGGAAGCCGTAGCTTGAAAGTACCTCATACTCAACCGTTGCATGTTCAAGTGAAGCGAAAAGCGAGTAGTCGGCTAAAGACAATGATACAAATTTACCTTCTCAAAACAGAAGACATTCGAAAATGGAAAACTTTCACAACGGAAAACTGTACGGTCAATGTTGAAGATGTTGTAATGAACTGGTGAGTGGAACTGGACATGATTCAAATTTGGCACAAGCCTCTTACCAAAAGTGCAAATTTGGTTTTACACCAGTGTTCACAATAGCATGAAATTGATTTTTGGCTGACTCGTTTCCACGCACAATTGCATTCTGAGCAGTGAGTGAGTGATTATGATTGGTCTCATTTAACATGACTGTGTATTTGGCCATCTGTTGAATTCTTTATGAAACGACTTTGAAAATGACACAACATATGCTACCAAAATGTTTGTCAGTAATTGGGAAACGTATAATATAGATTTAATTATTTGTAATAAGATCATCTCTCAAGGATTTCATTGCTATTCTTCTTCAAACCATACAATCATTTCAGGCAAGCAGTTGAACGGCCTTCTTGTTACAAGCTCTAACTCTTTGACCTGTCTCCATTGTGCTATTCAATCCTGCAGTGGGGTGTGTACAGTAAAACAGCTTTTTCAGCTTTTGAATTAGAGCGAATAAATGCCAGTATTGCCAGAAAGTCGATTCACATTTGTGTTTATTGTTACCGTAGAGTGAAGATATGATTCAATGAACAATCTGTGTGATTCTATGCTATTATTTCAGCGGTGGTTTAGTCGTAAGGCGATCTGCAGCTATTCACCAGTCAGAAGTCTGTGGATAATGCTTCAGAGGTAAAGTTCCAGAGGTCACAGCTATTAGTTACCAGCTCAGTGTTGGATATTCAGGCTTTTTGTATTTAATTTTTCTTGTTAGATGGAAGATGTAGAGCTGGGAGGCGGTGAGCACAGAGAATTCAAGTAAACTGGGACACTGATGTTGTCGCCCCACCCCTCCTCACGTTCACTCAGGAGTGGAGGTGCCGGTGTCTCGGGGCGCTCTCACGCCCATCAAACCTCTCGGTTCTGTCCTTTCCAGTTAGGCTGCTCTAGCTAGATATGCCAGATTCATAACTTAAGATATTAACAATCCTCTACAATTTTAAACAGAACAAACTCTCTCCTCTGTTTCCTCCAAGGGGAACTGCTGCACATCTGCCGAACTGATCTCTGTGGGAAATTACCTTTGACTGATCCTGGCTCCACTCGGGCCCTTTCCCAAGCTGGTGCAACCGCTGCCTAAAGCTCTGGCAGTGATTGTTGCTCCTGATCCTGATGTTTATGGACTACGGACTCTCAGTTTTCTCTTCCAACAATATTTACCTCTCTG
>JBBJLS010000140.1:10900216-10916247 GCA_037577275.1 Bryconaethiops microstoma | reverse complement strand
TTTACCTAACTTGGCATTTGTGTGTGGACAGCAAAGAAAGAATTTCATTGCACAGAGAAAATGCTACTTTTTTTTTTTCTGTACATATGACAATAAACGCTTTGAATCTTTGAATCTTGAATCTTGAATTATAAAGACAAATTACATTCTTTGATTAAGAATTGTTTCTCACACCCTCCTGATGTTCTACCGGCAGTGCTCCTTATTAATCACCTACTTCACTCCCTTGCAGAATTATTTTGGTGTAGAATGACATGCAATGACTACTTGCACCATTGGAGATTTTTGTTTGTTTGGGGCTATTTTTAGCCCTTATCACTGTATCTGCACTTTCCTAAGGCAGCTGAAAAGGTTGTCAGCATCACTGACTCTGAGAGCTGAAAGACTAGCTGTAGTAAGGGCTTGGTCGGGGGCCCACTGAGCTGCTTCACACCGTGTTTCACTTTCACACAAAACACCTCACCACAGTTCTTCTGAACTGGTCGTTTTTAGGAGCAGAGCTGCAGCCTATTGGCTGAAGACGCACTGTTGGTTGGTGGTTGTTCTAAAATCAGATAGGGTGGCGGGAGCGCGTGGTGAGCACTTCCGCTCTCTCAGTCTGATCTTGCTCTCCAACATGAGTGCGAAACAGTTTCAGGCCCAGTCCCGGGGGGAGAGACAAAGAGGAAACTGTAGTGAAAAGGATCAACCCTGTAGGTGTGACTCCTTCATGCTGCAGAAAGAGAGAGCGAGGTCGAGTGAGAACAAAACTGTTTTTTACAGTAGGCTTTTCTTTTCTGACAAGTTCAAACCAAGGCAGACTTTGTTAGTATTTGTTTGTTAGGAGTGTCCGTGAAATGGCTCATCTGTCTTTGTTGCCTGTGAGCCAAAATCTGCTTCTCAGTTTTGCAGTTCTGTCGGACACTTCTTTAAATGTACACAAATCGTGTGAGATTTCACCTCCGCTTTTGCTGCCTCGAGCTTCTCACTTGAAGAGGCAAGACTAAACATCTGTCACTGAAATGAGGAAGTGAAGAAGCTCTTTTAGTCACCCAACCCAAAATAAGTTGGGAGGAAACTTGGTCAGGTTTGTAAGATGGAGGTGTAGACAAAGCCAGAGTGTTTGTGTGTCTGTCCAAATTTGAGTGTGAGAGAGTTGCATGTGAGTACACACTATGAATGAGTTGGCTGAGTCACGTCCCATACAACACGCACATACACACAGAGGACCTTGTGGGGATCACTGACAATGGCATCTTACTTAATCTGTTGACAGAGGGAAAACCCCAGTCATCCCCAAACCAGAACAGAGAGGAGCTGGATCTGCCCTCTGCTGTGCCCAATTTTTGGGTGTGCCTTCTCTAAATCCCCAAATTTCAGCACTCCCTGATTTGACTTCATGTGTCTTCTTGCCTTCTCCTTTGTCCTGGGTTACTTCCGTGGAAGGACCGAGTGTCTTAGATCATTAGTAGACATTTCCAGTGGTTTGACACCACACACACACACACTCATCTTCTCAATATGCAGGGACTCTGATGGGGATGGCCCTGTGCAGCTGAGTGCACTTTTAAATATGGAGGTGACAAAGAGGTTTTTTTTAGAGCCATCCCATAGCAGAACCACCGGGGTGCTCTAAAGAGTTTTCCAATGCATGGTTCTATTTTTGTAAAGAAATGGTTCTATTTTTGTAAAAAAATGTAAAGAACCCTTTTAAAGTTTAAAGAACCCCCAAGTAATGTAAAGCTTCTATATCATTTAAAGGGTTTCCTTGAACCATTCAACTAAGCCTAGAATCTTTTTAGGAATCTTGTGTGTGTGTGTGTGTGTGTGTGTGTGTGTGTGTGTGTAAAATGTATCTAAAATATAACATTTTTCGTTTTATAATGGTTGCAACATATAAATGCCATCTTTATTGTATAGATGATATAGCTATCCAGTATGTATTATCTAGAATAGTCAACAGTTAATGTAAATCTAATTTTATACTTTAGGATTGTGTGGCGGTGCAGGAAAACTGACAATTTATCACGATTACAAATGAATTACGTTCTACAGTTGTGGTCAAAAGTTTACACACATTCATAATATGACATGCAGATCATGGCAGTACTGAGCTTCCAGTGATTTCTGCAGCTGTTCTTTTTCTGTGAATGAATGACTGACTGGACACTACACTTCTTTATTACAAAAAAAAAACATTAAAATTTTGCATTTTTGTGTGGTTTTTGAAAACATCACACAGTCAACATTATACATATGGAGTCAAAATTATACCTACAGTAAACATAATATTTGTTTAAATGTCCCTTTGCAGTTTTTCAGCAGCTTCCAGTTCATGGCAGACCTAATTCTTAGTTATTTTTGGATTTGATCTGACCATTGGAACCAATTTCCTCTAAGCTGAGGGTGACAATTCAGAGTTTACCAACTTCAACAAAATGACAAACATCTTTACTTACAAACAGTTAGTAGCTGATGAGCCTGAGATCTTAAGGTGCTTGGATACGACTCCAAATAATGTTCAGATTTACACTGAGCTCTTTTTCATTGTAACACATGTTACTTAATACAATAAGTGCTGTCAAATGAGTCCTTTTGTGTAGGCACTGAGAAGCTGACAGATGTGGTCACTAATGTTCACTATAAAAGAAAGCCAACAGACCATTCTGGAACTTTCAGTATCACTAAATACATAATCTTAAGTACATTCATGTATAATTTTGATCCTGCATGTGTAATTTTGACCCTGTGGTTGAGCACCAAATCTGCAATTGATTTTGCAATAGAGATCTATGGTGTCTGATCAAGTCTGTCACAGAAACATGACTGTTTTGAGGGCATGTAAACTTATTGCCTTAGCTGTAGTCAAAATTTATACAGACGTGTTCCAAAACCAGCTCACACACACACACACACGCACACATATTATATTATATATGCACGCTGCTCTCTTTCAATCCCAACACAGTAGGAGCTTACAGCAGCTGGGCTTGTTAACAAGAATGGACATTTCAATGCAAAAAAGGCATTCTCAAAAACTACAAAACACATGCTTATATTACTCAAAAAAGCAACATTTATTTGGAATGATTTCTCAAAAGAAGCAATAATGTTTTGCTTCTTACTTTTTTAAAATGTCTTAAAACTTACAAGAAAGTATTTAAAGTGTTACACTTCATTATTAAATTGAGTCTCAGTAATATAGTTTTGCCAAGAGACTTACCAAGAGTCAGAAATAGACTTGTATTGAGTCCCGGAATCTCATTATTGTGCATGAAGACAGAATCTTCTGTTCTTAGTTAGTAAATTTATCTTACCCTACTGACAGATACTTCAGTATTTAAATTAAAAATACTTAATTATAATGTATTTGTCTAGTTTGTTTTTTTACTTCTTTGCAGTGTAAGATGACATAACCTCTGAAATAAGTGAAAAAGCCTTGATTTAATATCATAGCTGTTGAGACAAGAATCTGAATGACTATTTTTGTTTGTTTTTTGTTGTGAAACCGTTTAAGGTGATTGTTCTCCAAAAAATCCAAATCCTGAATTATCATAATCTTACACTCACTGTTTTTTTAATAAAGATAAAAGTTGCACTTTTTAAAGATGTCATGTTCAAAAATTGTTATGAACGATGTAACATTGAAAGAAATGTTTATTTATTGAGTGTACCTGATTGTTTCATTTGATTTTAGTCTATCTTTGTGGTTTAAATGAGCTTCACTTGTATTTGAAATGTAATCATAATTGTTATTTATGTTGCTGAAGTTTGCTAAAGTTCACTCTAGTTTTAAGTTCAGCCTATTAGTTGACTTGAGAAGTTGTTGGTATTATCCTGGCATTCTTTGCAATTGTACATGGCACTCGAACAAAAAAAGTCAACATTTAATATAATTATACATTTAATATGACATTTAATATAATTCGTGACTATAATACAATGCCTACGTGGGCTCAGGTATCGATATGTTTCAATAACTCTGCTCTGAATCATTCAGCTGGAGTCTGGCAGATGGAAGGAAAAAGAGAAAGCTAAATGTTTCCTCAGCCTTCACCTGATTCATAGGCTTTATCAAGATTTATGGCAGTGAATGAGGCAATGATGAGTGAAAGCATGCAAAAAGCCTGTGTGGGCATATGGATGCTATCAGATAAGCTTTCATTTGCAAAGCCATGGAGAGCAGTAGGGAGACAATGCAGGGCTTATGTAGATACAGGTGACCAGGCTTCACCTGAGGTTTCGCTTACTGGCCAGAAAATAGACACGGGAGGAGGCCTATGGTGAATCATACCAGTGCATTACAGCAATGCACATTAACGACTGCATTATGTATTTAATTACTGTGTGAGGCATGTTATGAACAAAGAGGTATAATGCTAAAGCATGGTTCCTGGCGTTCGTGGTGGATGAATGAACTCGTCAGGTACGCGGCCCCCTCTGTGCAGGTAATGCATTAATGGATTGCCTCTGACAGAGAATGCCATCAGCCTTAGAACCTCTGCTCCAACTGCCGCATGAAATGACGCTTTGATGGATGTCTGAGCAAATGTGTGGAATTTGAGCATTTTCCTCCCACAGCAGAAGAGTAATGAGCCTTGTGATTATAATGTAGTGATATGCGTCCCTAAGATATCTGCAGATTTCACTGCGCTTATATACAACAGAACTCCCCCAGTACATTCATATTGACACTTTTTCTGCTCGGCGACTTTCTCAGCATGAAGCACAACAAACAGCATGATATTACCCAGCTCTTTTTCTCACTTCATAAATGGCTGACTTTGGCGTATTGAGACGTTTACCATGAATTTCTACCCAGATTTCAAACTGACTGTAGTCACTGAGACATCTATCTCAGCATCCATCGTGAAACATTTTCCATGAAGACATCACAGCTGATAAAGGTTAACCACCTGTGTGTGCCGGAGCGGGTTTACGTCGTGCCTGGGGCTATTCAAATGACCATCCACCCAGTTCTGCTGGAGGAACACTTTGTGTGTGTTATAGTGCTTTGGCGTGTTTCGGAGGGTATGGTGGCGGCACAGGGCCACACTTTCCCTCGACACCCTGTTTGCATTTTTATGGCCCTGAACTGAGACAGATTGCTCGCACCATCTGATGGGACCCACTGTGTTTCATTTGTGCTCAGACCCGGAATGCATTTTGAATAAAAAAGAAGCAAAAGGACTGGTGCTTTAAACACTAGAGCTATTGACATGTAATCGAAATGTAACGGAAGATGATTTAAATCTAGATTGGTAAAGAAACCCTGCTTGCAGTTTATTCATACTCTTTTCATTCGCATATTCAAAACCCCCAGGTTCGCGTCATAAATATACATGAACACAGGCATAACATGTGCATGTGACCTGTTAATTATGCATTTCGATCTGTGTCATTCTTTACGGCAGTCATTGGTATCCTTGGAAATTGACGTGTGGATGTATTTCCCATGTCATGGCCGTCCTAACAGAACTGTCGTCACTTTTTGATGGATCTAATAGGTTTGAAATGTGAACATGAAATGGATCGAAATGAAAAATGTATGTCAAGCTTGGCATAACACAAAGTGTTGTTCAAACAGAGACTTAAGAGTCTGCATTTTTAA
The DNA here is from genome assembly GCA_037577275.1 of Bryconaethiops microstoma. Classification (NCBI taxonomy): domain Eukaryota; kingdom Metazoa; phylum Chordata; class Actinopteri; order Characiformes; family Alestidae; genus Bryconaethiops; species Bryconaethiops microstoma. Next base: position 10,910,657 of record JBBJLS010000140.1, on the reverse strand, counting down.
CACAGGCCTTATCAGACATGGAGAACGGGAGCTCTGAAAACTTCCTGGATGACGAGGAGGCCCTTTGGGGCAATGTGGAGAAAAACCGGTACATTCTGTGCCGCTACATTAACCCCTGCAAGCTGACCTCTTATCTGAGGCAGTGCAAGGTCATCGACGAACAAGACGAGGACGAGGTCCTGCACTCCTTACTGCTGGAGACAAAGACCAACCGTGCAGGTACTGTGTGTGGAGGTGTAGACATTTATTTTTGCTTGTGTGTTGTGTTTCAGTTCAGTATAAATGTGTGACTGTTGTTTCACATCCTCCTCTTTGTCCAGCATATCTCTTTGTTTGTGGGTGCAGTTTATGGACACGGGTCCTCTAACACATGCGCACCCATTTTAAGCTGCAGTGACAGAAAGACTAAACACTGTGGAATATGAAAATGCAAATTCTGTGCAGAAAACATTTACATGCAAATCGTGCCATCAATCAGTTACTCAGTCACCACATCTCTCACTTTGTTGTTCCAGTTGTGTAATATGAAGATGAATGGAGGCTTTTAATCCCATGAGTTGCTTCATGGACTCTTTCCTGAACCTCTGTATCATTTTTCAACTTATGTTTGGCCATGAGCGAATTAGAAGTTTGGAACCAAGTAGTTTTCTGAATTTGTACTGTCTTGTTTGTCACAACGAAGCACATCAACACAGTAGTTTAGCTCCAAATTCATTTGCACAGCTCCCTAATGACTTTACTCCTTTCCACAAGGGACTATGAGTTCCGTACATGCTGGCATATTTTCCGTATTCGTTTTGCGCTATCACTTAGAGCGGAATGTGCTCTAAATACACTGTTTACTAAATCCAGGAATTTCCTGTTTAAAGTCCAGTTAAATCACAAAGAAATATTTTTTTCAGGTCGACTGTTGGACATCCTCCACACCAAAGGTGAGAGGGGCTATGTAGTATTTCTGGAGAGCCTAGAGTTATACTATCCTGACCTGTACAAAATGGTCACGGGAAAGGAACCCACTCGCAGGTGCTCTTCTATAGTAGGTAAGTCACTGCAAAGTGAAGATCCAATCACATTACCTGCTGATTAAAATACATTTAACCCAGTACTTTGGGTCACAACACTAACGAGGCTAACAGTATATTTAATAACTAGTAGGGAGCTCTTAGCATTTTAAATATATGCAAATTAATAAATTGTCATTTTGGGTAATGTTTTTGTGCTAAGTCCACATTTTTGCCTTCCTAAAACCACTATGTTTTGCTGTCCTGTAAAAAAAAAAAAAAAAAAAAGGTAAATAATCTACTGGCAGCCTAGTTACCACTACAAGTGATGTTTAGTAGAACGCTACCCACAATACAAGCAGCCTATTTTAATAACCCCATTATAAAAACAAGACCACCAGAGAGGTATACTAACCTGCTTCATGGTTAGGTTCTGACTTGTCTATTATTTCTGATGTGTTTAAATTTCAATTTGACTTGAAATAATATTTTTCCATGAAAGCTCGCGTGTTTTGTGTTAACGTTGAGGAACGATGTCCTTAGGTTTTTTTCATTTTGGAAATATTGTATGGAATTCTGGAATAGTTACATTTTACAGAACCTTATTGTGATAATAATAGAACGATAATAATAGAAATGGAAAAATGGAAATTAAAGCTTCCAGAATACTTAGCAAATTAAAACAACGTACTATAATTCAAGAAAACAGTATGTGATTGTCAAGTGTATTGTAATTACAGTTGTGGTGTACAATGTGGTGTGTGACTCTGACTGTCCTTCTGTTATGTTCATCGGTAGTGGAGGAGGGCCATGAGGGTCTGACCCAGTTTCTCATGAATGAGGTGATGAAGCTGCAGCAGCAGGCCAAGGCCAAAGATGTTCAGCGCGTGGACATCATGGTCAAGAACCGGACGCTGGAGGACGAGCACAAGAAGCTCCGGCTCGCCAACCAGGAGCTGCGCACCTTTCAGGAACGCTACAACAAGATGAAGGAGGAGCGCAACAACTGCAATGATGAACTCATAAAAGTGAAGGACGACAACTACCAGCTGGCCATGCGTTACGCTCAGCTCAGTGAGGAAAAGAACATGGCTGTCATGAGAAGCCGAGATCTGCAGCTGGAGGTCAGAGAGCACGGATGGAACACGCTCAAATTCTGCATCTTCTCTTTAAAATACAGAATTAACAGTTGTTGCCTCTGTATATCTAGGTTAACATTTAGACTATTACTCATAAAGCTGAATGATCACAACTGCATTGATCTTACGAACCTGTGTCCATGGGCAGTGCTCTTGAGGTAGTTGTAACATTATTGCCATCAGAGTTTAAGAATACCGCTGGCCTTGCCTGTTTCTTTCCATTTCCCCCCCAGATTGACCAGCTGAAGCACAAGCTGAACAAGGTGGAGGAGGAGTGTAAAATGGAGAGAAGGCAATCTCTAAAACTAAAGAATGACATCGAGAACCGGCCTCGCAAAGAGCAGATCTATGAGCTGGAGCGAGAAAATGAGGTCTTGAAGTTCAAACTCCAGGAGCTGCAGTCTATCATACAGGTCACATTACTTTACATTACATTACATTTGTTTGGCAGACACTGTTATCCAAAGTAACGTACAAACTGAGGAAACACTCAAGTTTCAGGACAAAGTGAGAACCAGTGGAGAGTTCTAGTGCTAAAATCTTAATGTAGGAGTAGAGCAAGAAGATAGATAGTGCATCAGGAGAGGAGAAGCTCTCTGAATAGATGAATTTTCAGGAGGTTTTTGAAGATAACACCTTTGTTATAAACTTTGAAATGGAAAGGAAAGATACAGAAACATCAGTGGAGTGAAAACAGTGAAAGTCTGTAGAGCTAATCCTGAACACATGTCGCATGTTTCTTGTGACATATATCTGTGACTGAAAGTTGTAGTTTTGTGATTTTCTTGTGTGTGCAGCCTGGGCCACTGACTGACTCAGACATGGCCTTGCGGGACATTTTGGAACATGACCGTCAGGAAGCCCTGGAGGATCGGCAGGAACTGGTCAATAGACTTTATAACCTGCACGAAGAAGTGCGGCAGGCCGAGGAACTCAGGGACAAGGTTTGGGTCAACTTTTTGATCCATACATTTCTGTTCTTTACGTTTATTTCCTTCTTAATTTAGGTCACTTTAACATCAAAATGACTTCGCCATCAAAATGAGTTTGATGGTTATTCTGATGTTCCAGTAGTCATTGTGTCATATCCTGTGTTTTTTGGTTTTTTTACGACTCCTCATGACAGCATCGTGAATGGGACGTAATATTTTCTTCATGTGTCAGACGGATCATTTCATTTAAGTAGGCTGGAATGAAAAAGTAGAATCAGGCAAAAGCCTGTTCTTCTTGTCACATTGGAACAAGAGGTGATAGAGTCAGATGAAGACTGGCTGTTTTAAGTGGCTTCTTCTGCAATGTGCTACATCTGTAATTAGCCGTGGTTTTGAGCTGGCATGTGAAAAGTGTCAAAATTCGGGTGAAGTGAGGAACTTCTCTTAGATTGAAACAGCACTGAGCTCTTCTCACATTTTCTCTCCTTGACTGGGAGCCTGAAAAAAAAGATAAAAGTGTAAGTTTAAAGTGTGACGCCACTTGAGACCCGGCAGTTCTTCTTGAAGGTGGAAGACATCAGTGCTGCAGCACTCTGCTGTGCTCTGCATTATATTAATCTCATTTGCACAGACCTCCACTGTGCTCTGGGTCACTGAGATTAGAAATGTTTGCTCTCATCCACAGTACCTCGAGGAGAAGGAGGACCTTGAGCTGAAGTGTTCCACTCTGGTGAAGGATTGTGAGATGTATAAGAATCGTATGAACACCATCATGGTCCAGCTAGAGGAGGTGGAACGTGAGCGGGACCAGGTTGAACACAGCTATTTGATAATACCATTTGGATCCTTTTAGAATGGCATTTATATGTATTCAGTTATTTTAAAAAAAATCTAAATATGAAATTTATTGTTGTGTGTCACAGGCATTTAAGTCAAGAGACGAAGCCCAGAATCAAGTGTCTCAGTGTCTGATTGACAAAGACAAGTACCGTAAGCAGATAAGGGAGCTGGAGGAAAAGAGTGATGAGCTGCACATTGAGATCATGCGTAAAGAAGCAAAAATAGTCACCTTGGAGTCCAAACTGAGGCGTCTGTCCAAGGAACATGGCTTTGATATTAGCCAGGTGTGGAGACTAAATAGATTTTTGTTGTAAAACTGTCTGTATGACTTTATATCAGAGGGGAATCCTCAAGCATTTCTAGATCTTCAGACAGGCCTAATGATATCTGGGAACTACTAAAATACGTGTCTGTAATTTTTAGTTTATTTAGCTGAATAATCATGCTCTTTATGTGTAAGTTCTACAAGTATTGCAATAATCCTTTTATTCCATTTTTAAGTTTTGGTTGGAAACAAAAGGGTTAAAATCTTGAAATCCACTACCAAAAATTGTCCAGTCAGGACTTTTTTTCTCTGTGTTAATTTGGTACCTTCAGCCAGATAATTTGGTTAAGCTAGACTGAAGCCTTACTCAGAAGATGCACCATTAACATAATTAATTTAGTGCTAACATACCATGAGAAGAAATTAGCATTATCGTTGATTTGTTGTTTTTTTTTGGGTTTTTTTTAAAGTTTGGGCGTGAACTGAAGGCTAGCTGTAATAGTTGCAGTTCACCACTGGTTCATTTAAAGCGCAATAATTTGTTTGCCTTACGTGAGGTCTGCTAATATTAGCAAATTTATCAGATAAATCACATTGAAAGCTAGGCAAACAATGTCATGCCGTCTCTATGTGCCACTGTATGGTGTATCCTGCTTTTCATGTATGTTTGAAGGAGGAATACATAAATCATGTTACAATATTATTTGTTCTTCTTAGAGTTTGCCTCGAGATGTTTCTCATACGATATTACATACATTTGAAAACCAAGACCCAACCAAGAAGGTGCCATCTGAGGACTCAGGGGAAGAGCCTGTAGAAGACATGTTCCTTCCTGCCCCTTGCAGTGAGGTCTTCCGGCTTAAACGCAGACCAAACCTTAAAGGGGTAAGCCATGATAAAACGTGAATGTTACTGATTTTGTCATTTTTTGACTTTTATCTGGACCAGGATTTTGTGTTTTTGACACAGTTCCCATACCCTCCCCAGATAAGAGCGAAATCGCCAATCTCGCCACCAAAATCTTTGGATTTCCAAGGTACAGTTGTCTTTGAACTTCAACAGTCTTGTATTTCAAAGTGAGAGAAACACAGACCACACTGACTTCCTTTAACTTACTTTCTCATTTTTTTTTTTTTTTTTTTACAGCTCCGCTGCATACCAATGGGGACCTGGTAGAAGCTGCGAGTGCAGATGCTACCTCTGTGATGATGAACTCACCCTTTGGTGTAAGTCACTCAGATTTTATGCAAGGAAATGTTCAGCAAATCTCTTCCTCAGTATGCTCTTGTTTAGTTTGTTCTCAGTACTTTGTTTTGCTTTGTTGTCTTATTTAAAGAGCACTTTTACCTTTTGCATATTTTCCCGTTTGTTTGCAGAACCGTTACCGGAATGACAGCATCATATCCACAGTTCCTGAGCCTCCGGAGAAGTCCTCCATTCTCAGAAGGACAAAAGAAGGAGACCCTGAATTTTTGCCTAGAAGGTATTCAACAAAACAGCTCTGTGCTTTTCTGAGCTGAAGTACAAATTCCGACATAGAACTGAAAAGATTCTGTCCTGCCTTTCCATTTCAGCTACGACTCTACGGGCTCCGAAAGTGGAGACAACATGGACATGGGTAAACAGACTTCACTCCTGTCACTGTGGATCATTGTAAATCGCCTTAATCACTGAGATTATTCACTTCATTCATTTGTCGTTCTCACTCTGGTTTAGATGAAACGGACACAGTCTCTTACGGCCACCCATCTATCCACTCTTCCTCATCTTCCCATCAGTCTGAGATCATAGACTGTTATGAGCTGGAGCAAGTGAACAACATTTTCAGGAAATTTTCACTGGACAGGTACTCTGCTTTTCCCTTTCCTCCCTTCTGTTGTGTTTGAGCCCCTCTATCACACACAGAATCAATATCTGTCTGCAAGATTCTGTTTCTTGCGTAATCTGTTGCTGAATATTGATCTCTCTTCCTATAAAACTGATCTGATGTTGACACAGTGCTAAATAACCTGGTTAACTTCAAATTTGGATTTTACTCTAAACATTATATAACCAGAATATACAACACATTATTGCTCTGTTAACATTAGTCATGATACTGCTGTGTTTATATGTCATTTCTTGTGCATGTATCCTGTCTTTCACGCTCATTCCAGACCGTTTCGTCCCTCCCTCACCTCTTGTGCGCGCTCCAGTACTTTGCGACCAGTGCAAGAACTCTCTCTCCCTGGAGACTCTCTCCGGTCAGACATCACTCTTGTCGGGGGAAATGACAGTGGAATATTTGTGTCGTCTGTCTATCCTGGCTCCTCCGCAGAGAAGGCTGGCCTTACAATGGGACACCACCTCTTAATGGTGATTCAGTATATTATGTTTATCATGACAGTAATTTTTTGTGTTTGATTTCATTTTCACAGCAATCAAAAACCCTCTTGTTTCTTTCTGTGCAGCTAAAAGGCTGCATCCGGGGGGAGACCCAGAGTGTGCCTCTGGATACCAGCACTCAGGAAGAGGCTCACTGGACACTGCAGAGATGCACTGGGCAGGTTCAGCTTCATTACAGATGTAACTTTGAGGGTGAGTCTGACCACCTGATGTGCAGTTCTTGTTCTCAGACCTTTGCAGACAGTCAGGGTGGGTGAAGGTTCAAGCCTGCTTTAAATATTTGATGTCTAGATTTGCTGCTTTGCTATGCTGTTTAAATACAATTACATAACGCTTTACGTAGTACATTTCATTTACACTCTGTATCAACAGGTGTAAGCCAGTTTTTCAGACAGTTTTTCAGACAATGCTTAAAAAATGGCATAAAATAAAAAATTTTGAGGATATGCCACAATGAGGGTAATAAAATACTCCCTCTTTCACTTACGTATGTCAGTTTGACAGAATTTCTCCACTTGTTTCAGTGAGTCCTGACTTAAAGGTTAAAAACTTTTGAACAGATCACAGGTTCTTCTACATCAATCTATACTCTGTTTATAGACTATACGTATCTATACATATCAATAGGTCTGCTTTCGATCAAAGATTTTCCAAGTCGACTAGTCGCTAGTTCAGTCGGTGCTAGTTGACTAGTTGGTGCACTTATTATATTAATTTAATCATTTAAATATATATATATATATATATATATATATTATAGGATATGAGACATATGCTGGTGCTAAGCTAACACTCCGGCGACAAGTTCAACACTCTTGCCTTGTTTACAGTGCTGAGGAGACGGCTACTTCTGTGAAGCAACTTGTTAGAAATGTTCCACGTGCTTACAAGACACAGCGTGGCATGGTAGCCTAGCTGCACAGCAAAGCAGTGGCCTTCAGTGTAGCTGTGGTTCAAAGTGTAGGAGGAGTTTCAGCATAGCAACAACAAGCAAAAAGACTGAACAGCAAAAAGACTGAACAGTTTGTTCGTTTATTTAAGTCATGTTTGCGTGACAGATGAAACTTCGCTCGCTGAGTTTGAATGTCATATTAATGGTGTCATCCTTTACACGCTTAAAATGATCTCAGACTTTGGATAGTCTAACATGTTAATTATAACTTTTTAAAGGCAAGGAGCAGCTCCTGAATGAAGTGTAAAGGTTTTTCTTCTGCCTGCTAAAAATGTGAAAAATTTGACTAAAACTCTTTTCATCGACTATTGGTTTGGTCAACTGTTTGGGTGCAGCCCTACATATCTATACCGTTTCATACATAAGTTAAGGCTGGACTATGATTTGTTCTCCTGTTGACTGTTTTTCTGTTGTCTTGCTCTTTACGAGCATGCAAACATTCGATTAGAGTCAAGGACTTGAGTCCAGTGTTTTAGTCTTTTAGATTTGATCCAGCAGCACAATGTTCCCGGAGCTGCTTTGTGAAATTGGAGCCTCAGTAGCAGGACCAGCAGTGATGCAGTGGCTACTGCTTTCAGGTGCTGTTCTGTGAGGTCTGTGTGGTGAAATTTTCTCTTGTCTTCAGGCTTTAGGCGGCTGCAGAAAGACATAGATGAAGGCAGAGTGGTGTCTGGCGACTCATTCTACATCCGGGTCAACCTGAACATTTCGGGCCAGTCGGACAGCTGCTCCCTGAACGTGCGCTGTGATGAGGTGCTCCACGTGTTGGACACCAGGCACCAGGGCAAGTGTGAATGGTTGTGTGCACGTGTTGACAGCCTCACTGACAAGGACCTGGAGAGTGGCACCATCCCCAGCTATAGCAGGTTAGTTTCTTGGTATGGCCTACTTCCTTAAGCATAACGGTAAAAATATGAAACAAAGCTATGATTTACGATTTTAAGTGTGAAAAAGATCCTGCTATTGATTGTTGTTTAAAGAAGTGTTTGTGTCTAGTGTCGGCTGAAGAGCGTAAGCCTCAGGGAATGTGTGTGTGTGTGTCTGCTGAATATGACTGGAGGCTACTGTATGAACTGACAGTCATCTTTTTCCCTAGGGCCCAGCAGCTCCTCCTGGTGAAAATCCAGAAGTTGCTGTGTCGTGGAGGCCGAGAGGAGGCGGAGAGCCAGCGGGGATTGCGGGTTAGTTCACCCTAGACCCTGCAGAGGTTCCAGGCACTGGCCTTGCTTGCTTGCAGTTTGTACAAAGGCAGCACAACAAAGTACAGCCAAGCACTAAACCCACAACAGACAGACTGACTGAGATTTACTTTCTTTCATTTATCTCCTCAGACCTCTTTGCAGCCTGAGGATCCCGCTCCATCACCAGACCCCAAGTCCAGCCCACGTCTTTCCAGAGCCAGTATTTTCATATGCCAGATCCTCCAGGTAATTGCTCCTCTGACCAGACAAATAAAGGTAGAGTGGCTGGAAAAGACTATGGAGAATTGCTAGATTAAGACATTTTCTTGGTGTCAGTTTGTCAGCAGGACTGATAACAAGTACAAGAGGATGGATAGCAATGACCGCGTCCGCATCGTCAATGGAGGCAATACGTCATCTCTTCCCAGAGCAGGCTTTGAAACCATGAAGCCTGAGGGTAAGCACGGAGAGGCTTGTCTGCTCCATGTCATTCTCACCCATGGTTGAAGGTTCATATAATAGCTTTTTGACATATAGACTGCACAGGATTTACTCTTGCACTTCTGCCAAGTTGAAATGTTGGATCCTGCATTCGAGTTGAAGGTTACTGTTCGGCTGAATGCAAGCATCCCCCAAAAGCTCTAATATTGAAACAAGCAATGAAAACTGGGCACTTGTAAGCTTTATGCTAAAGACACAATGGTTCTTTCTTTCATGTTTAAATGAATGTTTCTTTGCTTAAATCTTCCACTGAATGGTAAATATGAATATATGAAGATTTATTATCAGGTGAATATGAACCATGTGAATGATTATATGAATATCTTGCGTTTGTGATAATGTCTCAGACACCTCAGAATCGGAGAATGACCTGAACAAGAGCGATCTGCAGCTAATTCCATACAGTCCAGTGATGCCACACCACTGTCCACGCAAACGCCCAGTGCTCTTTTCTCCAAACATTCTGGCCAAGACCATCGTCCAGAAAGTTCTCAACTTTGGGGGGGCCATGGAGTTCAACATCTGTAAACCAGGTAAGTAGCGATAAAAAAATGTGTGTCTGAGATTATTGTGGGAGATACAGTATGGTAAACTCTCAGAGTGAACCAAAACTGTTGGTAACATAGTTAGATAAAGGGCACAAATATAATATAAGGTTGTTAATGAGTTCAGTAGTTCAGTGAATTCTGTAGTGTTTGCTTGGAGTGGAATTGACCAGATGACTTGAAAACCTCTCTAATCAAATTTAAACACAAAAAGGTTGCTTAAAAGCACAAAACACATATTAATAAAGGAAAAAAAGAATATTATACATATGTATATATATATTTTTTAGATTACTCTTATTTTGAAAGTTCATTTTTCTGTGCTCAGCCGCTTCACCTCACTTTAACAGGGACACTCTACTGAACGTACCGACTGCTTCTGCTGCTCCCTGATAAAATGTTTCTGCTGGTACCCGTTCAGAGAAAAAGAAAAACGATTTATAAATGTTAACCTGCTGTTGCTCGGAATGTGCCTGATATATTGTTCTGATCGTGGCTCTGGACAGTGGGTGCCGGTGTTCTGACGATTCATACTGCCTTGTCAAAAAATGCTACCATAGCGAAAATCGACAGCAGTCTATCGATTCATGCTACCCTGTTGAAAAATGCTCCCTTTAAGATTATATTGTTGCGTGTCTGAATGTAATTTAACAGCATTTGTAGATGCAGGAGGGAGAAATATAGACATGAAAAAGCTCTC
>JBBJLS010000140.1:10873468-10900116 GCA_037577275.1 Bryconaethiops microstoma | reverse complement strand
AACCGAACGCGTCATAGGCTGCTCGCGTTTCAGCTTCTGCCTATAGGCTGGCAGCAGCAGGACCGAGGAGTGATCTGATTTGCCGAAGGCCGGTCGGGGGCGGGCTCTGTAGGCATGTGCGTACGGAGTGTAAACATGATCCAGGATGTTCTCACCACGCGTTGGAAAGTTTACATGCTGGTGGAACTTCGGCAGAACTTTCTTCATGTTGGCTTTATTAAAGTCGCCAGCCACGATGAAAGCTGCCTCCGGGTGTAACGTCTCCTGCCGGTCGATAACATCAAACAGTTCGTCCAGTGCCCGTGTGGTGTCGGCGTGGGGGGGAATGTAAACAGCGGTACAGAATACTGCTGTAAACTCCCTGGGCAAATAAAAAGGTCTGCATCTGATCATAAGATGTTCAAGATCAGGAGAGCACCCCGACAAGACTGTCTGTACGTCAGTACACCACCATTTGTTGGTCATTACACACACGCCACCTCTCCTGCATTTTCCAGAGTCCATTGTTCTGTCCTGGCGGTGAATGGAGAGCTCCTTGCGGACAATGGCCGAGTCAGGGACGGAGGGGTCCAGCCATGTCTCCATGAAAACAAACACGTTGCAGTTCTTGGTGTCCCTGTGAAAAGTCCTTCTGGCCCTTAGTTCATCCAGCTTGTTTTCCAAAGACTGGACGTTCGCTAGAAGAACGCTGGGAAACGGGGTGCGGTATTGTCTGTTCCTCAGCCTGACCAGGGTCCTGGATCTTTCCCCCCTTTTTCTCAGGCGTAGTGCTCTTAAGAATACTGTGTGGTGCTGTGGAACTAGGTATATGCTCATCAGGGCTCTCCAGAGTGTTGGATAGATCTGTGGGATTGGGAGCTTGTTCTGCAGCTTCCTCTAGAGCACTGGGTGGTGCTGCCATGTGAAGTAACTACTGATCAGTGCACCTTGCTGTTAAGCCACCTGCAGATAATGTGGAGGTGTCATGCCCATGCCACTTTCTATGTTCTCTGTCTCCAGACTACTGAGCCTGGGATCTGTCCAGTCTTTGTTCAAGTTTTGTTTACTTCCTGTTTATGTTTTCATTTCCTTCTTCATTTCAAGTTTCTGCCCCACTTTACATTGTTACACACACCAGTCATGTGATGCGCACAGGGCTCTTGAAATGAAGTGCATCACACTGTACGCAAAGAAGGGATGGTTCCTGGTGCTTATGCATTGAGTCAACTACCTGACCCAACATACCTCCTGGTGGTACCATGAGTACTCAGGTCTTCTTAATCTCTTCTTATTTCACCATGTGTGTGTGTGAGAACGTGGATCCTCGGTGGGAATCTCTACTCTTGGTTGAGAGCATTCTCAGAGTAATTCTTTTCCCCTTCCACTCACTAATATCGCCCTGGACCCCCTCTCTGGTGCTTCCATCTTTACTAAACTGGATCTCAAGTGTGCCTACAATCTCCTCCGTATCAGAGAGGGCGATAAGTGGGAGAAGGCTTTTATCAACTCTACCAGCCACTATGGAGACCCTGTTAATGCCCTTCAGCCTGTGCAGCAGTTCATCAATGATGTACTGCGGGACATACCACTACATCTCATCATCTCCCCATTCCACTGGTATCTGGAAGATCGCACCTGCTGGGGGGCAGACCTTGGAGCCTGCTCCGGCAGGCACCCTGTCTGGATGACTCTTTGTACTATGTGTTCTTTGGCCTGAGTCCATCAAGTGGATCCATTCGTCTGCCCTTGCGGGCCACCCCAGGACCCAGAACACAATATTACTTCTCCAACGGGCCTTCTGGTGGCACGGTATGGCTGAAGACTTTAGGGAGCTCGTCCAGGCATGTGTGGTGTGCGCCAGGGCCAAGACACCCAACTGTTCACCTGGGGGAACTCACCAAACTACCCTCTGCCAAAAACACTGCTGAATTGGTATAGAGAATGTAGTCCATATGCATGGGTTCCCTAATGATATCGTCTCGGACAGAGGGCCTCAGTTCACTGCCAGATTTTGGAAAGCCTTCTGTCATCTGATCGATTCGCCCTGCAGCCTCTTATCTGGATATCACCCCCAGACAAACGGTCAGATGGAGCGGACCAACCAACAACTGAAGCGATTCCTAAAATGCTTTGTCATGGATCACCTGCGGCCCTGGGCCCGCTTCTTCATCTGGATTGAGCCATGACGTCCACACTTCCTCAAGACGTCCACAAGAGCAAAAAGTTGACGTACCATTGGCCCAACAGTTGGCTATTTTGATGGCACGTGGAAAATATGGAAGTTGGTATTAATGCTATGGCTGATTATCTATCCATCTATTATCTGAGTCACTCGTGCTAAAACAACATGTATATAGGGTGAACCCTTTTGGAACATGGTTTTGTAACCCCCAGTTTCAGTTCTTGGGGTTCTCCCTGTATTTTAGTCCCTAAACTGGATGGTACTTTTCATTTTTGTATTGTTTTTTGTAGGGTTAATTCAGTCACTATTCCTGATTCATATCCAATGCCACGAATGGATGACTGTAGATCGCTTAGAAGCAGCCAAATATGTTAGTAAACAGCTGTAGAAGTTGCTGAGGATCTTGGCTGACATACCAAACTTCCTCAGCCTCCTCAGCTGCTGTTGATCCTTCTTGACTAGTTGTGTGGTGTTCAGTGTCCAGGTGAGGTCCTCACTGATGTGGACACCTGGGTACTTAAAGCTGCTCACCCCCTCCACTTCAAGCTCCCGGATGAACAGTGGCTGGTGAAGCCTCCTCTTCTTCCTCGTGTCCACTATCATCTCCTTTGTCTTATCAGTGTTGAGGGTGAGGTTGTTGTCCTCACACCATGACACCAGACCGGCCATCTCTCTCCTGTAAGCCACTTTGTCCCCTCCAGTGATGCAACCGATCACTGCAGTGTCATCTGCAAACTTCAGGATGATGTTGTCTTTGTTGGATGTGACCCGTCATGGGTAAACAGGGTGTAGAGGATGGGGCTGAGGACACAACCCTATGGAAGTCCAGTGTTTGTGGTGATGCTGGCTGACGTTCTTTTACTGATCCTGACAGACTACTGAGCCTGGGACCTGTCCAGTCATTGTTTTTGTTGAGTTTACTTCCCATTCGTTTCCACTTGCTTCTGTCATTTTGTTTCAACTATTTGTCCCACTTTACATTGTTTTTTATGTAGCCATATGTGTTTTCATTTACATTTATGGCATTTGGCATTCACCTAAGTGAAGCATTGGGCAACCAGCAACAAAGTGCCAGAGGAACCTTCTGATCACATTGGCGGCTCCCTAACCACCAGGCCACCAGTTGCCACATTTTACCCAATTTATTCTGTTTCACTTATTAAACTGAATATTGTGTTTCCAGCACCTGCATCTCCATTCACACCCTGAGTCCTGGATGAGGGCGGGGTCCAGGAACCCACGACCGCTCCTCCGGACCGTAGCCCTCCCAGTCGACCAGATACTGGGTGCCACGGCCGCGGCAACGCGAGTCGAGGATCCACCGAACGGTGTAGACAGGACCACCGGAGCCGGGGGCAGGCAGCTGGAGCCAGAAGGTGACAGGGTTGAGCCGGTGAGTGATGCGGAGGGGTCAGATGAACCTCGGGTTGAGCTTGGGGGAGTCAGTGCGGAGGCGGAGGTTCCTGGTGGAGAGGTAGACCCTGTCACCTACATGAAGGAGTCATCCCGGGGGGTGCCGGCGACGGTGTTGTTCTGCGTACCGGGTGTTGGCTTTCAGGTTGGACTGGCACGCTTGGCGCCAGAGTCGCCGGCACCGGCGGACCAACTGGTGGGCAGACGGCACCTCCACCTCCGGTTCCTGGTGTTTGAAAACCGGGGGTTAGTAGCCGTAGCACACCTTGAAGGGGCTGAGTCCAGTGGCTGAGGTTGTGTGAAAGCTCTGCCCAGACGAGGTAGCGTGCCCAGGAGCGCTGCCGATCAGCCACGAAGCAGCGGAGGAAGCGCTCCAGCTATTGGTTGGTCCGCTCCGTCTGACCATTAGTTTGGGGGTGGTATCCGGACAAGAGGCTGGCGGTGGCACTGATCAGACGGCAGAAGGCCCCCTAGAACCTGGAGGCGAACTGGGGCCCTCTGTCTGAGACGACGTCCTTGGGGAACCCATGCAGATGGACATCCCCCACCGGAGTGGAGCCAGGATGAGTTGAGGTGGAAGGACAGGCGCGGGGTCCGTCCGGGGGCTCTCGGCCTGATGGTGTCGCGAGAGCCCGTCCGCCTTCGTGTTCTTGGACCCCGGACGGTAAGACAGATGGAAAGAGAACTATTCGAAGAACAGAGCCCACCGCGCCTGTCGGGGGTTGAGCTGTTTGGCCTGCTGGATCGTAACCAGGTTCTGGTGGTCGATCCAGACGGTGAATGGGTCACTGCCGCCCTGGAGCCAGTGACGCCATTCCTCCAGGCCCACTTGATGGCCAGCAGCTCGCGGTCCCCTACACCGTAGCGCCGCTGGGTGGGATTGAATTTCCTTCCTTTATACCCTGCCGTGAGTCATTTCCCACGCCCCTGGGACATCACGTGGCTGGTGCGTGTGACAAAATGATAACAACTAAGGCATGCATCAAACCTTAAAAGATTTTTCTGTTTCTCTACACTTATGAGGTCATGAACTCCACCGTTAATCTTCTCCAGGAGCATCTATACACTCATACCACCATTTAAGGAAGAGTTAGGACCACATAATGGGCATTGAATTCAATAAGCACTGCCCAGTGAGCCATGCTATTCTCACACATGCTATCCACACATGCTATTCTCTGAACAACGTAGGAAACTGAAATATAAACATGGTACATTGAGGATTTTGGATTTTCACGGCCTATCATGCAGCATAATCTTTTAAAAAACAGCACCAAGAGCATTTCACTGCTGAGGAAAGCAGGTGGCCAAACCCGAACAAAACAACATAACATACTAGAACAAGAAGGTAAATGATGATCATGAAGGCTGGCTGTCTAGAGGCCTGAGGTATTGTTGCGTGTCTGAATGTAATTTAACAGCATTTGTAGATGCAGGAGGGAGAAATATAGACATGAAAAAGCTCTCGCTTCATGAGATCTGGAACTAGAAGAAAAACAGAAAGGAATGAAAAGACATTGAAACATTGAGGGCAATAGATTGTAACATCACATACGCCAGGGAACTTCAAATCCTTCGTTAGACACTTCCTGGTGAAATTACAGATGGTGATTGGTCAGCCGATTGTACCAAACTGTGATTGTACCAAATTGTACCAAAATGTAATTCTCAGAGATATTTTAACAGTGACTTAACTTTTCCAAAAAAGGCAGCTTCCTCATTTACTTGAGTCTCTAAAAATGATCAGTTCACAAGAAGTACATAATAAAGATACTGAGGAATAAATGGAAAATCCAAAATCAAATATGAAATCATTGCTTTCATAGAAGATGCCTGCTGCTCTTTACACTATATAAACAGTTTGTGACAAAAAGAAATGGTGTAAGAATCCCTGCAGTGAAAACGTACCACATAAAGATACAGAAAAAAGTTTTCCATCTCCCACAGAATTCCATAGATAGAAGAATTTATCACAACAGTGATGAGATATTCTCCTTTGTCTTCAATTGCAGAACTAGATGTGTGCTTATAAAGGTCAAATATAAATGGGAGTATGTAGATTAAAAGTTTCTGGGGGCAGCTGTGGTGGAGACACTTGAATCATTTTAGCTCACCAAAAAGATTTCATATTTTCAACAAAAGATGAGTAAAATGGTAAAAAATAAGCTAATAATTTTGAGCCACACTGTATGGAATAGATAAATGTTACAGAATAATGGAATTATAAATTGCACAGGCAATAGCCTGTCTAAGCTGGATTGTAACAAAAGGCTAGAAGAAAGTATTTAGCATTGATCACATATATTTAAAGCATAGTTGCCTACCAAAAAGAACACTTTGCATCAGTTATAAATGGATGACGAAGGCCATCAGTATTTTCCTGACTTTCACATTGCACTGTTTCAGAATCAGCCTGTTGATGTATGGTGTTAATGTCATTATTTTAGACATCCTGACAAAAGATGAATTCCTCATGAAACAGAAGATCGAGCCCATCATCTGCTTCAAAGAAAAGCAAGCCAACACCTATGAGTGTATCACCCCTGAAAACATTGAAGCCGTTGCCTTTAAGGTAGTCTAAAAACTTTGTTAAATCAGTTTGATGTCATTTCAGTGATATTTTCACTTCTTTATGTGTGTCATTTCCTTGCTTTTTTTTTATTTTAAAAACTCACTTTTTTAAAGCTTATTGTCAGATTTCTGTACTTTGGCAGGGCTCTCAGCAGTGATGTGTCTCATTTGGAAGTGGCACCTCACTGTAAGAGCTCTGCCCTATTTCCCTCAGACTGCTGGCTGACCCGGCACTCTTGGGTGACAATTACTCTCCCTCACTGACACCCAATTCAAAGAGATCCACTCTGATCCTCCACGCCTATGAATGAGACCTGCTCTTTAGTCAGAGGAGTGGCAAGAAAATGTAGACTTTAAATAAGAAATTGCTTTTTTGCGACTGTGAAGACAGCTCTCCACAGAGCCCGTCTCCAGCGTGCATAGAGAGGTAGGGAGAGAGGGAGAGGAAGCAAGTGAGAGAGAGTGAGAGAGAGAGAGAGAGAGAGAGCACCAGACACCCTCAGAGCCAGCATGCTCCTTGGGGTTTTGTCAGGTGGTCAGAGGCTTTGTTTTCATGCTCCACTAGCTAATGTGTTCAGGACATGTAAATATTTTCCACCGAGAATCAAGCCCCTGTGAGAGCCGCACAAAAACTAGAACAGCAGAGAACAAAGCGTGAGTGCAGAGTCCACAACGTGGGATAAGAAGGAGCGCAATTGAACCGTAACCCACATGTAGCTCACTAGAGGAATTAACAAAGTGCCTCGTATCCGTTTCGGGTTGAAACACAGAGAAAATAAACATATGAAAAGGCTCTGTCATGCTGTTTTTTCCCCCTGAAAGCTGTGTATTTGTCTCATTAAGAATTCATTTATTATTGGAACGCAGTTCAAAATGCGTCACGGATGTAGTGCTGATTCTGAAACTTGTGTTCTGTTGCAGAGTAAACACTGTCTCCTGGAAGCCGATCTGAGCTGTGTGAAAGACTTGCTCAGGAGAGAAATCTACCCGATCATTGTATTCATCAAAATCTGTGAGAGGAACATCAAGAAATTAAAGTAAGCAGCCTGCCACCTTCCCACCCTTAATCAGATTTGCTCTCATCATATACATCTCAATTAGGGTTGGCTTGCGTTCCATGCTTGAGCACGTAATCATGCCATTCATAAATGTTTTATCGGATGTCTCATTTAGGCTTATTGAGATACAGTATGTGTAATGATTGTGCGCTGTGACGCTCTGCAGGAGGCTGCCGCTGAAGGTGGACTCAGAGGAGGATTTCCTGAAGATGTGTCGTGCTAAGGAGAAGGAGCTGGAGGCTCTGCCCTGCCTTTATGCCACTGTGGAGCACGACTCCTGGAGTGGAGTGGAAGATCTTCTTAGGGTCGTCAAGGACAAAATCATGGAAGAGCAGAAGAAAACCATCTGGGTAGAGCAGGACATGTTGTAGGCGACTGGACGTAACTATAGCTGAGAGGCACTTTGCTTTTAGTGCCCCTGTAGACATATTTCACACTGAAACTCTCAGTGTCAGTGTTTCCAGCACAACCGGAATGTGCCCACATTCCACTGCCGTGAGAACAGGAACTAAGCCTGAGGCAACCAGGTATGTGGTCCAGGAATGTTGTCCCTTGGTGACACTAGTCGCAAGCAGAAGTGGAGGCATTCACATCCAGAGACATTTTTTTTGATCCTTTGTCTTCCAGAAGTGCTGCCACCGTCAATAAAACGTTAGTTTACCCACACTCCATCCATAATACCCAATAAACCACAGTCCATTGCACTTTGTTGGACTCCATTCGTTGTGTTCCCCCACAATTCCTCACTGTAGTTATTCATTATTCTGAGTGACCATAAACAAAGATTAATGTTGATAATTGTAAATTGAATTTGTTGCCTTTATCATTGTATTTTTTTTAATGACGAAGCAGAACTCTTGGTGGAGCACTTTTTTTTTTTTACCACTTATTTGTGCTAGTATATTTATTATGTTGCCAGTCTGCAGTACACTATTTACCAAAAGGATGTATTGTGTCTTTAGCTGTAGTGTGCACAACTGATATGTGGTCATACGACTTCTCTATGCTAATTGCAGATACTACAAATGTGTGCTAGAAAAGCCCATAAGGAAGATGGAGGCATACGGCATTAAATTGACTGTATGATAGCGCGAGTGATGAGTGGATGTGAAGATATGTTTTTCTGGTGGTAGTACTCCTTTAAAATCTGTCAAGAGTCGGTAGCAAAACAGAGAACTGTCAGGTATAATTGGCTTCGAAAGCAAATGTTATCTCAGATATGAAAATCATCTTGCATTACCTCTAAATGTTTAGTGTCATTATCTGAAGAATATATACATATATATATATGTGTGTGTATATATATAGGATAGAATATTTAGGGATGTGTATTATATCATATATTATAGACATTGAAAATAATCTGTATATTATCAAGTACAAGATACTTTTATTACTGCGTATTTGGTTGACTTAACTGAATGTATTTGTGCTCAAATTATATTTATTGTCAGCAGGTTATTTTCTGGTACAGTAATGTTCAAGTAATATAGGTTCAGTATGATTAGATTAAATATAAGACTTTTATTGCAGAGAACTTGAAACCTTTTCTTCCTGTAGCAGAAGCCCAGATGTCTGTTGGATATATGTAAGAGAAACCAAACATTGTTCGAAAAGAAACGTGAATGTACTTCGTAGCAGTTCAGACAGCATGCTGTGTGTTTCACATTAAATGCCTTTCAAAAGAGCAATGCTGTTTCCTGTAATTCGACTGCAGCAGTTCATGTGTTTTGTCTCTGAGAGGGTGGTGCATTCTGAACACATCCACTGCTTCTTTCAACCTGCACTCAGCTCTCGCTGGGTCAGGCCAACTCTTCTGCTGATGAGACGTCGCACACTTTCATTGTGCTGAAAATAAAACTGAAATACTACGGCGAGAGTCTGACATAGAAGAGAAATCCTGAAGAGAGTGTGTCACGACTGGAAATTTCAGTTGGTTGGTGGCAGCCATACGCAGGTTAGAGTCTTCTGTGGTGGCGGCGGTTCCTTTCAGAGTAGCGTCATTGCAGACAACAGCTCTTACGGTAAACCCAAAGTTTCCACTGCTAATGGAAATGTCAGTCTGCAAACTCCTGGATCTCCTGATTTTTACTAAAACACATACACATATAACACACATGTCTCCTAGTTTCCACTAAAGGTAATTCAGTGTTGAGCGTAGTGGAGAATTATGGTTTGTTTGTGCCCCCCCCTCCCTCCACCCCCACCTGAAGCCAGATGAGAAAGTAAACAAATCAGCCCTTATTGCTTCTTGGATTTTTGCATTTTTCAAAGTGGAAAGTCCTGTTTACTTTTTGTGTAAATACACTGCACCATTATGGCCTGTTTTCTGATCAGTCCATATAAGGGAAGGAAGCATCAGTGTTGTGAAGAGTGAGCTTGTGTAGTATGAACCACGCAAACCTATAGAGGATAGTGAGAATGACTGAAGCTGACGACACTGTCAATCAAATTTGATCCGCAGCATTACATTATTACAGTAGTATTACGACAGTGGTCATCAAGTCTCCTCCTGGATATTTATAGACCTTCACTTCAAACCAAGATCTTACACGCCTGATTTTTTTTTTTTATCAAGGTCTTCTGAAGTGACTGATTATTTGGTGACTAGTCAATTGTGCTACGTTCACTTTTCAAGCCTTAATGCTGAATTATAATATTTTAATATACAACAGTGGCTCAAATTAAGATAGAACAGATCGGAATTTTCAATCTCAAAAAACAGGGCCCATATTTATTTATTATCTCAGATTAGAAATACAGGGGTTGGCTTATACTATTTATATAACCCTGAATATAAGTTCACTGACTGTTGAGATATCACCTAGATCTGTGGCACCCTTTCACATGGACATGCACTACATTTATGGTATTTATCGGACGCTTTCATCCAAAGTGACTTCCATTCCCTAACTACAGGGGACAGTCTCCCTGAAGCAACTTGGAGTTAAGGGTATTGCTCAGGAACCCAGTGGTGGTGTGCTGGAGGTAGGATTCAAACCCATGCCCTCTCGATTCTGAAGCAAGTATCCTACCCATTAGGCCACCACCATCCACTATTTGGCCAAAGGTTAGTAGACATCCGCCCATTCTAGGTGTGTGCAGTTGTGTCAGAAACGGGTGCTGCTTAAAATTGCTGAAATTAGTGACTGGGCACATTTAGACATATGATGGTTTACCAACAAACAGTTCACTGGCTGTTCTTATGAAATGCAGTACACAGGTTTATCCCTCATTGCTTTTCTTACAGCCAGTCGTCGGGATGTCGCGTCTCAGTGGCAGATGGCCCACCGGTCTGTTGAATGCGACAGTGTCTGAATCTGTCAGTCAAATCTATGAGGAGAGTAGCAGCTGATATGTCCTAACAGACACTCCATCAGAGTGAGTGAGTGAGTGAGTGAGGGTGTGAGTGAGGGAGTGAGTGAGTGAGTGAGTGAGTGACTGCGGGCGTGTGTGTATGTGACAGACATCAGGATTTTAGCATCAGAATAGCGTTCACCATCTGTGCCTCCCATGCAACACTCTGATAGTTCTGAGCAACCTTCCCTTCTCGCCCACATCATGGGCAATCAGAGCCAACTCATCTGGAGGCTCCCTGCCTTCACAGACAGATGCAACCTGCTTTCCTTGTTTTCCAAATCAGGGTTAAACACGTTTTTCACACGCAGACGCGATGTGCGCTGTCCCTTGCTACAGTCTAAGATGAAAACACATTTTCAAGATCATTGCTTTGATTAGAAAAAGTGGAAAATGTGTGAGTCAGCTGCACCTTTGGAATGGAACGTGCTCAACAGAGTGGATGCAGCGAGGAAAAGTCTTAATCTTCGTCTGCTTCACATCTCCCAGTCTTCTTGCTCTGATGAAAGAGTCATTAAAAATATGAGGAAGTTAGCTGCTTGCTTGCTGCTTGTGGAGTTCTTCAGGCACAGGTGAAAATTTAATAGATATCGGATGATGTTTCATCAGGGAGCTGTTTTATTCATTTCTCTCTGTGTTGATATCCCCCCCGCTCTCTCTTTATCGCTTCTTTTGCTCTCTTTTTTTTCTCCGACAAAAGCACACTTGTCTTGATATTAGTATGATCACAGTCGAAACAGAACGAGCAACGTTTGATGACTTTACTTCAGAGATAACTAAGCACTCTGGGTCGTGGGCCTGACTCTTCAGCTCTAATTCAATGATTTGACATGTTCATAAAGCCATGCTTTTTATGTCAGAAGCCTAGTGTGCTGGGATCAAATTGTTAAGGGGACTGAATAATTTTTTTTTTTTTAGTTTATTTATTGTTGCTGCAGAGTAACTTGATGTTTTTAACAAGAGTCCATGTTTTTCAGCTATGGTCCAGGGAGACCACATGCCTGCTGGATTTTGTTCAGTCTTATGTCTCTTAATTAGGTCGGACAAAGCTTTGAATTGCACATTGATGTTTTTTTTGAATGCTTCCTTTTTACATCCCTTGGCAAAGACATTTCTCTGCATCTGTAAACATTTCTAAGGTCCATAAGTAATTAGGAAAAATGGGTGGCAAAGTGTATAATAGTTAAATTTGTTTCTATTTCATTTACTTCTCACTCACAAGGACTATTTTTTAGGGCCACATTTATTTACTCAGAGTAATTCTCTAATCCCAATGTTAAGAAAAACAGTTCTGTAGCTGAAACAGAAAATGCAAGATAACATTCTGACTAATCAAGACATTCATTCATCTTTGGTTATTTGGTACTTGTTTTGATCAACACTTTCCCGCATAATGGAGACAAAACCTCTGATTTGACACGATTGAACCCAATGGCGCTGTGATCAGAAGCCTATGAACGATCAGAAGCCTATGAATGGTCGTTCCAAGTTCTGGACGAGTTGTTTGGAAACATTATCCTCTCCTCTGTTTTCCAGTCTTCTATAGCCTAGAGTGGGCAGGGACTGGCAGCATTGTTCAGATTGCTGATTTTTGCCATCCGGCCGCAGGCTGCAGTCAGTTCTCTCTCTTCACGAGTGCAATTTCGCTCTTGGCCAGCCAGAAGAATGGCCATTTGTGTTCTGAGTTGTTGATTTGGTGATCGAAATGTGTAATCATAGCTGTGCTGCTCTCTGGAAGCCACTTCATTCTCATTCTCGGCTGCATGCTGATTTCATCTTTCTCCCCGCAAAACCTGCACCAATTAACCTCCTGCTTGAAAATCAACTTGAAAGCTTTTCCATTAAACATTTCCCCCTACACACATCTACTCAATAAATAGCTTAAAAACTCGAGTAATCAGAAACTGTTTGTCTTCTCACTTATAAACGCTACCTAATAATTTCCTTGGTAGGAGGAAAAAAAGTGACATTATTTATATGCTAATTTCTATGCTGTAAGACCTCTGTCGAAGGTGGGGTCGGCCGTACCGTCTTGCACATTCATATTTGTCTTTTTTTTTGTCGCGTGTTGAGGATAAGCAGAATTCGGAGCATTAAAAGCTTCAGTAACTGCTTATGATTTGAGTCCATTTGAAACGTGGCACAGAGCATACAGGCCTACTACAGAGAAAGTGCCAAAAACCCAGCGGTGCTCCACTCCACTTTTAGCAAAAGGAGCAGATGCACTGAAGGAGTTTCATAATCATTTCATTTTCTCTCATTTAATATATTGAACAATGCCATCTTGGTTGTTTATTTGAATAGATCTGAGTTGAAGAACAAATGGTCTTGTCATAAAAAATCGATATGAGGAGAATGAGATTTGAGAAAGAGCTGCACAGTGTACACACACACACACAGCATAACACTGCCCTCTACTGAAAGCACAGCCCAAGGAAGACTCTTCCTTTGTTGGAGTACCGACCTATTTCTCCCTCTTCTGGATTTATGTTGATTTCTTACCACCCTTCCAAAGACACATGTGTAAAAATCACACAGCATAATTGTACGCAGTCTGTTTTCATAGATAAATTTGAGCCTGAAAGGAATAGATTAGCCAAAATTCAAACTGACAGTCATCCCCCGAACCCAAAAGCAGATGATCCAGTGTTATATGTTTGGTTTCTGAAATTTGTTTCCTTCTTTTTGCTCTGAAAGTACAAGACTAACATAGTTAACAAGTCATTAAGCTTTTATACTCCACACATTAGGACTGTGTGAACTGCCTGTCTGAATCATACTTGCTCTAAACTACATTAATGTTGAAACAGCCATCGTTAAGCTTGAATTCACTCTGTGTTTTCCAAGGACCCTCATTTAGAGGGTTTTTTTTTTTCCCCCAAACATCTCTTGAAGCCTAATGTCCAAAGTCTAAAGTGTGAAGCATTAAAGTTCTGATCATTCTGACGTTTCTTTTAGAAAAAACAAACACTTTTTATTTCCAATATCTTTCTCATTTCAAAACCAGATCAGAGTCTTTAATGCTGAAAAGTGATAAAAAGGAGACGTTGCAGCAGATATTATATCAGTAGAACAGAAACGACTTCTCCTTCCATTTCACTCCTCATACACACATGGGTGCACAGAGTGAATGTTCTAGCCTATAATGGCTGACCATATGGAGTTATTTCATTCCATTAACCGATCAGTTTATGAGGCTTGTTTAATACTGGCGCAAAGGCTTTCAAATATCATTTTTCATGCTCACATTCACTCCCAGAGGAAAGAGATCTTCTAAATGAGATCTCCTCTTCATTCCATTTACTCCATTTAGAAATGGTTAAGTCCTGTCCGAAATCAGTCTGAAAAACGAAAGTTTCTGAAATTCGGCTTCTGAGAAACAGCCCTTAGATTTTCTAACTTTGATCAAAATATTGTTTCACGGATGCTTCAACGGATGTTTTAACTGGTCTGGGTATGACTCATCTCACCTGAATCTTTTCTGAATAATATTTACATAAAAAAAGATCTCATTTTCTTTTGCACGTCTCTTTCACATCCTGGACATATATCAGCAATCTACAACCACAAAAGGAGATCTCAAGTTTTTCTAATTTGTTTCCAGACCTTCGTACAATTAGGTGGGGGGCGACAATCCCCCATTTTTCTCCATGGTGGTGTTAGAAAAAGGACTTAGGAAGCAACCATCCTTTATAATAGAACACGGAGATTTGCTTTAGCCTATTTCTCCTACAACAGAAAAACAGATCGTATAAACATTGTCCCTTCTGGTGAGCTCTAAATGCTGAATATACAGTGGTACAAAACCAGAGGAAAACTGAAAACTGTCCCTGGAGGCCAGGCAGTTTGTCTCTGTCTGTAAATTTACAAAAGGGCTTCAAAACCACCAGCCTGATCACATAGTAGGCTACTTAATGCCCAAAACTTTGGTTTAACTGATGCTTTCAGTTTATGACATATGACAGCAGCAGTGTGTGTTCAAAATATTCAGTCATGTTAGGTTAAATTCCTCAACGTGCAGGGCTGAAAAGAACAGCACTCTTACTGTTTATGTAATAGCGATAAATAAATGTCATGAATTTCATATATTATTTATGCAATATAGTAGTAAACTACTGCTAAATTATTTATGCAATGTAGCAGTAAACTACAAGACAAAGCACACTGGAATGAGGTTTATTGAAAACTGATAAAGCTTCATGGTATTTTAAGTTTGAAAATACCATGGTGTTGTACCCCAGTTTGGTCCTGCTTAGCTAAGTGCTATTAAAGCACAGTGTTTTCACCCCATTTGGAGGAACACAAGGAGTGAAGGAAAACAATGGTTGGATAAAGTCTTTTTTTTAATATTTTGTCTCATCACAGTAATAACTGAACCTGTAGAAGCCCAGCAGGAGCCAACTCAGGAACGTGTAACGTACGGGCATGGCAACGTTACACATTTCAAAACAAGCAGCAGGACTAAGCATCTCTAGCTATCGTAGTTTCAATGTTGTGTGACAAATTATCAGTGAGCAACTTGGTTTGAAAAGAACACTAAATCTGCAATATTTCTACATTTATCCTATATTCCTTTGCCACCATATCAAAAGTGCCCCATTCATGCATTATAGAATTCAGTTGATATCATGACTACCTCTAATGACATACCAGCCAGGCACTCAAGACTCAAGACTTGTGTCGACTAACCTCCTCATCAGATTGATCCCACACCAGAAAATTGATAAACATCCCATACTGTGTGTGTTCCGTCCATGGCTTTGATCATGGCCCTGTTCTCACCTGGCATCAACATGCATTTTGGGTGATCTGATCATAATTAACAAGGAACAACCGAAATGCGGATTTCTTGCATAATTTACTGTGTCGTTCTTGGGGCAGCTGGCGGCCGGGTGGTTAGGGAGTTCCTCCTGCGACCAGAGGGTTGTGGGTTTGAATCCCAGAACTGCTAGTGGCACCATTGAGGTACCCTTGAGCAAGGTACTGTGCCCACACACTGATCTGGGCGCTGTGTTCCTGGCTACCTGCTGCTTCACATGGTGAATGGGTTAAATGCAGACAACAAGTTTGTGCTATTCACTCTGTGTGCTGTGGTGTATTCATGTATGATAAACGGACACTTTACACTTACTGTGGCCATGCAATTAGATCGCCTGAGATGCACGTTAATGCTAGGTATGAACAGAGCCTGAGAGATTGCTGCATGTGATACAAATAACTATATGTCAAAGCTTCAAGAAAGATGGCTGGGCTTAAATATAGTACATTATGCTTTCACTACTATAATTTATGTTCAGTTTGTTTCAAAGTGTTTCTTTGGCCATTGGCAAGCCTGATTTCTTCAGGGTGACTGAGAAAATTTGAGCATGAAGCCTGGGTAGAAAGCATAGTGTGAGTGCTTGATGTTTGTTTTTGACAGATAGCTGTAAAAAGTCACTTGAACATACATTATATTTTACCAGTAAGATCAGTTCTGCCCAGAATCATAAAAAAAGCTTTATAATGGTTTTCCATTATTATCACATTCAGTTGCTCATTCCCTGCCCACAGTCTGTGGAGGCCACTTGGGTAGCCCACTTACACTATATGGACAAAAGTATTTGGACGCCTGACCATTACACCAACAGGGACTTTAATGGCATGGCATTTAAATACATAGACTTTAATATGGAGTAGGTCCCACCTTTGTAGCCGTAACAGCTACCACTCTTCTCAGAAGGCTTTCCACAAGATTTTGAAGTGTTTCTTTATGGATTTGTGCACATTCATTCTGTACAGCATTCAGGAGGTCAGGCACTGCTGGAAGAGAAGGCTTGGCTCACAATCTCCGTTCCAATTCATGCCAAAGGTGTTGGATGGGGTTGAGGTCAGGGCTCTGTGCGGGTTAGTCAAGCTCTTCCACGAACTCATCCAACCATGTCTTTATGGAGCTTGCTTTGTGCACTGGGACACAGACATGCTGGAATACAAAACTGTGTCCACAAAGGAGTAAGCTTGGCGTTTTCCAAAATGTCTTGGTATGCTGAAGCATTAACTTTGCCCTTCACTTGAATTAAGGGGTCTAGCCCAAGCCCTGATAAACTATGTGTCCCAATTCTTTTGTCCATATAGCGTAGCTTATGCTATTGACCGTGTCTGCCCACTCCTCGTCTGAAATCTTGAAGGTCAAAGCTGGCCCTCCTCCTGCCCTCTGTCTCCCTCTGTAGGTCTGTAGATTGAACCTCCTCCCTGCCCACACAGAGAGGAGGGAGGGGGCTTCTCCAACAAACTTTAAGAGCCGGAGAAAACAGAAAAGCGTTCTCACGCCCTGGGAGCCCAACTTTTTCCCGAGACAGTCACAAAAGGAGAAGAGAAGATGGTAATGGTCTCTGAAAGTTCTTTTTCTTTGTGAACAACGGGTCTTGTCTTGAAGTCATGTAAACCGGTTGGTTGGGTAACTTTTTTCTGAAGAGTTTTGCCGTTTTTCTTCTCTGTGTTTTTTCTCATGGCTTAAAGATGCCTGTCCGAGTGATGTTTGCGCTCTGAGCCGGGTTGTGAGTGTGTTGTGCTGGGAGTGCGAGAGCTGATGTTTTTTGTCGTTTCTCGGATGATCAGTAAGCCCACGGGTCGCAGGCTCGGTCCGGTCTATGCAGCCGCGGGAACAAAAGAGAGCGAGTCAGCCGCGACCTCCACCACCACCGCCCCCTGGTAGCGCGACTCGGTCGTTTTTCTGCCCGGACTGCAGGACGCGATGGCCGGCGTGGTGCGCAGCCTCAGCCGCTGCCTGCTGCCCGCCGATACCCCCCAGGACAGGAACAGCGGGAAGGAGGGCGCACGGGCTCGCGATGCCAACCAGGAGCGCGAGGCCAAGCGCAGGAGTCGCGAGATCGACAGCATGCTGGCGCGCGAGAGGCGCTCCGTCCGCCGCCTGGTAAAGATCCTCCTGCTGGGAGCGGGCGAGAGCGGAAAGTCCACTTTCCTCAAACAGATGAGGATCATCCACGGCAAGGAGTTCGACCAGAAAGCCCTGCTGGACTTTAGAGACACCATCTTCGAGAACATCATCAAGGTGAGCTTTACAAAGTTGGGAAAAAGTGCACAAAAGTGCGTAAAAGTGCACCCTCTTTCATGTCACTTCTGTCCTTTTTGTAACATCGTTCCACTCTCTTTCGGTCTCTCTGGTTTTCCCTCTCTGTTTCTCTTTCTCTGTCTGTCTGTCTCTCCCCATCTTTCTCTTTCTCGCCCTCTAAACCGTTTTCCAAATAACGTCAAAATTATCACTATATTTATTTAACTCCAGTTATTAATTAATACAACTATTTATTAATATAGTCCAAATAGTACTGTGCCTCTCCCCTCGTTCTCTATTTCATTCTAAGCTAACTTCCACAACTTTTGAAATAGACACTCTTCTTCGAAATGGACACACTTCTTTCTCTTTTTCTCTCACCTTCTCGCTCTGATCTCAGTTATCCTGCTCTGGATGCTACTGGTGCCTTTATTTGCCTTGGAGGCAGGTGTGATGATGGTGCCTAACCAGTGTAATTACCTGGTCAGACTACCAGTGATTAAAGACAAGCAATGCATTTGGATTCAAGGTGCAAATGAGAATTCAGGATTCCGCTTTATGCCCGACAGCATCCCGAAGATGTGATCAGGGTCACAAGTTCACTGCCACAGCCACTGTTTTAAAAGATGTGCCTGTCTAGCTGAGGAATCACTGAAATTGTCTGTTTTAGGCTGCCTGACTCCTGTATTGTGTGTCCAGCTGAAGGATCTTTGAGAGAGTGTTCGATAGTAGGATTTCCTATTGGCAGGCGATGTAAATAATCCTATTATAATCATTATAAATTGCACACAGAATGGGAAAGTTCAAACATACTAAAAATCAGGAAACTTGCATAACGTGAAAATCGATCGTGAAAGTATCATGATATATTTTCATTAGTTATGCACTAAGCTATTATGTGAAAGGCCACAATTTTATTGCTGCATATTATGTGCATTAAATGTGCATTAAAATGTACTACACAATATGTTAAACCATCTATTCAGGTTCTTAATGTCTCCTAGACACCTCTATGGTGTAGAAATCAATAACTAATTCCAAGGACACAAGAGTTTAGTCAGTCTCTCTCTCTCTCTCTCTCTCTCTTTGTCTTGTCTCCTGTCTGACTTGCCTGAAAGGAGCTGATTAGAGGATGATGGGTCAGGTAGATTCAGTCAGGCATGTGATAGACGCGCGTTTTCACCCATTTATCAACCTAATCTCTGTACTCAAGTGTGCCACGTTAGTCACAGCGATGCTTGTTTTAGTTGTCTGCCTCTCCCACGAGCTGATTGACGGCGTAAGCCGGGTTATTGTTGCTGGGTCATTTCCCAGCGAGTGTCTGCTGCTTTAGATGCTTTTGTGTTTAACAATAGAGGCTGACTCACCAGCTCTAATTAACTGGAATGGGGGAGAAAATAGTGTGCCTTTTTGAAGGGTAGGCGAATGTGAGATAGAGGAGAACAAGAGGGAGGCTACAGATATAGCCTTTTCACATTTGTTGCTGTCCCCCCCTACGCTGAATAGAGAGAGCAGATGGAATATCTTGACACTGTCATAACAGTCCTCACATCTTCAACAAGGTAACTTTATAGCAGATGGTTAAAAAAACATCCTTAGCTTAGTTAATGTAACGGGAAGTTTTGGATCGCTTCTGTTGGTCTGTTCGTCATGAAATGTTCACACAAAATATCAAGGTCACCTGCTGTTTTCGAAAGGTGTAAAGGGATTTTTCAAACGACAGATTAACTTAGTGCATGAAAGGTACTTGGGTTTTGTTCACTGTCTTTTCTCTTTCCTCACTTTCTCTCCCTCCCTCCTACGGCTGCTGTTCCCTTGTCACTCGGATGAGTGTGTTTGTGTGCTTTCGAACGAGTCTCCTGGTGTCTCAGCTGCTGATAGTACAGCAGATGTTCTCTCTTGCCTGTCATGGCGACAGAGAGTGTGTGATCCAGAGGAGAGCGATGATCTGACATTCATTTCATGTTCTTTCATGTCTGCTTTCTGAGCACTTGTCTCTCCTGATAAATCCCGTTCTTTGCTTTTCACGCCTGGGAGTGGGAAACCACAGAAATATGTTTTGAATCAAACTTTCCTCCTCTTGGTTTTGGAGAAGTAGTCTGTGTTTGAAGAAATAGTCTATATGCTGCATTATGGAGAATAACACATTATCACACCTAAAATTCACCCCTGCAAATAAAAAATAAAAAAAAAACAGTTCTTGAGCTGGAATAGGCAGGTACAGTTTACATAAACTCAATATGGGCATGTCATGACAACAATGGGCTTTCAAAGATTTCTGCAACAGTTTTTTGCAGTGACAGAATAATTGGACACTACATATCTGTATTGCAAAAGAACAGATGCAAGTTTGGTGCACAAATTTGAATTTATTGTGGGTTTTCTGAAAACAACATGGGATAAAACGTATACACACGGAGTCAAAATTATACATACACCTGTTTAGATTATTTATTTGGCAATACTGAAAGTTCCAAAATGGCTTTTACCTTGGTGACATTCTTTATTGTGAACATGACTGACGACAGCTGGTAGCTTCTTGGTGCCAACATAAAAAGAGCTTGTTTAAAGTGAAAGCAACCATTCTGTCATACATGAACACACCACAGCATGAAATTCTTCCTCTGTATTTAACCCATTCACCAAGTGAAGCAGTGGGCAGCCAGGAACACAGCACCCAGGGAGCAGTGTGTGGGGACGGTACTTTGCTCAACGGTACCTCAGTGGTGCCACTAGCAGTCCTGGGATTCAAAACCACAACCTTCTGATCACATGCCAAATCCCTAACCACTAAACCACCAGCTTTATTCTGGTTATCAGATTTAAGAAATATGAAAACTAATAAAAATACTATAAAAGTAATATAAGCATCTAAAAGTAAGAAACAGTAATGAGTATGTTTACTGCCCCAGATCCATTCAATATGGTTCATACGGCAGTAATTTTACCACAATAACACCCACCAGCGGTAAGCAGAAAGCTCGGAATGCAGTTCATCTCAGGTCTGCAGAGTTGGTGTAACAGTAGACACTGCATTAGAAGTCTTATAAGTCATTATAAGTCTGGAATAAAAAGGCAGCAGATGAAAGGGTTAATGCACATCCACTCAGGACCTCATCTCACCGTCTCTCTCCCCTCACCATTCAAATCTATAACCAGCAGACAGACAGCATCCACTTCCCTTGCATTATCTCAGATGCATTAAGTGGGTGTTCTGAGCATCCCTGCTGCTGGACAGAGTTTAAAGTGACTCCAGCACTCTGCTGTGACCTTCAGGAGTGAGGTTCTTAAAGTGATAGGTTTTGAAAAATTCCCACAGATTAGATTAAAAGCTAGACATCAGAAGATAGCTAAATGTTTCATCTAATACTCCAGGTAGTTTGAAAAGCATGTGTTAAACAGGTATTAAACAATAAATTACAGTGAATATAACTGCCTGCGATTTGATCAATACAAGACATTTAAAATGTTAATTTTTTTTCAGGAAATTATAATTCTTCAAAATTTCATTCATAATGTTAATTTGATTAGATCATTTTACTTATCATTCATTTGACTAACATTTTATGTAGGATGTTAAAAGATTTTAATATCCAAAAAATCATTAATTTTATTAATTTTATTAGAACTTAATTCTGGTAATTCCTATTAGTAGAACATTATTCAGGATTTCAATTGCATTAGTTGTTTTAAAATATAATGGATCATACATTTATTAGAACTTCTTATTAGACCAGCACTGGAGATATTAATTTTATTGGACATTACTGCAGCTTTCAGTCAGTTTGGAATTGTCTACAGCTTTGTACATCGTTCTTCATTTTTAAAGCCTCTGAAAAATTAGGTGAAACCTTCAAAAGTATAGAATTATTTAAAATGTTTATCGTAAGCAATTAGTTTTTCTATTTAAAAAACATGTTTACAAATTTTACAGCAAGCTTCCACCACTTGTCGTCCATGTTCAGCACTAAAGCTGAAGGAGTGAACTTCAGATATTAAACACATCTCAGCTGATTGAAACAGCTGATCCCAGAACAGATTCTACAACAATACGGTACAATAAAGCAGATAGGTCTGTGTGTGTGTTTGTGTATGTGTTTGAGTGAGTGTGTGTGTGTGTGTGTCATATGATGCAGGCTTTTAACACACTCTCTCCTCTGCTCTGGTTGTCTCCCAGGCTAATAAAGCCTTTTAGCCACTGCAGCATTACAGTAACGCTACACTCAGAGCTCCACTGTCCGGAACTCACTACTACAGATAAGCATCTGCACTGAGTGTGTGTGTGTGTGTGTGTGTGTGTGTGTGTGTGTGTGTGTGTGTGTGTGTGTGTGTGTGTGTGTGTATTGATTTTTCATTTGCTTGTATGGATGAGGGTGTATTTTAATCCAAACCGACACATTCACATTGACTGTTATTTCAGTTTTTACAATAAACATGAAAAATGTACACAAATTACACTTGAACTGTAATTAACTATTTATGTAGGTTTTTAAAATAAATATTTCTATGTAAAATAATGTACATAGTATTTATTACAGTAGTTCTATTATATAGTTTACTTATGTAAGGTGATGTACCTAATTTCATTGCAGACACCCAAGTAAAGGGGACTCCTTCAGTGATGCTTTGGAGGAACCATTCTGGATCCCTAAGGATCCAGTTTCGTAAAGAGGTTTGTGAGTTTGAAGAACTTTTCCATAACACAGAACTTCTTTACCCATTCTCAGTGTAACTGATGTAGAGGTTCTTTTTGTACCAACAATGTGATTTAAAGCAAAATATAGCTCTAAACACCTGGTGTGCATGTTTCTTTAGGTTGAGATGCTCGCTGCTCGCTGAAGCTCACACCTGCAAGAGAAAGAACCTCATCAGCAGATCCTGAAGATCAGATGAAGTCAGGAATACGACGTTCTGTGTTTTTGCTTCAGTTGTTTGTTTCTGATTGGGCTCAGCTGCTCCACTGCCTAACATCCACAGTTAAGCAGGTCAGTGAACCTCTGAGGTCCAGAGTTACTACTGCTGTATTGTTGTAATTAAACTTCTAATTAAACACTGATTTTATTGCTTACTTAACTTTTACTTTACTCCAGATCTGTGGACTCAAGTAGTCTTTCCCATCTGGAAGTTGTTTTTAGCAATACGCATGTGTGTGTGTGTGTGTGTGTGTGTGTGTGTGTGTGTGTGTGTGTGTGTGTGTGTGTGTGTGTTTATATATATGTTTTGTACGTTTGTGTGTTTATGTGTATATGTTTTGTATGTGTGTGTGTGTATGTGTGTGTGTTCATATATATGTTTTGTACATGAGTGTGTGTTTATGTGTATATGTGTGTATGTCTGTATGTGTGTGTGTGTGTGTGTGTGTTTATGTGTGTGTATGTTTGTGTATGATTCAAGATTCAAGATTCAAGATATTTATTTGCCATTTATGCATAAAACCAACAGTCCATGCACATTGGAATTCTAGTGCAGAGCTCTCTGAGTCAAGTTTAGAGAAGTTTAGAGACGAGTAAGAAACAATACAACGAAAGAATAAAGCAGAGAATAGAGCATTTTAGACTATATAAAAACTACAGACTATGTAGACAATATAAAAAATATTTACACAAAGGAGAGAAGTGTTTTTTCTGTTGTTTTTTTTAACTACAAGTACTAGTACTAGCCGAAGATAATGCAAGTTGCATTGCAAATATTGCACAGTTATAGTATTGCACATTTGAACTACTGCACCTTTTATCCTTTTTCACAGATCTAGGATATTGCACAATTCTTCTGTTTCACAGAAAATGATTTTACCACCTTGTACATTACACGTGAGGTGAGGTAGTGTAGTGTTGCTATTTTAAGTGTTCAGTGTTTTTGTTTCGACATCAGTCTGACTGTGGCAGGGAAGAAGCTGTTGAAGAACCTTGTTCTGTGTGTGATGATGCTGTTCGCGCTGTTGTGTCTCAGATTGTACGTACAGTTTTTGTGTCTGAGCAGAGAGTGAGCTGGATGGAGCGAGTCCCTGATAATTCCCTCTGCCCTTTTCCGACAGCGCTGTGCATACATAGAGTCCATGGAAGGAAGTTTTGTCCTTATGATCCTCTCCGCAATCTTAATGACTCTTTGAAGAGCCTTCCTCTCTGCCTGTGTGGTGTTACCATACCAGACAGTGATGCCTGCGGTGAGGATGCTCTCTATCAGTCCTCTGTAGGCCTGGGTGAGAGGGCGATGGTTCAGGCTGGCTTTCCTGAGCAGCCGAATGAAATAAAGCCTTTGCTGGGCTTTCTTCACTGGATCTGTGGTGTTGAGAGTCCAGCTGATGTGACCTGCAGTCCCAGGAATGTGTGTGCATGTATGGGTGTGTGTATGTATGTGTGTGTGTACGTGTATGTGTGTGTGTGTGTTTATGTGTGTGTGTGTGTATGTATAGGTGTGTGTGAATGTATGTGTATGTGTGTGTGTATGTATAGGTTTGTGTGAATGTATGTGTATGTGTGTGTATGTGTGTGTATGTGAGTGTGTATTTGTGTGTATGTGTGTGTATGTGTATGTGTGTATGTGTGTGTGTGTGTGTATGTGAGTGTGTATTTGTGTGTACGTGTGTGTGTATGTGTGTGTATGTGTGTTTGTGTGGGTGTATGTATGTGTGTGTGTGTGTGTGTATGTGTGTTTGTGTGGGTGTGGGTGTATGTATGTATGTGTGTGTGTGTGTGTGTGTTTGTGTGTGTGTATGTGTGTGTGTGTGTGTGTGTGTGTTTAACAGGTGTCTGTGTTGGCAGTGTGTAGTGGATGATGGAACAGAATGTTCGTGGGACAGGAAGCGGCTCATCTTTCTTGCCAGCAGGAAACTGAGATCAGAGGGAGTGGCCAGGGGTCGCATATCACCACCATGACCCTTCCTTGACTCCAGATGACCCCCGTGTGACCCCTGATCCTTACAGAGCTGGCGATTCCAAGCCCTTCAGGAATATTCCGAGGTGAGGAGGTGGAGAACACGGACAGAACTCAATAAAGAGAACATTCTGGATCTTCTGAGCTCTTCTGTGCTCAAGACCTTCAACAGCTCAGGTTCTCCAATGACCTCTCCTCACTTCTGCTACAACCATCTCTCTTTGATCAGACTGGATCAGATTAGGTTAGATTACATTAGGTCAGATTAGATTAGATTAGATTAAATTAGATTAGGCCAGATTCTATTCTATTCCATTCTATTCTATTCTATTATATCATATTCATTTTGGTTAAATCAAATCAGTGTGTCAATCTACATATTTAATTCAGGTGAATGTTCAGGACATCTCTTATTCTGAACGAATGAAGAATTTGTTTGGAGAACTCACTTCCACTCCAGTAGAAAAGCAGATATTTAATTTTAGTATATTGATGTTATTGTTCTGTCCAAATAATAACGTTTTTGAAAATAATACAATGTATAAATGCACACAAAATGTGCCATAACTTTAACATGGGTCATATTTATTTTAAATTCAGTAAATAACCAGGAACTGTGTGTTAAATTGTGTGCAGAAGAGTTTCTTGCGGACTAGAAAAACATCAGAAATTAGTTGAACTTGGTCAGACTGAAGGAACAGACCCACCACAAGAAGCCAGAGAAACATTCGTATGGATTATGAACAGTTATTAAGTGCTGTAGCACACATACACACACACACACACACACACATACACACACACACACACAACCACACTGTGGGATCAAAACTTAATAGCTGAATTTGCAGGAATCGTGCAAAGTGTGCAGTGACGCACCTGCTCAGTGTGTTTATCCATCAGGTTCCTACAGGAACCTCCTCATACGGACCACCTCCACCTCCACCTCACCAAAATCAACAAAGGTTTTCTATAAATATGTAAAAAATAATTTCATTCATACATATTTATCTAATTATGTCATTTAAATCCAGGTAAGATTGGATCATATCACGCTGTATTAGATCACATTAAATCAGATTAGATCATTTTAGAGTACAGTAGATCAGATTAGATTGTGTTAATTTAGTTTAGATTAGGTCAGACTAGATTAGATCAGAACAAATTAGGTCAGACTAGATAAAATTACGTCAGATTAGGTCAGACTAGATTAGATTACATCATATTAGGCCAGATTAGTTTAGATTACATTAGATTAATTTGATTAAATAAAATCAGTGTGTTAAGGTTTAGTCAGGCAGTATTTAAACCCAAATTTGAGGGAACAGAGCTAGCATGCTAATTTATCTGTTTAACACAAGTGAATATCCAGAAACCAGCAGGATCTCTAAACTGAAATCTGTCATAAGCAAAATTTTTGACAAAAATATCCTGCTAGAAATTACTTCTATTAAGAATCTTAAGAAAACACACTTGTCTGTGTTCTACTTTATATTAACTTTAATAAATAAAGGTTTATTATAACACACAAACCTCCCAGATGCGCTCAACAGCAAATACACACACACACGCACGCACGCACATGCGCACACACACACACACACACACACACACACACACACACAAACAAACACCTGCCAACCTCCTTTAAACACCACCGTCACACATCCCTCTGGGGCGAGCGAGCAGGAAAAACAGTGATCTGTAGGGAGAGAAAGGGAGGAGGGACAGAAAGAGAGAGAGGGGGAAAAAAGGGACGGGTAGATAAAGAGAGGAGAGATAAAATATAGGAATGAGTAAGAAAGAAAGAGGAAGGGGAGAGATAGCAGATGAGATAGAAAGAGAGAGTGGAGTGATTAAAAGAGTAAGGATAGAAAGAGAAAAAGAGGAAGAGTAGAGAAGAGTAGAGAGAGAGAGAGAGAAAGACTAAAAAGGAGGGAATGGAAAGAGATTGGAGCAATTAAAAGAGAAAGGAAAGAGAGAGTGAGAGATAGGAAAGAAAAATAGAGAGAGAGAAAGAGACATAGAAAGAGCAGACAGACAGAGAGAGAGAGAGAGAGAGAGAGAGAGAGAGAGAGAGAGAGAGAGAGAGAGAGAGAGAGAGAGGAGATAGAGAGTGGGGTGTGTGACACAGAGAGAGAAAAAGGGGAGGGGTAGAGAGTGAGAA